>CM073769.1:51165721-51840855 GCA_037158775.1 Hetaerina titia | reverse complement strand
AAGTATCCTCCGTTCAAAATTCTAAAAAATATACCATTATTTGAACTTTATTTCCGTTTTCTGGAGTTTATAATTGACATAGTTAAGCTTTGCTTCATGTATATATTTGGCACCAATAGTGCTAAATAATATAACGATTTTCCCATAATATGAGGGATTGTACAGCGAAACTGGACGTGCTTCGCAATTAAATTATTATAAAATGATAAATTCCTTTCCTTTATTTATTCTATTAACTAACCTCACGAAAGGAAGCCCATATGAAATGATTTTTAATTTCTAAGAACAATTTCATTGCATCAACTATTTAAGAAATCACAATTTTTTTCCTCCTGCGCTACTTTTGCAACGTTTTAATTTCTACAAAATGACTTTTTGTTTCAATATGTCAGTCTATGTGAAATCTCCAGAGTTAAAAGAGGACGCGTAGGAGAAAATCTTATCTACATCGGTGAATTTTCTTGATTATCCTCAGTTTGAATCGCTCTGAAATATTTGACTAATTCGAAGCTCAGGGGTATTTGGTCCAGCAAGGCATGCATGTTGAAAATATATATGGATGTCGAAGAGTCTTTAAGGATATAACATTAGACGTGAAATTCCGATAGTTTCCTTTAAATTCGTAAAGATACTATATAATAACTTCTTTTTCGGCGTTTGCATTTCCAAAAAAATCATTAGTTAAAATCAATTAATCACCACTTTTTAAACAAGGAATAGGTCACATTAGTATTCTATTAAAGAAAGCTAAGCAATAAAAAGAATTCTGCCATAGCTGATGTCATTAAAACCACTTCAATTATATTTTGATTGTGCCCTTTCCTCACCTTAACTGAGAAGCGTGCTTTCGTCTGTGCTGTGGTATTAAATATATACTTTTGTGAGTAAGACTTCGAATTGAAAGCTTGCCATAATTAGGTTCAACTTTTCGGGATACACTCTATTAGCCTGTCTAGACTTTTTAGAATGTAGCTATGACGAAAATGCTCTACTTCTATTCCATTTGCTTTAAAAACCATGCTTCCACTGTAAATTTGAATAAAGGAACTTGAAACTTTTCATTCTAGTAAATATAATTACTATGCTTATTCTTAAATTATAATCAAACATACTAATATTATAGTAATTATTGCTCACCCAAAATCTTTTGAGGCAAAAATTTAAAACCGAATCATTATTTCCGACCGACAACCGACTTGTAAAGATCTAGTCGATAACTTGTAAATATCTACTTCATTAAATTTGTTGTAGTGCCAAATTCGTCATTACAAATCAAGTTTTATTCAGGCCGGTGTTCAATCCAAGGAGGAATATGGAATGGCTTTTATAAAAGCGATCTCGTATCAATCCTCGGCAGCTTTGCTCATCCCCCTCACTTTTGACCATGTCTTATTGCCAACATCAACATGTCCTACCTCCATGAGTTTATACAAAATATCAGTTAAATTTTCCATTCGTTTAAAAGCACTAATCAAATTCGTAATGTTTTAATGTATCGGTTAACTCCACTATACCCTTTTGCATGAACTTTGAGCTTACCACCATCACGTAGATCCAAAAGAGCCATACTATTGATATTTCATAGAAGTATTTATTCAATGAATCTTTTTCCTACTTTTCATCCTTCAGAGAGTTTATAAATTGCTTGACATATTTGCCTGATTAAAAGATGGTCAAATACAAGTTGTGCGTAGTAGTATAGTTGATTAGGAGCTGACGTAAATGAGGTTTATATGCTCCAGTAAAAATAGGTGGGTAGAATGATGAATCGTAGTGTTTTAGCATGGGGAGAGAGGGCGGAGAGAATCCTGGGGTCTGCTTTAATGCTCTCCTTCTGAAAGAGAGACGCCAATGTGTCCATAGTTTAACGCCCCACCTGACTGGAGGAGGAGTTCTGCCGTCGAACGCATTATCTCCTCACGGGTTCCAAGTTAAGGGTTCGGTGTCCCGCTCGAAAATCCACCACCGCTGGGATTAGAACCCAGGCTCGCCGTGTGGTAAATCAATACACCAGCCACCTATCCAATTCTATGCTATTCCCCTCCCGTTTCTCAACACATTTTTACGAACACCGACCTCGATCCTAGCGCAGCAGTTCATCAACACCTCCTCCCGAAACTAGCCTCCAAATTTTCCACGGCAACGATCGTGCACCGAGGCGCACGAACGGTGAGGGTTCGGAAGGTGGAGGAGAGAAGAGGCGACGGGGAGGGCAGTTTGGGGAGAATGGAGGGGAGCGAAATGGGGAGGGGAGTTCTTGAAGGCAAAGAAGGTAAGGGGGAGAGGTGGAGACTTGAGGAAGGGAGGGGTGGAAGGGATAGGAGGAAGGGTGGGAGGCAAGGCGGTGGTGTGTGTGCGTGTGTGCTGTGGGGTGTGTTTAAAGGCGTTTAATCCCTGTCAAGGAGCGCTCCGGTACCTTGTAATTTCTCGCTGGGGCGCGGCCGAGTCGAGTCTCTCTTGGGAAAGGTGGAGAGGTGATGTCAAGGACGGATTGGTGGGGGGGACCTCTCACGGTGGGGAAGTGAGTGTTGGGGGGAGTCTCTGCCTACACCGCCGCCGCCGATCTCACTGGCCCCAGAATGGTAACAGGCCTCTCCTTCATCCAGCCCACCGCCACATCCGCTGAACCCCCTCACCTTCTCCCCCCCCCCCCCGCCTTGTCCGCCCACCGCCGTGCTTGCCGCCCAACTCGCTCGCGCCCCCCCGTACAACTCCCTTCCCTCCGGTACGCCCTCCGCCGTCTCCGCCGCTGCCGCCACATTTCTCCGAGTGCGGAGTTTTCTGCGGGAGGAGGAGGTGCATTTTACACTGCGGACCAACCCTACCCCTCCCTAACTCCTCCCGCCCCCGCCGTCGCTTTCCCTATGTCCCCCTTTCCTTTAAACTCGCCACCGCCACAAAGAGTGGGGAAACTGGTCCGTCTGTTGAAAATACCCAAATGACCGAATGGTCGTCATGAACAAAACACGCCCATTGGTGCTGCGTTAGTTTTTTCTTCTTTTTGATGCTCGTTTTAATGTGTTAAATTTGAATATAAGGTCCTCTCGGTCTTGCGGTGATCGATATTGCTTACCAAAGAATAAACCTCATAAAGTCGTTGCCCACGCATCCAAATGTCGGGATTTTAGATTCAACGGCTTCAGGAGTTTACTGACGGTGTTTGACCATCTTTTAAATAATTCATGGAATGTTTTGATAAATACATTGAAATTGACCTCTAGGTAGCCACTTTAGTCTGTTTTGTAGCGATTCCCCTATCCTCTAAAAATAATTTCTTATCTATAGTGTTAGCATATGGTTTTTGCATAGAGTTAAACTCTATAGTTAAACAAACTTGTTCTTGAAACTTGAGATTATGTTACCCGACGCGATGATATGAGATCCTTCAACACTTAAATTGCGTTAAATATAGATACACACACACATTATAACATGCTCATCTTTCGTGGTAACATCAAAGTCCGGTGTCGATGTACTTATCCCCCTGGTCGCCGCTGCACCATAGACACGAATATGATAAATCTGATTGCTCATTGTTAATTTATTTGCGAATGGGTTATAAAAATGTGAACGTTTTACCTTGGAAAATTAGCAGATTTGGTAATAAATGTAATGTCTCGCCCAAAAGAACACTTCTGCATAGCATTCTTATTCACTAATCGGTCTTATTCTTCAGATCACAAAACACCAGTAATTAATAATCCTAGTGTTTTAAAAATTGTAAGTAGAGTTTAATTTAAAGAAACTTCAATTTATATCCATTACAATCATCATACTAGAAGCTATGTTGTAGCTACTTACAACCTTCTTCTTTGTTATCCACTTACACAAACATGAATGTCGAAGAAAATAATAAAGGGATCAAACAGTAAAAACTCTACATAGATTGTGACGATATGGTTAAGTGTTAAGACATCTTTAAAAAATTGGAATATTTATTTCATA
Source organism: Hetaerina titia (assembly GCA_037158775.1). NCBI lineage: Eukaryota > Metazoa > Arthropoda > Insecta > Odonata > Calopterygidae > Hetaerina > Hetaerina titia. Next base: position 51,836,910 of record CM073769.1, on the reverse strand, counting down.
AGACCTAAAAAAAAGTTAAAAGTTTTTTTTATTTACTTGGAATGGCTGAGAAATTATTTTTCAACGACAATACAAAAAGAGGACAAAAACATTATTTGCCAGAATTTCATCTTTTTATTGTTTTCTCTCCATCATTTTCAGCCTTTAATTAGTTGCGATGTGTACATTGAATAGAATTCTAATCACGTTAAGTTTAAGACCGTGCCAATTATAGCCGCTAAGAGAGGCATCAATTTAACAATATATTTTTGCGAAGATATTGATATTCGCGAACAAAGGTAAAATCTCCAGTGGACATAGTTTTCTGACCTTTGGTCATCCCTATCGCTGCAACTAGAGAGACATTTTCTTAAATCATAATAAAGAAGTGATAAATTGATCTCTATCAAGAGAAATGGTGTTAAAGTAAAAGTTATTTGAAGGGAAAACGATTTTTGGAATACCGCAATAGGTGCATTTTGTTTAAGGTATTCTTGAAACTAAATGGAGGAATTAATCAAATATTATTGCCAAAAATAATACATTCTCTCAAAAGTCTCCGAAGTAGTAACAGAGGCGAAGACATTTACAATTTTCCTCTTAATAAAGGTTTAGTCCCGACTAGTTTTGATACACTACATAATTTTCAAGCTAGTAGCACCCTTGTGCGTCCATACACCATTGCCAGAGGGTTTTCCACGCCTCGTACGCCTTCTGGCATTCGGCGCCCTGATGCTGCTAAGCTCTCTCGTCACGGCTTGTTGTAACGCTTCTATCGAACAGTGGTGACGACCTTTCGTCACGGATTTGAGACGGGGGAGGAAGAAGTCTGGTGGGGCTGAAAAAAATTTGGATCCTCACGTAAATGGCCGAGAAGCTCTTGGCAAATCCGCTTCCCATATTCCTTTTGTTCGTCCGAGAGCACTCGCGGCACCAACCTCAGGCACTCTCCTTGCCTCAGGTAATGTCCATGTTTTCGGTCACAAGTCGATTCACATCACCTTTAGTAGGGTGCCAAGTTCATCAGAAACCATGCAAACACTTCATTTGCGATCCCTGTCCAGCAAATTGTTTACTATTGCAAGATTTTCGTAATCTTTTTCAGGTCGAAGGGCATCCTGAACTCTCGGTGTCTTCGACATCTTCCCTACCCTTCCGAAAGGACTTATGCCACTCAAAAACACCCAATTTGTTCATGGCGTTATCTCCATAAGCTGCCTTGAGTATGTCATGAGTCTCTTTCTCTATTTCGTCCAATTTCATGCAAAATTTGACAGCAAAGCGCTTTTCCAACCACCGGTTCATGATGGAGAGTAACGAGGTGACGCTATGAAGGTTTCGCAAACGAACGATCCGCACTCCGCAAAGGCTGGGAGTCAACTACCACCGGCCTCCAGCGTTTCCCACGACTCCCTCCCTCGAACCGGAAAAAACCACCTCACGTCCGTCCGTTTACTTGGAAACAAATCAGTCATATTACTTTTGGGACAGACCTTGTATGATCAACGTTTCAACTGTCAACCGTAGAAAGCATATTCATGCGGATATAGAAAAAAATATATTCAAACACACATAAAGATACTTTGTCAGCAGGAAAGTTGGAAAATATTCCAACTATAAATTCTTCTTGACACTTCGTAGCAAAACTCGGTAAATTTCATTGATAATTACATCTTCCTTGGTAACTTAAAGGGAGGGTATTAGTCCGTCAAGTCATAGGTTCATGATTCAAGTCACGATCCGTATGAAAATGAAATATTTTTGTGTGAAAATTAACGTAATTTTTATACGGATAAGGTAAAGTGGAACACAAATGATTAAAATTATGCTAGTGGGGAACTATCGGAACAGATAGTTGGAAAAATCCCTAGATTCAGTGATGATCACGTCTTACTTTGTAGATTAATGGTAGAGTATCAACTCGGCAAGTTGAAAAAGACCCGAGGAATGAGTCTCAATCTAGAAAACTTTCTTCTGCTTGGAATCTGTATCCTTCTACCTTCCCCGCAAACCCTTGAGTTCTTCCTTTGCCTGTTTCTATCAGTATTCAGTCAGTTCTCAATGAGTGGGTCCAAGTACCCAGATGGTCCCTTTTCCATATACATATCGATATCCATATGAATATTTTTTCACCGATTGACAGGTATTCGTGTTTTCATGTTAATTTGGCCAACGTGACTAATTTCCTTTTTCTGGCGATGCTGGCATATGAACGCATTTTATCTACTCTTCATCGCATAGTACAGGGTGCGGCAGCAGAATTTGCTAACTTACCTTGATCTGGTCTTCAAATCAGCAGGTTATGCTCTGTCCCAGTCTTCTCAACCGACTGTTGGGTTAATTGGGTTTTAGTTTCAGGGTAATAGCCGTAGACCCATAGCTCAGTTCCAGTTATGACTCTTTTCAGAAAGACTGGGTCATCGTTTGTGGCTTGGACCAACTGCAGCACGTAATTTTTGACGTTGACGAGACAAAACAGAATGAGGCGAGGCAGCTGTTGACCATTCGGTAAAAGGACTTTGCTGCTTTTTTTATGAATGGCATTTTCTTATAAGTTCCCAGCTTCAACTCGATCATTTTCCATGATTTTTACGAACCACGTACAAATACGAGTGCACGAGAAGCACGAGGATTACACGTACAATACTCGTATATCGCCCACGCAATGCCATGTTGCGGTTGGTGTCTATTATTTCAACTCGTGTCTGCTTTTGTCCTTGCAGGTTACTCGAGAGCACGTTTCGACCCACGAAGGGCATATGCAGCTATGTGTGTACTTCGCATTCTAACCTCTCTCTCCCTCCCATATATATCTGTCTTCCGTCCATCTTACCGTCCCCAAGGCGTAAGGCCTCGCCTCCTTCCCCAGACCAACTCCCTCTCGCCTCTGCTATTTGTCTCATCTTCCCCGCACTCCTCACCTGTTCCCTCCTCGGGCCAGTCGAGAGTTTCTCTTGTAGTTGTATTATTCTCTCCGTCCGCTCCGTCGCCCGTCACCTGTTTGAGTTCTCTCCCCCCGGGGCATGGCCTGAAATTATAACGAAAGCTATTTCGAACAAATGTATGCGTGCTCCTCTTCTTACAACTGTCATTAAATATTTCATTACGTCCCCCATGTATGAGAACAAACCTAATCTTAGCGTTTGATCTATTATCTTATCAGGTGCAATCCTGTCATATGTAAAGAAGTACTTACCCTGACAAGGAGAGGCACTCAAATTTCCTTTCTATTGAGTCACAAAAGTCATGGTCCTTAAGCAAATTTCGCTCAAGTATTTATGTTAAATCTGAACTGAGGCATTGTCTGCTTTAAAAATAACGATCGTTAAAAATGTTGTGGAATATGGAACCGTACAATCTCAACAAAACTAAAGTCTAATCAAAAGTATTATGCAGGAAATTTATGCATAAAATATTTTATTTATTAATTTTATAACAGCTGATTGGTTTTATACAGTCAGTAGTTATCAATATAAATCAGCTGTTTATTTTTACGGATGGGATTCTGTTTTAATAATATTTCTTTCAGATTTCCTTTAAGGTGTTTCCCCTAGAAAAAGGAATATTTTTTATATTGAGCCACCTTTTAATATCCTTGGCGTCATCCTCAAGTTATCCTTGTTATATCAGCGTTTTCCATGCTCATGTCAAATTTGACATTCTCCGAATATTTTTTTAAGTTCCTTGCGGTATGAAATAAAGAGATACATTCTGTCATTTACATCAAAACTCAAATGCCGCTGATTAGTTGTTTTATTTTTATTCCTTAATAATTTTATTTTATTCCTTCGTTGATTTATTGCGAAGGTCATGCTTCTTTGCTGTTTAAAGAACTTTATTAGGGTCTGAAAGCTTAAAGGAATGGTAAGGTTTCTACTTCTTTCCAATCAGACATACTCAAGTTAGTTAGTTTTGTTGGGAAGGCGACCTACAGCTGAAGTCATTTGCGCCATTAGGGATGGATCGGAAAGGAAGAATGGAGAGAAACCCGGCGTCGGCATTAGCTTACTCTTGTCAAAAGGCGCCACGGAGTCCGCAGTTTAACGTTCCATCCGATGGACGTCGTACTCACTTAAAGTGCTCTCCACAAAGCACCTCGGATAGAGATTGGGATACCACTGAAAAATATTTGTTGTCTCCAGAATTGGAACCCGGGCCTTCACAGTGGGAAGCCTGTATATCAGCCTCCGTACCATTCCGATCCCCCGACATATTCAATAAATCTAATGATTGGCAGAGCCTATCAAAAACTTGGAAAAATGCTACACGTCATCAAAATTTAACTTCTTGGTGTTGAGAACTGAAAATATAACTCAAAATGTTTTGACCTAGGCGATTACAGATATTGTCAGGAAAAATATCATGTAAATTAAATTGTTCCAGGAAACCTTACATGTAACTCAGTTAAGGTATTCTATCTTTTTTTCTATGATTGAATATATAAATCATCAAAGATTGTGGAGGCTACTTGTTTTCTTTAAAAACAAGCAGAATTTTTTCATAGTTTCTTTCAATGATTACGGCCATCCAGTGATTATTTTTTCATTGACCTTGAGGAAAAGCATCAACATGAGTATGCTTTTTCAGAAATGTGTTCACAAAAAAACTTAATTCAACGTAAAAACATCAACTGTTTGTAATAAAAGTAACCATCTGGTTAAATTTTGTGCTTCAATTTAATTAATAATTGGTTGAATATCGAACATTATGACACAGTTCCATCTTGCTCTCATTGTTTAATTGGGTGTTCAAAGTAAGTACTTTTGGTGAAGATACATAGATGCTTTTTAACTACGCCAAGTTTATATGCAAAATGACCAATGAGTAAAAATTTAATCATATAGTATAGGTATCCGAACATAGAGACAGAAATGCTAAAATATCGTCATCCTAATTTTCAAGTTATAGCTACTTAAAATCTCATCAATGGCCGAGTTTAAACCCGGGGCAAATTTCATATACACTTTCAGGATGCCATTTAGTAAACAAAATTCTGTTCAAACAGCATAATTTAAACAATTTATTTTCATGCATAATCGAAAACACTCCGCGCAATGGTATTTTTAGAGTAATCTTCTTGGCTGTCTCTTCCCTTTCAAACCTTTGGGAAAGTTGGTCTGAAAATTTAGCCAAACGAATTATAACAAGATAATTTTGATGCTGAGTAGACTTAATATTACGCCAGGTGTCCATTATTGATCTCCAGAGGAGTAAACCATTGATTCTGAAGACGAGAAAGAATTTATTTATTTTTGTTTCTCCCAAAAATTTAATCCTTTGAGTCACTTAATGGAAACCATTTACCCCTACTACCCTCTAAACGAATATAAACAGAGAACTAAGAATGGGGGAAAATATAAATAAAATTATTTCCTTACGGTTTATCCATAAAAAAAACTCGCTATTTGCGGCGAGGTTACTTCATCTGTATAATAGAGCACTGTATTTTTTGGAGACTTTTGAAACCTATATAGGTTTAATTAGCACTCCCATGAAACTATGAATGAGTTTCGCTTCACGTATGGTTCAGTTTTAAGGTGCACATGACTTTGAATGAAATATTCTTTTAAGCATTAAAATTGATGTGCTTCAAAACGAAATGCGTATTTCGGTGAACCATGTAAGCATCATTAGTAGTGGCCAAGCACATTAGTTGAAAGAAGAATGAGTTAATCGTGACAGCCGTGTTTGTAAAGATGATTTCTCTTGGTATTTTACACTTAATTCTCTTGAGAGCGAGCTTTACTAAGGCGATGGCATGCTTGATGGGCAAATCTTTTGTAAAAGAAACATTTGACGTGAAGAAGAAATGTATTTTGATTGATTTTACGTGCGGTTGGCTTGCCGAAATCCTTGTGGTAGCATTTTTTCATTCAGCAGATTCAAACATAAATTATACGGGATGAAAAGTAATATTTCTTAAGGAAAGATGCGTAAACGATCATAGGATAAGCTAAAGTCGTACATACTCTCAACAGTTAATGAATGTGCGTGTATTGAATATCATACGTTTTTAACTCATAAATCAATTTAACGCTATTCGATTCTGTAACTGTCTTTTAATGGTTCTTCGAGAAAAAATATTTTAATGACCTGTTTTAATTAACTGAAAGATCGAACCAAGGAGCAAGCTATGAAAAGCGAACATTATTTTATAAACCATAAATAGTTAAAATGATAACGGATCTATATTAGCAATATATATTGCCAATAATATATATGTATGTATGTGTGTATATATATATACAAACACTAGGTTAATAAATATTAAACATACAGAAACATAAAAGAAGGACACTTACGGTAGATATTTACGTTTCGACGGCACGGCCGTCGTCATCAGATTCTGATGACGACGGCCGTGCCGTCGAAACGTAAATATCTACCGTAAGTGTCCTTCTTTTATGTTTCTGTATGTTTAATATTTATTAACCTAGTGTTTGTGTGTTTGTGCGTCGCCGGAGTGCGTCATCTTCAAGAGTATATACTATGTATATATATATATATATATAACTTTTGGACGGCACAACAGAACACAGAATAAAACAGATAACACGTAAAAGGACACACTGTAGATGATTTAAGCTTTCGGCCTACTCCGAGGCCTTCTTCAGGTCATCTACAGTGTGAGTGTCCTTTTACGTGTTATCTGTTTTATTCTGTGTTCTATTGTGCCGTCCAAAAGTTATATTGCTCTTGTGAGCATCCGCCCGGCAAGTGGAGAGATCCGGTGTTCATGTCCCGGTCGAGGAAAATATTTTTACATTCGTGATCTGCTCACGTCCGCCATCCCCACCTCTGTTGTGTTTGTCCTTTAAATGTGTTCCTTTACCATTTTCCTTATCTCTATTTCAATTTGAATGAATATATATATATATATATATATATATATATACATCAGTATTATCGTTTCTTCCGAGGAAGACGGAGCTAACTTCCATCGAAATTATCAATAAATAGCGTGTGAGTGTTCTTTTTATATGTACCTATATTGTTTGTTGCTGTCCGAGTTTTATATATTTAACAATTGTGTTTGTTAATTATTAAGTATTTTCGCTATAACAAATATCATAGTTTAGTGTACTGCAGCAAATATTCCTTTTTTATTATATATACCCGCATGCAATATTTAATTGATGGTTATGTTAGCATTTATCATGTTGTATATGTATACCCTGTCTACCCCATACCTTTGAATGAATGTGTGCAAGTATGGACTCCGGTCAACTCTTCCTGATCTTAAGTGTCGTGCCATTACTACAGCGCGACCATTTACGCCATAACTTTGATTAAGTCGTCATATATTTCATAAATCTGAAATATTTTTGCGGTTATTCTTTCTGTAAATGTTGGATTATTAAATCTGAATATTTCCCAGGTATTTGAGAATTTAATATAGTCCCTACTGAGACCTTATCAGCGTAAAATTTACTGCAAAATAAATTGATATTTTCATGTCCTGACCATCGCAGATTTCCGGAAATATATTGTTTCACTTTGGCTGTGAACATTTTGTAGAATTTCATTTCATTTTCATTCGCAAGACACAGAGTAGCAATGAGCTGCTATTATACATTTGCCAAAAAGAGGCTAAAAGTTCAAATGAAGACTAAATAACTTAAATATTCCAAGACACCACCTCCTAACCAATCTTTTACTTAACCTTTAAGGGTGACCGCGAAAGAAAAGCAGTTAGAAGACAACGGGTGAATGATTGTCTAATAATAATCCAGTGTATTCTCGGCCCGGAATTACTTCTTCCCCATTTATTCATTTCATACCATTCCATTAATAAAGTCATAAATTTCCGCTTTTATAAGGCATACCCTTTCCGTCCATCTCCCGTCCCGTGATCACTAATTTATTCCTATTTTATTTATTGCTTCCAATTAATGCAGCCATTTGTTTCACCTTGCATAGGCTTGAATTATTTCTTCTTCCCCTCCCCACGTCCCCCGTTCCGAACGAAAGCGTCTTTCCGTTTCGTTTTCTTTTTCTGACAATTCCTAACAATTCCCTCCCACCTCCCAACCCCGCCATCACTGACCTCCCCCTCTCCTGCCCACCGCCCCTCCGCCGCGCCCAACCCCTCCCTCCATAACATCCCCTCTCCGTGCCCTGTAACAACCAAACGCTTCTTCTTCCGTATATCCCGCTCCCTATATTTACCGCGCAATTTCCTATCCTCAAAAAACAAAAGAAGACTCCCGTCAGTTCCGCTTTCCTTTTTTTCCCTCCCGTCCCCCTTCCCTTCTCCCAATCTCCCCCCTCTATCTCCCCTCTTCGTACCTCTCCTGTATACTTTCGCAGCGGTTACCCGCCCGGAGGTACAAAGGATGCCCTATTCTCGATGGGAGTGAGGCGCACTGCAGAGAGAGGACTCGAAGAAGAACACAAGGATTATTAAAATTATTAAAAATCCATTAGCGTCATCATCTCCTGCGGTGCCTTCAAGTGTTGATCTTTCCCGCCACACGTTCCGTCTGCGATGCCGCTCTCGCTGTCCCCCTCTATTCCTCCCCCTCCCTCTTTCTCTCTCTCCCGCCACACACACCCCCCCGCATCCCTCAGGAACCTTCCCTCCCTTCGCCGTCGATCCCCCTTACATCCCTCCAAGTCCCACCCCTACCCATCCCACCACCTCGTTCGTTGGCATACGCCTCTCTTCCCCTTCCTCCACCCCACCCCACCCCCGTCTCCTCAAACTAATGCGGTATTGTCAATTTTATAAATGGCGCCAGTGGACAGGGTGGTCGTTTGGGTGTGGGGAAAGGGGAGGGGGGGACACCGGGGAAGGAAGGATGAGCCTCCACTCCCCGCCGTCCCGGACGGCGCTCAAGGGTGGAGTATCGGATGGGAAGAGGGGACGAGAGAGAGATGATGGAGGTAGGGGAGAGACAAAGCGGGGTGGGTGTTGGCGAGGAGTGAGTTTCAACGAAGGATATGGAAGGGAACGGGACAAAGGAGAGAGGATACAAATGAACGGTCAGAAGGAGACCCACTATCATCTCATCTGCCCCTCCCCCTTTTTCTCCATTCCTATCAGGGGGGACCCCTCATTGGTGGAGCCGTTTTTTCCCATAATGCAAAGTCGTGCCCCAACCAACATTCTCCACGCTCGGTGGGGCTTATTACATTGGTATCAAAGTTAATCACGAAGTTCCATGAAGGAGAGCGCCAGGGAGGGGGTTGGGGATGGGAGGGCGGTCACAGCCTCGTGTCTCCCCTCCCTACCCGTACCTCCCTTCTCCCTCTCGCACCAACAACAACAACTATTTCCATCTCCCTCGCTCTCTCTCTCGCTCGCCTTCAAATCTTACTCTCCTCCGCGGACTCCGTAATATAGGGTTTCCCAACCAACCATCTCGCATTCCATTCTTTCTCCCATTTTCGTGTATTCGACAGTTTTTCGAGATGACTTCTTACTGTTTCTCTCTCTTTCTCTATTTCCTCCTCATTCGTATCTTCTTCATCTCTTCCTCTCCCTCCTCCCTCGCTGCATGTCGGCTTTCTGACGCCATTTTTCCATCTTTTCTCCTCGAGCCTTACGGCTTCCTTTTTTAATCTCCTTCCTCAATCTCTCTCTATCCAAATTTGCTGCCTTACCTTTTCCCTTTGCTTCCTCCTTTTAGAATTCTCTCTGTATTTTGCTTGCCTTTTGATCGCTACTGTTGTCATATCGCCCTTCTTCTTTTCCTCCTGGAGGAGCGATGATTCGGACCTCAACTATCCGTCTGTCCCAAGTTTTCGCTGACCCATCCTGGTGGTTTTTTTCATCTATGTTTCCACTTTTCCCATTCAACATCTCGTCCCGTCTCATTTACTTTCTTTCCGCTTTTTCCTTCGTTCATCTTTTGATTTTCGTCCTTTTGTTTTTGAAGCCATGCCAATGATTAAATTAATTTGACATTTTATTTCCCTTTTTTAAAGTTTCCAATACTCCTGCGACTTTTTTTCGCTCATCTCCGTCGCAATCTACCGTTACTTAGCTACGTTCCTGCCATCTTTCATCTTTTCATCTTTTTTAGAAGCTTATATTTTTCATTTCACTTTTTATGTGCTAGTTGAATTTCTTGCCTTTCTATCATAACCACACTTCGCAATACCATTTCTCCTGCAAGAGAGATTTGCAGTTCTTGGATGTAAATATTCCACGACACCTTCGAAAGGATAGTTCTCACTTCATTGTATATTATAGGTTCTTTTTCTTTACACCCTTTTTAAAATCACTGTGGACTCTTGGAATTCCGAATCTGTATAAAAAATCACATTGGTGAAGAAAGAAAGTAATGGGAAATTATGATGAAACATATTTGACATCCTATTGGAGCCTACCTCTCTACACTTTTGTTGTATTCTCTCAGATTTTAGTTCGAATGGGATTGATTTATGTTGATGTCAATAGATCTATGTTGCACTATCTTTTAAAACTCTTTCAACTTATGAGCATACGCTACTGGATGTTACAATATTTTATTGTGTTAGGATATGAAAACGATACAATAAATGAAATCCAAAATGTTTTCCTCCTCTCAAATTACTGATTTCACTCTATTGCTGAGATGAATTCTTTTTCGCTTTTAGGCAATATTGATCAACAGTATTGAATCCATAATAAATCCATTTTCAGTAAATTCAAAGCTTGCCCACCTATTTTAATTTGAGTTTTTGGTGATTTGTAATGACTATTTACTTCTGTATTGCGACAACATTCACTCTTGTGGCCCTACATTATTTCTTTCATGAATTCTTCGTGATCTGAAAGTGAACAGAAATTTACCACAATCAACAGTAAAAATTGACCACAATCAACACAGTTTCACTGGAAACTGAAAATTCACATTCTTGCCATTTCATACACTACTATGGATGATATCTGTATTTATATTGGATTCCTAGTACACGAAATAACCACTATGTAAATTTCCAGCTATAATTTAATTCGGTACATAATATTTGCTTAAATTTATCTTTTATACAATCAGATAAAATAATACATTCTGCTGGTTCTTTCCCATCATTCTCCCCACCGTCTTACGGTCTAAACAAATCCTCGCACCTTCTCATTTCTTGACCATTTATTTCTCTCCCTCCTCAGTTCTTACTTTCCCGCTTCCTTCCTTCCCTCAGTTTTCCTCCCAATCTTGGCCACCCCATGTCCACCTCGCCCTTGAACGCGCTTTCGTTTTCTTCGAGCGTTCTTCAACTAAGCCGCCTCACTTAGTCACCGTCCGCCACGGGCCCTCCCAAACCACATTCTTCCGCCTATTAAGACTCTTCCAACCGCTCAGGCTTTTGCTGTTCTTCGAGTATTACACGTGTCACGGAGATTGACTTCTCATTACTCATTGGCGGTGGTGAGGAGAAATTTAGCAGTTGGGTTTAAGACCTTTTCCTTCGCCCTCTACTCAGTCGCCAATTCTTCGACGGTTCTGGGAAATAACCCGGCGCCGTTAATCAAATGACTTCCATCACTTTCCTCTCTCTCTCTCTCTCTCTCTTTTTGAGATGATTCTGGGTCTCCGTTCCTTCAGTCAGTATCATCTGGTTATTTTAGTTGCGTTAAAAAATGAAACAAAACTTTTCTTTTGGTGTAACAGCTGGGGAGAAGAAATATTAACCATTCCGTTTGAGGGTCGTGTTGTACGATAGTTAATCTTAGATTTTGGATAATGTATTTTATTTAGCCATTTGGCTAATTTTGTTTGATTTTGGTTAATTTTGTGGCTGCTCCATTCTTTATCGTATTTTGTAAAGTCAGTTCAGGATGAAATGTAGCTTATTGTTTTTTTCCGTGTTTTTAGTTACATTAGCCCATTCAATTCGGATTTTTTATATGTTCGGACTCCACTCCTTATTCAGATGAATATATAATGCTGTGAATTAAGCGTATAGCACTTCGTCTGCCTAATGTAGGCATTCTCTCTTTCCTTGCATCTGATGGGGCTAACGTATTGGCTTCCTATAGGCTAACCTATTGGCTATAATATTTTATATATATAATATATTTTATATATATATGCGGGTCGCGGTGGTCTAGCGGGTAGAGCGTTGGACTGCTGACCGGAGGGTCCCGTGTTCAATTCCCGGGCAAGGCACTTTGGGCACCTGCAGCTCCACCCAAGCTAGTTGATTTTTCGGGTACCAGATCTTCCTGGGAAACCATAACCGGCACAGGGAAAGGAACTGGCCCCCCTACCCTGATGTGTGAATATTCACACGCCGTCGGGCTTGGTACATGGGTGAGCTCTACCATCACCTACTATACCGACCTTCGGGTTGATTACTGTGTTTATGGTTTTATATATATATATATATATATATATATATATATATATATATATATATATATATTATATATTATATATCTATATATATATTATATATATATATATATATATATATATTATATCTGGTGAGGAGAGGGGTTTGTTGAGAGAAATCCTATGGAGGCAGGAAAAATGGATGAAAGGCGTATTGAGCGTTAGTGAAATGTTGAAGAAGGTAATAGAGGGGAGAATGTTAGGTAAACGAGGAAAGAGCAGGAACAGCATAGGGATGTTGGACGGGATGAAGGGAGGAAAGAAGTACACAGAGATGAATAGGGATCTGATGTAGACTAGGTTACTGAATTGGGTTTTGTTTGGAGTTACAAGGTATTTATTTGATAGTTGTGTCCATCCACAAACCTACCTTAACCAGTAGATTACCTTATAATAATAATTATTATATACTTATACACATTCAAACACACAAGCCTGCCAAATAGGCGAACCAATAATCATTCACATTGATGTATATCTATATTCATGTGATGATATGATCAATATTCATCTGATTGCTTCAACTACATTAGCTTCACTTAAATTGCCCTTCCTAGTTATAAAATAAAACGTTTTATAGTCTTAACCAAAACACCATGATAGGGAATATTTCTTTCTACGCAACAAGCAGAAAGGCATACTAAACCATCCGTAGATATGTGCAGTACTAGTTTCTAAGTATCTTAGTGTCTTCTCACTTCTTCAAAGTACACAACTTCAATACCTGGAAATTTATACTTAAGTGAATTAAGTCAATTACGAAATTTTAATAACTGAACTCCAGCACTACTAGACCTCTTACATGAAAACTCTTACTTCCACTCTGTACTTTGAACGGAGATATATATTAGTTAAAATTGAAACAAATTGACCACAATCATTCTCTATACGTGCGCTGTATATATAAATACAACTTTTGTTGCAATAATGTGCAATAATTAAGACTGTTGAACTTCAACGATATTAGTTGAAGAATCGCTCTTTGTTTAATTTGAAACTCATCAACTGGCGTTTATGTCCCAAAGTTTAAAATTCCCTCATAATTTTATCATATCGTTACGAAAATACACTTTTAAAATCTACCAACCACAATTATATTTTTATGATGATTCCTTTTTACGATCTTAGCTCGGAAAAACTCATGTTCAAACATTTGAACACTTTATTGAACATTAGTTATTTATCATCTATGAAGGTGTATTCTCCTGTTTTCAAAATTTTTATGTGTTTTTTAGCATGACGTGTAAACAATTATTTTAGTTGTACTCATTAATTATCTACCTTGGGTAGAATACTTTAAACCAGGATTTTTTTTTAATAATAAAAAACTTTGCCACTAACTCCCTCAAGATAGAGCTAAGGATAAAGCAGCCTAAAACCTTTTACGTGGAATGTATTCCTATATGTTAACAAGACAAATACTGTAGCAGAGGTTAACGACTAATTTTGAGGTGCGGTTCTGTAGAGGTTTTCTAGATAAGATGCACACATCGATTGACGAATCGAGAAAATTCCAGGAGATAAACAAAGAGGAAGGCACCTTAAAGTAGGATTGTTTGGGTTAGTCATCTACCAAGGCATAATGGGTTGATGAAGTGTACTAAAAGAAATGATAGAATTAAACAGTTAAATTAGATTATATATCAAACAACTAAAGAAAGACATAGTATAATGGCGGTTTTAGGAACTAAGAGGATGGCAGAAGAGTTGTACGAAAGCTAATTGACAAACAATCCTGATGGTTTAATCAACGGAAATGAATTATTTACGAGTACATCCAGTTTTTTCCAGCTTAACGGCATTTTAGTCGAACTATTTAGACGTTTAAAGTAAAGTAAATATATTGAAATATAAGTCTGCTTATAAGCAAATTGTCAGGAACAGGGCTAAACTAAATTGAATGGTGTTTTTTTCGAGAATTATTTTCCATATACAGACAATTTAGATGCATAATGTAAAATGTGTTCCTTTTATGATTATTTCGATTACCTAGTGCATTTATCAGCATTTAAAGCTGATTTTTATTAACTTTAGCACTATATTTCGTGAGAATGAAGTTGGTGCAGCTGAATAGTGTAGGTTTGATAAGAATATTATAGAGCAGAGATCTGCATGAAATATCAATATGTCTGTTCTATAAACTTTAAAGAAAGTTTTACCGATATGTAATTTCGGTAATGTAATTTAATTTTGTTAACTGAAATGTAATATCTAAGTTTTTAGTAGAAAGAGTGTGTTTCTACAGAAAAGAGTGTGTTTGTACATTAACACTCATGAATAAACGTTTTCAATATGCTCTTCATCAAGGAGAACCCTATGAAAAATTAAGTAACGATGGTCCTTCAATGGTATTAGCAATCGTAAGTCTTTGTATACCTATTAGACATAATTCCCTCTACAATTTTCTCCTTCCACAAAGAATGTTGAAACTCATGGAATAAAATTTTCCTCGCACCAGTACATAACTCTTCGAAACTTTAACACCGGAATCTAATTCTAACGCAAACTATAGAAATATGGCACATTCAAATCCTGTGACAAACAGCCTCGCAGTCAATCTCTCCGCAGCCATTTCTCCGTGTCAATTTGCGGGCAAAAGACACTACACATCGCAAAAACCGTCGAAGGTTATTAAATGGCGATTTCCTGCGGCGCTGCATCGCCGACCCGGTGGGCTCAACCGCCTCTTTCGCCGCATGAGCGGATCGCATTGCGAAATGCCTGTCGCGCTTTTTTGCGTACCTACCTTCCACGAAGATGCGGCCCCTCCCCTGACCTATCCTCTGGCGATCCGCGTCCTTCGCGGCGTGTAGAGAGAGAGAGGTGGGGAATGAGCGAGTGAGTCTCCAGCATTCCTCTTAGTCATCCCGTCGTGACTGCATTAATTTTAAGGCATATAGCGGGCGTAAGGTGCTCGCTACGTCACGCACATACACGCCGAACACCCCTCCCATCCGTCCATCTCTTTCCTCAAGACATCGCTATCCTTCTTTGACTTGTCTAAATACATCCCCGTCTTCTGCTCTTCCTTTTAGCCACCCACGATCTCGACGTCTTTCTCTCTATCATTCTCATCCTGAGGGGTTTCAGCGGGCATCGCCAAGCTCTTCCACGGTTGTCCCCGCAACATCCTAGCAAAACATTTTCACAGGGTCGATTAATCAATCCCAGCTTAACTTCTTTGCCGTCCACTTCATTGGTTCTCCATACTATACTGTAGTTCAAACGGACCTCGAAGAGGGTTTTCGTACCTTGCTCTATTTCACGCGGGAAACGAAAAATTTCTCGATTTATTGGGTATCCGATAGATGATATGTATATTTTTAAAGTCTAATTTGGAGTAGGTTGCACTTCCGTATAAAATAAGTAACTTAAAGTTAGCGTTGAGCAACTTCATCCTGCACAACCTCATTCCAATACAATGAAATGTGTGACTGGCGGAGATGAAGCATATTTCTATATTTTTACTTGCGGATTTAACAACGTAATTGCACCTGGGTCTGAGAAGTAACTTAATGAAATTCGATAACCACTGGCTGCGCCCGGGACATATAAAGAATGCCAGAAAAATGAGGCAAAGAGTATTGAGGAACGAGTGCGGAATAAAGAAGAATGGAGAGCTGTAGTTGCCAATCTTCAGATTGAAAACTAATGATGATGATGTCTTACAAAGTAATCACCATGTTCCGTGCATTTCGCAGTTTGATGTACCTTCCATTCCCAGTATCGGGCCTTTCATTTAGTCGTATCTTTCCCTCTTCCTCTTCTCCATATTCCTCTTCTTCGCCATCCGACGTCCTCCTCTTCGACCCACCGACCATTTACGTTCTCAGTATCACATAATTCATGTCACGTTCCCTTGTAGGCAGGTAATTGTTGAGAGGCGTAGACCGATGCATGAGTAATCTGACAGACGATCGGTGTGAGGTCTCCGTACCTTCACCATTTACCCCCTCTCTTCCTCTTTCCCTCTGTCTTCTCGCTCTACCTCTCGTCAGTTTTCCCTTCCTTCCCTTTTCTCCCTCCCTCTCCATTTCCTCTCTCTACAACGCTTTCTTCCTCGTATGGTTATCGTCAAATCCGCGGGACCACGCCACTGCCGAGATGAAGTAAAACAATGGCATATCGCGGTGAGCGAAGGGAAAACTCGGCCACGCCCTTGCCATCCATTATGTGTCGGACAATGACTATTTTAATATATTGCCTCCAGGAAAAATATGGATTAGAGCAAATAAATTACGAAGAAATGTTAGACGCCTCCTAAGTTACTTTTGTTTCACTCACATTACTCGAGGTAAGAAACAAAGGAAGAGGCAGATTTTAAGTTTCCGAGGAATCCATCAATGTACGCATGCATGCCTATTTAAAATGATAATTTATGATAGGTCTCGAGTAAGCATTCTAAAAATAGTTTATCTGTAAGCATTATTAATAATAAGTAGTTCTAATGAATATTTAAGCAATATTTTTCATTGCAGCACCTTGAAAAGAGGTGAAATTTGAGTTATGAATGCAGAAGCTTAATATATCTATACATTTTTTGATAATTGGGTAATATATTTTGCGTACACCCAAACATTTCTACTCAACCTGAAGGAATATAATTGTTATTCATGAAATGTTTTTTAATTGGTCAGAAGATAGCATATACGTGCATCAAAGGAAGTGCCACATTACTTTGTTCTAATTGCTCATTGTGATTGCAGAATGAACCAATTTGCAATTCAAGTCCATTGTAACCTTTGCATCTTAATTGTTCCGGTGGGTGACGTTGAATTAAAGGTGTCTTCATCAGTGGGTATGCATTTACTCGCTAATAAGGAGATCTTATAAGCAAGATAAGGAAGATTTTGTCTCGCCATGAAATGATACATAAATTTTACTTTAAAAAATTTGTGGGTTCCTTATAATTAGCAACAGTTTCAGGGAACCAGATCAAGGGGCTCCAATTAATTCCACATCCTATTAATTATTTTGTTCATATGCAATTCACACTGACTGGCGTGTTTGAAACTAAAAGTTTTCTTTCTGGACTCTTAGGAACCTCGGTTCCGGCGTCTGCTAACAGAGGGCAATACCATCCATGTGAGCTGAACACCGTGACGCCCAGCAGGGTGGAATTTTCTCGTGGCCGCATTGAAGCCTAAGGTAAGTGTTGGAAACCTTGACCCAACTGCGTACAGTTCACGTTATTTAAAAATCTATTGTGAATATATTATTTCTTATCTATCCCCGTAGTTTTCTTTAAAATCGGTATTTTTGCATAGCTTATTAAACGGTAAAGGAAATCCTTGTTTAATTTACTGTCCTTGGAATGGAACAGGGTGGCCAAAAATCCTTCAATGCTCGAAAATTGGGATCGGAAAAACGTTATAAAATTCTGACAAAAACTGTATTGAGTTGTAAAAGATGGAATTTCGGAGAATTTATGTAATGTTTACTTTAAAATAGTGGGGGCAGTAGAATAAAATGATATATTCGAATTTAATATGAACGACTAATCTGGCCTTTTTTCAAAAGGGTTGTGTATTCCGCATAAAAAGTAAAAAAAATATGCGCACATCGGAGTACGTTGAAGAAGTTATCACGCAGTCAATCGGGCTAATAGACTGTCATGCTATGAACCAACTACCTGCCTACCGGCGCTGTACAATATAACTGAGTACTACTAAACCGTTAGACATCTTTTCTTGGAGTGAGAATACTATAGCGGCTAAATAGTTCGTAACACGCAATATGGTTTCATTAACCATAAACGCCATTTGATATTCCCTTGTCTTTTCAAGTAAGTGTAAAATGTTTCCTTATTTATACAAACATTTCCATACCTTGCATGATTATGTTTTTAAATAGCTGATTTCCAAGTAAATGTCATTTGCAGGCGAGCTCATGTTGGTTTACTATACAAAGTAGGCATGGTCTTGAACCGACATGTCCGAATTTGTATTTATTTCCTGAATGCTACCATTAAAAAATACACAATAAGGTGTCATGCGAAATGCGATAAACATAAATTCAAATGCCTAAAAAAATTAAACATCCCAGTGAAGGACTCTGCACCCTGTCTTAAGCCACATTTTTTTTATCTGTATGACTCGTCAAATTTTAAAAATCCTTTTTCATGGAATCATTATCTACCAAAGAATATCTATGCTACGTGGGAAAATGTTGAAAAATTAACGGATTCAACTTTAGCAGTGTTCGTTGGAAGCATTGAAAAACAAGGTAGTAACATGGTAGCATGGTAAAAACCTTTAAAAATAAATGTTGATCCCTGAAAACCTAACAAAAACCTGATATCAAAAACCGTCTACTCTGCTGGTTACCCTGATGGAATACTGAAATAAGAACCTTCCGTCATAAGTCTCTTAACACTCGCTATATACATGTGTATGAATATATATGTATATATTCGTACATGCTTTTCCTCGATAGCTCAAGCGGTCATAAGTCTCTTATTGTAGCTCGATAGCACCCATGGCCTGGTAGGATCTATGTCAGGTAGTAGTTGACCTCACCATGACTGCAATTCAGCCGTTATTCAACTTAGAGAATCAACCGATGCGTCCATCTGCCCTTAACCGAATCGTTCCAAACTTTCTGCCACCGTTCTATGCTCTTTTTACATTCTTCAGCTGCTCTTCTTTTTCTTATCTTTTAGGCCTCATAGAGATTTCCTTCATTGGAAGATCTTCCGTTCTCCCGCTAGTATCTCGATTAGCAGAAGTCCTGAGATGACTTCAACTGCCTCTTTTGACACCGTGCAGAATCCACTTGCTACTCGAATGGTACTTAGCCGATACACGGACATCACTTTCTTACACGTGCTCTGGGTCGTGAGTCGGCCCAAATGACAATGCCATACGTCATGACCAATGTGGTGACTGTCGTTAGGAGTGCTCTCCTCTTCTGCTTTGAACCTACGACGTTGGGCATAATCCGTGATAGGGCCTTCCCAACTGCATCTGCCTTTGTGCTCGCGCTCTTGACCTGCGCTTTGAAGTTCAGATGCGAGTCAATCTGCACGCCAAGGTATCGTAAAGACGACTGGGTGGCAATTAGATGCTCTCCCACTTTCAGAGTCACGGTCTTCAGGGTCTTCCTGTTGGTGACTAGAACCGCTTCCGTTTTGTATTCTGCCAACTCTAATCCCGTTTACTCCATCCATTCTCCACACATCTCAAAGGAGACATTGAAGAGGTGGGTGACCTTATCTAGATGCTTCGCCACGATAACCATTGCGACGTTGTCAGCGAACGCCACTTTTGTCACTGCTCTGGGGCCTTTAAATCTCAGCAGCCCATCATTCATGATGTTCCAAAGTAACGGTCCGAACACCGAATCTTGTGGAACTCCTCCGGTTACATAATACTGCTTAGGACCTTCATCGGTGACATACCTCAGGATTTGGTCTTAGAAGTAACTCTTCACCATCTTCTGTATGCATCCAGAGGCACCCATTTCAGAGAGCGCCTCCATAATACGGCCATCTGGCCGAGTTAAATGCGTTTTTGATATCTAATGTGACGATTAGGCAGTACTGTTTCTCGCCGTCTACATCTACACCTATGCAAACCCCGCAAGCCGCCACAAGGGCGTGTGGCGGAGGATGTCACGTTACCACCCAAAAAAATGAATAAAGAAAAACCGCATTCAAAACTAACACATACATGCAAACCCAAATCCACAGTAGCGCATACATTCATGCATCTACATCTACATTTACTCAATACCCCGCAAGCCGCCACAAGGGCGTGTGGTGGAGGTTGTTAGGGCACCACCCGTAAATTAGGGAAAGAAAACCGCATGCAGAAGCCACAAATTTATAGCCCACAAACCAAACATGGTAAACATTCATGCAAGAACCCTTTCGCCCCAACCCTTTCACACTCATGCAAACCCACAAACTACCAACACACATACACATGCACAATCTTTGAATTTTTAATTTTGTTCCGACTTGTAACTTATGTGTTTTTAATATTTCTAAATGGACTTCGGATTCTTACTATTATGATTTCTGATTGATCTTGGGAAGAATGAGTATTTGAATCTATCTGTATTGGAATCTATCTCCCTTATATCTTTGTGGTCCGATCTACCTAAGTAGTATGGGGCCATGATTATTCCTTTTGTGTCATCGTTACACTCGCTGGTTCTGAATCTTTCAAAAAGTTTAAGTCTCGCTTGTTCTCTTCTTATTTCAAGGGGCTCCCAGCCTAAATCCCCTAAGAGACCTGTTACACTTGTGTTCTTGTCATATATATTTTTCACGAATATGGCGGATTTTCTCTGGACTTTATTTAGTTCTTTTTCCCAGATTTTCTCCCAAGGATCCCAAATACTTGCGGCATATTCAAAATGTGGTCTAAATAGAGCAGAATAACACCTCTCTTTAACTTTCTAATTACCTTTCTCCACCACCCGTTTAATGAAACCCAGTTTCTTTAAAGTGGATCCGCAATATGCGGATATGCTCCCCATGAAAGGCGTGGTGTTAGAACTACCCCCAAATATTTTACTTGCTTGGCCGTAGTTAGTGCTGAACCCTTAATTCCGTAGTTTATGTCCTGTTCGACCCTTCCTTTGTTCCAAAATTTCAAAACTGCGCATTTGTCTATATTAAGCATTAATCCCCATTTCATGCACCAATCCGAGATTGTGTCTAAGTTCTAGAGAGTAGCTCGCGATCTAGTTGGCTCCTTATTTCCCTGTATACCACCGTGTCATCAGCAAATAACCTGAGATTATTACTAACGTGTGCGCTTAAGTCATAAATGTATATTAAGAACAGAAGAGGCCCTATTACACTTCCTTGGGGGACGCCCGATGTTACGTCTCTTTCCTTTGAGCACAACCCATCGATTACTACTATTTGTTTGCGGTTTGGCAAAAAGTCTCTAATCCAATTATTAAATATTCTCATTGATTCCACAGCATCTAAATTTGTGTAACAATTTATTGTGAGAGACTTTATCGAAGGCTTTTTTGAAATCTAGGAATACTGCGTCGACTTGTGTGTTGTTTTCTCCCGATCTAAGTATATCGTGAATGAAAAGACCTAATTGTGTTTCGCAAGATCTGCTCTTCCTAAATCCATTTATGAAGGAGACAGTCTCTGCCTCTTCCACTGAGTGGTAAAAGTTCCTTCCCTCATGCACCTGTTTTACATGGAGAGGAATATCTCTGGTACTTCCTCGATGGCTACTTTCGATGAAATGTTGGAGATGCCACCCAGCCCGGGGGCTTTCGAGACACCAAACTTGGAGCACGCTCCCTTTAATTCCTGGACTGTCACTGCTGGTATATCATTCTCGTCGCATTGCTCGGTCAGGTCGTCGTAATTCTGTCGTTGTGGAAACAACCCTGTCACGATCTTTTGTCGTTTTTTTCGGGCACGTGGGTGAGGGCATAGACTGGCACTTTAGCTTTTTCATTACTACCTTACATGGTCTACCCCATGGATCAATGTCGACCTCTTCTAGTATCTCCTCCCAACATCTCTTCTTACTCGTCTTGATCGCCGTAGCCAACTTACTTCGGCCGTCTTTATGAATCTTTTCCAGCTCGGGGTAATTGGGCTTACGCCTATTCCTTTTCGGTTGTCCTCTTGTTCGATTGCATTCTCGATCCAGCGCAGCTAATGTATCATTCCATCTGTATACAGGTAAATATCAGTTACCATGTCCTTTGCGTGGCATCAGTAAGTCAGATACCTTGGTGATCCGCCTCATAACCTCTGCCATCTCTTCGGTTGAATTCATTGCGATGACCGGTCTTTCCTCCAGCGCCACTGGAAAAAGGTCGCAGTCAAAAGCGCTGACCTTCCATTCAACCACGCTGGTCTTTGCAGAAGGTGGGGCTCTCCTTGACCTGACAGTATTTACCTCCCAAAATATCAGATGATGATCACTTAGATGCAGGATGTCCGTTACCTTCCAGGCATTGTTGTAGCCTGAAGCGAGACTGTGACTGACAAAGGTGAGGTCCACAATCGAATCTTTGCCTCCTTTCTCGAAGGTCCACTTGTTCCCTTTGTTTGGCAATACTAAATCTAGACTGCCGAATGTTTCTAGTAGCACTTGGCCTTTGAGGTTCGTCTCCTTGCTACCCCAATCGACTGTGCACGCGTTGAAGTCTCCCGCAATGGTCACGGGGAAGTGTTTCCTGGCGTCTTCGGGTAGCCTATCAAGGAAGTCTGCGAAGTCTCTCATGTCATATCTAAGTGGCGCAGAGCAGTTGTAGAAGTAACTGTCTTCAAGCTTAGATCTTAAGAATCCTCTTTGCGCGTTCCCCTTGGTACTCTGGAATGGAAGGCCATTTAGAAATGGATGAAAAGCGTATTGAGCGGCAGTGGGATGTTGAAGAAGGTTATCTAGGGGAGAATGTTAGGCAAACGAAGAAAGGGCGGGAACAGGATGGGGATGTTGGACGGGACGAAGGGAGGAAAGAAGTGCACAGAAATGAGGAGAGACCTAATGTAGAGTAGGTTGCTGGATTGGGTTTTGTTAGGAGTTAAAAAATATTTATGTGATAGGTATGTCCATCTAAAAACCTACTTTAATCGGCAGATTACCTTAAAAAATATTTTTATACATTTATATGTATACATTCATTCATCCATTTATTCGCCGTATGGCGGGATTTCGTGTTTGAATGTATGTATATGTGCATATATATACTATCTCTATTTCTATGTGAATGAATATTTTATATATATGTATATATATATAAATGAACACTAAGATAATAAATATTACACACACAGAAACATAAAAGTGCCGTCGAAACGTAAATATCTACTGTAAGTGTCCTTCTTTTATGTTTCTGTGTGTGTAATATTTATTATCTTAGTGTTTGTGTGTTTGTGCGTCGCCGGAGAGCGTCATTTTCAAGATTTTATATATATATATATATATATATATATATATATATATATATATATATATATATATATATATAACTTAGACAGTAACACACAGCACGAGAACACATAAAAAGAACACTCACAATAATATCTTGATAATTTCGACGGACCCGAGCTCCGTCTTCTTCGGAAGATAAGATATGACTCATATATATATCATATGAGTCATATCTTCCGAAGAAGACGGAGCTCGAGTCCGTCGAAATTATCAAAATATTATTGTGAGTGTTCTTTTTATGTGTTCTCGTGCTGTGTGTTACTGTCTAAGTTTTTTATTCAACACTTCCGTGTTACTTCGAAGAAATCATCTATGAATATATATATATATGTACACATTCAAATACGAAGTCCCGCCATACGGCGCAAAAATATTCATTCAAACATAGAAATAGGTATAAGGAAAGGGGATAGGAAAACACACAAAAGGCGAACACAGGACATGTGGGGAAGGCGGTTTTTGAGCAGATCACGAAAGTAAAAATATTTCCTTAACCGGGATTTGAACACCGGACCTTCCACTCCGCCCGGCAAGTGCATGTACATGTATATGTATACGAGGTGTTTACAAAAAATAATGAGAATATTAATTTTTCGGACAACAATATTTATTTATTCTTATACATTGATGTTTTCACCTTCAAAGTAGTCCCCTTTGGAGATTATGCACTTGTGCCAGCGCTGATTCCAATCTCCGAAACACTTCTCAAAGTCGATCTTTGAGATAGCCTTTAGTTCTTTCAGCGATGCGCTTTAAATGTCATCTACGGCAAAACGACGGCACTTCAAGGTTCTCTTAATTTTTGGAATAGGAAAAAGTCACGGAGCCATATCTGGCAAACATGGAGGCTGGGGCATCGTTTCAGTATTGTTTTTGGCCAAAAATTCACGAACAAGTAATGAAGTGTGAGCTGGTGCATTACCGTGGGGCAAAAGCCATGAATTGTTTCTCCACAGATCTGGGCGTTTTTTTGGATTGCTTCACGCAAACGGCGTTGAACTTGTAGGTAGTACTTTTTATTGACCGTTTGACCTGGCGCCTGGAATTCATGATGCACTATGCCATTAAAATTCTCACGCAATTGCATAACCTTCACATTCGACCGCATTTGTCGAGCCTTTTTCGGTCTTGGCGAGCCAGAATGCCTCCACTGGGATGATTGAGCCTTACTTTCAACGTCATATCCATAAACCCATGTTTCGTTACCTGTTATGATACGTTTCAGTAATTCTGCATCGTCGTTTACTTCATTTAATGACTACTAAGCAACTTCCATTCGCCGCTGTTTCTGTTCAAAATTCAACAATTTTGGAACGAATTTTGCTGCCACGCGTTCCATACCCAAAAAATTGGAAAAAATGTCATGACATAGTCCAGTCGATATGCTAACATCATCAGCGACCTCTCTAATTGTGATTCGGCGATCTTTCATTTCATTTCTTTCGCCTTTTTCGCGTTTTCATCGAATGTTGATGTGCTCGGGCGTCCAGGGTGTTTGTTATCTTCAAGGTTTTCACGGCCTTCTTGGAAACGCTTATACCATTCGTAAACCCTTTATTTACTCATAGCAGACTCACTATAAGTCTTTGTTAACATTTCATACACTTTGTTACACTTTATTTCAATTTTTTACGCAAAAGTTTATACAAATTCTTTGATCCATTTCTGTTAACAAACGAAAATCGCCGAGCTCATAAAACACGTCTAACCTTAGTGGCTGTCACAGACAAAGTCCACAATGAAAACAGTTGAAAGTTTTATCATACTTCAGGGCCATGTATACCAATGTAATAAAAAAAAGTTGACAATCGAACTCTCCAAGCCCGCGAAATGAAAAAATTCCCGTTATGTTTTGAACACACCTCGTGTGTGTGTGTGTCGTAGAAACAAATAATTACATACTTTTGTAAATTGCATTATCGTTGGGTAATTTTATGGTGGTATATTTTCTATGAATCCAATTTCCTATGTGACGTGTTTTTCTATGAACTTATATATTAGTCATAATTAAGTATTTAAGTGGTTTAGGAGAAACATAATTTAAATTCATTCCTTGTGAAACTGCTAATGGGGGTGAAGTCAAAAGATTCGAAGCATAAAGACGAAAGAAAATAACTAAAAGATGGTCTTCAGTAAGCAGGACAACTCTGGTGAGACCTTAGAAAGTTTTTTTCTATTTATGTTTCGAGTTTTAACATATCAGATAACTTACTGATTATAATACTAATGGAAAATATTTTATAATCTCTTTCTCTCTTTTTTGTATTCTTTCTGAGTTAGAAAAAAATAGGGATGAATTCCTTCCGTATTTATCTTAACAACCCCTTTTTCACTAACAAATTTATTTTCATTATATTTAATTAAACGTATGATTTACTTGAGCTCCTTACGTGATTTCTATATTTAATTTAGCTGCTTCACCAACCCTGAAAATAAGATGTCACGAACAATCACCCTTTCATTATTATTATTATTAGGTAATCTACCGTTTAAGGTAGGTTTTTTGATGGACACTATCCAATACACATTTTGTGACTCCCCACCTAGCAAACTAATTTATATCAGGTCCCTCTTCATCTCGGTGTACTTCTTTCCTCCCTTCATCCCGTCCAACATCCCTATCCTGTTCCTGCCCTTACCTCGCTTGCCCAACATTCTCCCCTCTGTTACCCTCTTCAACATTCCACTACCGCTCAATACGCCTTTCATCCATTTTTCCTGCCTCCATAGGATTTCTCTCAACAAACCCCTCTCCTCACCCACCATCTCTAGTACTTCCTCATTTGTTTTCCTTTCGGTCCATTTCACCTTCTCCATTCTTCTCCACACCCACATTTCCAAAGCCTCCAATCTATGTCTATCCTCCTGCTTCAGTGACCACGTTTCCGCGCCGTACATAGCTACGCTCCATGTCAGAGTTTTTACGAGTCTTGTCTTAACATCCCTACTCAACGTCCCCGTCATCAACTCCCTCCTCCTTGAGAAAGTCTCCTTGCCTAGCGTAATTCTTCTCCTTACGTCCCTACCACTTTGACCGTATTGGTCCAAAACACTTCCGAGATATGTAAATTGCTCTACCTGCTCTATTTTTTCCCCTCCTATTTTAATATTTGGCTTAGCCTTTTTCTTTCTGGAAAATCGCGCAACCTTTGTTTTATTAATGTTGATTCTCATCCCATATTTATCACACTGCACCTCCAATTCACTCAGCAATGCTTGCAACCCCTTCGCCGACTGAGCCACTAATGCTTGGTCATCAGCAAACCTAACCGATTTTACGAATTCCCCTCCGACTTTCATTCCTACCTCCAGTTCCTCCCATGCCTCTTTAATCATTTCCTCCACATATACGTTGAACAGCACCGGTGACAATGGGCAACCCTGCCTTACCCCTCTTCCTAACACTGCCCATCCGGACTCTCCGTTTCCCACTCGCACCTGAGCAGTCAGACATGTACAGGTTGCGGATCAGTCTCCTGTCCCTCCAATCCATTCCTATTCTCTGCAATACACGCATTAATTTTTCCGAATTCACTCTATCAAACGCTTTTCAAAATCTACAAAACAGGCAAAAACGTCCTGGTTGTATTCTATATTCCTCTCAATTAGTGACCTCATTACTGCAATGGCATCACGCGTACCTCTTCCCTTCCTAAACCCAAACTGATCATCCCCTAAGTAATCATTTGCCTTACTCTCTATCCTTTTGTTGATGATCCTGAGAATAACTTTAGCTGCGTGGGATATCAAACTTATTGTTCTGTAATCCTCACATGATATAGCCTTTGTCTTTTTTGGAATAGGAACTATTACATCTCACAAAATCTTCTGGCCAGATTCCTTCTTCATAGATACTACGAATCAGCCCATATAGGGCCTTCTTCCCGCATTTTCCTAAACATTTCAACAGTTCTAAAGGTATGTTGTCCACACCCACGGCCTTATTTCTTTCATCTCCTTAAATGCCCTTTCTATTTCATCGTCGAGTATGCCTGGACTTAAGCTATCTTCTTCTACGTCATGTTCCGTTTCTATGTCTAACCTTGTCGGCCTAAGTTCTTTACCATACAGTGTTTCTATATATTCCTTCCATCTCTCTTGGATTTTTCCTGGTTCAACTATATCTTACCCCACTTATCTTTAACTGTTAGCACAGATCTTGCCTTCTTAGATCCCGATAATAACTTAACCTTGCTGTATAGAGCACCAATTTCACCCTTCTTCTGTAAACTTTCCATATCCTCGCATTGCGTTTTCCACCATTCTTCTTTTGCTTTATTTGTGGCCCTTCTCAATTTATTGTTTCACCCTTTCATATGAAACCAAAATAAATCCACGAAACTTTCCTGCTACAAGGAGAGCGCTCACAAATTCTACAATCTATAAAGTTGATGCACGTTACCAAGCACCATTTATTTCCTATGTAAATTACTATTTAGAAAGTAACTTGTTTTAAACGCTATCGATGACGGTCGGTTATATTCTTACCAGTAGAGACATTGCACTTAAAAACATCCTGTGTATATTTTCAGCACGCTGTGAAATAAAGCTTGAGGCGGTAAAATGTGGCAAAATGAAGATAGTTATAGCTTATAAATAGACGTCACAAAAATTCGCCATTTTATCTTATCGACAGCTAACTATCTGATAGGCATTCATCGATCAATGCCCGAAAAACAAATTTTATTATTGTTCTTTTATGTACAAACAAAAATATCTTTGTATTTAATTGCAATTAGTATTTCTAAATTCCATATTAATCAGATGCATGAAAAAATCTAAGCCTTTAGCCTTTGTGTAAAAACCATGATTATTAAGAGTAAACATTACTCCTTTAATATGTTTCCTAATACTAACCCAAGCGGTAGTTTCTTTATGGTGAGTTCAACGTCTGCTCACTAAGGCACACGGAGAAGAGACGTGCAACGTGATTGAATGGCAAGGGGAGGCTGGGCAGCGTGACTGCGAAACCATCTGCAGAAGGCAGCTGGTAGAGATGGTAGTACTTCATGGGCAGATATAGTTATATGTGGTGTAGTAGATGAATATTGCACCGCCCATGGCATCGCCCACTGGAATAAAAGCTGCTTCATGCTCCACCGGAACAGGCAGCTTTGGTGAGCGAATAAAATTGATTTCGATTTTTTCACACCTCATCATTCTCGAAAGCGACGAACGTTGGTCGTGAAATATCAATGCTTTATGCATCAGTTAGAACAATGATCGGGCGCTCCGGTAGAGCCTAACAAGGATGAGAGTCCGCCATTGAATGCTGAACCTTTCAAACGACATAGTGTGCTCATAGTGCATTTCAATGAAGATTAATCATCGCTGTCATACAAATTAATAAGCTATTCTAACTTGTCTTTTGAATCTATTTAGTTGTAGTTATGGACATCCTTCCCAATGCTTTTTGCGTAAATTTGATTTTGAAGTTCTTTTGTAACTTTATTTCTAATAACTTCAGTCATTTATCTCCAAAGCTTCAAATGAAAAACATAAATCAGTGCGCTATTTATTTTTACATTGAATTGCATTTGCCCTCATCCTGTTGATCAAGAAACATTTACTGAGTTACATAGAGTAACTGGTCTAAGACTTTCATACGAAACAATTTCATGGATTTAAATTACTATTTTGCGATAGAGTAATCAATTAACACAAAGAAACTCAGAATTGGGGAAATAAAAGAGATTCAAATTTTTCTTATAGTTTACCCAGAATTTTAGGTTATAGAGCAAGTACTTCGGGATTGATTGTTTATCCGAAACTTTGCGGTAGTCTAATCAAATGGATTTATTACCAATCAGTTAAACTTCCCATTTTAGTGAATTAACAATTTTCCACAAAAATAATTTTTGTGGAAAATTGCTAATTTTAATTAATCATGTTATTCCACCATATCACGCCTGAAACGTCTCTTTTTATTTCCATTTTAGGTTATTTTCATATCTGTTTTCTTGGTATTTCTTTGTTATATAATTGATTCATTAACTCGTTATATGCAAAATATAAAATATTAAATTACGTAAGTGATTTGTAATTTAGCATTGTAAAATTTGAAGCCGTTTAAATTGTTGAAATATAGAAAACTACTAACCCTGATGGATTGAATCTATTGTAAACACATTTCACATATTAGCTTAAAAAAGGTTATAATTTTCATTGAAGTTAATTTTATTTTTCAATAGGAGTTCCACTTATTATGTAGTGCTTCGCTTTTGAACATATTTATTTTTTAACTGGGACTTAAATTTACAATGGTTAATTAGTCCGAAAAACCTTGTAATAATACGTGTAAAGCGGTTCGTAGAACAAAATATACTATATAGCATTTCAATTATCCCAATGGAAATAATAGTAACTAAGTGTTATTGTATTTACTTCAATGGACTTTAAACACACGGATGGATTAATATTAATGTTTTTCCGTCCATTCTTGCGTTTTTATTTTGAATACTAATAAGTTTTTCATTTTGACCAATAGTAATAAGATTTTTAAGGAGCAGTAGAGATTAATTTATGATCAACTTCCATGTCACCTAAAGATAATTAAATAAAATACCACGTTTTAATTGCCTATAAAACAATTAGGACCAACTGCTATATAAAGGGTTTCACTAGATTTAAGGAGAGTTTTGCTACAAATACTGGACTTAATCATAACAAACACTTGATTCAAACACATCAATAGGCTTAGGTATGCATAGGAAATGCCCAGGGATTCAGAAAGATATCAGTTAGATATGTTAGATCAATTATGGCTAGTCATAAATTTAGGAAGAGCGTGAATAATTCACTGAAATTCGATGAGGCTTTTCGATAGGATCAGAGGACTGCGTAATTCCGATCCCTAGAATTAATGATGAAATACTAATTAATCCTTCCTTACATTACTAAATAACAGCAGAAAATTTTTAATGAAGGTTTGTAATTAAAAAATTGAGTATTCCTCCAACAAAGAATAATCAATTTAATTGACAGTTTTTAAACTATAAAACTAAGAATTATTACACTATTATTCTCATAATTAGGCTTATTGATTGTAACTACTTGTATCATGTACAACATCCAAGCTGCTCAACCAATTGCATGGGTAAATGTGGTCAGAGGGATTCTCATGACGAGGGTTATTAGGAGTCCCAGAAACAGAGGAGCATCTATAAAACAGTGTATGTATATTAGGAAGTTGAGAGGTGGATACTTGCATATGGTGGCTTTTGAGTAGAATTGGTGTGAATTGATTATAGGGTCAATCGAAGAGTAACCTCTCGAGTGAAGTCAAAATTTGGTTTTAATAGGCCATTGTGGAGCTCATCTTGAACTAAACTCAATGACCCACTGAGAGAGGGAAACCAGCTCCTTTTCACTTTGCTGCCAGCGGTTTTGCATAATTTTCTTATTTGGGAATTCCTTATGAATTAGAATTTAGACTGGAGTTCCCAGGAGACAGGAGTTCAAAGGCAGCAGACCCTAAAGCCAGTGAAAACACTTCAATCAATAGGTTATCAAACCGCCCTAGAAATAGCTAATAGATATTAGCTACGATTGTTGTGTGCAACGTTTTGAAACCTAGCATTGAATTACGAAAAGTTTGTAAGTTCCTGTGAAAATATATTTACATTAGTACAAAATTTATCTCTTCATGATCATTTTTAGGAGAAGCAGATCTATGCTTACGATATAGCTGCTGTCACGATGGACAAAAACCTTATTGAAACGGTAAGCTCCATAATATAGTATTTGCCCTGAGGAAGGGAGTTTTAAAGTGGTCAAGGAGAGGAATCGTGAATGTGGTGATAGACGGTAGGAGGGCAAAGGCCTTCGGTGATGGGGGTAGGAAAACACGAAGAAGGAAATTTTAGACAAAAAGACTTCGCGGAAGTGCTTTTGAAGACCACAAATATTTTAGCAACTGTCCAAAATCTACATCTAACACTTTAGCAGTCCACGAATGATATGTATTCACGTGAAAAAAAGTTATTTTTTGCGTGTCGCTTCATCACAATGGAAACGTCTTATCTCTGAGGTTTAAAGCCCGAGTGTATTCGGAACGAGCAAACACGGACACACCCACCGATCTTCAGTTGTAGAAGCAAAACTATGGTTGCAAATTGAAGTTTTGGCTCAACTTACGTGTATACTTGTGACTTTGAGTCGCGGTTCTCGTAAAGAAACTCTTTAAGGAAATTTTAAGGGTTCACATTGTGTTCCTACATCATCTATGTCTACACAATACCCCGCCATCCGCCGAAAGGACGTGTGGCAGGGGGTGGTAGGTCACTATCCATTCTATAACTATTCGAAAAACCAAAAGAGGGCGACCGAATCCCATTCATACAACCTGTCTAAACATGTTACGAGAATTACATGGTTAGCAGCTGTTCCTGTGCCTACACAAAAGGGACAAGGGAAATCATTAAAAGAGGGCAAGCACACATGCAATTCAGACACTCATTAGCGGTTAGTATTCTACACAATCCGGATTGTTCACTCACCTAGCGACCTTTCTCTGTACCTTATTCGATTCTGTAATTGATGTTTTTTGAAATGGATCCATTGGGATCTAATGAATTAGACTTTTTTAGATACGTGTAAAACTGAATTTATTTGGTTCTATCAAAATCACCAAAATATTAGTCTTTAGTCTATTGTATGCAAAAAGCGACGAAAATCCTCGGCGCCCATCGCCTTTCACCCAGCACGCTATTGTTTTCCCATGCTTCGATCACATTTCCTATCGTATAGCATCTCTCCCACATCTTGTACAGCCAGCACACTCTCTCTCCTAGAGCTCAAACCCTCCTTGACAACACCACTCTCCTACCACCGCTTCCTTTTCTCTTAAGACCTGAGAAGGCAAAAGAGGAGTGCGTAAAAGAGGAGAGTAGCATTTTTGGGACCTCGCGCCCCAGTCATTAATCTTGAACCCGCGGGCGAAAAGGAATTGTCATCTCGGAGACGTCGAATATTAAATATATGGGCGCAGGCGAGTTTAGCGGTGCGGATGGAGAGCGAGGTGGGGTGCGGCTTTGAGGGGTGGGGCGAAAGAGAATGTTGGAAAGAAAATAGAACGTAAGGGTGTAGGGGTAGAAGTTTTCTAAATGGAGTGGTAGGGGAGCAAAAAAGGGAAATAGGTGGGAGAGGCGAGAGAGCGGTTTTCTGCGTGGGCGAAGTTTTGCGAATCAGTTCAGTCGCGGGGGTTGTGTTTCTGGTTTTATTGAGTTTATACGGAAGGGTGATCTTTTGGGGGGTAAAGAGATGGGTTCGATTTATTATTTATGTCAGAGTAGTATAACGGTGAGATAAAAATTACCCGTTCTTACCCCGTCGACCAGCTAGATCAATTTTCAAATTCTCACGGTATGAATAGTGAGAAGACGCAATATACAGTCAAACTAGAAAACTGTTTGTATGTTTTATGCCTTGAAGATCGTTAAAAGAGCTGGTAACAATTAGATACTTGGGTTTATCAAAGATTAACCAATGAAAAATAGCTTTTGCAGTTCCAACTATCTTATTAGTGATTTTAAATGGAAATGGACGAGAAAATTGGCATGCAATGTATAAGTATGAACATTTAAATGATAAAAACATCACCATATTCTCCGGCATAGATACATAACATTTACAATGTACGATGATTAAATTCTCTCAGAGATAGATTCATTAACAAATGTATGTAGTTTAGTTGTAAAATATTTCTATAATTTAAATGATAGTACTTAACTTTATTTAGTAGTTACTTAATTGACTGATTGAGTGTTTAATTGAGGATAGAAGAAACGAAGGGTAAGTAAAGGAAAGCTGAAAATAATGAAAAAAGACAAAATAGTGAAATAATATCAAAAAGAAATAAAGAAGATACCTGTCGATGATGTTATAGGCTCAGACACCTTCCGAACTTGTCCCCCTTCAGGTATAGGTACCAAGATGACTCATTTCCGTAAATTCTGCTTAATAATGATTAATTCACATTCACTACCTAATTATTTATTTATTTTACGATTTTATTTGGACGAGATTGAGACTTTATAGTCCCTTTTTCCACCTAATCCTTATACATTACAATAAAGACAAACGAACATCCATGACCTAGGTGGAGGAAACCCCACTTACGCGGGCCTCAAACTCACTACCTCTGAATTGGCAGGTGATGGTGTAACCCCACCGCCACCAGGACCGGAAATTATGTTGACTTACTAGTTGATAATGATAATTTAGATATTTGGTTATATAAATGCAAACTGTGTTAGCATTCGATGAAGTAAAATATGTGATCCTAAATTCATATTGGTCACCTTTTAACCAACATCTGGCTATTAAATAGCATAACATTGCAATTTACCTTAAAAAAGCTCTTCCTAAACTCTTTTAACATGAAAAGTCTTAGTAGTTGACTCAAAAGAAACTATTAAAATATTTGATATATTTTCAAATTCCAATAATTAAAGATAAATAACTAATTTATTAGAAATAGAATAAGGGAGTATCTTATGGATGGAAATGTTAAAAATCTCTAGTGTATAGCTTCTTTCTTAGAAAATGGAATGCTGATTCTTTCTTGCGCCAAATTTAAGAATATATTGTCTCTCTCTACCATGAGTGAAATCTCCTGAACAGATGTTCATGTTCTTACCACACTGTTACCTTCAATGATCATATAGTCCTTCCATCTTATAATGTGAGCTTCACACTTTAAGAATTATGAATAGTGTTAGTACGTCGTAGCCATTGATTTGTTGCTCATTCGTGATGTTTCAAGTTACTTGTTACCGAAAGTTCTCACAATAAAAAAGGCTGTAAAAAATAATCAACGACAGGTTTATCCCAGATCTGTTGACCTTTGGGTATGTCTTTTACACTTACTTTGTTCACCTTAACAACCATCATTTCCCCCAGTTCGGTCATCTCTAGCGTAAACACCAACAACACCAGTACTACTCCACTCTCTTTTTCCAAGATCCACTCACCAAGATCCGCGATGCCAGACGGCTCCTTCATCCTTCCTTGCGTTTTCCTCTCCAGTTTCCCCCAACTCTTCCAGAATTTCCCGCTCCACTCCAACCCCTTTCAATTTCCCCACGCACTCACGAACGCCACAGCATCTATTCTCGTCCTCTGTTTTACCGATATCCTTTCATTACCAACGCCTTTCTTGGCTATCGCCACTCTAGAGAGCGGGAGTTTCCTCTTTACCGCCGTCTTATTCGTCAAGCCACCAAGTTACCATCCCGCGCTACCCTCCCTGAAAGGATGTAGCAGGGGCGTTTTTATTCGAGCACATTCTTTCGGGATGGAAGGAATGTGCTTGTGTTTGCGGGAGGGAATGAGTGAGAGGGCGGTGGATGTTTGTTGGGGGATGGAAGGCACTGCAGCTAAGAGGGGGAGGCGGAGAGTGAGTGGTGGAGCGAGGGAATGGTGGATTCCTTGTTTGCAAGTATGGTGACTTAACACTTTTGTTATTTATTGTTTTTGTTTCGGAGGCGAGAAAGGTTGGGAGTTCTATGGCAGCAGTGGGTGAAAATGATTCTGTCAAAAAGTTTTCAATTCAAAATTCCTCCTGGAGAATATATGGAGAAAGAAAGGCTTTAGCGATGACCTAGGACGAATTTAAAAATTTTGTCCAAATACCTCGGGATATCTGCGAGTTAATACCGAGAGTTGTCTTCTTAAAGCGCCGTAATGAAGTATGAGTTAGATTTTCCTGACATAAATTTTCTAGTGTTTGTTGAAAATTCACAGCGTCGGAATATATCATGTAGCTTGTATGGATACAGGTACTGTACTGATAGAGATACTGTATTATCGAAATTTACTGGACGTATATTGAAAGTATTTGGACAGAATAAAGGTTAAATAGAACGACGTTGTCATTAGTCAGTTATGTGATGAAAATAAGCAACAAAGCTTTAATATACTTTTTTCTTTGAAGCCATGTACATTTCCGCAATTGTCTAAACTTGACGTTTTATTTGTAATTTATTTATAATTAATTATCGAATCATGAATAATTTATACGTTTCAGAAATAATTATTTTTAATTACA
Source organism: Hetaerina titia (assembly GCA_037158775.1). Lineage (NCBI taxonomy): Eukaryota > Metazoa > Arthropoda > Insecta > Odonata > Calopterygidae > Hetaerina > Hetaerina titia. Next base: position 51,801,634 of record CM073769.1, on the reverse strand, counting down.
AATTTTACTAATTTTTAAAGAGTACGAATATGGTTAACGAAACTGTTGATACTTAAGCAGCATTTCAAAGCTATCTTTTGACTCTATCTGGTCAAAATCAGTTTTAAATATTCTCCGGATTATGCTTTGACGCTAATAAACTTCAATTAAAAATCTTTCATTTTTCTCCACTTTCTTTCCTTTGTGGTATTTATTCTTTTGACAGGAAAATTTCTCATTTGACAGGAAAAATAACATAGACTTGAATAAATTTGGCTCTAACCCAATATATGTTTCTTTTTTTCTCCGTTCGTAATGACTGCAAATATTGGACATAATTCAATAGAAAGAAATAATCATGATTTAAATCACTAATGCTTTAGTCTAATACCCAGGGGATGGGTGGATCGCTTGTGAAAAGATTGAGGTTATATAGAAATGCGTAGAGGATGGAAATTATGGTCAAAACAAACGTAATCATCGTTTGACGTTGATCATAACGTGTTCGCGGACCATTAGTTATTGTAGTTTCCGTTATCGTCTTGCCTATACTCATTCATAATGTTCTACAATTTATTTTTTATTTCAAAATCATTTGAATTATTTTATTTTGTATTGCTTTCAATTCAACCAGACAAGTATAATAATGTGATTTAACTATGACGATTCCAGAGTGGGCACAATACAAACTAGCAGCCTTGGTATGCATGGCATTCATTGATTCTACAGTGTGATCATTCGTGGGTCGTTCTAAAAGCCCTTAGTGAGGAATAGAAAAACAAATTATCTTGGAGGATTTTTTTTTATTTGTCTACATAAATTCCTTTTATCTCGATTCTCTTCCCAGCGTTTCCCCAACTTCTTTAAGCCGTCCAAAGCGTATGATTTTGAAAGGTCCTCAAACTAGGCATTTGTGTTTGCGATGATGTGTTGGCATTTGACGTGAATCGTTTTCTGCCGAGACTTCGATTCAAGTTTGGAAATAAAACAGTCACTGGGAGTTATGTCTCTTGAATACTGCGAATGTTGTGTGTAATTATTAGAGCTTTAATTCCATAATTTTCGTCATTGAAACTTTGCATGTGTACCCGTACATTGATTGTATTGATAGAAGATCATTTTTTCTTTGCTTCATGATGGTGCTTTTCTTGATTTTCTCCCTCAACCGGTCCACTAATGACGCATATTTCTCTTCATTTATCGTTTGTCCTTTTTGCAAGTAACCGAGGTAGATGATTCCGTGTGCATCCCAAAAAACCGTGGCCATTACCTTGTCGACCGATTTCGCCGTCTTCGGAGCCAGATCACCTTTAGAAACCCACTGTTTCGACTGTTCCTTTGTCTCTGGAGTGTAGTATTGTACTGTGCATATTGTGTGTGAGTGTTGCGTCCAAAGTAGAGGCATGAATATATCGACGAAGAAACGCGTGAGAATTGCGATGGAAAAGTACCAAACCAACCTCCAAATCGACCACACGATTCCGTTTATTCTCCACTTAGGGCAGAAGTGGCCCCCATCTTGCCAAGATTTTTTTCATGCCCAATGTTTGGTGCAAAATTAAAAACAACGTACCTTGTGATATGCCTGTGGCATCAACTATTTCACGAACTTTGATTCGTCGATTACTCAAAATCATATCGTGGATTTTGTCAATCAATTCGGAGGATGATACTTCTACTGGACGTCCCGAACGATGTTCATCATTTGTGGGTGAACGGCCACGTTTTAACTATCTACTCAATTGTAAACAGTAGCAATTACAGGAGCATATAGTATGCGACATTGACTTCATCCGACTCGGCTTTGATCTCATTCAGTGTTAAATCTTTTAAATAGAAGTGTTTAATCATCGCACAAATCTCATTTTTTTTCAATTTTCTTAACAAACAAAAGTTTGTTGCTTCAATCGATTATGAAAATGAAACTTCGTGATGGATATGTGTAGATGATTGCATGGGAATGGGATGAAGCGATTTTTGCATGAGTGTATACGCCACTGTGGGTAGAGTTTTGCATATATGTGGTGGCTTTGGTGTCCGTGGCTTTGTTCCTTTTTACGGGTGGTGACCTAACATCCCCCGCCACACGCCCTTGAGGCGGCTTGCTGGGTGTTATGTATGTATGTACATTTAGATGATAGAGCTGAAACTTTAGCGGCAGTCTAGCGAGAGATGAGGCTTACCAAAAGCAAATCTTTCTGATACAAAGAGCGCCATCTCTTGGATTTTCTAAGAAATTATTGAACTATCCATCTTCATTTTCCAGAGTATTTACAAAAGTAAAATATTTTTTACATGCTGGGACGTTCTCTTAGATAATTACGAAATTAAACTTTTTTAAATAAGTTGAGCAAGAGTTTGGAAAAAGTAAATGCCGCTTTCAGCATTTTCCCAGTTTTCCATAATCGGAGCATTATCAGTACCTCTCATGACTCGGAATTGCTTACTGCAACGATTTCCCTAATCCTTTCAATTATGAGAGAAGACAAATATTTCAAATTGACGGGGACCTAGTGTGAGAATCACATCCGACGCACCTTGTAATCACATGCGCCAATCAATGTATACGTCAATGGAATGAGTATGAAAGAATATGAAAAAATAAGCAAAAAAATATCAAAGGTAAAGGGGAGGAATTTGAGAGGGGAAGTAAGTAATAGTACCAACAAAAGAATTGAAGAGCGAGGAGAAGATGGTGGTGGGTGCAAGATAAAAAATGCGTGGAATAAGGCGAGCGGCAGAGAAATGCTACCCCATTTTAATCGGTTCGGTGGTGAGCATCCACCCTCCTTTTTAATTGCCATAATTTATAAAGTTGGATTAATTACGCCTGGTTCCTGAAGGGGACAGTAGGGGAGGATAAAAGGTTAGACGGAAGACGCTTGAGGGAGAAGTGGTGAGCATAAGGGAGAGCGTAGATAGGCTCAGAGAGAGGGCCATGCTTATATATTTTCGTAACTGTGAGTATAAAAATGTACATTCACTCTTATACATTAATGCGAGAAATGAGGAGATGAGCTAAGTATGCGGTTTAAATCATGCTCGGAGTTGGAAAGGTCATAGTCAGTGAGTGATGCCGTACGGTGGAAGTAGAAGAATGGGTGAATTAGACGTTCTTGGACAATTGCGTCAGAAGAGCGCTAGAGTTGGGAAGCTTATACGTAGGGAATGGAGACTCAATCGAGAGTGAATAATGCGAGAAGCACATTAATCCAGAAGATGAACAAATAAATAGTTTCATATTTGAGTCCGTAAGAAAACTTTAAGATTTATCTACCTACGTTTTTAAATTTATGAATGGACGATATTTCGATTTTTTTCATTTATACTGAATTGAACATTAGTTATTATTTCACGAACTCATAGAATTACGTTATAGCTTTCAGCCTTAGAATTCGTTATACAGGAAAATGTAGCAATGGAAAATACAAGTTGACGGAATTCTTCAAATAAATTAATTGGATCGTTGAAAATTCTACTAAATAAGTTGCATGCATTTTAAACTCCATAATTGTATATGTATTAGTATTTTATATTACACCGTCTACTATTTTATTCACTGAAGTCGCTTTGTTCGATACACAACTAATGTCTCTTTACGAAGTAGTTCATTATGTATGGTACACTCAAAAAAGTACACATTTCCTTGATACCATTTGCCAGCCTATCGCGCAGATGAATGCCATCGTTATAATCTAGCTGTTCCCCGTGTGTAGCACATTATTGGCTCCACAGGCCTTCTCACCAACGCTAAGGTTTCTTAGATGATCACTGTCAGTTATAAAATCATTCACTGAGATCAAAATGGATCGACAATAATAATAAGCGGTTTAGACAACTGGATTTAAGAGATTAGTTGCTATAACATGTTCATTAGAGTCAAGTAAGGGAAACAGGCACATTTGAGGAAGCACATACGCCTTCTTATGCGGAGGAGAACATTGGGATACCATCAAAAATATAAAAGTTATTTTTCTCCCTTCATCACGTTTGTTGTCATTGAAACTATGACTTGTATCTAGTTGTCACGGAAAGACTGAATCACCACGGTCAATATATTTTATACCAATCATAATATAACGACGGAAGTTATGTTTAAGAATATGCGAGGGATTTGAGATGAATAAAGTATTACTCGAATGGATAAAGGAAGGTTTCAAAAGTGAGGATGAAGGAATGAGGAAGACTGGGACCCAGAAGATGGGTAAGGTTACCCGAGTGAGAGCGAATAAGGGCTTCCCGTCAATCGGGATCATTTCCCGAACGTTTCCCTCATTTCGTTCCGTTTCCTTACTCTCCAGATCGTCTCCACCACTCCTCCCTAACGGCGTCAGAGTCACCTCGTCTCCGAGAAGGAGGGAGGAATTAAAACGGACGGAATTGTGGGAAATGAGCCCAATTTGGAGCCGCGGTGCGTAAGGGGATTTCGAGGGGTTGGATGGAGAAAGGGGTGTTTAGGGTACGTAAAAGGGGTAAAAGGATAGTGTTTTCGGATTCCTCCTCCCCTTTCTTGCGCTTGGACGGGTAAGGGGGCTAAAAAGGAAACTGTGAAAGAGAGATCGGAGGAGAGAGCCCCAACATTCATTTTTCTCCGCCTCCAGCGGAAGACGATAGCGTTGCGGTTACTTAGATAGAGCTCAAGAAGTGCCTCTATATGCTTTTTTGAAAGCAAGGCAATAAGATTCCCGCATCGCAAAGTAAATCTATTGGAATTGGTAAAAAAGTATCAAAACTCTTCCTTCGATTTGCAATAATTTCTTTTGATTAGTACTCGGTAATATCATGCATAGTTTCCTATGTCAAGAGTCTTAAAAGGGATGTGAAACGATCGAGATAGTGAGGCGGCTATCGTTGGCTTCCCACCCAGAGGGCCCGGATTCATTTCCCGGTGGCGTTGAATATTTTTCAGTGGAAGCTTCCACTTCAGTGGAAGTGGATCCCTACTTGATGTGCTTTGTGAAGAGTACTTTGACTGAGTACGCCGTCCGTCGGATGGAACGTTAAGCTGCGGACCCCTTGACGTCTTTCGTTAAGAGTAGGCTAATGCCGACGTCAGGTTTCTCTCCACCCTTTATCCTTTCCTGGCGCATCTCTAATGTCACAAATGACCTTAGCTGTCGGTCGCCTCCCCTAAATACTACTACTACTACTAAAAGATATACCAGCGTTTCCCATGATAAAGTTAGCAGGCAGGTACCATGTGGTCGTCAAAACATTCAGAGTGTCTTTAGTGTCTTATAAAATTTGTATCCTGATAATCTCAATGGCCTCTACTCTTAATCCTCTCAATATTTTGACATCATCCTCTGTACGCCTGATCCAACATGATTCATTCAAACCTAAATAATTTGGAATTTCGTGACCATAATCTTCATAAAACCTACATCTTGCTTCTCAAACAACGCTTATTAACGTATCTCAGGTAAATTCGATAATTCGGGATGTATTAATAATAATAATAGTAGGTATACAGGAATGTATGTGTAAAATGACAGAAGTTTTGAAATGTTTTGGAAGTTGGGTGGAATTTGAACTTATTCGAATGACAGTGCAATGGCTGAAATTGACTGCTCGAAAGATTAGTTCACTGATTAAATTAGGAGTTCCTCTTAGTTTTTGGTATACTACATTTTTACTTGTTCATATTTCATAAAATACTTATGGTTCTTTATGACCCTATAAATGTTTTATTTATATTTAACCAATGAAATATATACAATATTATCGATAGATACTCATCAATATAGAAATTTGTCGAACCTTAATTGAGTCCTTTCTAAAATTACCTTTTTATTGAGGATAATTAATAATCAATATGACTCTGTAAGACTACTTTGAGATTTATACTTTTCTTTTTAGCCAATAATGCAATAATTTCTATTCAGATTAATTTTTAAGGCTTTTCTCTATATAATTATTTTCCTCCATAGATTCTTTAAATATTTAAATTCATGAATATCGAATCGCTTATCAAACAAATTTTTTACAGCGTGATACACGGTAATGCATGTACATTGTGCACAAATGCATGCAATGTTTTTGTTTACGTCCTTTTTTTCATTCAATTCTAATGAGCAGGTAACATTAATGTTTGATTGGTAGAAAGCTAATCTGATGTAATACTGATACATAAAGATAAAATAACTTAGCAATTAATCATGGGACACCATAATAATATAAAAATCAAAATTCAATGTGAGGCGTTGAGGCAAAATCAGTCCTCCATATAAAAAGAGCCAATGAAGAAGTATCTACATGGTCAGATGAAGAATATCCGTAACTTTTTACAGGTTCCTGTAAGTTGAGCTCTCTTCCTACGAGATTCGAAACACTTCAAACAACTTTTCAAGTTTAACCACTAAAATAATTGTTTATACTGAATTTTTGAATTAGTCTGGTTAAATTTTATTTGGCTTCTTTTCTTCCAACGTTAATCCTCAGAATAATCATCGGAGCAATCTTCTCAACCAACTTGAAACCATGCGAAGTGTTTAAGGGAAGTGTATAAAATACGACTTGTATATTCGTCGGTATATCAAGACCATCTTTTTCCCCTCCGTAGCCATACCGGAAAATATAATTATCTTGACCGAAATATCCGACTGTTTCTTTATATGACTTCCTCTCCTTAGCTGCCTATCTGCATCTTTTTTCCCTTTCTCTCTCTCGTATTCTTACATCCATCTACTCATTTTTTAGCCGGAGCAATTTTTTGCCTGCTCCTTCGCGCCCCCCTCGACTTCCCCTCATCTTCAACTCCAATCCCAACCACCCAAGCCCTTCCCACCGGCCCTCCATTCCAACTGTCCTCCCTCCCTCCCACTCGTCCCTCCCTTCCCCTGTCTACAGCCTAACCGCCCCCTTCCACGCTGCTCACTTTTGTCGGCAGTCCGAAATTGTGGAGAAGAGAAATTAACGATTTCCGCGTTGGTTTTTAAATGCAGCCAGTCAGCTAGTCGGGTTGTGATAGGGGAGGGGAGGAGGGCTGGAAGGGGGACTGGTAGGGGAGGAAGAAGGGAAGATTGGGGGAGGGATATGGAGTGGGAGGGCGTAGGGTGGAAATGGGGTGGAAGGGAGAGAGGTTGTGTGGAGGTTGGGGGGAGGGCGGAAGGAGGAGGAGGAGGTGATGGGGAGTTTTCCTTAGTTTTTTCTTCAAGAGGCAGTTTCAGGAGTGTGAGGGTGTTTTGCAAAGGGAAGAATGGGAGAGGAGGCTCGTGGGATGGGGAAGGGATGAGAGAAGGGAGCAGTAGGAAGGAACTGTGGCTGGAGAGGTGGCGTGGTTTGTTGGTCTGGAGAAGAATTAATGAGGGGTGTGGGGGAAATAGCGGGGGAGGGGTTTGCGATGGAGAGGGGTAGAGGCAGAGGAGCGGAATAAAAGTGAACTGGAATTAGAAAAGACGGGAAGAAAGATTTGGTCGGGGGACGAAAAGGTTGGGGGTGGGGGGGAGTGGAAAAGCCGGGTGTTTTCAAAGGGGACAAGTCGATATGTGGTGATGGGGGAAGGGCCGGAGGGAGAGGGGGCACGGGAGGGAATCTAGGAAGTGAGGGTGGTGAGGAGGAGTAAAGGATTGAGAGCGAGAAGGAAAGGGTTTTAATGAGGGTGAGGAGCCCCTTAATTGTGAGTGGAGCTTACTTTTAGGTGCGTTAAAGCGAGAAAGAAAAAGGGGTGATGGGGTATCGATCATAATTCCGTGTCAATTTTTCTACGGTACATCTTGCGATACATCTGAGTGCATCAATGAGTTAAAGTATAAGATAACATTTAGAATTATGATGGATGGCTTTTAGTTTACACTTTTTAATATTTGGGATATTGAAGTTTGTCAAAATATGTTTTTCGTATTAAATTAAATACATACTCTACGAAAAGTGGTAACAAGCTTTAATTAACCCAAGGGAATTTTTTAAATGATTGAGCTGGAAGATGTTAAAAATAATGTAATGTGCCAACATAGTTGCTATAATAAATCGATATCCCGGTAGTCGGTCATACCCTTCAATCGACGCACTTAACTTGACTGTTAGGTATTTCTCATTTTTTATAGTTGTTGCCATTCTTAAATTGGGGTTAGCGGTTGGTTAAGGAATTATTAAGTTCAATATGTCTGTAAATAATAGAAATCGGAGAAAAAATTACGCAAACGTTGTTAAGGTAGCGAAATTTTATACTTCATACTCCGTTAAAGTAAAAATAAATATTACTCAAACATGAATGTCTTTCATGTGAATTGAATAAACAAGATGGCGAACATTTGAGTTGTTAATTTAACGTGAAAAGAGATTTTTTCTGTGTTTGTCGGCGTTGTGTCATATATATATATATATATATATATATATATATATATATATATATATATATATATATATATATATATATATGTATATGACCACTGCTTTCGGGCCCTCCTCTGCCTCAGTTCTGTTCCTAATTCCTCTTGAGAAAGGTGGTTGGACCACCGAAAATTCGAGAACCAGTGAGTTTTTCCTCTTTTGTGTTTTGGTTTCTGTGTTTGTTATGACTATCAGTGAATTTACATTACACGTTTGTGGGTTTTCCAAAAAAGTGTATATATATATATATATATATATATATATATATATATATATATATATATATAGGGTTTGTATTGGGAAAATTTTCGGAAAAATAGATTTATTTCAGATGTTGCTACAATGTCTCAAAATTCTTCAAAGTTTATCCCTTGATGGTCAACAGATTTTTGGTCAGTGGCTATTCCACGACGCGAAGACTCCCTGATAGGCGGATTCTGGAAAGTCCTTAAGTGTGCCCGTGCAACCTTCTTTGGCGGCACTTAGTGTTCCATGGTGGAGTCTTTTAGGGAGAATTTCACTTTTGGGAATAGGAAATAGTCTGCTGGTGCCAAGTCGGGACTGTCCTAAAAGTCGAGGTCGGGGGTGTTCTTTGACGCGTTGCAGAAGGTATTCGCATGAAGACACTTGACCCTGCTTTTGAACGTCCGTCTAGACCTACGGGATGAGTTTAGCGCAGATTTTTCGCATCACCGAATTTTCAGTGATAATGGTGTGCAGTGTCATTTCATCAATGCCAATACTATCTACGATCATGCGAACACTTAATCGACGGTTGGAATTCAGCACTGCACGCATACGTCATGAAAAAATTGTTACCGATACTTTTTATAAAAACCTTGTATGAATTTAAATGTTAACATAAATTTGAATGAAAAAACTCTGATTAATTAACTTAACTCGGAATATCGAACTTCAATCAATAACACAAATTGTTGTTGACGATCATTAAGTTTTATTGAAAACCCATATATATGAGATTCAAACAAAAAATCATGATATTTTGATAGTGAATACCGATTCTTTTGTTTCCAAATGATTAACAATTATGACTTCGATGTCGTTAAAACGATGTCTCCATTTCATACACTTTTACTGAAAGTACTTGGTGACTACATTGTCAAATGGTAGTTCACAAAGCCTTATTTCTTCGATCAATACATTCTTATTACGCCCTTTCAATCTTAATGCTGATGTTTTAATAAAAACATAAGATGAGAATAATTTGAATGCAATACTTAAGGAATAAATCAAATGCTTGTTTAAATAAGATAAATAAAACTTTATTTGAATTATTTGAATAATTTCATCAAAAATTAACTATTATAATCATTTCATATTTGAAGTTAAAATGCAAAATCAAAACTATGGAATCTAATTGTATCCTTAAATGCATGCAACCCGTTTGCATTACTTAGATTAATGTTATTCCATTATTCTCCTAAATTTATCTAAAAAAACTTTAAATTAAACTTATTCCTGAGTAACGACCGCTACTGAAATGCCTTCGCGTTAGTAATAATAGACTTTTTTTCTAATTATAAAATGACATCACAATTAATCACTCGCAGTGCACTCGTGATAGGAACCCTCCAACAAACCAGAGGCCCTGAAGAAAAAAGAAGGAGTGTTTTAAGGTATTTCCATCGGGACGATGATGATCAGAGTCGGGAAGAATGAATGGAGTTGGTTTTTTTTTGCTTTTGCGCTCGGGGAAAAAGAAGGGGGAAGGAAGGAGTGGTGGGTGGGTGGGTGGTGGGGAGGGGGTTGGGAGTGAGGTGGGAATTATCCGAGGGAATCCTTATTCCGCGGGAATCTGAGATGGCCGCCCTTGGCCAGAGGGCGGGGAAGCGGAGGAAGCGGGTTGGATGTGGGCACGGGGTGGAGGGGAAAAGGAGTGGAGAAGGAGCCCGAATGCTGAGGAATGAGGTAGGATTTAATCCTTTTGCTTTTTTATGCTTTTTCCTCTCGGTTCCTCCTCAGCTTAGTGGTATTCACCCCTTATCCCTTCCCCACCCCTGCCCAACCGCCATTCCTTGCCTCCATTCGCCATATAAGCCCCTTTTCTTTTGATTTCATCCTCTCCCCCACTCTTGAGAAAAGGGGGAAGCCTTTTTCTTTTTACTCACCGACTCCCTCCAATCCATCCCATTCCTCCTCTCTCTCTCTCTCTCTCTCTCTCTCTCTCTCTCTCTCTCTCTCTCTCTCTCCATCTGCCTCTCTCCCTCTGCCGTTCATTCCCTTTCTTTTCTCTCTGTGTATGAGTGTGTTTGTGGAAGTGGTTCCTGTCCCACGCCTCATTGCGGATTTTAGTTATGCTCCTTTTCCCTTTGCTTTTGCGACCGAAAGAAATGGATGAGGGTGGAGGCGAAGTGAGGGGCTCGGGATAAGGGGGGGCGGGGGGAGAGTAAAAGAGAAAAGTCGCAGCGAGAGAATTCCGTTTAAGAGGGCGAAGGAAGGTGGGAGGCATAAGGGATGTTTGGATGGGGGTTTTGGAGAAATATGTACGTATTTATAAAGAATCTCGACCGCGGCTGTGGATTAAAACGCTAAGTCGCAACTTATACCCCTCTCCCTTCCCTCAGCCCCCTTTTGTCCTCCTTCTTTTAACTCCTCAACGCCCCTCGCTCTCTCTCTCCCACATTTCCCCTCCACATTCTATTCTGTTAATACTTTTTTGCTTTTCCATCTTCCCCCTTATTAAGCTAACTCTTCCCTTCATCCACTTGCAGTCGCTTCGGAGTTTCTGGGAATGATTTTTTAACAGATGTCTTTCGGTGCAAGTTGCGCCATTACCGAAGGCAGTGTTTAAAAAATAGGACACGGTCGTTTCGTTTTAAATTAATAAACCATTTGATGTCACCAGCAATAAGTAAGTACATGTCCATTCTCCAGATAAATTTGATTTATTAATGATGGCGAAATACTGTCTTCAGATTAAGCTCGAATATTTATGTCAGCTGATTGTCATGATACTTCGTATTATTCGACGGTTTTCATTTTATCTATGTTTTCCGTATTTTCTAATTTCTGAAATTTTTAGAGTCGTGAGGGTGGTTATCTTGAGCGTAAGGTATACTTGCTGGGTATAACTAGAAAATATAGCGTTAATATCATCAACCCTTCTTAGGTTATATTATTTTAAAATAATTTCAGCCCTTCATTTATAACAGTTATTAGAATTCCGCTGGTATATACTAAACCCACTATTTTGTAATTATCTTTGAAAACCAATTTTACTTATAGTCTGTGTTAATTTTCCCCAGTCGTAATTAATAAATTGATTGATCTTAACCATGATCTTAATGAGTTAGTCATTTATGAGATTGTTTTATTTCTTATTTGTTGTTTTTAAAACAGTATTTTTCTAAGCTTCTCAACTTACATTTTATACTTTCGATTGGCATTAATAACGTTTTATATCCATAGAGTATTATCATCCCCTTGATAAATTTTACAGTAAATCTCTGGACAAAAATAAAATTTTATTACAAGGTATAAATAAAATATTCCTCTATAGATAGTGACACACAGAGATGTGTGCATGGCTATTGGAACTCGGACAATAATATACCTGTGGAATAAAACCCTCTCAATGTCTGACTGCACCAATATTTCAAATCTTCGGATCTTCTTCATCCTTTCTTCGAGCATGTACCATATATATTTTGGCATTTCTATTTTACCAACTGAATCAGATTAATTTTGCCAAGATGAGATCGAATGTTTACAGAGCACCTCCTTAGGTTGTTGAGTAATGTCAACGTCGCCTTTCCTTTCTCCTCTTTTCCATGAACCTCACTTCTACTCTCCCCCCAATCCCTCTCGAAGCCTCCACCTTCTCCCTTTCCCTCGCCGTCTTTCATTGGCTCCGCTGAAAGAACGCTTCTTCCCGAGGCGTTAATACAAGATGGGTGACCGGCGCCGCTATCGAGTCCTCCCACCTCCGATATCCCATCCTCTCTCTGCCCACCCACACAGCTCCACTCCTTCAACTAGGGGACCCCTCCCGCGCCTCGAGACGTATAACGAACAGATCCACACACCGCCCCACCCTCACTCCTCCTCACTCGCGCCTCTCACCGCCATGCCCCTCCTCTGAACCTCAGTCGCGCTCGCCTCTTCGGTTTCTCTCTTATCTGAATTAGAGCGCAGCGTAAATCAAAAGAACCGGGGCTGCCGAGGGAGAGGGATGGAAATGAGCTGAGGATATGGGACGGCTGGGGAGGGGCTCAGTAGAATAGAAAAGGGAGGCGTCGGTGGACGGAGGATGGAGTGGGCAGGGGTTTCTCGGGTGGCGCTGGGAAAATAGAAGGTTTTTGACGTTCAAAGGGGCGGTGCAGTGCGGAGGAATAGGAGGATGCGGAGTATGGAGGTATTTGAAGAGGAGGTTGACTGAAACCGTCCTCTATATTTCATCCCTCCTCTTTTTACCTCGCGTCGACCTGTTTCTGTGGGATGAGGGCGTTGGGCGGCACCGTGGATTCGGGGACCGTGCCAGACGTTCGCACCAAACCACCTCCCGCATCCAGTCCCCCGACACCTCGTCCTCCATCTTTCCTTTCCTCAATCACTCTTCCACCAGAAAGGAGATTCACACGCCTCGTCCTTATCTTCCACACCCTTAATCCACCCCCTGACCCTCTATTCCCCGCCCCCGTCCTCCACACCAATTCCCCCTCTCAAAGATTTGATTCTCCATTTGCGCCCCTCTTAAACAACCCCCTCCTCTCCTCTTCCCTGCTTCGTTTCTCCCCCTCCAAATCTTAAAGTACCCTCTTTTCGCTCAGGCCTACTCCTTCCCTGCACCTTCTTAATCCTTAGACTCTTATCTCCTTGGCTCCCACAGTCTTCATCCGCCTCCTCAATCCCCCCACCACCTCTTCCCAACCCCTCTTTCTTCTCCACCCCGGAGCTTTTTTAAGAGTGCATCCGAATCCCCTCATCTCGCTGGATCACCTTCAAACCCTTCTTGCCCAACTCACTCCCCCCTAGAGTCCGCCACCTCCCCCATGGTCTCTCGTCTTTTGTGTTTTCTTTCTTTCCTCTCTTTTAACTAGCAACTGTTTCAACCAATTCTCTTTTTTTTCTAGTCTTCTCCGGAGAAATCTCATCTCCTGCCAGTTTTAATTTTTTTCCATCCCCTCGCGGGAGCGATACGAGTCCTCACCGCCTTGAATCTGCGTTCCTTTGTCGCTGATTACTCACCCCGCCTCTTCTCCCGCCGCTTTCCGTCTCGCCCCCAAACAGTCCACCAAGATCGAACTCCAAGAGCCTTCCTGTAGATTAGACTGCATTCATCCGCATGGTGCTACCCAGTAAACACACTTAATCAGGTTCTGCAGTAATGCTTAATTCCAAATTACTCCATTACGACATGCGCAAGTTGTTAAGATTATGTTTTAGCTGTTAATGTCGACAAATTACGTTGTGTGCAATCTTAACTGTTGAATAACTCTTCCGTCTGAACCTTGTCAGTCCAAAATTTAAAATAACGTTAGGCCGTTAGGATGAAGATCAGCCTCGCGAGAGTGTCTCTTAGAGATATTAAAATTATGCCATTCGGACGAAATCTACATCGTTTTCCAAACAGATTGTAGCTTCAAATACTTCCATGTAATTGCTAATTATCTACCCGCATTTCACAGTATTCATGTCTCCCTATCTACTTTCAAATATACTCTGATAGTAAATATAATACGCTCTGTTAGATCTTCTTTCTCACATCTTTTTGACATAGGCGCGTATTTGTCCTATGGCGATTCTCGTGGATTGAAATGGATTCTCCATTTGGTGAATTTTATTGAGGTGAATGTGTAATCATTAACTCACTCCAATTCTTTGAGTATTGGTTTCTTGCTTCAGCCATTTAATTAGGCCTCTTATGTACTTTTAGTCAGGATCTTCTTCTTACTTTGACTGTTCTAAAACTGATTGTCGTCAAACTTCTTCCATCTAGTTTCATACTACTGATGAGGTACGTAGAAGATTCTCTGGTTTGAAGTCTTCTCTTAGCGAAACAATCAGCCTTGTAGCTGAAAAGGATAATTGTAGTCATATTTTTTATGCATTGAATTATTATGCTTATATATATATATATATATATATATATATATATATATATATATATATATATATATATATATATATATATATATATTATTATTATTCATGCTTGATTTAATTAACGTGTAATGTTAATTCCTTCCCCTAATACCTTAATTCTTTAGCTAATTCTTTAGTTTCTATTGCCTCTTGCAAGAAAACAATAAAGCCTTTCAACCTTCCCTAAATTCTTTATCAAGTTGATCGCCCAATTTTCTTCCTTTTATTCCTTCAAAATTGTAGCCAATTGACTTCAAAAGTTGATAGATCATTCTTTTGTCTTCTGTCTTTTAAATTTACTCTGTTTGCAACATACTATAACTTAATCTCGGTATTTCAGCATTATATTCCACTCGACAAGCCAAAGGCCTTCTTCGAGTTCGAGAATGCCACTACCTACAGTTTATAAATATCTGTATTATCTTTATTAACTCTGGCTGCCATAGCTAGAGTGTGGCATCTATCGTTATTCGGTTCCTTCAAAATTGCACTCTTATTTCCTCCTGTGTCTTCAATTTTATCCCTCTAATTTTCCGCTTATAAAATGGTCTTGTAGCCATAGTAACATTTCCCCTTATGTCGACTTCTTCCGTTATCTTGTTTTTCTACAGGTTTTCTGTTTTTTTTTGTTTCACTACACATTATATCTACCCCTCTCCGATATTGTAACTCCATCTCGCTTTAATCTTTCGCTTACCTAATTTTCAGTGGTTTTTGGTCCTTGGAAAATTCCTTGCTACATTTCCCCAATTTCTTTCTTACGTTCAACTTTTACATGATTATAAATTCCCACCGTAACTCGGATTAAATTTTGTTTATGTTTCTGTCAAGTCTCCCTTCACTAGCTTGAGTGCTGTATCGGCGTTTCTATTGTCTTGATCTCTTTGTTATAGCGTTCAATCATCTTGATTACGTTCACGATCCTATGAGTTGGCTACTTTACTTTTAATCCGAGATTCGAAAGGGGATATCTAGCTTCTCGGTCGGTATGCATGTATGGGATTTTCCTGAAAGTTAGCATGAAGTAGTACCCTATTTCGAAAGTTTCGATATCAAATTTTCAATATTTTCGGCCCCTCTTGACTCTGTTGACTGTATTCTAAGTAATGCACTTCCCTAAATGCATTTATAGTTTATTTCATAAGTTAAATAAAATCCCTTTCTATCGGCATGAAAGATGAAAAATCCTCTTATATATTTAAAAATAGTGACTGGGTAAACTAAACAAACGAAATGGAATTTCTCACGGCTTTTAAATGCTTATAGCGCAGTATCCTGCATTTATTACACATATTTTTCAACAAATTTAGTTTATCTTCAGTAATTTGTTTTTAAAGCTTATAAATTCATATAATTATATATCTATGATAAAGATTAATTAAACACTATAGGGATACAAGAATCAGCCATTTTTTGGCCAAAAATTTATTTGAACAGCAATTAAGCATTTTAAAATATTTAAGATAATACGAGGATATTTTGAAGGTTCTCCGAATTGAATAGATGACTTACCTCGGTGAAGCTTTTTTACTTTTCAATGTAGTCTCCCTGTACACTCATGTACTTGGTCCAGCGATATTCCAATGCCTTGATCCCATCGTGAAAATTAGATTCCTACAGGGCTGCAAAATACCCGTCTACTTCGGCTGTTAGTTCTTTGCTTGAAAAGAATCCACCGAAGAAAGTTTTGAGCTTGAGGAAGAGATGGAAATCTAATGGAGCCAAATCAAGTGAATTAGTCGGGTGTGGCAACAATGCGTATGTTAGTTCACGTATTTTTTTCCATGCACGACCCTCGTGTGTGGGCGTGCATTGTCTTGATGGAAGGTGACTTTCTTCCCTGCCAAACCTGGCTTTTTTCGTGTATCTTTCGCTGTAATTGGTCCAGGAGGAAATTTTAGTGTTATCCAGTAACTTTTTGACCAGCGGGAAGTTTATCAGATAATCTGTCAGCGTATCATCCCTTTCGTATCCTAGAAAACTGAAACCTTTCCGGCTGACCGTATAGCCTTTGCTTTCCTTGGTGGTGGTGAATCAACATGTTTCTACTGCTTTGAGTGTTGTTTTGTCTCTGGAGCATAGCAGTGGACCCAAGTTCCATCTGTGGTCACAAACCGGCGCGGAAAATCTTGTTCGTTGCTCTTAAAACGTGTCAAACATTGTTCTGAAATTTCCATTCTGATGCGTTTGTGATCCTACGTCGAGAGTCGCGGCACCCTCATATCAGATAATTTTCTCACATCCAATTCCACTGTTAAAATGTGATCCGCTCGTTCAAATGACATCCCTACAGCTTAAGCGACTTCTCGTACTTTCAGTTGGCGATCCTCATGACTATTTTATGCACTTTTGCAATAATTTCTGCGGTAGTGGCACATTTTGGCCGACCCCTAAGCATATCACTATTTTCACCGTCCCAACCAAACTTAAACTCGTTTTTTCACTCGGTAACATTTGAATATGAATAAGCAAAGTCTCACAGAGTTTTCTGAAAGTGAGCATGATTTTCCTTTGCTTTCATAGCTTTCTTTATGAAGTATTTAATCACTGCTCGAATCTCAGAGTTTTCCGTCTTCACTAATCACTACACAGGAACAACAACAGAGAGGCGTCCGCACCACAGATCTCTTCTCAGAGCACCAACGCGTTACGTGTTTACTCACGAAGAATTACTAGACTAGGACTCGTTGCACTAGCGGTGACATCTAGGGGGGATTTCTAGAGCCTTTCAAACTACCCTCGTAACACCACAAGTGTTCTTAACAAACAATTTACGTGCTGGTACTTTCATTTCTTATTTTTCACTCCATTAACAGAAATACGAGTACATTTTTTTAAGTGAAATAACCATTCTAAGATATCAAATGGATTCAAGGATCTCTAATAATGTTGTACCAGTTGTATATTCTCGAAATATTTTAACCATATTGTATAGCTTATACAATATGCATGCTAATAAAGTAAATTCCGGAGAGAAAATCGTTCACCTTTAAAACTTTTTTCTGAGACATCGAGGCAGTTATCTCAATTCTGCTTTTTGATGTGCAGATGATGATTCCACTGAACCATTTTACTAACATTATTTTGAGGATAAAATGTTGTTTCCTAACATTGGTGTCCCCAAACACAGATCTCTTTTGAACGCTGCCTGAAAATAAGGCATAATAAAACAGTAATCTATCTCTGTTTTACTTTTAATGAGTAAACGGCATTCTTGCCTTAGTGAAGCACATGTGCACTGCTGTTCTGCACATTCTCCTTCAAGAATGTACTTGTTTTGAATAGTTTAACAATTCTTTGATATGTCTTTACTGAAGAATGTGCTAATGAAAAATTCTTGAGATTGCTGGGGTCAAAGAACAAACCACTGCATCAAGTCATTATTTTAAGAGAACAATGAAATTGTACCAGCTCTTGCATTACAAAACCCCTCTTATCAATATGTACGCGTTTTAACACCACTTGATAAAAATTTAAAAAGTTATTTTTGATTTAAAAAATATTTAGCTCAGAAAAGCATATTTTCGTTTATTTATCTGTTTATAAGATTCGTGGGCATATGAAAAGTTAACCAAAAATCAGGCCTCAGATTGCTTAGTATTTGAGTCTGTGTCGGATTTTTATTTATATACAGAGCACAGTGTCGTCGACAAGCAGTCTGTTGCTTTTTATTTTCATGTGGTATCATACAAATAAGTAAGAAAGAGTAAAGGGCCAATGACGCTACACTGAGGGACGCCGAATATTACTTGTTCACAATTAGAGTTTCAGTACTCAATTAATGAATTTTTTGCGGTTATTAAGAAAGTTCTTAAACTATTTTACTATATTATCACTTATTCAGTACTCTCGCAACTTGTACATCTATTTGACGTGCGTGAATGTATCAGAGACATATTTCAAATTGAGGAAAATCGCAACAACGAGTTGTTTGTTTCTTCTCTCATATTACTGGATATCGTGTATAAGAAGCCCTAACTGCGTTCCACATGATTTCCTGTCTTAATCCGTGTCGGATATACGATTTGAGTGTGGAGGAGTGACATTGGTAACAATGATATATTATAATATTTTATAGAAGAGAGAGGTTAAGAAAAGCAGTTAATTACTTGGGTCTTATTTATTTCCTTTTTCAAAATGGGGAACGATTTAGCTATTTTCCAGTTCAGGGAAACTGCGCTTTCCAAAATCGATTTTTTAAACATGCATTTCAAGAATGGCGAACTTTTAGGTGCAAACTCTTTCAGTACATTTGAGGAATTTTTTTCTGGTCAGGGGAAAATTTTTTAAACTTGTTTCAATGTGAATGAGTTGTTGCGTATCCCTTTGCACGAAATTTTAATGCCATTCATCTATATAAGGAGTCAGATTTGGCCTTCATTGGGTATGATAATGTCATGAGTATAGACGCTTGGAAATAAATCATTTAGAACATCGGCTTTTTTGGTGCTGTCTGTACCAATGCTGTTTATAAGGGACCATACTCATATGCTTGGAAATTTTCTCTGTGATTCCTCAACGATCATCCATTCTTTATTCCTTTTTTCCCTTTCTAATGATTCTTCAACTCCTTCCACAATCGATATCTTCAAGAAGCCATATAATTCTTCAGAATTCCAGTCCTCAAGAGCCGCAGGTAGTCCTGGCTTGATTCTTATTTGATGTTAATATTGTTTACTTTCTTCCTGAAACAAATGTACCATATGTTTCTAATCATTAGTGATAATGTTTTCGGTATTCTGCTTCTTTTCAGCGAATTTTATTTTAACTCCAATCGTGAAAGATATTTTTGAAGAAACTAGATGATGATCCGATTCAAATACTATTCCTCTTTTAACACCCACATCCTGGCCTTTGATTATTCACCATTTTATTACAAATACTTAGTCTTTAGTTGATTTCAGTTTTCTGTTTCGATCAACCCTAGTAAAAATACCATGAAAAACATGTAAAAATATCTAACTTGTACAGATATATCTGAAAAAATATCTAACTTGTACAGATATATCTGAAAAAATATCTAACTTGTACAGATATATCTGAAAGGGGTTGATACCAGTTACAACGTTACAGCACCAGAGTATTGATCCCAAGCTATAGAACGTAAGTAGTAGGAACGTAAGGAGAAGAATTGCGCTAGGCAATGAGGCTTTCTCAAGGAGGGGGGAGTTGATGACGGGCAAGTTGAGTAGGCATTTTAAGAAAAGACTCGTAAAAAGTTTAATATGGAGCGTAGTTGGAGTTACAAAATGTTTATTTGGTGTGTTCATTCAAAAACCCACCTTAACCGGTAGATTATCTAATAATAATGGCACGGACACGTGGTCACTGAAGCAGGAGGATAGACGCAGATTGGAGGCTTTTGAAATGTGGGTGTGGAGAAGAATGGAGAAGGTGAAATGGACCGAAAGGAAAACAAATGAGGAAGTACTGGAGATGGTGGGGGAGGAGAGGGGTTTGTTGAGAGAAATCCTATGGAGGCAGGAAAAATGGATGAAAGGCGTATTGAGCGGCAGTAGGATGTTGAAGACGGTAATAGAGGGGAAAATGTTGGACAAACAAGGAAAGGGCAAGAACAGGATGTAGGACGGGATGAAGGGAGGAAATAAGTACACAGAGATGACAAGGGACCTGATGTGGAGTAGGTTGCTGGATTTTGTTTTGTTAGGAGTCACAAAATATTTGTTTGCTAGTTGTGTCCATCCATAAACCTACCTTTAACCGGTAGATTAACTTGCAATACTTAATGATGGTTCTAATTATTCCCTAGTTGATATGAGTCGCAGCTGATACTGTTTTTAATTATTTTAGGGAAAAGTGACGTCTTGAGCCTACCCCTATACAGTATAACTCTCTGATCTTGAACTATCGCCCAGTTCTCCATAGAATCTCCATAGATGTAGATGTAGAATATTCAATAAAGCCGACTATTAAAAGTAATACACTTTATTTTACAATTTTAATGGCTCCACACTACTTACGTAGATCAGACCAAAAAACATAAAGTAAGGGAGATAGATTCCAGTACAGATAGATACAAATACTAATTATTTCCCCAAACAATCAGGAATCAGAATAGTAAGAAACCGAAGTCACTTTAGTAATATTAAAAACATTTCATTTAAAAGTTGGAACAAAATTAAACATTACAAAGACATAAGGCATTATTGTAGGTGCGATCAGGTGTGTATGTTATTTGATAGTTTGTGTGTCCGTATGTATGTGGGGTGTAAGGGTTTTTTTATGAATTTATACCATGTTTGGTTTGTGGACTGTATAAATTTGTGGCTTTTGCATGCCGTTTTTTTCTTAATTACGGGTGGGTCCTAACACCCCCACCACACGCCCTTGCGGTAGCTTGCGGAGTATTAAGTAAATGTTACTCGCGGCAACTAGCGGAGTAAGAGTTACATCTACCAGTATATATGTATGTTGAGCGTAACCCATCGATGGCTACTATTTATTTGCGACTTAACAAGAAGTCTCTAATCCAATTTATTATTTTCCCATTGATACCATAGCATTTAAGTTTGAGTAACAATTAACAATGTGGGACTTGACGGAAGGCTTTTTTGAAGTCTAGGAATACTGCTTCTACTTGTGTGGTTTTCCCTTGTTCTAAGTATATCGTGAATGAAAAGACCTAATTCTGTTTCGCAAGATCTGCACTTCCTAAATCCGTGCTGGTTGTGGCTTAGGATTTTCCTACTATCAAGAAATCTCATAATGTTACTGACAATAATGTGTTCTGATATTTTACAAGAGATCGGTGTTCAGGGAATGGGTCGGTAATTTGTTGGTTTTCCCTATCGCCGTCTTTTCGATGGGAGTTACACGAGCTAGCTCCAATCGCGAGGTACTGAGGCTTCTTCTATCGATTTTAGAAAAACAATATCTGAAAATGGGGCCATGTCTTCAGCTAATTCCTTTAATATTCTAGCAGGTATTTCTTCCGTACTAGGTGCTTTGTTTGCTTTGATACTACGGAGCAGAAGTTCTATTTCTTTCTTGTGAGTGTTACAGAATCCAACACCTCCCTCCTGTTGGACTCTGCGGCCCAGCGGATGCATTACACGCTCAACATTAGAACTGCCTAATATAATGGATACGGTTCCCTCCCTTCACGAGCGCTGATGTCCTACCCTGGGCAGTGCCCTACAGGTTCGGTGGTGCTGTCATCCGACGGCAGACGGATGGGATATTGGAGACGGGGATGGGATATTCCTCCAAAAGGTCCAATCCTCGTCGCAGCGATACCAAGCCTATAGCTTATGGGTATGATTTGACATACTACATCACGCACGAGTTCATTTTCAATACACTGCGAAAGAAAAGATTTGGTCAAATTCTTCTTGCTTTTTCTACCAACCCTATCGCGAAATTTTTTCTTAATATTTCGTCATCCCTCCCTGAAGATTCCTTTCCTCTATTTGACTTCCCCAGTCACGTAGAATTTCTTGAAATCTGAGACTGTGAAGTTGTTAGATATGTATGAAACTTTTCATTTCGTCTCTAACTTTTGTTATGTGCAAGGGTTTCATTATATTTCATGTTTTTTAAGCATTGTCAGCTTAAATAGGAGGGCACATTTTTTTAGAGCGACATGTAACGCTAAGAACATGATTCATCAAAATAAAAATATAATAATTTATCATTTCAAGTTTAGTAAGGTTTCAACTTTTCCATTCCTCGGAAGAAAATATTACTTGGCGGAAATTATATCTTTGCAGCTATATTTACTACCATTCCTAGGGCAAATAATTTTCTTTTATTTGGGAAAATAAACAGTCATCTCAGTCTTCCCCAGGAAGTTTTACTGTAGATTAAAAAATATATTTGGCCATTAGCCTTGGGAAGTATCGGGACTATAAAAGTGCCATTGTCTCTTTCTCGTGTGACAATCTTTCTACTCCAGGCGATCTGCTCACTAAGACAGTTTTCCCCGATCGGATGAGGGTACCCGGCGAGGAAAGGAAAAAAAATTAAATGAAAACTGTCGAGCGACTGGAGAGACGCCTGGGACAGTGAGGCGAGAGAGAGCACACTTCATTTATTATGTTATCACGTCTTTTCGTTTGATTTCCTTGCCAACAATGCCCCTTGAAAGAAGCGTCTTTCTTAGCCCCCTACTCCTCCCGCCTCCATTCACGCCTCACCCTCCCCAGTCCAACCCTCCCCTCGTCTAACCCGCCCCTTTAGTCCTCCCTGCGGGTTCCTGGTCTTTCCAACCCGTCCCCACAGCCGCTCCCATCCCTCCAACATCTCTTTTACTTCTTGCACCCTCCTTTATTCCTCGCCACTATCGATTCGAAGGATGATAATGCGGTTTCTTCGCTCCCGCAAGCAGCCCCCCCGCCCAAAACTTCTCGCCTCGCGTCATCCTAACCATTCATTTTGCGTTTTATTCCTTTTATTTTATATATATATATGTATATATATATATATATATGATCAGAGGAAAGAACGAATATATATATATATTCGTTTCGTAAATGTACATGTGTATATATACATATATATATATATATATAAATATTGATAGTTTGATAGTTGTGTCCATCCAAAAACCTACCTTAAACGGTAGATTACCTAATAATAATATATATATATATATATATATATATATATATATATATATATATATATATATATATATACACACACAAACATACACACGCACTTCTGCATACGCGAATTAAAATATGTCAATTGGCAAAAACATATTCCCATGGGTTTAGAATGTTTATGCGCATATTTTTATGAAGATAATACCCGCTCTTTCTCATTCGGATCCATATATCCACTTCATTTATCTCCTTTTACTATATCATTCGTGCATTGAGGATCCCACAGATTGTGAGTTTGCCATAGGGTGTCCTTCCGTCACAAACTCATATTATTTACCAAAACCTTTTTGTGCTGTTGTTTGAGATAATTTCGCATATATCTCTCAAAGTGTTCTCTGAATTAACTTTATATAACATTAACCTCAATAAACATGTAGTATAAAATTCTGACTTGCTCACCAGATTTTACTCTTCTCTAACGCTTTACTACCTAAATTGGTCATTTATCTTGTCAGGTTAAAAAAAACCTCATAGGTTTGCATTCCTCAACCTAATAGCATTTAGGTAATTACTTTGTCTACACAAATTAGTAGGCTTAAAATTCAAACTAATCGTGGCAAGTTTATCTGGTGGATAACGGTCTTTCCTGTCGACGCAAATGTTTGCATTTCTCGGAGAAAAGTAGCACAGGGCAAATGTTTCCTTCTTATTCCATATGCCGTTTTTATCGTTCCTAGCATGCTTTTAAAAACTCAAATATAACAGTGGTAATCAAAGCTGATGAATATATGAAATGCAAGCTTAGTCAACTGGACAAACATTATTTTTACTATATGTCATTTAAATTATAGCATTTGCCTTTCAGCGATGGATGAATTATCGACCAATCAAATCGATCATATTCAATCTGGTAATCGTTTTCATGCTTCTCCCTCGGTTTTGTGTGTATTTCTTACATAAAAGAGGAGCATGTACTCTCTTCTGCTATTGCCCATATATTTTTTAGCACAATGCCAAAGTTAATCGAGTGGGTCTCCATGTTGCAACGTGTCTCACACGTTCGGTAACCCAAATATGATTTGGTCACATCAGCGAGATAATAGAGAGCCTGAAAGTAGAAATTAGACGGCTGATGTTGAAACGCGCAAGCAATAAAGGAAATTTGGGTGCCGTTACGCCATGGGGCTGAAACTTCTCCAAAATGGATGAAAATGAGGAGCATGGATTTGCGCATAGGGAAGCTTGGGGACGGAATAGTAGATAGGGCAGTCTACAAAGGGAAGAATTTGGGGTGGAGAAAAATGAGCGGGAAGTGGGGAAGCGGGGAGGGGGGGATATGTGCTAAAGTGGAGGGAGAAGGAAGTTGGTGGAGGGTAAAGGAGGGCTGCGACTGAAAGAGCACTCCGCTTTTTATCATCATCGGTACATTTGGCTGCGTTTTCGATATTCTTGCGAAGCATTTTTCACCAGTTCACTTCTTGACACTTCCCTCATCTCTATTTTTTCTCCTTTTTGCCCTTGTCTTTCTACTCTCCCAAGCATAAGGGATAAGAAATAGGAGCGGATGTACTTTTACGAATATATGAAAATATAATCGACTTAATCTCCGACTCATAAAATAATGCAAACGGCGCCAGCATTTGATTCCCGGCAAAGGGGAGGGAGGAGAACGAGAGATGGAAACTGACACGAGGTTACATGACAACAGGTTTTACTTGATAGCAACTCCTTTTTTACTCCTCTCCTGTCTCCATCAACCTCTTTGTGTGACTAATACCTTTGACACATTTCTTAAAACGAGTTTGGAAGCGAGAGATAAGTGATGCAATAAGACGAAGAGTTCACACCAAGCAATTTATTTTGCTTCCACGGATGGTTTTCTGAAATGTCTGGTCGTAACTGGCTCAAGGAATGTATTCTGGTACATCAGGCTTCACCTCAAGGGGGTATCAAATATTCTTGACGAATGAACTCATTTATTTAAACACCTCCTTTTTAATCTTCAATTTTGCTTCGTGGTCAGCGGAAAATTAAAACGATAACTTGTTTACCTCTGGTCTCGACGACACTGATGATACAATTTCACTAGAGGTTTCTGCTAAACTCGTTGAAGTACAAATTCAAGTGTACTTTTCATGTGTGCACATATGAAAACTCAAATGAACACGGAAAGGAGCGTGAAAGTGAGCGCTTCTACCGTACAATTAACTCTCTGTCATTATGCATGATCACAGATCTCTCTTTCAGTTTACTCACACTCCAAAATATTGTGTAGGCGTCAGTTTCCTTTCTCGGACAGCCATGAAGTTGAGTAACTTACAAATTACACGATTTCATGCATGAGTAACGTAGGTGAACGAGGAGCCTACACCTCCCTATTTCCAAAGCATCGCGCTGTTGCTTTAGGTGTTTTTGAACGCGAGACAACCCACTGGATCTAATTTAGCTATCATTCCCGAAACGCTCGCTTTACAAATCGTTTCAGCTCCACTGAATCGCTCCGAATATCCGAAAGTAAAAAAGATAAAATCCGATTCCCGCTCTTTTGAGCGTTTTTTCCCTCCCATATACGTAGAAATTCCAGCCCCCGTCTACATTTTAACGCCCAGGAAAAGAGGCGTTTCTCACATGGCACATGGGGGGCGTATTATACTCCGGAAAATACGGTACTTTTTCAAAACATTATTTTTTTCGACCTCCTCTTATTCCTCCCTTGCCTCAACCCTCCCCCAAACTCTCCTTCCTCCATCGATTCATCTTCCCAAAATCCCCCTTGAGCAACCGGCCCCCATCCCTCCGCCCCCCCCCACAAAGCCTTCTCTCTACTTCCTAATTTCCATCTCCCTGCTGGAGACTACCACCAGAACGTCCTCCCTTCCCTCTTCCCCGTCCTAAGCCGTGGCCACTCCCTTCCCCTCCAACCTTTTGCCATCCCTTGTGTCTTGCTTGCTCTTTTGCGGTCATCGTCGCCTGCGTACACCAGAACCGCTGACGCCCGCTACTCCCATAATTCGCTCCGCGGTCCGTTCCTTCCTTCCCTACCCTAGGAGGATGCTTGTGTTTGTGTGCGTTCACTGCTGCTTCTGCTTCCGGCGCATATAGCCACCGAGCTGACCCTCCCATCCCCCAACTCTTCCTTGACCCCTATCTCCTCCGATCCCATCCCCTACTCCTTTCTTCAAACTCTCCCCCTTTCGACCCACCTTTCAAATCCCATCTCCCTCCCAGGCTTCTCTTCCACCACGCGGGGAGTGGGCACACCTCCACCCCCACACTCCATTTCTCTACCATCCTCACCCCCCCCCGCTCCATCTTTCCCCGACGGCCTTCCCCCATTCTCCCCTAAACCGTCCCCGCTCCATGGAATTCCTCGTCTCAAGGCTGAAGCCTCGCCACCGGGTGCTTAACGATCGCGGGGGTTCCCCCGGGAAATTTATGCGTAAGGAGGCGTGCCTGCGGTCCGGATGGCCACCGTCCCTCATCCACGTTCACAGTGGAGGTGGAAGGGGTGGGTGGAGAGGATGGCTGTCCCCTCCCTTTCCCCTTCTCGCCTTTTCAATTCTTATCAACCTCCTCCTAGTTGCTCAACAGTGTCCGAAAAGGAAAAGCCTTTTTGAATTGCTGGAATTGGTCCATTTGATTCAAAATAGTCCGCAAATACAGTTACCTCTTCGCATATAAGTCTCGATTCCTTGAGGCATACACACCTATATTCCAGTATCCAAAGTTTTCTGTGCAGCCAAAATGAAGAAATGTGGAAAATCTTATTAGGTCTCATTTTTATTCGATTTCACTCAATGTTGACTTTTGACGCCATGACTGACGACACCATACTTTGCCAATCTTGTGACTCATTTCCAGATTTTTAGACATTTTTAATAAATTCAAAGCATAATTAAGTGAAAAATCTCTTATAGATTTCAAGAGCTTAACACCAAAACTTGGCCATTTTCTCAAGTGTGTTAGCCCAAAATATTTTGAACCCGAGTTCATGTATACTCATTTCGAAACATCACTTCCATACACGTGTCAAGAAGAAAGACAATGAATAATCAATGACCATGTTTCCTCTTGCTGAACTAATGAGTTTATGGTATTATTGAGCTACCAATCCAAAAATAATATACTTTTCTTGCTAAAATTTTGGTATAAAATTTATATCTTACAGCCTTGCCGCTTGGCGATACTTTAAGAGTGCTTTTTAATTCAAATATAATTTCTTTTAAGTAACGATGGCTCTGAAAAAGTAGGAAAATATGTTGTCACTATTACTCTACAGCTGTGAACATAATAGTTACCAACTGGTGGAGAAACAATTATGTAGATGGACATCTTCTCTTGACTTCGTATTGTGATTTTCCGAAGTAGAAATGTTTCACAGTACCTTTGATTTCAAATGCCAACCATTTTAATTAGGAGATACAACTTTAGTACGGAAATTTCATTCTCTTAAACCCTAGAATAGATTAATTATGAAATTCTGAGATGAACATTTATATCAGAAATTAACTTATTCTTAAGTAATAATTCTTTCAATCCGGAATGTCCTCAAAGCATGAAAAGGTCGTAGATATTGAAAAAATTACCTGGAAAATTATCAATCGCATGTAAATTACTGTCTATATGCCTTGAATCAAGTTGCATTGTGTATGCAGAATTGTAACATGATGTAAGAAAATTCTACAATGAAATACCAAGGAAACCTCCATTACTTGTTAAACATTGTTTACTATTGAATTTCATTTATGCGACGCTTTTGATGCAATTTCTCAGCATCGTTAAATGTCGAACTAAATTAAACTGTTTTCAAAATTACAAATTTTATTTATCACGGTAAATTTATCTTCAAAAATCAGTGCTTAAAATTATTATTCATAATGACTATATTACTAGACCACTATTTATGTGAAATCCTAAAAATGCATCAACAGATGGGATAGGAGTGTCAGTTGAAGATAAGGAATGTCATGGGCAATGCTCTTAGTATAACTCTGGAGACGTCGCGTCATTTGAAAGTCCAAAGTATTAAAAGTTTACTATTAAAAGTTATATATTGATAAAATTTAAGGAATAAATAAGGAGTAAAAGGAGGCTAATCCGTCTCATAACGTTCGGCTCATCTTGACAGTGCCTGTCTCGGAACGGGGCGTCATAAGAGGGGTATTTATGCATGTATTACAGGCGTTTCCCTTCATTAATCCTTAAACATTACATTGGCCATGTCTACCACAAACTCATGGATGTTGGGCGTACCATATTTTTTCCTTATGCCGAGAAACAATCCAGTTTTACCAAAGCTGATCGTTTTAAGTTTTCTGCTGGATGACACTGATTATTTGATTCTACATCTACATCTACATAAACGTACATCTACATTTACATAATACTCCGCAAGCCGCCGCAAGGGCGTGTGGCGGGGGGTGTTAGGTCACCACCCAAAAGGAAAAAAGAAATACCGCATTTAAAACCAACACACACATGCAAACCCCAATCCACAGCAGTGCAGAAATTCATAGAAACATCCCAACATTCCACGTGCATGCAAACACACATCTACCTCCCTTCACTCCACAAGCATGCAAGTACATACGCTTAACTACAACAAATAATTGTACCCCAGGATTCAGCAAGAAATTTATCAGGAACGTGCAAGCTAGATTTTAGTAAGTAGCTAGGCGAAATACCACCACCACAAGAACGTGCTACATAAAACTCTCTCCTACCCAAGGTGAAGAATCTGGCCATCTACATAATACCGCGCAAGTCGCTGCGAGGACGTGTGGCGGAGGGTGTTAGGTCACCACCCGTATAAAGGAACAAAACCATACGCGAAATCAACACATGCATGCAAAACTATACCCACAGTGGCATACACATTCATGCAAAAATCCTCTCATTCTACACGCATCCAAATACATATACTATCATCTAACAAATAATTGCACATTAGGATGCAGTAAGATATTTATCCAATAAAGTGCAAGCTAGAATTTGAAAAGTAATAAGGCAAAATTCCACTCCCACATGGACATGCAACATACAACGGATCTCCTCCCCAAGGACACAGGTAGTGAGTGTGATCCAGCGCTGCAGGTAATGGGATGGTTCCCCCACAGAGAGAGACGAGGTGATGGAGGTGGTGACTTAAAAACAGAAAATGCAGGGCAAGCAATACTGTGAAGAGCCCTACTTTATTTAAGGCATTCTAATGAGGTCATGCGGAAGGAAAGGGTTTTAATAACAAAACACTCAAGGTTAGTGAAAGTGCATGAAATTGAGTGGAACTAATTGTTCCCTAGACGCTGAGGGCACTAATAAAAGCATTTAATTGTTGAATTTTCCGACCACTAGTATTTAGCAGCAATACATCCCATTGATTATCCGCGTTTCGTTTCATAGACTCTTATTAAGTGGGGGTAGATAGCATTGCAAATCCGCTATTTTGGATATACATTCTCTCTTATCGAAGATTCTCCGTTTTATTTTTAACATAGGCATTTTTTGATACTTCTCCAATGGTATTTATGCAAGTTCTTTGTTGAACTGGTAAAGATATGATGTCGAAATTTTAATTAAAATTTTCTGCTTGCTAAAGTTATATGCATATTTTCTCTTTTTCTAAGATTAATATTGTAGGTTTATCGTCCCTTTGAATGCTAAATTTAATATATTTTAAATTTATTTTAAAGCCATTTCTTACGAAAATAGAACGTATGCGGTAATGGATTGTTACTCGCAGTAACTTGTGTGATCCAGAAAAGATTTAAAACTCATTTTCAATTCGAAGACTTCAATAGATATGAGACGAGTTCATTTCTACATCTACTTTCTACCCTGCAAGCCGCCGCAAGGGCGAATGGCGGGGAGTATTAAGGCACCACCCGTAATTAAGAAAAAAAACCTCATGCAAAAGTCACAAATTTATAGTCCACAAACAAAACATGGTATGCATTTATGCAAAAACTCTTAAACCCCCACATATCCAAACACACAAATTACCAACTAACATACACATACACCTGAATTCTTTGCAATGTTTAATTTTATTCCGACTTGTACATTACATATTTTTAATATTTCTAAAGTGACTTCGGGTTCTTACTATTATGATTTATGACTTTTCGGGGAAAGAATGAGTATTTGAATAGATCTTTATAGGAATCTATTTCCCTGATTTTATCTTTGTGTTGTGATCTACCTAAGTAGTGTGAGGCCATTATAATTCCTTTAGTGTCATCGTTAAACTCTTTTATTCTGAATCGTTCCAAAAGTCTTAAGTCTCGCGTGTTGTTTTCGTATTTCAAGTGACTCCCAGCCTAAATCCCCTAAGAGACCTAACTTTGATACTAAATCCATTTTGATACTAAACCTTGGGGTGTGTGGAATGGATACATTAAGGGTATACTCAGTTCCTTGAACTGCCGACAGTTTATCCGAAAGATCCAGTAGCAACTCTCAATATCCTGTATTTTATGTTTAGATGAGTTGTTTTTTTAGAATCCCGCTTGAATATTAACTCGAGACACTCTGTTCAGTAAGCAAACGCACTACTCAATGGTATACATACCAGCTAATTTCGGTCTTTGGAATAAAGGTAGCAGCTATTATAATTATAACGTTATTAGCTAAGAGTCCTCATGATATTTTGTTTGTTTCAGGCACAGAGAGTATCTGTAATAGTGTCTGGCATCCATGGCTGGCTGGGCAAATTACATTGTGGCACATTTATTTCGTATCATGAAGAAACTATTCCCCTATCTCAATATTCGTCGCACACAGACCTCTTCAGGAAGGATATGAGCAAAACGAAGTAAAGTCCACATTCTCTTAAAGTCGAACCTGATGGGAATTCCGCTGCCAAAGGTTTCATCTAAAGATTGAAGGAGTACTGCAATTTATGAGTAAGTACTATTTTTAATCCTATGTGTGGTCAACCAGTTGTTCCTATTAAAACTTCTTGCACTTCACGTCGGGAAATTCCTAAAATTGTAATATTGTCATCTTCTAAAGTTGATTTGGGGGCTTTAAACTTTCATTAAGAGATATTTCAAGGATTGATTTTTCGGCGTAATGACTCTCTTATCCAAACCCAAACTTATCTCAGATAATACGAAAGAAGTAGATGAATGTATTTTGGCGTAATCAAGTTCGAGTCCCGCTTAATTAGACGTCCAAGACGATGCAAATTCAGTAAATGGAGATAGCATGCCTCCCGTATTATTTTAAACTACAAAAACGTGATTTATAATTGCTCTTGATCAAATCATGGTCTCACCGAATAAAATACGAAAGTAACAACATCGTTAGACTATAAACATATTGCCAACTATTATTTTTGTTATTGCCTGGTTGATCGAAATATTCGCAAGCTGACTTAAAACTCTTACTAACAAACAAAGCATCATTAGGAAAAGAGACTCATTGTATTAGCGGTAAGTAATATTTATTTTAATTTTTCCTTGAAATATTATCATTAATTTTTTATTTAAGAACACTTTTCACCCATCTTCTCAAGTTTAAAAAAGTTCAAAAGTTGTTATGTCACTCGAGGGTTTTAACTGAGTTTTATAAATAGCAATTACCTCGATAAGATGTTAATTTAAGCTTGTAAATGAATCATAAAATTGACTGAATGTTAGTGTGTTATTTTTTTACGAAAAGATTAACTTTGCAAATCATGTCCTAGTCTGTATTCGGTGTGTTCTTATTTAGTATTCTATAGATCTATTTAAAAAATTTAATCTCCCACAGCAGATTTCTATTGATTAAAATATAACGTCCATATTTTCCAATTAGCATGTGAAATACATACTTTCGACAGTTTTAAGTTCCACTGATACTTTTATTCACTATAAAATATCCTGCAGCTAATACATGTATTGTATTACATGCATGTTCTTTCACCTGATTACTTGTCTAATATAGATTAATTACTATTGAGTGTGGAAATTGGTTTCAAATAAGCTATTATCCACCACCACAGCTATCAACCCATAGGTCTGTTTAATAGGTGAGAATAGAACTTAGCCTAAAGGCGTTTGAAAGGCTAAAGGCAGCTCCTTTTCCTGTGCCGCCTGTTATGTGTTATTTTCCTAGGAAGACCTGGTAATCGAAATAAACACAGTTAAGGTGACACTGAGAGTTCCCAGACGTGCCATCGTGAATCGAACCCGAGCTTTCTGTTGATGGTCTAGATCTCTACTAGCTGAACTATTACGTCTTCCTTGTTTAAAATAAGGATGGAAATATATTGTTCAAAATGTTATGTGAATTTATTACCGTGTATTTTCAGCTGAGTAATCTTCCTTATTTTCTTTCCAAAGAACTGTAAAACTGCCAATACTTGAAAAATAACAGTGGCGGAATTTGTTGACGTGAATTAAAATAGATAATAATTTAAGCAATCTTTAAAATCGCTTTGGAGGGGTTCCAACGCAGTTACGCGAGATGAAGCTATTACAACGAAGATTACAAAATAAAAAGGGGTAGAGTGGTAAGAAAACGATAGAAATTTCATTATTTGCTTTCATTTGCATTGCTGATTTGTCAATTAGCATATTGATGAGCCATAAGCGAGCGGGTATCTGAACCCGGGGGACTGATTGTGAGAGGCGATTCGATGAATCGGAAGAGCAGTCAAGGAAAACGTGTTCGTGGGATGTAGAGATCTCACACGCCTCCAAACACAATTGTACGAACGTGAGTCGCATGCTGAACTAGTAACTATGAGGCCGTTTAGCGCGAATAGAAAGTCGTTTAAAATATCCACATCGAGGCTGGTTAGTTAAAGTGGATAGCGAAATTCCCCTTTGCCCAGTGGCAGTCCTGAGCAAATAAAATGATTGTTATTATATAATACATTATGCAACAATTCTCATATAATTCTGTAGATTATATTTGTAACGTTTAGAGTATATAAACACACTTTGGAGAAATCATGAAGTAATGAAAGCACATAGTGCATATTAAAAGCACTATTAAAATAATAAAGATGCAAATAAATTGTTATATTTCAACGGTATTTCCGTCTTCGTTAGGCAAAGTGGGCGTCGAAACGTAAAAAATTATTTCAGTGGCCTTTTTATTTGTGACTCTGTTTTAAATGTATACTATATATATATTTTCTCTAAGTTCCCTTTTTCTATGTTTCCCCTATAGATTTGAACATTTTAATGCCTCCATAGGAGAAAAGTATAGTATTTGAGGTTAACTATCTCCTTTGCATGCAAACTGTTATTTATTAATTATATGAGCAGCGATTTAAATGTTATTCGCCTTTCAAATTCTTTGAAAAATATTTAATAATAGGTGTAATATAAATAATATCTAATTTTATAATCTCTAATAAATCTAATTTTATTCTATAGTTTAGCGTGTAGAAGAACCATTGTTTTTTAAACACTAAAAGTAACGTTATTCCTATTGTTAACCCAAGCAGCGACATCAGTTGTACCATGGCTGAATTAAGAGTAAAGTGGAAGCATCAATTCTTATACCTATTTTACACTCGCTCTGAGACTTAAGGCACGTTTTTCGACCCACTTGTTTAGTGATTACATCCCGGAGGACATTAGAGGAAGTTTTTTGATTCTGACACCAACAATAGCATAATATACACATTATGTGTACCGGTCACAGTAGTCCAGGGGTAGAGCGCTGGAGTACTGACCAGAGGGCCCTGGTTCGATTCCCGGGTAAGCCTCTCTGGGAACCTGCAGCTCCACCCTAGCAATGTGATTTTTCGGGTACCAGATCTTTCTGGGAAACCATAACCGGCTCAGGGAAAGAAACTGCCCCCCTACCCTGATGTGTGAATTTCACACGCCGCGCCGTCGGGCTTAGTACTGAGTGAACTCTACAATCACCTACCAAACCGACCTTCGGGTTGATTGCTGTATTTGAGGTTTTTATTATATATTATTATTAGGTAATCTACCGGTTAAGGTAGGTTTTTGGATGGACACAACTAACAAATAAATAAATATTTTGTAACTCCAAACAAGACCCAATCCAGCAACCTAAACTACATCAGGTCCCTCTTCATCTCTGTGTACTTCTTTCCCCCTACGTCCAACATCCCTATCCTGTTCCTACCCTTTCCTCGCTTGCCCAACATTCTCCCCTCTATTACCTTCTTCAACATTCCACTACCGCTCAATACACCTTTCATCCATTTTTCCTGCCTCCATTGGATTTCTCTCAACAAACCCCTCTCCTCACCCACCATCTCCAGTACTTCCTCATTTGTTTTCCTTTCGGTCCATTTCACCTTCTCCATTCGTCTCCACACCCACATTTCAAAAGCCTCCAATCTACGTCTATCCTCCTGCTTCAGTGACCACGTTTCCGCACCATACATAGCTACGCTCCATATCAGAGTTTTTACGAGTCTTGTCTTAACATCCCTACTCAACGTCCCCGTCATCAACTCCCTCCTCCTTGAGAAAGCCTCCTTGCCTAGAGCAATTCTTCTCCTTACTTCCCTACCACTTTGACCGTATTGGTCCAAAACACTTCCGAGATATGTAAACTGTTCTACCTGCTCTATCTTTTCCCCGCCTATTTTAATATTTAGCTTAGCCTTTTTCTTTCTGGAAATTTATTATATATATACAATTATATATAAATATATAAACCATAAACCCAATAAGGAGGTCAGGTCAATAGTCCAACATTCTACCCTTGGACTCCCGCGACCCGCACACACATATAAAAATATATATACACATAATACGTACACACATACACGTATATATATATATGTATATATATATATATATGCGTGTATATATATACATATAAATAATGTCACTGAATGTTGAGAATATTCTTTATCTACATTAAAGGGATTATTCAATTAAGACCCATTGAACATAAAATCCGGCACAAGTCGCCCAAAACGGGGATTGTCTTCAAACCTTTATAAATGTTCAGTGATAAGTTCTATAAAAGATCAACAGAAGTGACTCCAAGGTCAAGGAACGTTGTTACCAAGCTCTTGTAAGGCATCATTTAGAATATTCATGTAGAGTATCGTATCCGAGTGAAAATGACCTCATTCGGGAAGTTGAGAAGGTTTAACGCAGGGCGTTAAATCTCTCATTAAATCGTTAAAAGCTCTTACAATACCTAAAAAGCGTCACTGAAATGATTCTGGAGTTAGGATGGGAATCATTGGAAGAAAAAGGATTCAATGCTAGGTTGAACTTACTAAATAAATTTAGATCCCCATGTTTCACCAGCGAGTTATCGCAAATTATTCGTACTCCATCATACATTGGTCGCTCGGATCATGTATAAAAATTGGGGAAAGAAATGCCAGAACCAGCAGGCTCAAGAACTCCTTCCCACGTACAATACGGTACAGCAAGTGTAGGGTTATAGATAGCAAAAAATCCACTTGCTACCACCAGCGTCTAGTTAATAATTACTTCTACTCAATTGCATGCACTGTCACTAAACTTGTGTGTTTTGTTGTTCAAACCCTTCCATTATACCGCGTTGTAATGCTCTTAAATAATGTAGGGCTCTTTGAGGTATTGCTTGCTCTCCTTTGTCGGTTTTTAAGTTTCCCTTCCATCCCTCGTCTCTTTCTCTGATGGGACCCTCCCGCTACCTACAGCGTTGGGTCATATTCCCTACCTGTGTTCTTAGGAAGGAAACCGTTGTATGTCGCATGTCAATGTGGTAGTGGAATTCAGTCTCCTACTATTTTAGCTTGTACGTTATTGGATACATTTTTTACAGCATCCTAAGGTGCAATTGTTTGTTATTTGATAGTATATGTATTTGCATGCGTGTACGTTCAATGGATTTTTGCACAAATGCATACGCCACCGTGGGTATAGGTTTGCATGGATTGATTTTATTTGTGGTTTTGTTCCCTTTTTCGAGTAGTGACATATCACCCCTGCCACACGCCCTTGCGGGGTGTTATGTAGATGAACAAAATATTCCCTTTTTTATGACAGTGGAAATTCAATCCTATATCGCTTGAAAGAGAGCCAGCAGTATGATTTAATAATATGCGCTCCTGAGGGTAGGTCTTCTGGTTGGGTATCAACTATTAGGAACTGGAGTTGAAAACCGATGCATCTCCACACCCTCATCCAAACCCAATCTGGGTTCTAGTGCCATAAGTTTCTGAGGAATCACTGGAAGGAAGCATGGAGGAAATAACAGATTCCACCGGGCTCAGTTCAGAAACATGATCACCCACAACCGTTAAGCTGACCAACGAAGAACCCAGTGTTGATTTTCTTTTGATTGACAATATAAGTACCATGACTACCCGTCATTTAATTCTTGTGCTACAGAGTTAGTTTTTCAAATGCTGGAATGGCACAGTTACTCTCCAGAAACAATGCATCATGTGTCTTATTGCACTTGTAGGTTGAAGGAGAAATTTGAGGGTGGTACGGCAGATCATCTCGAGTCAAAGAAACCGAAGGGCATCCACCGTCATGCCGACTCATTCCTTATTCATGCAGTGATCTCCCCTGATATTAATCTGAATGGACTTTTCGTAGCCGGTCGCTCATTCCCTAAATTTTCTAACGTTCCATTTATGATAAATCTTCTATCCACGCTGGTACTTACCTTAACTACTTTTCTCTCATGCTACATGTCTAGTAAAATCAGAGGAAAACTTTTCCCGTATTGATGAATTCCAGAATAGTCATAACGAATGTTTACTAATATATAGAGGATGTGTATGATAAAGGTAATATAACACAACATTAAGGTAATGGTAAAGGCCATATAGTTTGGATATATGATAACGATTAGAATAGCTTAGGACCAGGAATGCTTGACTGGAAGGTAAAAAATAATTAAAGGCAATGAAGTCGAAGAAGGCTGTTGGAATAGGTTAGAATGGAAATATACCTGCAGAGATATTAAATAATAAAGGAAAGCTGGAAAGGAAAAGTGTTCAGCGTTATTCTCATTTAGTTTATGAGGGAACATTTTGGCTGAACGACTTAGATCAGTATTGATAACAAACCAAAAAAGGGAAAAGCAGCAGTGTATGAGGGCTAGCTGACAATAATATTGATTTCACAGGAGGCAAGGTGGTTACTTAGGATTATCAACAAAAGGATGACTGAAGACCAAATGAGCATTTGGGCGAAGATCAGTTTGGGTTTAGAAAGGGATGAACGCTGGAAGACATCATGTCTCTAGAATAGGGAAGTGTAATTAGGCCATTTCTATTCTTAATATACATTAATGATTTATGCACACATGTTAGTAGCAATCTCAGGTTATTTATTGGCGATACACTGGTATATAAGGAGCCAAATAGGTTTCGAGCTACTCTCTAGAGACTTAGACACAATCTCGGATTGGTGCAAAGAATGGGGATTAATGCTTAACATAGACAAATGCACAGTTTTGAAATTTTGGAACAAAATAATTGGCGAAAAGAACATAAAATATGAAATAGAGGGTTCAGTGGTAACTATGGCCAATAAAGTCATGTATATAGGGGTAGTTCTAACACCACGCCTTTCATGGGGAAAAATATCAGGACAATAAGTGTATCCGCTTTAAAGAAACTCGGCTTCATTAAACGGGTGGTGGGGAAATGTAATGAGAAAGTTAAAGGTACGTTTTATTTTGCTCCAGTTAGACCTCATTTGGCGGGTCGCGGTGGTCTAGTGGGTAGAGCGTTGGACTACTGACCGGAGGGTCCCGGGTTCGATTCCCGGGCAAGGCATTTTGGGGCGTCGGGCTTGGTACATGGGTGAACTCTACCATCACCTACTAAACCGACCTTCGGGTTTATTACTGTGTTTATGGTTTAGACCTCATTTGGAATGTGCCGCATTTGGGATATTTGGGATCCTTGGGAGAAAATTTGGCAAAAAGAATTTAATAAAGTGTAGAGAAAATCCACCAGATTCGTTAAAAAGTGTTATGATAAGACCACAGGTATGACAGATCTCTTAGGAGATTTAGGCTGGGAGCCACTAGAGATGCGAAGAGTCTCTAAATTCAAAAGGCT
This sequence comes from Hetaerina titia, assembly GCA_037158775.1. Classification (NCBI taxonomy): domain Eukaryota; kingdom Metazoa; phylum Arthropoda; class Insecta; order Odonata; family Calopterygidae; genus Hetaerina; species Hetaerina titia. The sequence goes on along the minus strand of CM073769.1, from coordinate 51,763,645 downwards.
TTGACTTTTAGAAAGGTTCAGTACAAACCATTTTAACGATGGAAATAAAGGAATTATAATGGCCTCATCCTACTTAGGTAGATCAGACCACATAGATAAAATAAGAGAGATATATTCCAGTACAGATAGATGCAAATACAAATTCTTTCTCCGATCAATCAGAAATTATGATAGTAAGAAACCGAAGTCACTTTAGAAATATTAAAAACATTTAATGTAAAAGTCTGAACAAAATTAAGCATGGCAAATAATTCAGGTGCTTGTGTATATTAGTTGGTATTTTGTGTGTTTGAATGTCTGTGGGGTGTAAGGGTTTTTGCATTAATGTATACCATGTTTTGTTTGTGGATTGTATAAACTTGTGGCTTTTCTATGCGATTTTTTTCTTAATTTTCGGGTTGTGTTCTAACATCCCCCGCCACACGTCCTTGCCGCGGCTTGCGGGTTATTGAGTAGATGCATACGTATAAAGGAACATCAGAGTATGACCAGGATATAAGAGTATATGTATGCTTCGTATATTGATGTATCGTATATGTATGTTTCGTATATTCTGAGGAGGCGTTCGAGCTCGTAACCTGGGAAAAATTAATGCATATTATTTTGCAGAAGATAGGAGTGGAGGGATATGCAAATTTTTCGGAACCTGTGTATGTCTTAGACTATAAAGGTGCGAATAACGAATGAAAGTCGGGATGAGTAGTACTAGGCAGGGGAGTTAGATGTCAATTATCATCTGTTCTTTACAATATTAATGAGGAGGAAATGGAAAAGGAGGAACGGGAAAGGCTGATGCCTGGAGTGGAAGCTGTTATCGAACTCTTAAAAGCAGTTAGATTATAGGATGATAAAACATATGTTATTCAGCAAAAGGGTTATAATCATTGATTAAGGACATTACAGAATCACCGCGACTGATATGGTACGAGAATCAATCATATGAAAAGAAGGTAATGAAATTCAGTATGCATTAAAGTTTGGTTATATAAACTATAACAAGAAAAACAGATCTCCTATTTTAGAAATGTTTTGGAGATTGATTAGAGTAATAGGGAGATTGAAATAAGAATTGAGCTAGGTAAATAAGTGTTTACAAAGAAGTGGGTCTTGATAGCAGACATCTTACGTCAAGATGTAAAGAAAAAATTCGTGAGAAATTAAATATGAGATGTTGGCTCGAAATGTGAAATGTATGGCTCGAAAACTTGAAAATCGAAGTAAGAAATTACGTAGATTGGAGATATGCGGGTGTTGTGAATTTTTGAGGCGTGGGGAAGAGTGGGGAATGAAAAATGGAAGGCAAGGAAAACAAGCGATGAAGTTCGAGAAACGTTAAAAAGAAAAGAGATGTCTATCAATACGACGCTGAAAACGATAAACGAGTGGAGAATGCTGAGAAAGTGAGGCATAGGAAGGAAAAGAATCTACATTTATATAATACCTCGCAAGCCGCCGCAAGGGCCGAGGGTGTTAGGTCGCCACTCGTAAAAGGGAAGAAAGCCACATGCAAAATCAATTCATGCAAACCTATACCCCCAGTGGCGTCTAGCAACATTCATGACGGGCCCTTGGTTGCAATTAAGGAAGGTAGAAAGTATGTAGAACACAGGAATCAGTTGTTGTACTTTTTAGTACGGAATATATGTATAATTTGTGTCATGCTAGTTAGGGCTTATGAAATCAATTCGGTGTAGTGCGAAGGACCATCAAAAGGCACCGCTAGTCGGCAGACTGCAGCTAATATTAATATTCCTACTTAATGAAACTTCACTAAAATACAACATTCAGCAACGGAAAGCTCCCCTTTAAAATTAAATATACAGTAACTGTGAAGAATTCACTCATGTAGTTATCCCTTGAGAGTTGAAATGTTTCATGAGTAAAAAACCTAATATCTCATCAGCTACAATCATACTTTCCTCATACCGTGTGTTCGCTGGGTTTTTAAGGTTCGAAAAGAGTTAAATTATGAATTCAATTTTGGAAATTATTAATTATTTTTCATAAATTAAGTTAATGAAAAATAATTAATAATTTCCAATCTGAAAGCTTTTTTATATCTTTGTGTTGTACACTTTGAAAATCTTTGTTAAAGTTTATTTTAATGGCTTATAACTTACAAATAGTATTACTATTGAAGTTACAAGGCAATATTGATTATGTCTTATACGCAGACAATTAATGCATCCAAGAGAATAAAAAAGTTGATATACGCGTAGAAGTCAGGGGGACGATAAACTAAGGAGAACGTGGATGAAGAAGAAGTAAGAACAAAGGAATAGGCGAATCTGTTAAAGATTAATTGTGCCGTGGAGCATTAGGGAATAAGTTGGGAGGCTAGAAATGGTAATGCTGGGAAAAGAGAGAGGGGAAAGGGTCGGCCGAGGAAAAATACTAGTTTAAATGTTGGAACGCCTGCTAGGGGGTCGGAAGGTTTTCGGTTTCCGACGCGGTGCGCCCCGCGGGCTCCGCGAAAATTATGGGTGGGGGGTACATGGGCGTGAAACTGTGCTCCAAACAGACTCCGCAAAATTCTTCCGGTTCCCCCTCCCCCGAAAGTGCCAGCACACCCTTAAACCCCGGTCCCCTACCCGCCCCCGTCGCTCCTTCCCCGTCATATCCCCACCATCTCACCGCCGCACACCCCGACGGCATAAATCGTGACCACCCCGCAAACACCCCCGCAGACTCCAAAAGACCCCTCTCCCCTTCACCAAGGAAACCCATGGAACGCCTTCCCAACCGCTTCCCTTTCCACCCGACAACCTTCCTCCGACCACCTTGCCACACAACCCCTTCCTTCCTTCTCCTCTATAAAAGATGGCGAAGGCTGAGAATTAGCATAATCACAATAATTCCGGCCAGCTGACAGGAGCAGTTCCTCCTCCTTCCCTCCGCTTGCACATCTCTCCCTCCCTCCATCTTCCAGCCCAAATGCCACGCAGCACGCCCAACTCAACTTCCCTACCATTTTCTTTGATTCCTTAAAAAATATTTATCCGTGGAATAAAAGTCTGAAAAAACGCCCTCTGTCTTCCCATCCATTTTTTCACTTCGTCTACCTTTAAAGCTTCCCGAAACTATCAGAAGAAACTACCTCCTTCCTCGATTGCTGCCACCACTTCCTCCCCCGTGTCTTCGCCCCTTCCTCCTCCAATCCGGTGGCGGGTACCCTCCCCTCTGCTTCCGTCGCGTCAAGCACGGTCTCCCCCGGCCCCCACTCGCAAGACCCTAGCGTTCGTGCGCGCCAGAAAGTTGCGACGGAGGAGGCGGGAAACTGTCAAATATTGAAATAATATTCATCTTCCATCGCCTCCTCCACTGGCATTGGGGGAAAGGAGGGGTTGAAGCGGGCGATGTACGGGGAGGACTTTCCCCCTCCCAACCGCTCGCAGTTGGGCGTCTCATCCGAGCGAGCAGAACTGTATTCGCACCCCTTCACCCGGCGGCGTTCTCTCGCTCATCCCTACCTCGCCCCTCTGCTCTGCTGAAGGCTCCTTGTGTGCACTCCTCAGTTTCGTGAGCACCCGCTCCTCCCGTCTAGTGTCAAGAAGTGTCAAAGCCTGAAGAAGTCATTCCAAGAGCATTCCTGACTAGGCAGCAAGGACATTTATCGACCAAATGCTAATGTAAATGAACAAGAAATGTTCAAAACAATTTCTCCAGTAACACTTTTCACGATGCTAAATAAATTTCGCATTGTTTTTTAATGGCCGAATTGAATACGATTTACGTCCAAACAATACATAAAGGAATTTTTTGTTACAATAGCTTTCACCGATTAAAAAAAAAGTTTACATATTTAGAGCTGCATTATTCATTGGCGTCAGTAAAAAAGGTTTTAGTCATGATGGTTTGACTTCAGGGTGATTCACTAATGAGCTGTTTACCGCTAAATACTACTTGGCGGTAAACACCGGTGTACAATATGAACCCAAAAAATAGAGATATCTTGGCTTAAAAATAAGTAACAGAGGGTATTATTGAGAGCGCTTAATGTTTGTGGTAAAGACTATTTTAAACATGATGCTGACAATGGATAACAATTCATAGTAGAAATTTTCAAAGGTAAGAATAACCCTATTTCCTCATATGGAGACTCAGTAAAATAATCACCCATCGATGACTACTGACTTCAAAGTCAAATGCAAAAGAAAGTTTAAACATTTAGCGATCATTATTCAGGTTCCTGTCCGCTTCATAAGACTTCAGGAATGAGGTTAAGCACTCTAGCGAGACATCGCTGGAGTAAACTTTTGAGTGGAAGTCATAAAAAAAGATTTTGACACTGGGGAGAGAAAAAGGGAGAATGAAAAAGACTATCTGCTCCGAATAGCTGGTCACGTCCACCAAAACTTACGTCGCTAGGCGCCACCTGGTGGGAAGAAAGTAAAAAAGAGGGTAAGGGGATGCCGTTTTCCCCCATAAATGGCTGCCTTTATATTCAACGAGCTGAAAGATCGCCCCCCTCACCCATTCACTCACGTTTCTTCGTGAGAGTCAATGACAACGGATCCCTTAACTTAAATATTTTGGTACACGGCAATGCGTAAACATTATCTTGTGTCCCAGATAATAACGGAAAATAATCACAATTAAAAAAAAGAATAATTTATTTCTTTTAATAACCATACCACTGTATTTCGTCAGGAGTTCAAATAAGATTCTAGTAATTTCTCTTTTTGATATATAAACGTGCAAAAATTTTTACTGGAAAATAATGACAGAAATTAGAATAATCGTACATTTTCAGGATGGAATATGCGAGTAAAATGCATTCCGGAATGCCTTAACAACCCAAAATTGGACGGAAACACATAGAATGTTCTTTTATAACATAATTAATGACGTTGAATCGTAATCAAGGTCAAAACGACCTAAGAAACACGGAAACACAAAGGGTAAAAATTGAATTCCTACTTCGAAGAGTACATTACTATGCAACAATTTTCCGTTTCAAATTTCAAGAAACCTCGCGAATGCCTGTAACATTATATGTACGGTATTTCGTCACAACATCTTGTTCCTTTAAAAGCCCAAAAATTTCAGAATTTAAGGGGACGCCGCGATAGCTTAACTGGCTAAAGCACTCGGTCGGACATCGAGAGATCCGGGTTCGTATCCCGTTCAAGACGAATGATTTTTACACACTGAAATTGTTGCATTCCGTTTCAACTTGGACATTGCACCCATATCGACATAATATTAATCAAGTTAATATGAAAACTCACCGTAAGGTATGCAATAAATCCAGTTTGTAGTTTTCCGTGAATTTACATATAACTTATGCAATGGACTATTTTCTCAGATAGTATTACCCTTACCTCTAATACTCTAGCAAATGCCCAATTTATAGTATTCCGTAGTTACGAGGCATTTACCACGATAACGTCAATGAAGAAATTTTCAGCACTGGGAAGAATCTCCCTCTCATTGCAATGCGCCTTAATATCACCCGCCACACCTCCTGCGACACCTTTTATTCCCTCCTCGACCCTTACCAGACCCTCCTCTCGTCCTGCCCCGCCACGTCATCGCTACAACGCAAAGGGCGCTGCGTTGACAACTGCCGCCGCCTCTGTCAGCCTGGGAAAGATGGATGGACGGCGAATGGAAATCATGGACCCCTCTCCCGAACCCTAGGAGTAGCTCTCCCTCCGCCCTCCTCTGCCCCTACCCGGCCCTGCCTTCGTCACACACTAAACCCTCCTCCCTCTCGCTCTGGCGTCATGAGCTACGTCATCCCCCCTGCGAGGATTGCATCCGGGTTTTGCCCGAGTGATTCTCTTAAAAGAGCGGCCACGTCTCGCGTTCATTTCCCCCTTCTTATATATTTTTCCTCCTCGCAATTACTAAATTTCCATGGCGTTCCGTCTCGGGCGCAGGAGAGCAAACCGAGTCATTCTTCCGGTTAAGGGTGTTGCCGCCGTACCGTTCGGTACGGGAACGGTGCTGCCAAGCGTCCTGCACCGTCCCATCCCTCTCGTCCGCGATTAATTTCCCGCCACACCTCCTTCCATCTCTTCCAGCTACAGTGAGTGGTTTGCACTCTTTCCTTTCCCCCGTTGAACCTTTGCTAGTATCCTCCCTTCCCTCACAACCTAAGCGAAGAAAATTCCCCTTAAATCTTTGAAACTCCAATCCGTTTATGTTCGGGATCAAGGTATTATACGGGTTTAAAATTTTCTCTCGACGACGATATAAAAAACAGACACCTTGGGTGAGTGCTTGTTTCGCGCAGTTGATTGATGGCCTATGTGAAATAGACAGCCCCACTGAAAGTGCTGTCCGAAATGTACGCTGGTCAATACTTGAAGCTTCTTATTTCGAGGTGGTATGAGGAGAAGTGTATAATAAAAGAAAATCATGATCAAAAATTTTTCTTTAATAAAAAGGTAAATTTACAAGATGTCCATTGGTTTTTTACTGCTCAAATATAAAACAACCATTCAGAAGACACTTTAACATGCAGGTAAAACTATAGAGTAGTCAAAACTGTTGATTCTCTCACACGTCTATTGATACACCACATTTCGGTTTAAAGACTCAATTAAGTAATAATAATTCACTTAAAGATTTAACTCATAAAAATGGGCAGAAAAATACCATAAATGTTTGAAATGACTATAAATTTGTCAAAAAATCAATTATTTTTGGGTTTCTGGATATTTCTATGGACCACTTTTATGCATAAATAGTCTGAAGCAGCATTAAAATTTTCAAACCAAGGATATTATCAATAGTAATGCTGGAGTTATTAAAGCATTGCAACGTAAATTCAAAATATAAAAAATTATTTCAAGTCAAAATACTTTACACTAATTCTAATCAATTGAGACGATTACCCTGTATGTCCTTTAAACATCGTTTCACTTTTGGCCCGGGATTTGTCTTAAGAATAGCTGTCACTCACAAAACTTCATTATTATATCTCATTTAAGATGATACTGCATTAAAGCTATCATACCCTGTTATTAAGTAATCATTGTTCTAGGCACTCAAGGAATAACATTTTTACTGGTGCATTGACGGTGCCTTGGCGAATCATTATGCATGAAACGTCACTTGAGCTCGCCAAAACCATCAGAATATATGGAAACCATTTCACTTATCACACTATAACATCACGGGAGTGAAAACATGGGAATATCACCAAGAGTAATTTTGTATGCACGAATTTACAGTTCAATAAGACTGGAAGGCGATGGTTGTCGAAATAAAGTCTCTCCTGATGATTGAAGTAAAAGGTTTTCCAATGGAGGGTTCCAAAACTGTCCTTCCGGTCTCTGCTCATTCGTTATCGCGGCTGGTCCAAATCCGTTGGTGCCGAAGGTCACACTATTCACCCTTATACCAGCAGCTGTTTTAGCATCAGGAGGGGTAGGCTGTTCAAAGTCTTCTCTCCGCGGCCATGGCTGGCCGTCCTGGCCTTTTTCATCTTTGTTTCTATATGCAAACTGGGTAGGAAATATTTGTGTTGAAAAAGAGTTGGAAACCCCATGTGTGTTTTGAGAGAATTCTGCAGATAGTTGTCTTTTATCGTTTTCTTGTGTGTAGGAGTTTGGCTCAATGCACATCGTCATATTTCTGAGTGCACCAGTACCTGTGAGAGAATTTGACGTCATTCCCGTGTCGGATACATATCCCAACTGATTAGGTCCGCATGGACTACCACGAAACCCACCTCTGTATTCCACCGTTGAAGTCACCAGATCCTCATGTGTCTCGGAGACACACTTGCTGTAACTACTCGGAGTAAATATACTTTGGTCGAACACCGTATTGGATTGACTCTGTACGCCATTGTTTTCAGAATTGTATGTTTCCCCCAAGTTGGAGACGTTAGTGAACGTCATATCTGAACTACTTGTGCTGAATAAACTGTCGACGCCTTCTTGACTTCGAGACGGAATCCTCGGGCTCTCGGCCATGATTATTTCGAAATCACTCTGAATACTTCTGTCAGGTCCTTTTCCATCACCTTCGGAGGTGCTATTAAGGGGGTGTTCGGATGCCGCGCCTAAAGTCGCCCTAGTAATGTCAGCATTGGAGGGAACAATTGGCTTGGGCTTGTTATCAACGTCGGAGGGTCTGCCTGGCGACGCATCTGCGAGAGAGAAAGGCGATGCCGAACTGACTGGAGACGAGGATGAGGACACCATCTGATGAGGGGAAGAAATCTGTTGACTAAGAGGCACCTGAAGGGCCGATTCCTGGACTCCTTCGGTCATTGGAGCGCCCGGGGGGTTTCCCTGCTTGGCTCTCTGCTCTTTCTTGAATTTCATTCGGCGATTCTGGAACCAAATCTTGATCTGCCTTTCGGTCAAATTTAAGAGGGATGCCATTTCTATCCTCCTGGGACGGCACAAATACCGGTTGAAGTGGAATTCCTTCTCTAATTCCACCAACTGTCCGCTGGTGTAGGCAGTGCGAGCTCGCTTCGGTGAATGCGATGTGGTAGAGATGGCAGAGGTGCTTGACGTGCCCGGAGAAGAGTCGCCCTGCCCATTTGGGTTGTTTCCATCATAATCTGAAATAATGGAGAACAGATTAATCATATTTCATGACTACAATATTTCATAGGAAAATATACATGGTAAACAGGGTAGGCATTACAATAATATTTAAATAAACGGCTATCAAAACAGAATCTAAACTTAATTATTTGAAATCTCATCAATAACTTCTTTCAGGAAACTTAAAAATATATCGTTAAATTGCGTGCTAAATTTAATTTTTTCCAAATATACAAAGTATATATGTAAAGAAATTTTTCGTTAATTATATTAGAACAAGGTAAACCACCTCACGTCTGAAAAGAACTGCAGTAACGAATTTGGTTTTAAATAGGCACATTGCGTAATTTTTTCTTCAGACTAAAACATTTTATTTACTCAAATGAGCGTATTAATATTAAGTCTTGATTTGAACTTAAGCTGCTAAACTGAAGCGGAAGTATTAAAAATCCATTCCAGAGTCACTTATTGCAAGAAGAATAAATATAACTTCGTAGGAGGGCAAGTGGGAATAGAAGGAGTTAGGCGTGCTCAATAAAAACATTGAATTCCTAGATGACATGTTAGCAACGTCGTAAAATACATCGCAAGGATCAAATTTTACGATTCCTCGTGTCATGTCGGAGCCACGTCAATACCAAGCCATAGAGGTGGGAGTATCAATCAACGATCTGTATATTCCGAGGCTAGAACGCAATCAACATGCTGCCATTCTCTTCTTGCCGCCGCTCTAGCTGAAAAAACAATCCAACGATCATAGATGCGTATTTGCCACTTGTCCTAAGGGGAGGGCAGAAGATAAGAGGCGGGGAGGAGGATGGATAGCAATAGGAGTGCGACGAGAGGGTGGGAAGTGTCGGCGGCGGTAAGCCGAGGAGAGATAGAGGAGGAGGCAAGGTTTGGGGCTGACGGCATCGGAGAGGAGTTAGACGGGGAAGTGAGGGAGAGGGTTTATGAATAAAACAAAAGTCAAAAAGAGAGATAGAAGGAGAGAGCGCACCCTTCGCATGGATCCAGGAAAAGGAACTTTTTTCCCTTCTATTCCGCCCCTTCCCGTTAACCCTCAGCACTCCTTCCATTTTCCCGAAACGCCCTTTCCTATTTTTTTCTCCCTCTCCTGTGCCCTCCTCCATCCCCCTCGTTTCCCCCTCCCCCAGCCAACATCTTACGGCTCCAACAAAAGAAAACGGAAGGAAGAGGAGCGAAAACGAGTGAGGGAGGGAGAGAGAGAGAGTGATGAGGGGTAGAGGAGGAGGGAAGGGATTCGTGGAGGAGATTTGAGGAGTGGGCGGGGAAGGAGAGGGGAAGGGAGTTGAAGGGGTCTCACTCCACCCATTCTATCCTCTTTCTCGGCCGCTTTTTTCCCATCTCGGGAAATCGCAAAAAGGGGAGCGCCATAGGCTCGCCGCCGGAAGGTGGAGTTCGTTCAAAAGAACGATACGGGAAGAATAACGGAAACAAAGGAATGATGCGGGGCGATGCTGGGTGTGGGAGCAGAGTAAGGGTAACGGGGGTAGGAGAGGAGGAGGCGGAGGATATTCCCGTGGGAGGAAAGGAGGAGGCGATATCCTCGCTCCCCCAAAAAGAAAGAAAAAGCATATTCCAACCGATCTTCCGAGCCAACTCGCTCAACTTATTTCCTTTTTCCCTTTCTATAGAAAGCAGCAATCGTGGCCCCAACTCTCCCGCTATAATTACAGCCGTTGTATTCCTTTATTTACGGAAGAATAAATTCCCTTTAAAATTGATTATGACCGCATTTTCCATTCTTCGGCTGTTCCTTAATTTAAATTCGAACGCTATGGAATAGGAGTATTTCTGAGGCCAAGTAGAACTGATTTCATTTAGATGAATACTCCCTCATACTCTGACCCAAGAATGACATCATCAATGGTAAAAAAAAACTTTCTTTATCCATTTATACGTTCAAATAATGTGAAATTCATCCGATGTGAATACATAATTCCCGTGAAATCAGTCCATAATTTCAAAATAGACCATTTCCGCCCATTTTACTAGCACTGCAAAAACAACGCAATTTACGGTGTCACTTTTGTCAGAAAATTTCCAGTAATTCGAAAATCTGTATGCTGAAAATGACATTGTTATTTTATAATTTTAAATCTATTAGACTAATAATATTCAAAGATAATTTTTATGCTCCAAAGTGGAATAATCAGACGGCTGGTTAGGAGAAGGTTATGCAAAATGAAGAGTGCGGACATCCACGAAGTCAAACATGCGGTTGCAGAAGCAGCGGGTCGTAGTGTGTGAGGTGGCTAGGGTTGAAAACCCAAATGGGCGATTAGAGAATTCTTGGAAGTTTGCGGCCGCATGCCTCGCTACGCAAAACTATCCATCCCGGAAATGAAATATTTTCTTTACTCACTGCCCAGGCAACGGTCCCTACAAATGTGCGTAGGGAGAGGTTTTCATTCAAGAAGCGAAAATATTCCTTGTAAATTTAACAACTAAGCTTTTATTTATTGATATATATAAATATACATATGTTAGGGATGTTGGACGGGTTGAAGGGAGGAAAGAAGTACACAGAGATGAAGAGGGACCTGATATAGATTAGTTTGCTAGGTGGGGAGTCACAAAATGTTTATTTGATAGTTGTGTCCATCCAAAAACCTACCTTAAAAGGTAGATTACCTAATAATAATAAATATAGAAATATTATATAAATATATATATGTGTGTGTGTGTACATATATATATGTGTGTGTATATATATATATATATATATATATATATATATATATATATATATATTCATATATATATATATATATATATATATGAAAAAATATATATAACCATAAACACAGTAACCAACCCGAAGGTCGGTTTAGTAGGTAATGGTAGAGCTCACCCATGTACCAAGCCCGACGGCGTGTGAAAATTCACACATCAGGGTAGGGGGGCCAGTTCCTTTCCCTGTGCCGGTTATGGTTTCCCAGAAAGATCTGGTACCCGAAAAATAGCTTGGGTGGAGCTGCAGGTGCCCAAAGTGCCTTGCCCGGGAATCGAACCCGGGACCCTCCGTTCAGTAGTACAACACTCTACCCACTGGACCACCGCAACCCGTAGAAATATACATATGTATTTTTATAATGTGTGTATACGAAAATAAACTTTTAAAATCTGAGGTATCAATAACCGGCTAATTAGTATCACAAGCTAATTTTTTCACGGTTGAAAAAATTGAAAAAATTCGGGATCAAAAATCATGAATATAATGGATAAAACATTGGTTTAACACAACAACTTTGAAACGATAAAATCTGAAAAATCAATGGCATATAGAACATGGATTATCTTTCGAGTACCTGCAGCTAGCTAGTTACCACGCGTTCAAGTCAGCGTAATATATACGCTATTGAGTTTAACAATCCCTCTGCACCCATGGAAAATATATCAATGAAACAAAATATGAGAAGTTGTTATAAACTAGTGATTCTGTGTTTCAGTTAGACCGGTAAATTTCCCCACTCCCTTATTCATTAGTTCGGGCAATCTGTCCACACTTGTAAAATGAAAGTAAGGGACCTATAGCACCTAAAGGCAGTAGTTGACTGTACGAACTGAAAGCTAAGTGACCATACCCAACCCGCTCATGTCAGGCCCACTGTCCCTGTGACGCCTTTTCTAGGAACTGCCGTCCATTTAAAAAATTCGAGTTTTCGAAGATTTCATCTCAAAATTTCCCAGGAAAATACATAGCAGTTATGAAATCTAGGTTCACATTGTGCACCAAGAATATGACTAATTGACGAGACTTTTTAGGGATACATCCCAACATACATCGTGACACCTTAATACATCCATAGTGTATGAGTAATCATATATTGTATTATTAATGCACACCTGGAATGCAGATATCAGCGTAAACCTTCTATTCATCGAAATGCTTCACGTATTTCAAATTATGTATGCATTTGTGGATCCTAATTACTTAAATAATATCCTAAATTAATTTAGGTTTTCTTTGGTTTAGGTTTTAAGTCAAAAGGCCATTCGTCCAATGTTGCAAATACATCATTGGAGAATGTTTGGCTCTAATATTGTCAATTTAGCAGGTATCTGAGCTATACGTACGGTCTAATAAATACTAGACGAGATAATGCTTACCGAGTTCAGCTGAAGTCTCAGTATAAAAGCGCAATAAAAACAGTATATTGCCACGAAAAATAGAACGTTAGTGTAGCGAATAGATGATTCGCCTATATAACGGATGATCCCAGGTTCAACGCTCGGCGATAACTTTAGGCAACCCCAAATAAACCCAAGCAATTTGATTCTGTCTGTACTGAAACAACTGAGAATACCCTAGACGGTATAAGAAATGGAATGGGACCCTTAACCTGGAGGTGAGAATTCCACCTCTCAGTACACTATATCCTCAATTCTCAAATAACCTTATAAGAGACATGCCTCCGAAAAAATTTGTTGTCATAAAATGTATCTTCATTTTATCGATAAATACCATTCAATTTTGTAAAAAAAATAATTGTAGGAACTAGCAACGACTAGGTGAAACAGTTAATTTTCATTTAGAGTTATACTTGTGGCGTGGAGATCCCTATCTCAAGTTCAGCATTACAAATCCCATGGCCAAGATATTAAAATAAACACTCCAAAGTAGTTTGAACGCTGATTCGAATCCTGTTTTTGGTGAATAATCTTCAAGCATGCATATTCTTGCAGTTGTTCAAGATAGACCAAAATACTCTTCCAGGTTTAGATAAAAATTCCATTACATATTCCGCTATTTTATGCATGGTTTTTATATGAGTATGCATTAAAATTACTCCATCGGTTTTCCTTATTAATATGGTCATCAAAAATATTGCAGAAAATTATGCTCTAATTTTTTGAGCCTTCAAGTTTTGTCAAACATGAAATTTTTGTCTTGCACATGAAGTATTTTGTTAAGAAAAGTATATTACATCTACATATGAACATTTAAACTACCGGAAAGGTGCGTGGAAGGGGTGTATCCAACGATTCATCACAACACAAGCACAAGAACAGAAAGGCACGTACCATGCAGACATAACTACTGATACACCATTATTTTATTTATTCTTTTATGTAGAATTATCTCTCTTCTATCATTCATTCTTGATGACAATTGTACCGTTTTCATAAAACATGGTTATATGATATTTAAAGTTTTAATATGCCATAGTTAGCAATGTAATCTGTCCTGGAAACAGATTACCTACTTCAGAAGTGTTGTTTACAGAAATCAAATGCGGTATTTTATGGATTATGGTAAATAGAAAGTAAAGAGTAAGTGGATACTTGGTACCTACTCCAAGAAAACAGAACAACTTGACAGCACCTGGCAAGTAAAACCTGACATTTTGTCCCGTGATCATGCAACGTAGAATGAAAAACAACGCAGTCGTTTTCCACGTTTCCACAAAATACTCTTCACTATCTAACTCACTATCGCGTTTACATTTTCGTTGACTCATATTTTATCGCCGTTTGGCTTTTAAAACGAGTGAAAACTTCCTCCCCAGTTCGTCACGAAATAAGTTTTCTACTCAAGACTCCCACCCCCTACTCATATCTTCAAGGAGCAACCTGGCGAGGAATTTCGAAATGTAGAGCGAACACAAAAAAAATCAAAACGTGAGGTGTCGGGAATGCTGGTTCCCGTGAACAATTGTTGTTACCAAACTATGTTACAAGATTACGCAAGGTTGCGTATGTCTTAGTTTTGAGAAAATTTCCTGTTTAGCTGCATTCGAAGATCAAACTAAGAGCTAAGTGAACGAAACGAATTCTTCGGAGTACTCGAAAAATTCCTGTTAGGCTGAGGTTCGGCCCGTGCGCCAATCGTCACGTTTGAGATCAGTCAAGTTGGATTGAGAATAGTTTTTTGCTATGATTAACGACATTTTTTCTATACAAACATGGGACAACCATATTTTGTTTAGATATCGAGAGGCTTGATTTTTTAAATATCTCGTAAACAAATGGATAAATTTATTAATAAATAATTTTCATGTAAACAGAAAAACAAAGTTTCTCGCCTGTAGTCGTGCGTTAAAATAAATGAATTAAGGACCTTAGGGAAAATACATAAGAGCAATCGGTATCGGTTTGACGAAAAACAAATTCAATGAAAATTTGGCAGAATATCAATTCTAGATAATATTTGCATGCTTCGGTGATACATCAGCAGTCCAAGAAAAGGTTTATTACAACTATCCGCATAACATTATTCGATCATAAGAGGTTTAATAATTCATAGTCATAATTCCTAGCGAAATAAATCAAACCTATGGATCGATGGACTTATGGATCTATGCTGCTAGGGTATAACATTAAAGGATGTTGCTATTTAGCGACAAAAGGTTTGAATTTTTAGTAAGTTCGTTCGATATTTGGACTTAATCATATAAATTGCCAGACTATTCGTTTTGCCACTCGCTTATTCATTTCTGCGTATCGTCATGAACGTACTACATTATATATTACTGTAACTTTCTGGCATTGAATGATTTCCCCCACCAAGATGCAAGTTGTCGTTGCATCTCGTAATTATGGGTCATTTTTGATAAGGTAGAAACCGTTTTAATTTAAATGAATTCATCAGTAATATTGTTTGTTTTTCCGGGATGGAACATCTAAATCAAAAGATCATTTAATCGTACACTGGCAGTGAAATATGTAGTACTTGAGAATGTCATCTTTATGTCATTATCACTTTTTCTCTTAAGCATTAAAGCTTGTCCATAAAAACCTAAAGCAGGTTAACCTATCGATAGAAAACATTTATCAGTAACTACTCAAGTTGAATTTTGCTTTATCTTCTTCTTTGGAGAAGCTATTTTTAGTAAGTAAAATTATGCCGAATATTTAAAGCCAAGAATATCCATCCTAATTCTAGAGTTACCTACTTGAAATTAATTGGATAATTAGGATTATAGCATGTACACGCACAGAAAATTGGACAGAAGCAGTGTCGCTTTGGTATGTCGATTCGAGAGTGAACCGTTGACCCGAGGATAACAGGTGACATTGACCTCCAATTCCTTTTCGAATTCGAAACCACTTCGGTCTGGGGCTAGAGGTGAAAAACAAGGGCGCCTCGCGCCAAGAGCGTGTTTTCCTCTCGCACTGCTTGTTATGAGTGCAACCAATGTCCAAATTCCGTTGGAATATCAGCTGGCAGAAATGGACAAATTTTAAGCTCTTTTGGAGCCTACTCCGTTACAGACGGCTGGCTATTCATCACTTGCGTCTCAAAGTAACAATGCCTGAAAACGAAATTTCAAAGTCGTCCTTTGCTCTCCTCACGACTCAAAAAAGTTTGTGTGTTTTCATCATGAAAACACTAATGTTGAAATATGTCCATAATATGACTCAGTTAATTATATGTAAAATATAAAAATGCCTTCGCTTGATGCAAATGCCCAAAAAATATCCTCCAACAATTTGATCCTAACTATAAAAATAATGCATTAAGCCGGAAGAACGACTTGCTTGCTAAGAGTTGGTCATATGAAATCCTTTACTTATATCACCACGGTCAAACATCACACACCTCCTGCCACACTCCCTATTGACGGCGTTCAGGGTGAGATGTAGATCATTGGAAATGAAGACTATTAGGGACGCGGATTGTTTAGATTTCCCGAAACCTGTTGAAAATTCCTTCATAGGAGACGTGTTACTACCGTGCACTTTATAGGATACTAGAGAATGTAACTTTGTATTAGAGTAACATCGCCATAGAGGAAATAAAGTTACCCTCTGATCAAAAAAGGGAGACGTGACACCCAGGCAGTTGGAGGAAGATGTACGCAGCCACATGCCTCTTACACACTCGAAAGAAATGAAAATGACTGCGTCAGGTAATACAAGCTCTTGCATGAATTCATCTAGAACTACATATTACCCTGCAAGCCACATCAGGGCTTGTGGGGAGAGAACAATGTATCAGTAATTAATTAATTAAATCAAGTTGTCATTTTGCACTATTTGGGAAATCTCGCTTGCTTAGTGATTCATCGAACATATTATGTGTCAAGAAATTCGATGACTTGACTTTTCTTGCGATTTAGAAGGAATTATTATGTCCCAATGTGGAACTTCTGTGACCCGTGGTATTAAGCAGATAAATTTCAGGGTAACAGTAAATATTTTTTCTATATTTCGAATAGTAATTCCCAAAGATTATTTTACGTTATAATACAATATTAAATTCTTCTAAAGAATGATTGGGTCGTAATAGCCGTGCGCACCCTAAACAGGCAATGAGCTCCAAGGCAGACAGTCCATATCTCCGACAGCGGCGAACCCTCCGAGACATGGATGCCAAACGAGCAAATGAGGCTCCTCAAAGCATCGAGCGTTAATACACGTCGCGAGCAGAAAAACGGCCGACGAGGGGAATGGGGTAACGCGTCGCGTCGTCTCCGGAGAGGAATGAAGGGGGCGGAGTACATGTATGTATGTTCGGGGACGACGGCGAGCAAGCGAAGTGTATTGCATCAGGAGGGGACGGCGGTGGGAAGGTGACCATGAATGGGAGAGATCAACGCGAATACGGTCGCCAAGAAAGGGTTAGGAACCAGAGAGTTCTTTTGATAGTGCACAGAAGATTCGCCTCATGAGTGATGACCCGTCGGTAGTGCTCTCGACAAATCCCTTGGCGTTATTAAGCAAACTAACTGAATCGGAAGAAGGGTCATGATTAACTTGAGCAGTACGACAAGATAGTATATCCATGTAAATGGCCACTGACCGTGTTTATGCTGAAACAATTTACACGGCCTTACTAAAACGATTAAGGCCTTATTCTATGCATGTGAACACCAGAGTATTTCTCATATCTGTATGGTAACCCAATAGGCCATTGCGGCAGCTTTTGGAGTTACTATACAGGTAACTGTAGACGTAGAAAGGTAGTCCCAATGTACAAAATAGGGTCTAGACGGTATTTCAGCACTTCTGAAGCATTAGACATTCGGAAGAGAATTACAATAATCCTAAAATTCATAAACATACACTTGTTTTCTACATTCTACACCCAAGCCTAGGGTGTTTGTCAGAGGTTGACTTATTTACGTTTAATTAAGGTAACTTTAATTTTAATTCTAAGTCCCATGTGTCACAATTCTGATTCCCAAATAAGATCCAATTTCTGATACTAATACTATTGGTAAGCTGGTAGATTATGGCAAGGGATCCATATTATTTCACAGTTATCAATACGCCCACCATATTAAATTGATTTGCGAGCATTCGTTGCTGGAAATGACCATTTTGACAAAGAAAAGATTTTCTTATCTCTTCTAAGATGTAAATATAATTCGTGAAGGCCCATAATTGTCTTTCGTAGTAATGCACTATGCATTGGCATTGACCTTATACGTCCATAACATCATAGAATAAAATCCTTAGTGAATTCTACTGAACGTACCTACAACAAAATATATCCATGTTCAACTTCAAGCTTCTATAAAAACGTAGCAAACATACTTTATGAAATTTATGTCATTTTTAGCCCTGAATATTTCAGTGCAGTTTTACAAATAACGAATCCTAAGGTATAACATGCGTCATAACCGTCAAACACCTACACATCTACTCAATACCCTGCAAGGGCGTGTGGCGGGGGGTGAAGCTAAGAGTACACATAAGCTAAGAGTAAAAGACCCTCCCGCTACCTGCCGTGCAGGGTCGCATTCCCTATTTGTGTTCTTGGGGGAGTAGACCATTGTATGTTGCATGCCCATGTGGTAGTGGAATTTTGCCTTCTTACTGGTCAAATTCCAGCTTTCACTATTATTATAATTTTAGGTATTGGATAGGTTTTACTACGTTATAAGGTGCAATTGTTTGTTAGTTGATAGAATGTATGTTTGCGGGGTATTATGTAGCTGTAGATGAGTAAATATCTATCCCACCAATATGAACTCTTGTCAATCATGAGGTGGATCGACTGATATTTTCTACTCGAAATAGTTCTACCGGAACATCCGTCGGTATGTATTTTAAATAGATAAATTTTATATTTCTAAAAGCTTAAACAAACTTCTGAAAATGGCATGGAACGTGGTTCTAGGAAGAACCCACACCAACTTGCACACAGGTACATGTTAGTCCCAAACGTAGTTTATAAAGCAAGAGTTAATTTTATCCTCTACGGGAGATTTCTAGTGTAGTAAAATAATATAGAATCTAATAATAAGGAATAGCAAAAGGTAATTTAAATATACAAGGAACGTAGCTACGGTCGTAAATCAATGTAAACAAAAACAAAAGGTAAAGCAAAAGGTAGTACGAGTGTTGTATCATTCCTAATATCCTAGTAAAGCACATGTGTTTATTTTCTTTACCACTACCTTGTGATAACTTTTCAATCCACCCAAGTCAAGGATTCCAAACACACGCGATACACTCTGATCTGACGTTTTCCTTGACATTGTTTTTTAAACATGATCCTCTCCCACCAAGGACCTTTTTAAATATGTAATAAAAATATATAGAAATTAAATGCTCATTATTTGTATCATTAGGCAACCCAAATTAAAGGAATATATCGTAATGGATACTGTTTGCATAAATCAAAACAAAAAACAATATAACAATTCATAAAAAAACGCTTCATGATCGGGCCCTTTGGTAATCCTCACCCAAACAAAAAAACTAGACCCAATATCTACATCTCTACACTACCATGAAAGCCGTCGCAAGGACTCGCGGTAGGGGATGTTGGGTCACGAGACTACACAATCTCCAATACTTTAACATAAGCATGGCTCTCCGCGATCCACTGAAGGCAAGGGGAAAACGGAACGACCGGGCGCCATTCGTGCAACATTTTTTATACACATTACGAATGATACACTTTTAGTAACTACTTCACTCATTATACATTATAAAGGTAAATAAGAAAACCTATTTAAAAATATGGACTCGCATGCAATCCAGTCACTAGTCAGGTAGCATTCTACTTATGCAGGACGGAAAATTCACAAATGCATTAGTTCTACGGTTTTATTTATACGACACGCCACCACCCGGCTATATTTCGCGTCGAATTGAGTGAATAGCAGCATCAATTCATTGATAACAGACATCTAATCCTTGGCGTAGCTGATTGTGGAGGACAGAACACCATCGCTTTGGAGTACTTAACTATCTGTAATAAGGACTGTAGGGTCACACTCGGAGATAACAAAAATGCCACTTGCCACTCTCGGCGTCTAGGTAACAATTAGTTAAACTCAATTGCATGCACTTTCACTAACCTCCTGTGTGTTGTGTCAAAACCCTTCCCGCATGCCATTAAGTAATGTATTGCTGTTTACAGTAATGCGGTATTTCTTTTTTCCTTTTTTGGGTGGTGACCTAACACCCCCCGCCACACGCCCTTGCGGCGGCTTGCGGGGTATTATGTAGATGAAGGAAATTTATCCAAACCAGAGTCACTCAGTGATGCACCTGAGCCTTCAGGTTAAGGAATAAATTTATTGAAAATGAAAATACTAACTCTACAGAAACCATAAATACACCTAATAACAGAAAAATGTGACAAACGGCTTATCCAAACCAAACTACTAATTAAATTGGAATATCTACATCCTACACAATATCCCGAAAGCTACCGCAAGGCCGTGTGGCGGGGTGCTTTAGGTCACCACCCGTTAATTAGAATGAAACCACATGCAAAACCAAATCACGTTACTTTTAGCAAATATTAGTTTTTCCAAATATGCAATTCCATGACAGTACTTACTGGAGGAGGAAATGACTGAGTTCCTTCTACGCGTAGAATCCTGCGATGGATGACGCTTAGACTGCTTAGTGGAAGACGACGCCTTGCCTTTCAACGCCTTCTCTTCTCTTGATCCGCACTTAGTCAGTCCCCTCGACGAAGACGAGCCCGTCTCACCCACCATCCACTGATGCACCTTGGAGGACTGCACCATATGACAGAGCTGGCTTTCGGGGGTTTTCGTCGAACCACAGAATCCATGTGATAGGCATCGATGTCTCCTACATACTGCGTCGTCACCCGGTAGCGACGGATTCGCTTGCATCGGGGGATTACCCCAAGAGTGCACCTGATCCTCACCATTGACATTAACAGCCCTCGGGTGCACTCCGTCGTATTGCGATCGCGGAAGTTGGTCTCCGGACGCCCTTCCCCCGGTGTGATTTATGACAACCGATGGAGTGTTGCAGAACACGTCCGCCTGGTGCTGCTGCTGCAAAGCGTAATGTTGATAGCCATTCGTTTGCTGTTGAATATGATCTTCGGCTACGTAACCAGCTGTAGCAATGACGTCTCCATACCGTGAGGGCACCTTACCGTGCCCAACGAAATCGAAACCACCAGCCCCGGCACTATACACATCGAAATTTCCCATCGTGCCCCCTCCACCTCCCTTATAGAAGTCATCTTGCTGTGGTGGTGCCTGAGGGAATTGGTGAGATATATACGCAGGGTAACATGGGGTGACGGTGAAGGATGCAGCTTGGGGCGCGGATGGCGTGTCCTCCCAACTCTGGAACCCGTAGTCGTTGATTCGATCCCTGAAGTACTCGACCCGGCCACTTCCCCCCGTGACACCCGATAGCAGACCGTTTGTCATTTCCTCGTCTCCGTACACCTCGAATCCTATGAGCGTGTCTTCCGATCCGTCCGGTTCCGAGCGCGTCGAGGAATGAGCTGCGACTCTAACTTGTCCCTCTAGGAAGTGGTCATGGGCGTCGGCAGTCCCACCATTCGCCCCGTGCTCGGTGTCCGATCCCTCCTCCCCCAACGCGGCCGCCTCCTCTCCCCCGCCATCAGACGGGTCACGTGGAACCCTTTCTCCAGCACGGACTTCGCCCCCGCCGTCTCCAGGACACCCCGCGGTCCCCAGGGATTTGCAGGCCTTGGCTGTCGCCACCGTGCCCCTCCCCTCCTCCGCGTCCATCCCGACCCCCGCCTCTCCAGGTCGGGCCCCCCGCTGGTAGGTCTGAAGGTACGTGCCCAGTGGCGCTCTTTGTCTCACTCCCCTTCAAGGAACTAGATTGCGAATGGTGACGCAATGCCCAGGTAACAGGCAGGCAAGTGCATCTGCCTCGCTCACGTTCTGCCTTCCATCATCGCCACGCCGAGCTATATTTACGAGAAATAGGAGATGAAAATTGTTAGGGGCGCCACAAGAGAACATCGTAACAAACTGATGGTTTTGGCATACATTAATGAAGGAGGGGGAATACAATTCAAAACCCTTACTACTTCAAACTCCAGTTCAAAACTCCTACTCGACTTAATTAAAAGAGTCGTAGGGGAAAGTAATGATTTCTTATGTAACAAGGCTTACTCATTACAATGAATAAATTTTTTTAAATAAGCCTACATTACGATCATTGCATCTGTAGCATTATAGCTTCATATTTTTAATTTATATTTCTACAAATCCTCACGCATTCAATGACCTATCAAGTTTTTGGGAACTTATATATTTGGCGTAGTTAATATCTCATACACTTATTGGCAAGCCGCCGCAAGAACGTATGGCAGGGCAGTGTTATTGCTATGGCCAGGTATTCTATTTCTTCCGCTCTTTCTACTCTTTTGCATTCCACGCCCCTTCCCCGTTATTAACTCTCGCTTCCATCCGGGGGTTCTGTGGGTGGGCGTGGGAGAGGTACATGGAGGAGGGGACCGAGAAAGAGAGAGGGGAGAACTGCGATGGTTTCCAGGTTAGGCGAGATAAGACTTATGTCCTGGAAAGGCAGGGACTACTGAGGAACTGATTTGACCAGTGACACAATTGCCAACGTTTGAGCGAGGTGAAAGGAGTGGTACGAGATGACGGGTTTGGGGTGGATCTTCCGTTGCGGGCGGAGAGACGTAAAACCTACCACAGTAACTCAGCTGAAGGAAAGAAAAAATATTTTTTTACTCCTAGATGGTACGAACCATGCCGTACCATCTCATATTATGCAGGTCATCGCAGGTGTGTGGGTGGCATTTTTCCCACGAAATTATAAATCAGACCCGAATAACTGTCCGACCGCCCTAGTTGCGAAGAGTACTTTGGCTCATAAGTAGTCCGCCCCTTCCCACACACTCTAGCAGTGGTTCTCAGGGTATTACGTACGTATATAAATAAAACACCAGGCATGCTACACACTTTAATATCTACATAATGCACCGCAAGCTACCCCAACGATGTGAGGATATATATATATATATATATATATATATATATATATATATATATATATATATATATATATATATATATATATATATATATATATATCCTTTCAACCCTCTTTTAACGCATTTTCTTGTCCTCTTCGTGTAGGCATAGGAATAGCTGCTAACCATGTAACACCCGTAATATATGTTGCATGATTGGTGTTCGGTCGCCCCCTTTCCACGCGGTTCATCTACATCTACATAATACCCCGCAAGCCGCCGCAAGGGCGTGTGGCGGGGGGTGTTGGGTCACCACCCGTAATTTAGAAAGAAAAAAAAACCGTATGCAGAAGCCACAAATTTATAGTCCACAAACCAAACATGGTAAACATTCATGCAAGAACCCTTTCACCTCACACACATACAAACCCACAAACAACCAACTAACGTACACATGCGCCTACAAATATACCTTATAACTTTGCAATACTTCATTTAGTTCCGACCTGCAACTTAAATGTTTTAATCTTTCTAAAGGGAATTCGGTTTCTTACTATTATGATTTCAGATTTTTGTGGGAAATAATGAGTTCTTAAATCTCTCTGCATTGGAATCTATCTCCCTTATTTTAACTTTGCGGTCTAATCTACATAAGTAGTGTGGGGCCATTTTAATTCCTTTTGTGTCATCGTTAAACTCGCTGGTTATGAATCTTTCTCAAAGTCTAATCTCGCTTGTTCTCTCCGTATTTCAAGGGACTCTCAGGCTAAATCCCCTAAGAGACTTGACACACTTGTGCTCTTATTATAAATATTTTAACGTATCTGGGGGATTTTCTTTGGATTTATCTAATTTTTTTTCCAGATTTTCTCCCAGGGTACCAAATACTTGTAGCATATTTCAAATAATGTCTAGCTAGAGAAAAATAACATCTCTCTTGAACTTTATCATTACGGGGTTCTTGCATAAATGTTTACCATGTTTGGTTTGTGGGCTATAAATTTGTGGCTTCTGCATGCGGTTTTTTTTCTAAATTACGGATGGTTCCCTAACACGCGAGTAAGTTCCCGACACACGCCCCTGCGGCGGCTTGCGGGGTATTGAGTGGATATAGATGTAGATTATATTTACCCACCACCCGTTTATGAAGCCCAGTTTCTTAAAACGGATCCGCATATTGTCCTGATATGTGCTCCCCATGAAAGGCATGGTGTTAGAACTGCCCGCAAATATTTACCTTGTTTGGCCGTATTTAGTACTGAACCCTCTATTCTGTAGTTTATGTCCTGTTCCCCACTTCCTTTGTTCCAAAATTTCAAAACTGCGCATTTGTCTACATTAAGTATGTTGTTAAGTATGTTGTAGGTAAGCGTATGTACTTGCATGCTCTTGGAGTGAGGATAGGTAGATGTGTGGTTGCATGCGCGTCGAATGATGGGGTGTTGCAATGAATGTGTGCACTGCTGTGGATTGGGGTTTGCATGTGTGTGTTGCTTTTGAATGCGGTGTTTCTTTTTTCCTTTTTCTTTTTTCCTTTTTTTGGGTGGTGGCCTAACACCCCCCGCCACACGCCCTTGCGGCGGCTTGCGGGGTATTATGTAGATGTAGAGAAGTATCAATCCCCTTATCTTGCACCAATCCGAGATTGTATCTAACATGCAAACATCTATAACATCCTCAGATAAACAACCTGCCTCAAACTTATTTTGTAAATTTATCCTGTATTTAAACCTACTAACTAGTGGCTCCCATCCTAATTCGCCCAATAGCGTCGTGACCCTACTACCTTGTTCATTACAACTTTTCAAAAGCCTATCTGCTCTACGCAAAATTTTAGAGCACATAATTGTCAGTTCCATAATGAGACATCTTGATAACAAACTTTTTAAGTGACAATCAACACGGATTCAGAAAAACCCGCTCATGCGAGACCCAATTAGGATTGTTCACACATGACTTAATTTTATCGGGTGAAAGTGGTAGGCAAGTGGATGCGATCTTTTTAGACTTTCAAAAGGCATTTGATAAGGTTCCGCAGGTTAAACTCATCCATAAATTAAAGGGCGCAGGTATACACAAGGGGGCAATAAATTGGGTTGAAGACTTCCTCTCAGACCGGGAACAGAGGGTAGTCCTTGACGGCGCTAGTTCTACCAGCGTACGAGTAACCTCGGGGGTTCCTCAGGGAAGTGTTATCGGACCGTTGCTATTCTTGATTTTTGTTAACGATCTGAACCGCAAAGTGAAAAGTAAGATAAGGATGTTCGCGGATGACACAGTGATTTATCGGGAGATATCTGGGGATGAGGATCGTTTAATTCTAGCACGTGATTTAAATAGCATTAATGAAAGGTGTTCAAAATGGGGATTGCCTTTAAATCATAATAAATGTTCGGTGGTAAATTTCTTTAAAAGATCCACGGGATTCGTTTACACATTAGCTGGAGTTGACCTTGAAGTAGTTGATACGGTGAAATACCTAGGCGTTATATTCACTAAAGACTTAACTTGGGGGACCCATATACGTAAAGTCTGCGGGAAAGCATATAAAAAATTATGATTTATTAGACGCATTGTCGGCAGAAGTGACTCCAAGGTCAAGGAACGTTGTTATCACGCTCTTGTAAGGCCCCATTTAGAATATGCATGTAGTGTATGGGATCCGTGTGAAAAAGGCCTCATTCGGGAAATTGAGAAGGTCCAACGCCGGGCAGCTCGTTTCGTGGAAAACTGATACGATAAAATTGCGACATACATTGGTCGCTTGGATCATGTGTACAAAATTCGGGAAATAGATGCCAGGACTAGCAGACTCAAGGACTCCTTCTTCCCACGGACAATACGGGATAACAACTGTAGGGTCACACTCGGAGATAACAAAAATGCCACTTGCCACCCTCGGCGTCTAGGTAACAATTAGTTAAACTCAATTGCATGCAGTTTCACTAACCTCCTGTGTGTTGTGTCAAAACCCTTCCCGCATGCCATTAAGTAATGTATTGCTGTTTACAGTATTGTTTTATCTTCTTTTGCTACCCTAAATTTCCACTTCCATCCCTTGTCCCACTCCGTGGGTGTGTCCTCCTCCCACCTGCAGCGTTGGGCCAAATTCCTCGTTTTGAGTACGAGAGATTTTTATGCGGAACGTTCTTGTGGTGGTGGTAATTCGCCTGGCTACTTGCTAGAAACTAGCTTGCACGTTCGTGATTAATTTCTTGCTGCATCTTGGGGTAAAATTATTTGTTGTAGTTAAGCGTATGTACTTGCATGCTTGTGGAGTGAAGGGAGGTAGATGTGTGTTTGCATGCGCGTCGAATGATGGGATGTTACGATGAATGTGTGCACTGCTGTGGATTGGGGTTTACATGTGTGTGTTGGTTTTGAATGCGGTATTTCTTTTTTCCTTTTTTGGGTGGTGACCTAACACCCCCCGCCACACGCCCTTGCGGTGGCTTGCGGGGTATTATGTAAATGTAGATGTACGTTGCACTCGATCTAGTTCTGAAATTAGCTCACCTCGTGAGAAACCCATACACCCGAAAAATACTCTAAATGGGGACTAACTAACGTTAATAACAAAGCTATTCACACTTCCCTAGTATCCTTTTTACGAATCATAACTTATTATTTTCCATTCCGAAAAATTTCTTCAATGTGATTCCCCGCCGATATTCCCAAGTATTGTATCGCTTCTAATTATTTCTAATTTAACTACATCTACGTTTACTCAATTGGGCAGGTTTTCGCATGAATACATACGCCTCAGTGGGAGTGGGTTTGCATGTATATGTTGGTTTTTCATGCGGTTTTTTTCCCTTTTACGGGTGATGACTTAACACCCCCCGCCACACGCCCTTGCGGCGGCTTGCGGGGTATTATGTAGATGTATTACTCTGCCCTGGAGAACGCCCGAAGTTACATCTACCTCCGTTGAGCACAACCCACAAACATGCGTCGGTGTGGACGTGCATTGGCAGGTTTTTTACAAAGGTTAGCTTGTAATTCCATTTATTTTTCTGGTGGTGTCCCAGAACGTCCCCGCCAAACTTGCTTGCGGGGTAATGCGTAGATGGAGATGTATATTCTCCGTATATTTTTCACCTAGGAGAACTCATGAGTAAGGGTAACGCGTAAATATTTAATTGGGTCTACACATCCTATTTTAATATTTTTGATGCAGTGGCTGTTCGGGAGAGCTTATGAATAATTATCTTGCGGAAGAAGGAGAAGTACCTGAATCTGCCAGTGATGGTGTCTTTCTCTCTTATTTTTATTACGTCGATATAGATTATATGAGTAAACTAAGTGATCTACATCTACATCTACATAATACCCTGCAAGCCGCCGCAAGGGCGTGTGGCGGGGGGTGTTAGGCCACCACCCAAAAAAAGGAAAAAAGAAAAAGGAAAAAAGAAACACCGCATTCAAAACCAACACACACATGCAAACCCCAATCCACAACAGTGCACACATTCATTGCAACACCCCATCATTCGACGCGCATGCAACCACACATCCACCTATCCTCACTCCAAAAGCATGCAAGTACATACGCTCACCTACAACAAACAATTCCACCCCAGGATGCAGCAATGATCCATTCTCCTTTCATACCATTCTCCTTACATTCCAAAGTGATCCATTCTCCTTTCATACCTTTGGGGGCATAGTTATAATGAATTATATTGTCAAGATTGATCAGTAGTCTGAAGGTTTTTTTTGGGTGGTGACCTAACACCCCCCGCCACACGCCCTTGCGGCGGCTTGCGGGGTATTATGTAGATGTAGATGAAGGTTAAAGAAAAACATTTTTACTCTCCGTGCCTAGTATGCAATAGTAAAATGACTCAATAAGGCATGAAGTTGGTTTAGATTTGGGATTGGTCGATCATTTCCGCATGCCAACTTTGACAACTCTGTTGCTACCCTCAGCATTACAGTCAACAAGGGCTTCCGGGTAGAAGCAGCTATTTGGAATCAGGCAAAAGTGTTGTCGTGGGATTAGCCGAGTAGGTGAATTCCCGCTGGGCCGGAGTGACAGGCAGTATATATGGTTGCAACTTCCTCGTAACCCTTCTCTCTTTTCTTTTCGTCCAATTTCCAACAATTTTTCCCTGGAAAGCGCTTGGGCACCCTTCCTTCAGCCCTTTTCTCTCCCTTAAACCCCATACTTTCCGTGCGGTGGCAAAGACCTTTACACAATGGCAGTAGAAAGGTGTACGTGACAAGAGCCAGAAAAAGTCTCTATGGCTTTCCGGGGTACTGCCAGCAAAGCAAATCCTTCGAACTTGTTTTGAAGCCTTCAAACATGACTAAAATTTTCTCCATTCTCAAGAACGTGATTAACCTTTTTAATGTTGCAAATCATCTTTGTGTAGAGGTGTCTTTTTGGGGTTGTGGTGGCCTAAAACCCCCGCCACACGCCCTTTTGGCGGCTTGAGGGTTATAATGTAGATTCAGATGAAACAATTCATTTAAATCTGCGATGTACTCACAAAGACATACAAAGGGAGATTTACTCCAGTACAGATGGATGCATAACAACCTAAAAGAATTTCGTTGTAAAAAGAAAAGTATCATGCGCAGAGCTCTACACTCTTTTAAATCTTTAGGCTAAGCGAATATCTTGAGGAAAATCCAAAGTCATTCTGATCCTATGTTAAGGAAATACAGGGTAAACGTCCAACTGTACTTCCTTTGAAGACGGGAAACGAAGAGATTATTTTAGACAGCTTGAAAAAGGCAAACATTTTAAACATTTTTTTCCAGAGCGTCTACAATAAAAGACACAAACGCGCCAAACGATCCTCCACCCCCACGCGGGGAACACCTGACGAATAAACACTGAAAAACAAATGAACAGAATATTTCCTCCGTATTATCAAAGCAAACAAAGCACCTGGTCCGGAAAATATACCCGCTAAAATATTAAAGGAATTAGCTGAAGATATTTCCCCGTTCATAGGAAATATTTTCATAAAATCGATAGAAAAAGGCTCAACACCTCGCTGTTGGAAGCTACCTCATACTCGCGTAAAGACAGCGATAGGGATAAACCAACCAATTATCGTCCCGTTCCCTTATCGTCGATCTTTTGTAAAACATTAGAACAAATTATTTTCAGTCATATTATGAGATTTCGTGATAGCAGGAAAATTGTAAGCCACAATCAGCAAGGATTTAGGAAGAGCAGATCTTGCGAAACACAATTACGTCTTTTCATTCAAGATATACTTAGATCGGGAGAAAACAGCACACACATGTCTACATCTACTAATGTAGATTTGATGTAGATGTAGATGTAGATTGATAATTTCGGGCGTCCCCAAGGGAAGTGTAATAGGGCTGCTTCTATTCTTAACATATATTAATGACTTAAGCGCACACGTTAGTAGCAACCTCAGATTATTCGCTGACGACACGGTGGTATACAGGTAAATACGGAGCAAGTAAATTTCGATCTACTCTACAGAGACTTGGACACAATCTCAGATTGGTGCAAGAAATGAGGATTAATGCTTCATCTACATCTACTCAATACCCCGCAAGCCGTCGCAAGGGTGTTTGTCGGGGGGTGTTAGGGCACCACCCGTAATTTAGAAAAAAAACCGCATCCAAAAGCCACAAATGTATAGCCCACAAACCAAACATGGTAAACATTCATGCAAGAACCCTTCCATCCCAACCCTTTTACATCTACATCTACATAATACCCCGCAAGCCGCGGCAAGGGCGTGTGGCGGGGGGTGTTAGGTCACCACCCAAAAAAGGAAAAAAGAAATACCGCATTCAAAACCAACACACACATGCAAACCCCAATCCACAGCAGTGCACACATTCATCGTAACATCCCATCATTCGACGCGCATGCAAACACACATCCACCTCCCTTCACTCCACAAGCATGCAAGTACATACGTCTAACTACAAAAAACAATTTTACCCCCGGATGCAGCAAGAAATTAATCACGAACGTGCAAGCTAGTTTCCAGCAAGTAGCCAGGCGAATTACCACCACCAAAAGAACGTTCCGCATAAAAATCTCTCCTACTCAAGACGAGGAATTTGGCCCAACGCTGCAGGTGAGAGGAGGGCACACCCACGGAGAGGGACAAGGGATGGAAGTGGAAATTTAGGGTAGCAAAAGAAGAGAAAACAATACTGCAAACAGCAATACTTTACTTAATTCTTCGTCTTGAGTAGGAGAGATTTTTGTGCGGAACGTTCTTGTGGTGGTGGTAATTCGCCTAGCTACTTGCTAGAAACTAGCTTGCACGTTCGTGATTAATTTTCTTGCTGCATCCTGGGGTAAAATTATTTGTTGTAGGTAAGCGTATGTACTTGCATGCTTGTGGAGTGAAGGGAGGTAGATGTGTGTTTGCATGCGCGTCGAATGATGGGATGTTACGATGAATGTGTGCACTGCTGTGGATTGGGGTTTGCATGTGTGTGTTGGTTTTGAATGGGGTATTTCTTTTTCCTTTTTTGGGTGGTGACCTAACACCCCCCGCCACACGCCCTTGCGGCGGCTTGCGGGGTATTATGTAGATGTAGATGAATGGCATGCGGGAAGGGTGTTGACACAACACACAGGAGGTTAGTGAAAGTGCATGCAATTGAGTTTAACTAATTGTTACCTAGACGCCGAGGGTGGCAAGTGGCATTTTTGTTATCTCCGAGTGTGACCCTGCAGTTGTTATCCCGTATTGTCCGTGGGAAGAAGGAGTCCTTGAGTCTGCTAGTCCTGGCATTTATTTCCCGAATTTTGTACACATGATCCAAGCGACCAATGTATGTTGGAGCGCGAATAATTTTCGAGACCTCGGTGCTGAAACATGCGGATCTGAAATTATTTAGTAAGTTTAACCTAGCATTGAGTCGTCTTTCTTCCAATGATTCCCATCCCAACTCCATAAGCATTTCAGTGACGCTTTTCG
The DNA here is from genome assembly GCA_037158775.1 of Hetaerina titia. Classification (NCBI taxonomy): domain Eukaryota; kingdom Metazoa; phylum Arthropoda; class Insecta; order Odonata; family Calopterygidae; genus Hetaerina; species Hetaerina titia. The sequence continues at coordinate 51,733,013 of CM073769.1, read as the reverse complement.
TTTTATCGTAACAGTTTTCCACGAAACGAGCTGCCCGGCGTTGGACCATGATCCGTGTTGATTGTCACTTAAAAAGTTAATGTTATCAAGATGTCTCATTATGGAACTGACAATTATGTGCTCTAAAATTTTGCAACATATAGAAGTGAGAGGAATTAGTCTGTAAATGCTGGTGTCCTCCCTGTCACCACTTTTAAAAATTGGCGTTATTTGCGCGGTTTTCCAATTCTTAGGGACTTTGCACTCAGTGAGTGATTTGTTAAATATAAATTCGAGATACGGGGCGATGTTAGGAGCTAAGTGTTTTAGCACCCTAGCTGGTATGTTTTCGGCACCCGGAGATTTGTTTGGTTTAATGTCTTTGAGCAAGTTGACAATTCCTTGCTCGTCCGCTGTTATTTTTGCCATGGGTTCAGTATAAATTGTTTCTTGGAGATTCGCGGTGGTTACATCGTTCGTGAAGACGCTTTGGAAGAATTCGTTTAGAATGTTGGCTTTAGCCTCACTGTCAGTATGAATGATATTGTTGCAGTCCCTTAAGCAAGCCACGGTTTGTTGAGTCCCATTTACTTCCCTAACATATGACCAGAAAGCTTTGGGGTCAGTGTTCAAATACTCGCAGAGTACTTTACGCTTAAAGTCTTGCAAAGCGCTACGTAATTGTGTTTTAGTTTCAATTTTAGAGGATCTATACTTGTCCAAAAGCTGTGTATTGTCCAAGGGTGATGAGTTCAGACCTGCTTTCTTTACCCTAGAGTGTAACATTCTCTGCTTTCGAAGGGCTTTTTTAACTCCTTTGTTGTACCACCTGGGGTCGCGATTTGCTTTAACGTATTTTACAGGGATGAAATCTGCTATTCCTTTTTGCATAATTTGGACAAAATATGTCCAAGTTTCTTCCACGGTGGCAAGACTTAAGCGCGTTTTGAAATCGTGTAGTGAAGAGTTAAAATGGCTGGCAAAAGTTTCAAAATCTGCTTTGTGATAATTATAAATTTTTCTTTTTGGCTTAACATTCTTTTTTATTTCTACGTTCAAGTTGATAATAACTGATTTATGGTCACTCATACACTCGTCGGTTGATACACTATTAATGCGTTCCGGTGTGTTCGTAAGAAATAAGTCTAATATGTTCTTTCCACGGGTGGGAGTGCGTACTGCTTGATGGAGCGAGTTTCTTTGAACCAATTTTAGTAAGAAATTGCAAGATTCGCGATCACGGGTCCGAGATTTAACGCTATTGCTGTCCCAGTCGATACCAGGGTGGTTAAAGTTACCACCAATTATATTGATGCATTAGTTATTTTTGCGTGTAAATTTATTTATTTGTTTATTGAGGGTATTAAGTGTTTGAAAATCTTAGTCTGGGGGTCTATAGAAAGAGCATAAATTAATGTTGGGCTGATTGGATCGCAGTATGGTGCACCAAACACTTTCTATATTATTATTTTCAAATGCAAGTTGTCTGCTTTCAAGATTACTTTTCACAGCCACGAAAACTCTTCCTCCGGGTCTTGTACCTCTATCATGTCGGTAAACTGTACATCTACATCTACATCTACATAATACCCCGCAAGCCGCCGCAAGGGCGTGTGGCGGGGGTGTTAGGCCACCACCCAAAAAAAGGAAAAAAGAAAAAGGAAAAAAGAAACACCGCATTCAAAACCAACACACACATGCAAACCCCAATCCACAGCAGTGCACACATTCATTGCAACACCCCATCATTCGACGCGCATGCAACCACACATCTACCTATCCTCACTCCAAAAGCATGCAAGTACATACGCTTACCTACAACAAATAATTCCACCCTAGGATGCAGCAAGAAACCTATCACGAACGTGCCAGCTAGTTTATAGCAAGTAGCCAGGCGAAACACCACCACCACAAGAGCGTTCCACACAACTCTCTCCCACCCAAGGTGAGGAATCTGGCCCAACGCTGCAGGTGGGATGAGGGCACACCCGCGGAGAGGGACAAGGGATGGAAGGGTGGAGCATGAAGTTCGTAAAGACGCTCGGGCATGCGGGAAGGGTTCTGACACAACACACAGGAGGCTAGTGAAAGTGCATGCAATTGAGTTCAACTAATTGTTACCTAGACGCGGAGGGTGGCAAGTGGCATTTTTGTAATCTCCGAGTGTAACCCTAGAGTTGTTATCCCGTATTGTCCGGGGGGAGAAGGATTCCTTGAGTCTGCTAGTCCTGCCATCTATTTCCCGAATTTTGTACACATGATCCAAGCGACCTATATATGTTGGAGAGCGAATAATTTTCGAGACCTCGGTGCTGAAACATGCGGATCCGAATTTATTTAGTAAGTTTAACCTAGCATTGAGTCGTCTTTCTTCCAATGATTCCCATCCCAACTCCATAAGCATTTCAGTGACGCTTTTCGTTTTATCGTAACAGTTTTCCACGAAACGAGCTGCCCGGCGTTGGACCTTCTCAATTTCCCGAATGAGGCCTTTTTCACACGTATCCCATACGCTACATGCATATTCTAAATGGGGCCTTACAAGAGCGTGATAACAACGTTCCTTGACCTTGGAGTCACTTCTGCCGACAATGCGTCTAATAAATCCTAATTTTTTATATGCTTGCCCGCAGACTTTACGTATATGGGTCCCCCAAGTTAAGTCTTTAGTGAATATAACGCCTAGGTATTTCACCGTATCAACTACTTCAAGGTCAACTCCAGCTAATTTGTAAACTAATCCCGTGGATCTTTTAAAGAAATTTACCACCGAACATTTATTAAGATTTAAAGGCAATCCCCATTTTGAGCACCATTCATTAATGCTATTTAAATCACGTGCTAGAATTAAACGATCCTCATCCCCAGATATTTCCCGATAAATCACTGTGTCATCCGCGAACATCCTTATCTTACTTTTCACTTTGCGGTTCAGATCGTTAACAAAAATCAAGAATAGTAACGGTCCGATAACACTTCCCTGAGGAACCCCCGAGGTGACTCGCACGCTGGTAGAACTAGCGCCGTCAAGGACTACCCTCTGTTCCCGGTCTGAAAGGAAGTCTTTAACCCAATTTATTGCCCCCTTGTGTATACCTGCGCCCTTTAATTTATGGATGAGTTTACCATGCGGAACCTTATCAAATGCCTTTTGAAAGTCTAAAAAGATCGCATCCACTTGCCTACCACTTTCACCCGATAAAAGTAAGTCATGTGTGAACAATCCTAATTGGGTCTCGCATGAGCGGGTTTTTCTGAATCCGTGTTGATTGTCACTTAAAAAGTTAATGTTATCAAGATGTCTCATTATGGAACTGACAATTATGTGCTCTAAAATTTTGCAACTTATTGAAGTGAGAGAAATGGGTCTGTAATTGCTGGGGTCCTCCCTGTCACCACTTTTAAAAATAGGCGTTATTTGCGCGGTTTTCCAATTCTTAGGGACTTTGCACTCAGTGAGTGATTTGTTAAATATAAATTCGAGATACGGGGCGATGTTAGGAGCTAAGTGTTTTAGCACCCGAGCTGGTATATTTTCGGGGCCCGGGGATTTGTTTGGTTTGATGTCTTTGAGCAATTTGGCAATTCCTTGCTCGTCCACTGTTATTTTTGTCATGGGTTCAGTATATATTGTTTCTTGGAGATACGCGGTGGAAAATTTTGTATGAACATCGGAGCAGTGTCACTATAATATTGAAATTATATGGATGCAAGTCATTAGTTGACTTTAGGTTGAAATAAAGATTAAATTTAATGCAATTTTGAGGCAGGTTCCTCATCCGAGGATGTTAAAAAAATAGTAAGACAGGGCAAGGCCCTGCGGTCTACTGTGGTAGATATGATGACGGATAAAATTCATGTTGGTTGATAGTAGAACGAATAGAGGTAAAATATTTTTTTCTTTGTTCGATCACAGATCAAAATAAATATGATCGCAGGCTTGAAGAGTATAATTAGTATTTATAGAGTTAATATTTTGTCCTTACAATGCATGTATCTTAAATACACCCTTTTTATAGCATTGTTCCCGTTTAATTTGCATATTGCCCTGTCACTGAATATTTTTAATGTAGCTTCTTGCGTGATGATTAACTTTATTCGAACTAATACAGGGTTCGTCCGGAAAATAAGTGTACTGATTTTTTTCCCGCCGCTCCAGGCGCGCCCAGCGCCGCTCTGACGGGCTGCGATTGGAGGGGGGTATGTTGGCAAGCGACGCTGAAAAAAGCAGTCGGCTCTGAGCTGTGGTGTAGTGAGGAGCTGGTGTAGGAGTGAGAGATGTGGATATACAAAGAACCGCACACCTTCGCGATTATTAGTAGGATATTATGTAGTTTTATTTGCAAATAATTCAAGTTTTATGTTAGTTACGATGCGTTGTGTATATATTTTGCAAGAGCTATTCCCCTCAACTTAAAAACATCTACATCTACTCAATACCCCGCAAGCCGCCGCAGGGGCTTGTGGCGGGGGGTGTTAGAACACCACCCGTAAATTAGGAAAAAAAACCGCATGCAGAAGCCACAAATTTGTAGCCCACAAACCATACATGGTAAATATTCATGCTTGAACCCTTTCGCCCCAAACCTTTCACACACATGCAAACACACAAACTACCAACAAACATACATATGCAAAATCTTTGAATTTTTAATTTTGTTCCGACGTGTAACTTAAATGTTTTTGATATTTCTAAATGGCCTTCGGTTGCTAACTATTATGATTTCTGATTGTTCTGGGGAAGAATGAGTATTTGAATCTATCTGTATTAATCAATGTTATCAATTCGACAATTCAACAATCAATTTAAGTAATCAATTCAACAATTAATGAGTTATCAATCAATTAATCTGCATTAACATCAAATTAAACATGAAGAGACCGGGCTCTATAAAGAAGGAGCCTTTTGTGTTCAGCACAGGTCACCGACTTACGGTAAAAATATTCACAACTTCATCGATTTACTGCTAATAGGTGGACAAGGTTTCCTCTTTGTCAATACCAGTAAGCTTTCCAAATAAATATCATCCAGTTTAAAATATTTCAAGCACTTCACTTGAAATTTATAAATAATCGAAAATATTAATGAGGACTCAATGAGAATGTACTTCAAATTGAACAAATAAAATATCATATTTATTTTTTTTTCAATTTATAACCCAAATAAAATTGAAAAAAAATGAAATTAATATCTTCACCTCCACCAAACATCTTTGCGGCTTCGTACAGGTTATTGTGTAGATGTGCAGGAATCAATTGCAAAATACTGATAAATTGGCCTTTGGCAATTGAATATTTGCTATACCCTCTACCAAATATAAGCAGTGCGAGATTAATGTGCAGAATTATAACTCATATGAGGAAAGTTAAATAGGTTTTGCATAAATATATGTGTTTGTGTGGGTCTGCATTAGTATATCTTTTGTTGGTATTCCATCGCAGTTGTACTCTGTTTTTACGGGTGGAGCCCTAGCAGATTGGCAGTTAATTTATGAAATGTTAGCCGACAATTTTTGGTAGTTTTATATGACCCACGGCAGAACATGAGTTGAATTATATTGTTGTTGCAAATAATTAGCATACACACGAGCATGGTACAAACCCCGATAGAGTGTGCTAGCGGAGGGTTTGACAACAGGCATTTAAATCAAAATGAAGTATTGCTAAAATGCTGGTTACAAATTATTGTTATAGGTAGTCCACCGCTTCAGGTAGGCTTTGGATGGACAAAGACTAATCATCGCGGCACTTCTTAGCTTCATTCAAAAAGATGACATTCTCACTTCCTACATTACATTAAACTATTCTTCAATTCCCCATTCTTTCTACCTCCATTCATTCCGTCCAAAATATCTTTCTCTCTCATACCCTACCTGCCTACCTGCCATCCACTTTTCCTGCTTTTGAATTTCTTCCAACCCTATGCCTTCAAATGGCAGTTCTCTTCTCTCCCACTATGGCTAATACTTCTTCCTTTCTTTCCTTTAGGACCAATTTAGCTTTTTCAACCTTCTCCATATCAGCATCCTAATAACCTCCAATAAACGCCTATCTTCTTGCTTCGACGACTACGTTTCTCCGCAGAACAGAAACACGCTCCGTACCTATGTTTTCAATTATATTTTCTTAACATAGTGCCTCAACGCCTCAGTTGTCAACTCCCTCCTCCTTGTGTATGTTTCTTTAACTATTTATCTTCTTAAGATATCCCTGCTACTTTGACCATATTAATCGTAAACATCCAGAATAGGTAAACTGTTACACCTTTCTAGTAATTGTCCTCCTATTTTAACGCTTGACTTGGCTTTCTTTTTTCTCAAAAAACGCATAAACTTGGTTTTGCTAACATTTATTCTCATCCCATCCCTATCACACCGATTTTTATTGCAATTAGCAATAATGATGACCCCTTGACCTACTGGTTATTTAAAGTCTGATTATTAGTTAATCATACCGTTTTTATAAATTCTTTTTTGAATTAGATTACCATCTCCAATTCCTCCCATGCGTCTATTACGATTTCTTCCACATATCTATTGAAAATGACGTGTGATAATGGACACACTTCTCTTACACCTCCTTCTTGCACTGCCTATCCTCAATAGATTTTAATGTGACACCATCACTCAATGGCCGTCTCACTGGGGTCAGACGCCTTTGCTTCCGTCTCATCGAGTAACATATGGCAGTTGATTTCTCAAAAATATCAATCACGTGAACGATGGGTAGGTAACCATTAGTAGAAGTTTCAGAAAATTTGGATGTAACGAAGCATGTGATCAGTTTTGTCATTAAAAGTCATATTCTTCAATCACACAGTGTAATATTTTCATCGAGATTTTCGAGGTGAGTTTTCTTGCGACACTGAAGGAATAGTTCTGGCCCCAAAATACAAGGCCTTGTATGTTGGTACATCTACATCTACATAATACCCCGCAAGCCGCCGCAAGGTCGTGTGGCGGGGGGTGTTAGGTCACCACCCAAAAAAGGAAAAAAGAAATACCGCATTCAAAACAACACACACATGCAAACCCCAATCCACAGCAGTGCACACATTCATCGTAACATCCCATCATTCGACGCACATGCAAACACATATCTACCTCCCTTCACTCCACAAGCATGCAAGTACATACGCTTAACTACAACAAATAATTTAATTGGTAGATTCAACCACAGGAACAAAATAAGAGGGATAGTTACCGACAGATTTAGATACTCTTTCGTCCCTCGCAAAATACGCAATCATAACAAAATCGAACCCAGGTGTCTGAATATTTTTATTTAAGGGCAAAGTTCAATGGTTTAGTCAAACACAGCAACTATTGTTTAGAATATATGCATGTATGTGTGAATGTGTACGATTGTTGGTATACAGGAACAAATTAATATGTACGAACAAATTAACGGTTGATAAGGAAATTCATAATTTCCACGAAAACACCAAATAATGGCTCTTGAAAATATCCCAAAATATCAATAATTACAATAAAATATACATCAGTTGACCTTCGTAGAGGTTTATTCCCAAATTTTTCTGTTTCAATTGATTTTAATGCGATAAAAACGTCCATGAATAAATAATTAAAAACCGTTTTTCCGACCCTATCGCCATTAATTCATTTAACAAAATCCTCAAAAACTGCGGAGTGAATGAGTGAAATAGCAATAACACAGAGTGTAATAGCTGAGTAGCTCAGAAAAGCACAAATATGTAAAGATCTGAGGATATTTATCAGCTGAATGCAACTCTCCTCATTTGTTAGAAAGCAGAAGGTTTAGTAGGTCGCATTTGAAGTTTTACCTCACTCGCGACCATGAACTGATGACTGACCATGAAAGATGAAAGACTCAGACTTTTACGTGCAATGAGTAGATGAATTAATTTCAGTAAATAAATCAGTCAGACTTACTCAACGTACTCAAAATTTTGATCTTTTATACATTTGATTTAGGGTTCTTGATTTTCATTATTTAATAGATTTATTATAGATTTGAAATAATCCTCTGTGATCTTGAAACATTTTATACTTAAATGACTGCATTACATCACACTATTCACATGAATCCCTTCTTTGGTGAAGATCACCACTCGAAATAGTCAAGCATTCAATTTTATAGCGGGTGGTAAATTAAAGCCAATTCTTTCAACCCATCCTGCGCCTGCATTGTGTCTGCAACGTGACTCTTATTTTGACACCATGGGCATGGGCATGTCCAAGGTTGTCAACATTGAAAACAGTAGTGTGCTGACGATGGTGTGAGAGGTTATTAACTGAATTTCTGATTCCCCGATGGATAATATCAGTCGCGTCAGAATATTTCAAATATGAGGGGCGTTAAATGACATGAAATCCCTAATATCATGGTTGAATTCAAAATACAAGACCTTCATATTTCCAAAAGAAAACGCCATAAAAATCATATCTGGTGCCCAATATTTTCATTAGTGAACTAATTATATCATATATGTTAGTTCTATTGGTAAAATCATAAGGGAAATTAGACTCTAAATTGGCCGAGCTGCAATGAGTTTTGGCTTGGTGATCTTTCAACCGTAAGTCATTTGCATATCCTGTATTATTTTCATTGGCCTTTAATATTTTCTTATGCTCCTCTTTTTTTAAATTACCGAATCAAAGAAGAAACCAGCCGACGAATTTGAGGGCATTTCTTGAGGAAAAAGGTCTACTATACTCGATGCCGAACTCGATGTCAAGTAAATTTAGAACTGGAGCCGCATTTACACTCAACTAAATTGAACTTCAGCAATACATAGGATTCAAAAGAATTCACGCCTCACCTTTACGAAATTCAATTCCTCCCGAGGTCTTCGTGTCCTCCAAAAGAGCGAGAGGTCGATCGTCAAAAACAGTCAACTGTTTGCACTTGCTTGTCCTTCATCACCTTGCTCCTGTTCCGAGCCTCGGTGGCACTTCTCCACTTATTGTCCGACACATCCCAAGTGCCCTACTACTTTCCTTCTTCCTCCTTCACCTCCCTCTCTCTCTCTCTCCGTCTCCTTATCTCACTCCCTCAGGACCCACTTGCCCCACCTGACGCAACAACACTGCCTTCTGACCTCTTCAAATCCACTCGCGCGACAGTGGCAGACAAAACTGTGGATTCGGAAGTCGTGTCCAACTCTGACACTTCCCAGATTGCCGTAGTCGCAAGCACTTCTCCCTTCGCCCGCGTGCCCTCACCTGAGCCCTCCTCCCACTCAGCTCCTCCCCCATTCTCGCCTCCGGGAGAAAAGGAGGAGAAGATGCGGAGGAAAGGTAAGCTCTAGAAAAGAAAATATCTCGAAGTGTGTGTTTCGCGTCAGCTCTTTAGTCCTGCACTACCTCGGCATGTTTCTCGTTTCTCATATAATGGAGACTGGGAGCCCTTCTAACGGTGTCATTTTTTTAGGATGCTGTACGCCGGCAATAAAACGCCAGCAAATGGATAATGGACAGTGTCCACAGTAAATCCTAAATTTGTGATTTTTGTGCGATACAAATTCGACAGAAAACTGTGTAAGAAATGCACCTCTTGTGTCGGTTTTTATAAAAAGTAAATTTCCAATAAAAACTCATAGAATCGACAAAGGATTTATCGTGCATTCTTTTGGCGTATTTTTCATAAAATATTAAGATAAGGAAAATTGGAGAAATCAGGTATGATTTTGAAATACCTTTTAGCCATGCCTTCAATCACTCGACCTAAAGGAATGTTACACTTTGGATAAAATCTATAGCTTTATGAGTCCACAGTGTTTAATTTAGAAGCGAAACAGGTATATAGGACCTGAATATGACGCTGAACGTCGAAACCCTTACTTTATCGAAATAAAATACTATGAAAACTTAACGCTATAGTTTTTAATTCTGAGATGAAACGATTCCACAAAGATAGTCCTGAAATCGCAAAATGGTACATCTATTGGATTCTAAAAGTGAATACTAAAAAAGGGACGACAAAAATTCCCTATAAATAGGAACATCCGATTACACACCCTCGTTGACTTCTTAAAACACTTGAGTGCCGATATCATATCGGGCCTGGCCTAAGGAAAACTCCCCCGTAAAATTTAAAATGCCATATTAAAGGAAATCATTTATGAAATTTAGTTGGAAAATACAGTAATTAACAAGCAAAGGGCACACATGATTCCCAGTTCCTTAAAGATTTTTACGTAGAATGTCTTGCGGGAATTTAGGACCCATCCCAAGAAATGTTGATTCATTGACGTATGAAATTCGTATAAGAGCCATCTGGTTAAAGAAAAATCCAGATAGGTTAAGGAGTGTAAAATAATTGCCTTGTAATATAATTTAGAAGAAGTAGAACTAATGACTCCTTGTTGGGTTAAACTTATTTCAAAGGTTACAGTCATACAATTTTGATTCGGGTATTGGTGAAACATCCAAAATCACATTTTACTCTAGCAGGTTAGAACACTAGAGTGATATGCTGTCAAGCAAGTAAATCTAGGATTCGTTCCTCCCTCGCACAATCCTCTGCCATACACCAACAGAGCGAATAACAAATCAATTCTACTCATTATTTTACAGAATTCCTCACCATTATATTTTCAATCCTGTCATCCTGAAATTTCCCTGTCACGTGCCCTTGGGCCAGCTTGCGACACATTGAGTAGATGGAGATTATATAGTAAAAGGAATGCGAACGATGTGAAACACCGAGAAAGCAGGAAAAACATTTCCTAGTTTACATGCCAGGGGCATTTAGAATAATGAAGACGCCAACTGATGGCGGAATGCACTCTCAGACGATATCACAAATTGGTGTAAATAAAGAGCTTTAGAGTAATCCCTTGAGAGACATATGGAGATAAAAGTTTCAAAGCAAACATTGGGAAGTATTGCAATGAAATATAAATTATACGGAATCGAATTTAGTAACTTGAAATTATTCTGATTTATGGGTACCCCAATCTTTAATGGGGTGCAACAAAATAAGGGTATGCTAGATAAAGGAACGAATTACTTAAAACGACCGAAGAAAATGAATCAAATAAAAAAATGTATTGTTTTTCCATAGTTAGCTCACATTTAGACAATGTGACAAGAATTTTAGATCCGCCCAGAAAGTATTAATCAAGGAATTAAATACAGTTTAAATAACATTAATGCGAATGGAAAACTGGTCCAAAAATAAAGTTCTTGTGACAATGGCACAAGAAGATCTAGGTTGTAAATCCTTTAAAAGAAGAAGATCCAATATGTAAAATATTAAGGGAGGTAGAGTACGCTCAATTTTATTTGTGATACTGAAAGAATTGTTTGGGCCTTTCACTCTATCGGCACATTGGACCACCTGGGCATAATATGAAACTTTAACTTCAGCACTGTCAGATTTTCATATTTTTATTCCTCATAGAAGGCATTATTGCAACAGAACGTTAATTACATAGAGGAATACACAGAAGAGTGTGAGCCATATTTGTCCTAATGTATGCGTCGTATTAACTGACATGAAAAAAGAAATATAGTGTATGCCTATGGCTTTCAGTAAGCTTTGCATAGGTTTATGTCTATCTACATATCTACATAATACCCCGCAAGCCGCCGCAAGGGCGTGTGGCTTGGTCTTAGGTAACCACCCAAAAAAGGAATAAAGAAATACCGCATTCAAAACCAACACACACATGCAAACCCCAATCCACAGCAGTGCACACATTCATAGAAACATCCCATCATTCCACGCGCATGCAAACACACATCCACCTACCTTCACTCCACAAGCACGCAAGTACATACGCTTAACTACAACAAATAATTGTACCCCAGGATTCAGCAAGAAATTTATCTATATAATTTGAATCATCAACCAACTTTGGATTAAGATGGGTTAGGGCCTCTCTTTGGCTTTAAGAGGGCTGTAATATCTGAGGAAATTTCGTTCGAAGTTCAAGTTCTAATGATGACAGTTTCCACAATAGTTCACATTGCATGACAGCGAGTGGAATTCAAATTCGATAATATGTGTTTATCGGTCAGCCCACCTCCCACTAAGCCGGGGAATTCCTACGATTGACGTTACAAAATGTTACTGTTTAAGTAGCTCCCCGTGGGTATATCGTGAATGCCACTTCTTAAGGAATAATTTAAGGAGCGTTTATTAAGATATCTGGATTGAATTGACTGGCCAAATACTTCAATACTTTTTTTTAATGGTTAAAAAGGGTTGATTATGGCAACCATCCTACCTAAAATTGCGTTCCGAGTCATCAGGTTAGCATATTTGATAGCTTCTGAAAAACCTACACCAACGACACGCAAGCTGCTATGAGCATTCGGGCAAAGACCCAGTCGGTGCAATCCGTTCAATGAAATTACACTGAGGTCACGAAAGATGAGCGGCAGAAAATTAAATAGACTCCATGGGATTATCAATTACGCCACCTCAGATGTCAGTCTTTTGTGTTTTGAAAGCTCCCCCCTTGCCACGGGACATTTTCAATTATTATTTCAAGGCCACCCATCCCCGATTCCATCTAGCAGGCAAATCGCACCAAAGCTCCCTCCTTCTCTTTCTCCACTACCATCATATGGACGCACTTAATCATAAGACGTCAAGTGCATTTTAATATCCGTCTCCCGCTCCCCTCCCCCACTCCCCGAGGGCACGCGGCGCGGTGCACCTCCCCGGACGAATGCGGGGCATAAGCACGACTCGGGCCGCAAGTGCGTTATGATTGCCTCCTCTCCTGGGACAATGGCATCCGCCGGGCGACTGCATCCGAGCCTTCATCTCTCCTTCCCTCATCCCGTCGCCCTCTTTGTTTCACCGGCCGCGAAAGGGTTATCCTCGGGGCGTAATGAGCTCCGAGTCGGGGCAGAGTGGGGGCTGGAAACGTTTCCCGGAGGGAGAAGAGGGGAAGGAATGAGGTACGGCAAGCCGGTTTCAATGAGCAGACGTTACTGAGATATGGGGAGGGACGGGATGTTCCGGGGATGGGGGGAACAGGCGGGTAGGGGGAGTTCATAGGTCTCTGTGCGGAGAGGAAGGGAGGGAGGATTGGAGGAGGGTGGGCGGAGGGAACCTTGCTGACTTTTTCGGGGACATTTACATATAATCCATCGCGTGTGTAAAAAAAGTCGATACAGTGCCTCCATTAAGGGAGAGGCGGTTTGTCTCCTTCTCCTATCTCTTCCTTCCCGACCCACCCTTTCCTTCCCCTCTCCTCCGTCCCTTCCTCGATGGTCGTCTTTCCTTTATCCCAGACCCCTTCTTCCTCTACTCTCCCAACGCATTTTCCTCTCCACCTCACCTTCTCCTCTAAGTGCGGGCAAAGTTTCCTTGTCGTCCGCGCAGAATCCCCTCTTTTCTCTTTCAACTCTCCCTTTTCGCGCTATTTTCCTCACTACTCAGATATCATTCATTCAGACTACAAGAGATGTTAATGCATTAAATGAAGCGTGAAGGACAGTCAACTCTTGTTACTATTGATGAATCGAAGCCTGTGGATAAAAAATCCTTGTGACATAAGTACATTTAGTGAATATTTGCAGTTCTGTATAAAGTCTTAAGTTTTCAAAAACTTTAAATGTTAAAATCAACACTACATAAAATCGCAATTAGTGCATAAATAGCATTTGTGTATGAAGTACTGAATGAGTTCAGTCAATTTTATGCAAATTTCATAAATGCTTGTATCTCATGCAATATTTGTTACGTACAGATTATAACTCTTCACAATTGTATATATTTCCTTCCAACTATAGTTTTTGATGAATTACGTAATTTATGACTCGACTAATGTCGAATTTAACACTTTTACCTTCACTGATTGATGTCATGGCTTGAATACAAGCTTCAGGTTACCGAATTACTTGTCTAACATCCCTTGAGCTTCAAACTGCTCACGGTATTAGCCCCGTCGATTATAACTGTATTTATAAGTACAACTGTTATTTTTTGGATGTATTTTTACACTTATAATTTGAATATAAATCATCGATGTGAAGTCATTTTATCCACATAACTCATGGCGAAGGATAGATTGAAATGAAATTATTCTCCCGGAAGAAGTTTGAATCAACACTAGGAAATAGGAATTTCTCACCCTAACCACATCAAATTCGATTCATTAAGAAACATTCTTTCATTAAGAGGAAGAAGAAACCAAATAGAAACATATTTTCTCTTGCGCAAACTTGTTTCGGATTAAGTAAGCTATTTTTCCTTTCTTCTTTCCCACTCTTCCTTCTGAGTATTCCAATGAGTTGTTGACGCGTAACTCTGTGCAACATCACCTCTCCTTCCTCTTATCCCTCCTCCCCTCTACACTCCATCGTCCTCTATTCATCCGTTCCTGGCTTCCCCTTTTTTCCTCCTCCCTTCCCTGCCTGCCCCCTCCTCCCGCCCCCTCCAAACCTCACGTCTCGTAGTAATCTCCATACGCAGGCGTTTTCTCCTTTCAACCGTCAGGTCCACACGGCGCTAGTTTTGAAAAATCGACATCCTACCCATCTCCCCCGTCGCCCAATCTCTTTCGATTCCCTCTCTCCTCCTTCGCCCCCCTCCCGCTCGTCCCACAACGGTACCCCACACTCCCCCACGCCCTAGAATGGCTCTTGTAAGCTTTCCCCGCCACATTCCTATTCTCATCCCTCCTCCGTCCAACCCTCTCCGTGACACCACCCCCTCCTCCTCCCTTTCGCTACTTTATTCTCCATCGTTACCTATCTCCTGTCCTTCGCTCCATCACATCTCGTCTCCCGGAGATTCCCTTATCCGTCGCCGCCCAACTCCCACCGCCACTCCCTTCGAAATTTATATTCACCTAATATGTATATATTTTTTCTCGTCCTCGGTTCGAATCGGGCACGGGCTCCCTTGAGTCTTCTTTTTTACCCAACATCCCTCCGACGCGCAATCTCTGTCTTTCGAATTCATCTCGGAGAGTTTTTTTCTCATTGTTATGCAAGATGAACATATCTTTCTCTCATTTCAATGCACTTGAGCATTTCTGCCCGAAAACTGTTTCCAGCATCATCTCCAAAGTTGATTCCGGGCTCCTCCTTTTCTTGTATTTTAAGTTCACCTCTTATGCTTTCTGTTGTTTATTTTTTAACGTTCGGTCTTCTTGCAGACGTCGGCTCCTAATTTTTTTTATTACCTATAACAGAGGTTACGTTTTGTTGACGCTTATTAACACACCAAGTTTTATGAACACTTCTCTGATGTTTTTGAAGTGAAATCAATTTTATTATTCCCTAATTATCATTGGAAGACTGGTAATCTATAAAAATGCTCTCGATGCATTTTCAGTGACGAACTAAATCTGAAGAACCTGAGAACTGCTTTATAGGTTAACTGCTTATAGGTTTTACTTGCTATAATTTTCCAGAAAACACTTTTTGAAGAAAGGGTTGTGTCCAAGCCTGAAGAAGTATTTTAGCATTGAAATTTTAAGCATAAGCACGTAGATGTAAAAATTCCAATTCAAAGAATTGATTCAGCGAGGAAAAGTGAACGTGTAAAGTGAATATGATAGATGGCAAAGTAACCAGTTAAGGGACATTAAGTAGCTAGTAATGAATGAAGCCGGTGTAGATCTGAAAAAATGTAATCCATTGCCTTAGGGTTTCTTCTGTTCATTGTAGCTGTCAAGTTAAAATTAAAAGAAACACCTGAAATATAGTTCATATTCTAAATAACAGTATTATTACTTGGCAATGCCTCTATGAGCGCATCTTGAGTGGTGTATGATAAATTATAGTATTAATTTCAGTGCATTCTTCAGGTCATTTTTATGTCTGATATGCTTGTAATTAATATGGTTTAGAACAATTTACTCTCGAAATATGATATAGGAATGAGTTCTGAAATAATCTGAATTTTAGAGTCATATGATCTCAATTCCATCTAAACTTTCAGCCCTAATCATTTTGACGAATGGCTGTTTTTATTGTAGCCCCTTTCCATAATCCTTCCACCCTTCTGGTCCCTTCCTCACACATCCCCCTAACCCTCGGGCCAATTAATCGCCAGCCCTCGACGTAGTCCGACCAATAATTACCGATCCGGACGTTTAAAAGAAGAGTTAGAGAACATCGCCGACAGGGGGCCCTCAACCCACAGGCACTGTTCGTACCTTCCATGCCCATCTACTCCTTCCCCTCCATCCCCCTCCAACTGGATCCCGGGAGACGCACCACTGTAGTCACCCACGCAGGCCTCAGGGGAATTGTGGGAAGGCGGTGACCGGCCCTCGGCGTGCTCGACCGGGGTGCGGTGTGAGCAAAGTGCGAGTGTGGCGGGGATCTCGCCGACACCAGATGGCAGCACCTAACCAACAGCCCATCTGCTCCCTGACCCTAATTCTCGTTGTGTCGCACGCCTTGCACTCGTCAGTGTACACCGACACGCTCACTCCCTTCCCCTGTCGCCGATCCTTGACTCCAACTCCCGCTTCACCTCTCTGCTCCTTCCTCTCACCTCTCAACCCCTTCATCTCATTCCCCGGCCTCATTCGTGAGACCGAAGAATGAGGGGGTGTGACCAGATAGGAGGTTCGTGCAGGTAAATACGTCGGTTACATCGTTGGTGCTGCATTACGTTCTGCGTCAAAATGTATAAGCTTACAGATTAATGACACATTTTTGCTTGGTTGACCGAGGCTTCCAAATATTTGAACATCCATGAATAAAAAACATTAAGCTGATATTTATTCTTATGGACGGAAAGCTGCTTGATTTCGAAATAACCAGAATCCTGTAGCCTATTTTTCATGCGTTCTATAACGATATGAATTCCGTTCATTAACATCTTAGAGGTGTTTATTCCCTGGCCTCACTATTTACTAGATCGGTTGAACAGTAAAAAGTTTCATGAACCATTACACAAGGATCAAAGCCGAAAATAAATATTTTGAAATCCCTGTTTTATGTCCTGATGTCGGTTTGATAGTTGAGGATAGCGGTCAATGTTTACTAGGACCTACTGAACGGCGTGTGAAAATCGTGCATTTAGAGAAGGGGAGTATTTCTTTCTTCATGCCGCCTGCACTTTCCAGGCAATGTCGGTTTCCGAAAGTCTCACAGGTTGGGTTAAGCTGTGGATTTTACGAACAAGATACTCTAACATACATCAACCCAAACGATCTACACTGTATGATACTGCCAATAATAAATTTTCTTAGTCCTCCTCACTTTTTTGCTCTGTGTGAGTCTTTCAGTAAATCTTTAGGAAAAAATAGGAAAACAAATTACTTAACGCAGATTTATTTTTCAACAAACTCTACTTTTAGCTCGACACTCTTTTCACTGCGTTTAAGTGACTCACTCTGCATGCCTACCTAAGTATAAAGACTCCGTATTGAAAATATAAAATAAAATGTGCTATCGAATTCGTTTTTCCATAAATATGATATTTGGATACAAAATTTCAAGCACACATTTAGTGAACACACTTCACATTTAGACTCAAACATGTCATAATAGATGAGGCTCAAAGTTTTGTCGCAGTCTACTCTAAGGCGTGCTGTGAGGGAAGGAGAGTTAAGAAGGTGCAAGTACTAACTTAAATATTAATGAATATGGGACTAAAAGTAGTTGTCTTTACTTGTTTCGTAGATTTGGCTATGGCCTTGGGTGGAGTACAGTACTAAAGTACTAACTATTTAAGAATGTAGATCTATAGACTTAAGGAATGGCTATCTTATTCTTACGAAGGGATGTGCTTTTTTTAAAGCTACACTGAATAAGACTGCAGAGGTAAGGTTAACATAAATAGATAACATAAACACAAGATGAAACCATTGTCGACCGTGATTTTGGCTTTTACGTCATGAAAATTATGATAAATAAAGTCTGTGAATGGCAGGGTATACGAGTAAAATAATATATGCCAATAAGTTTAGGCATTATATAGTAAATATTTAGTCAGTCAGGAAAGAAAATAGTTATTACTAAAATGGAAATATTAACAATCCATGATATGCGTATGTCCTGTGCACAAATATTGTTATAATACTGAAATTTATTAATGAATATCGGCTAATTGCTCTCTGTCGTATGTATGTATTTGAATGTTGTTTCTTTCACTGGACATTTTATGACGTAGGTTCAGTGGTTACTAAAACCAATCACAGTAATTAACCCTGGGTTAGTTTGATAAGGTGAGACTAGAAATCATCTAGTACTAAGCCTAATTGTGTGTGAAATTCACTTATCGGGATAGGATAGCCAGTTTCTTCCCCTGTAGCGCCTATAGTTTCCCAGGAAGATCTGGCACTCGAAAAATCTCACACTTACGATAGAACTGAGGTTACGTATAAGTAGTCTGAATCGGGAATCAAACCATGTTAGTAGACCAGCGCTCTACTCACTGAACTTCCACGCTCACCAGAAAGTATTACTGGGGAAGTGGGGTAAATCACTGATCATTAAGTAAAGGGAATGGTTTTGCAGATCATTTAAATAAGTTAATTTTGATAATGATGGGCAAAAGCAATAAAAATTTTAAATATTTGGAGCTCTCCCGGCACACAATTCTCGAGAAGTCTTTGCTTCTCTAGAATCGTGCACCTTTGCCTTGCTGGTTTTCCACTGGTTCAGGGATTCACCTGCCGACGTTTCGATGGTGAAATTAGCCATCAACAACCCTGCAATATTTTTTAATTATTCATCAACACATATATCGTGGTTTTGGCTTTTACGTCATGAAAATTATGATAAATAAAGGCTGTGAATGGCAGGGTATACGATGCCATTACATAAGTAATAAAGGCGTATTTAAATATGTTGAGTGTGCATCAATCATACCTAAACAAAAAATGAGGCCTTGTTGAAAAATTGATTCGATAACCTACATCTACTCAAAACCCCACAAGCCGCCGCAAGGGTGTGTGGCGGGGGGTGTGTAGGGCACCACCCGTAATTTACAAAGAAAAAAACCGCATGCAGAAGCCACAAATATATAGTCCACAAACCGAGCATGGTAAACATTCATGCAAGAACCCTTTCGCCCCACACACATGCAAACACACAAACTTCCAACAAACATACACATGCACCTACATTTAAACCTAGTATCTTTGAATTTTTTATTTTGTTCCGACGGGCAACTTAAATGTTTTTAATATTTCTAGGGGGACTTCGGTTTCTTACTATTATGATTTCTGATTTTTCTGGGAAAGAATGAGTATTTGAGTCTATCTGTACTGGAATCTATCTCTCTTATTTTATCCTTGTCGTCTAATCTACCTAAGTAGTGTGGGGCCATTATAATTTCTTTAGTGTCAACGCTAAACTCGCTGGTTAAATTTGCTGGATAATATACGGGTGAATTGCACGAGTCACGAGCTATTTCGACACGGATTCTGGGAGAAACACATTCAAGAATCTAAACTTTACAAAGCACGTTCCTTTGACCTCCTATGCAAATAAATGATTAAATCTTGATGAATCTTTCGACGAATAACAGTACTCTTCCAATGAAAGTTGTGATATATAGTTACATGTATATAAAAAACTTTGACAGCAACACACAACATAAGAACACATAAAAGGAACACTCACACGTAATTTCTTGATAATTTCGACGGCATTGAGCTCCGTCTTCCTCAGTAGATTAGTTAGGACTGGATATATATATATATATATATATATATATATATATATATATATCTCATAGTTATTTAAGAAAAATTCTTAGCTCATTTTCTAATTATCTTGCACTTTCTTCGAGTATATGTGAATTAAGTGAGTGTATTTCTTCACTGTGGAAACATATGACCCTAATACAGTATAAATACACTATTTTAGAAAGGATAAAAATATTCCTGTGCTAAATGTTGATGTGCTATTAGTAGCCTTAGGGAGTTGAGCGTGTTACTGCTAGGAACATGATGTTTTCGTGCCAAATACAAGTACATCCTAGTCGAGTCATTTGTTAGAAATGGTAGAACGTGTACCAACAGCATACTCCGTTCCTCAAAACCTTCTTTGAAAAAGTTGAATTAATTATCATTTGTCTGTGCTGTTCTTTGATCGCAGTTTCTCAAAATATTCAATATCCAAAAATTACATTTCTGCGGTGCAGGTTTCTCTCGAATAATAGTCCGAGGCTCTACCAAGTAAATATTTTTCTACTAAACAAATTGAGGTCACATTCCTGAACATTCAGGGAATAATGAAATGGGTATTTCGTAAAGCCTCGGGTGCAAACTGGCCGAATTGACGCCTTGGAGCCATTTGTTTGAATTTTAGCAGGTCACTAGTCTGAAAATCATGGGAGGAGGATTCCTTAGAGGATTTCATTAACGGCACCTCGACTCTCCTCTGCTTCTCGCTCGCCATCTCTTCCTTCCGATTCCCTGTCATCGCCCTCTGCGTCTCTCACCATCCGACAATCTCCCTCCCTCCCTCCACCTCCCCCCCTCGCCTCTCTCATCCCCTCCTCCTTCGCCCTCTCTTTCTGATTGCACCCTGCGCCACTCCGCATTCTGATGCCCCATCCCGCTCCCTCTCTTCATAACGTCCTTCCCTCAACATATGCACCCTTCCTTTCCCCTCCCCGAACCCCTCTATCCCCACCCGCATCGGATCTCCACTTCCGCTACCCCCTCCTTCCGCCGTGTACTTCCCTGCGCACCCTCTGCACCCCGCCGACCCTAAGGCCGGTTCCCACCCACCCAAAAACTCACCCTCAGAATTCCGCGCCGATTCCGATTCCTCCCCTTAGGACCCCAGCCGGCCCCCTCTTCTCGCACCCCAACCCACGTAAAACCATCCTCTTTCCGATCTCTTTTCAACCCTGTACCATCTTCACTTCCCCCCCCCGTTCAATCACTCGCCCTGGGTTCCTTCTCCACGGAGTGACGGGGGCGTGGGTTTGCCGGTCTGATTTTGGGGGTTCGAGGGGGTGGAAGTGGAAGCGTTGGGAGTGGTGAGGTTTGTTGGTTGGGGGTGGCTATGGTGGGAGGTGAAGGGGGGGTGTGGACGAAGAGGCCACGTTATCGCGAGGACGGCCCCTGCCGCCCCCACCCTCTTCATCCCTCGCACCTCCCTCCCCTTACTCTCTCCGCCTTCCTCCACACTCCCCTTCCCTCGGGGAAGCCTGCCGGTGAAGATGGCGGTGGTGGATGTGGTGTCTATCTGGCATCTGAGGAAGAGGATGGGGTG
Source organism: Hetaerina titia (assembly GCA_037158775.1). Taxonomy (NCBI): domain Eukaryota; kingdom Metazoa; phylum Arthropoda; class Insecta; order Odonata; family Calopterygidae; genus Hetaerina; species Hetaerina titia. Next base: position 51,711,891 of record CM073769.1, on the reverse strand, counting down.
GCTTGCGTTTTGCCGGGAAGAGAAAGCAACGGGGCCAGGGGGTGAAAGAGGGGGCGGTGGATGGGCAAGTGTCAGCCCGGGGGCAGAGGTGCGCGGGGAAGGAAGGAGGGAGGAGAGATATCCTCCACCTCTCTCTCTCTCTTTTCCTCTCCCCCTCGCCCTTCTCCGACGTTCCCTCGGGGTAAGAGAGAGGGGAAAGGCTAGGTCGGCATGGCGAAAGAAATCGGGAACGCGAGGAGAGGCATAAGAAGAGAGGATGGCGGAATCTTATCTGCCTCCTCTGCCCCCCACCCGGCACTATCGTGTCTTTCCCTTCCCCCCCGTCCAAATCGCAACCCCTCTCCACGCCACCCTCCCCCCCAGCTCCTCCTTCACACCCCCGAAATGGCTCCTCCCACTATTTCATCACCATCGTTTACATTCCACCTTTCTCTCTCTCTCTGTCTCTCTTCCCCTCTCTTCTTTTCCCTTCTCCCTCTCCTCACCTTCCCCACCCCCCTTGCCTTTACCGTGGTTACGATATTAGAATAACGGTGGTTCGAGGTCCCATGCCTCGGGATCTGGTGTTTAGACCCCGGTGGTGGTGCATTTTGGGATGAAAGTCGCCCGATAGGTAGGTAAATATCGTATACCATAGGGTTCGTTGGCTTACTTGATGTTTTCCGTTTTTCACTGCATGGGACTTCATAGGTGCTCTCATGCCGGCGGTGAGAATTTAATTTCAATGGGAAGTGTATTTCAAATGCTCCTCCCGGCATTAAATTTATTCAAATCTATTTGGTAGTTTATACACATGCTCCATGAGTAAAAAATGTTACGGAAAACTTTGATCCGGAATTTTTTTGCTGTTTTTGTCAGACAGCTGAACAATGTGAAACCCCGACTGCTGTTGTTCTAATGAAATATGATGCTGTCATAGGTAGCAGACTGCTGGAGTCGTTGCTTCAATTCGAATATTTCTTTAAGATGATACGGAACGGCATTTATTAGTAATGTATGCTTTTTATTTTTCCCAAGTTTATACATAATAATGATAGATTTCCATAAACTTTTATGCTGAAACCATTGCTATCGTTGTCGTTTTATTGAAGTTCATGAAATGGGTTTTTCAAGCATATGAAATATTTGAGTTCCACTCTTCCCTCTGAGCTATCGGGAGAACAGCATGCATATAACAAGTGCCTATATGCTTTGCTGTTTCAAAGTAACTCTATGTTTTTATTCTTAAATGTGTGAAATGATTATTATATATATGGTCTCTCTAGGACTTTTTTTATATATCCCCCTTTTAAATGGATACCCCATTTACTTTTCTTTAACTAAGGCCGTCCGAAAGTGTTATTTACGGGCTGGGTATAAAAACTATCGCCATTTTCATGCAAATCGGTATTTTTCAAAAACAACAACAAAAAAGTGGCATGTGATTGTGATAAAATCATGTTTTATCAATTCTTACTTTGTTCACGAATACACATTCAGAAAAAAACACCTATAAATGAGCAATATGTAACTCGTGTGATTATAATAGCACAATCGGCTAGTATAGATATGATAAATAAAAGCAGCATGATTGCTGTCTTTGGCAAGGCCTTACGATAAATACGTCGTTAGCATTTGAGGTCAAACAATAATCACTTAAATAACGTAATTGAACTATTTCCAGGTTAGTGCAACTCAATTTGTTTGTAGCAGCTGTCCAAGATCTCCTTACCGGCCAATCCCTTCATTTCCTTATTACTATTTGTATCGAAATTATCCATTTCCTCTTTCTCATAGTTCATCCTCTGTAATTGTCTCCTGTGTTTCCTTCAGTTACGGTCTTCATCAAGCTACTCTGCCTCAGGATATGTCCAGTCAAATTCTCTGTCTTTCTTAATCATAGGTTTCTCCCTTCAATTATTTGAAGTAATTTTTCATTTGTTACTCTGACAATGCATTATATTTTTGGAATTATTCTGCTGCACCACATTTCCATCAGCCCCAATTTTCTTCTCGATGCTGCTCCTATTGTCCAAGTCTCACGTAGAAAGGTAGACTTCATGAGTAACATACAAGAATTGGTTTTTTATGTATGTTTGGTAGTACTTTTTACCATTAGTAGCTTTTTTCTCATAGAAAAACTTTTTTTCCTTTCCTCTAATGCTTGTTATATCTATCCCTCACGCTTCTTTAATCACTAATGACCCTGTAACCTAACCAAAAGTTTTTTTATGAATAAAAATTGTCCCAAGGCGAAACCATAGCTCGAAGGCTTTTGTAACACCGAAGTTCACCCAAGGGTAATACGTTTTAAATTTCTGTAAGGTCATTATACTCATGGTTTGTTCATTCTTTCCCCTCCTAATTTTATATTGTAAATACACACAGTTTAATTCAATATAATCAATTAAGTGTTAATTATTTTTGGAGATGGTGCCCAATTTAGTACAACAGATTCAATTCCAATGAAAACCAACTTATTTAATACGCGTTTTCTCCTAAACTGCTGCACTAAACAAAAAATGCCATTTTTCCCTTATCAAATATTTTTTATGACATTCATTAACTTAAACCATAGCGATTTATTATTCAATTGTTTCATAGGACTTTATTAAGTTGAGCTCGTTCATTCCTGTTGAAACTGCTGGTATAACAGAAGAATTTCCTAGATACAACGGTTACTATCGCGAATAATGTCATCTGTGAATTCTTGACGTTTGCCGCCTTTGTAATTGAATTGCCGAGACGATATGAATAGAGGAATTGGACAATGTTTTTTACCTCAAACGACTTCCACTTACGTAACACATGTGACCTTAATTAGCTGACACGCAAAGGAACCTAATTCTAAGTGAAGACTCTCCGATGCATTCTTCTAAAAGCCGTTTGTGTCGTTCGCATCCGTGCATTCTAACATTTTTATGAGACTCTTCTTTGTAGCATGAGCCTTAAACTACGCGTGAAATAAGCGTTGTGGGCCGAGAAATCGATGTTATCCTCGCCAGGGAAAGGTATGCGCGCGAGATTAGATAAGAGAGTGGGAAGGAGAAAACCAGGAGAAAAATAAGCCAATTATTCCTTATCTGAGGGATCACTTTGGGGCGTTCCTTTGGCGTAAGTATGATTAGGCATTCGGAGGTAGCGCGCCCACCAGCCGCCACCAGTGACGCAGAGGGGTCGCGAGGGGATTGGGTGGCGGGGATTGGGGAATGGCATCGCCTGAGGGTGAGTCGCCGGGCAGAATGTCGCCAAATCTGCCCTTGGAGCTCTCTGAAAGCAAGCAAAGGTCGCGCTGCACACGGAAAACAAAAGTACGAGGTTCTGGACTATGTTATTCTCTAAAATGAGTCATAAATATAGTTATTCGAATGCACACTATTTGCAGAGGTGAAATAAACATACATCGGACATTGTTTCATAAAACTTATTGAAAGGTGTCTGATTACTTGGGCAAGTCGTTAGATTAGCTCAAATGTTGTTTTCAAACTCGTGATTACCAACGTTGAAATTTGAGTATTTTTCACTGGTTTGTATTTTTGTTTATGTGCATGTAGTGCGGAATATACGGGCATACATACAACACGCTAGTATCATGCGTGTATAATATTTATACGTACGGCTGTATGTAGCCACATATGGCCGGTGCCCTAACCCCCTCCAACTCCACATGTCCGTTCGGTGGTTTCGAGGAAATGTGTAAACGTAAATAATTATGCATCATTATTTTTATCTCGCAATAAAACTGTTTGTTCTACTATTAATAATCTTATTGGACGTATCCTGAGCGTTCTGAGCAGCGATAGCTTCTAGTAGATAAAGCAGTTAAATTTTAATCAATAAAAAACGATTGTTAAACATATATCAAGTACAAATGATTGTTAAACATGTACAAATATAATGTCTTCTGAAGCACATTTGTGAAAGCGAAGAAAACGATAGGCGTTATAAGGGTGGTGACCTAACACCCCCTGCCACACGCCCTTGCGGCGGCTTGCGGGGTATTATGAAGATGTAGATAAGTCGACTATTAGCAAAATTGTTAAGGATCCATGAGCTCATTAAAAGGAACCTCAGGTGCCTGCGGATGACCCTGATGCGTCGCAACTAGTTGTTCCGAATAATAAATTTAGTGGAAAAATAGTTTTTTTTTATTCCAGTGATTATGGATTTCCACAAAGTTAATCCTTAAAAACATCGAAGTCGAGTTGTACTGGAGGTTTGTCTACCGGACCCAATATAAGCAAATTCACTAACAAGTTACTTGAATTTGTCAACTCCTAATAATTTGAAGATATTTACGCGGCTCTGTTTTAGAATCGCTACACGGCCCACATTGAACTGAAGGAGAAGAGGGGAATGAACGAGAGGCAAAGCGGAGAGCTAGTATGAATCAGTAAACGAGAACCTCTTCATCCCTTGATAAGGGTTGCTTGTCTGCTGAGATCTCCTTCCCTTATCCCCTGGACCTAGTGTTGAAGGGCTCATAAGGAGCGATGTGAGGGGGGTATGGGAAGGACGGGAGGATATCCTTTCAGGAGGGAAGCAGAGGAAAGTTGCATCAAGGAGGCTTGTAATAGATGGAGCTGTGAAAGCCCCATCGTCATTTAAGACGCCTCGTTTTTGGGAAAGGAGTGCTGAGGGGGGAGGATGAGTTGGGGATGAGAGTGAGAGAAAGAAAGGGGGACGGGGAGTATGTTAAGGAGGTTGGTCGAGTGAATGTAGATAAGAGGGGCTTGGAGACTGTCGGCGGGACAACCACCTTCCTTGGATTCGGAGGAGGTGCGGATTAATGCTCGGACGGAGCGTGGAGGGAAGGAGAGAAGAGGAGGACTTCCTCATCTGACCCCGGTGGAAGTTCCGTAGGGAACGTGTTGTGGAGAGGGAGGGAGAGCGTTGGCGAAAATTGAGAATGCACGACTTCACCTTAAGAAATTCGGTCACACTAACTTGGTGTCTAGCATGCGCGTAGAGCTCATTCGACGATAATTTCCTATCATCAACTATTTCTCATATCTATCCACGGCCGCCCGTACTAACCCTTAGCAGTTGCTCCTTTTGCTTCGCACTTAGACTCCGTACTTTCGTCATGCGTATAATTCAAGACACATATTGACTCAGTTTCCCCCACAGCACGCCTCGGAGGAGACTAGCGAAACATTGAGCTCCATCAATTTTATGTTGTTTGTATCGAAATCTAATGTGTACATGTTCTCTAAATTTGCGCTAAAAACATTTAAACCCAACTTTCCCCTTTATTGAATAAGCCAACTGGGTTGTAAACCTTACATAATATTTACACGGTCTTCGTATTGTAATTCTAAGACTTTACTATGTGACAGAAATGTAGAGTAAGTCTTACTATTGTATTGTGGAGGGGAGAACGTGGGCATGGATCCGTCTGTGGTGGTGTCTCTCTCATACTTTATTCTGGTGATCGAATCTACCAATTAAATTTGATGAAATAATAATTCTTCCCCCAATTTCATAAGAAAACCTAGCTGATCTTAACAACTCGTGGCGGCTTGAATGATAAAAGATTAGAATAATGTACAATACTTTCGTCACTCATTGGAGAGAGCACTGGGTTTACTTCAACTGATAAACCCAGGCTGAATGTTGCAGCTCATGACTGGTCGAAAAAATATTTAAATTTCCGTGTCTGCCGCTTCGGTGTGAGGAAAGAGTGTTTTATCCCCTCGTGCCTCAGTGCCTAATGTGTCATTGCTTCGATCCAATTATCTATCGACCATTACCGTGTTCGCATACCTTAAAATCCACCCACGAATTGAAGAATGCACACCAGGGCCGCTGTCCTCACATTTAAATTTCGCTATTTTTAATTTCTCTCCTCTCTTTTTCCTTCGGACCACAAAAAGGCCATTTCCTACTCCTGGACTGCACCATTCGCATAAATATAATTTCGTTTATTAATTCTTGTACTTGTGCTAAATAAGAATAATCCCTCAATTGCACTGTCGTGGAAATAAATGCATGGTGGTCTATCTTCGTGTATTAACTAACAATTCAAGTCCAGTCTTAATTTTTCAATCCAAAATAATTATCAGTACTGTGGTTAGTGTGAAAGACAAGGTTGTTGTTACTTACATCTACATAATACCCCTGCAAGCCGCCGCAAGGGCGTGTGGCGGGGGGTGTTAGGTCACCACCCAAAAAAGGAAAAAAGAAATACCGCATTCAAAACCAACACCCACATGCAAACCCCAATCCACAGCAGTGCACACATTCATAGAAACATCCCATCATTCGACGCGCATGCAAACACACATCTACCTCCCTTCACTCCACAAGCATGCAAGTACATACGCTTAACTACAACAAATAATTGTACCCCAGGATGCAGCAAGAAATTTATCAGGAACGTGCAAGCTAGCTAACTTACGGGTGGTTAGTCAATGTTGTCATGCAATAAGTAAGGAAACACTTTTACTCCTACATAAGCGAATAAGAATTTTGAAATACTTTGCGCTTTTCAAATTTTTCAAAATCTCAGGACTCTCCATCTCCCACGTATACACATTGTTCTCTCTATCCGTCCCTCCAGACGGCTATCATTCTTTTCTTCCTGCTGTCCCATTCCGTGCCCTCCCCTACCTCCTCCGACCTAGAGATAACAACAGAGTTGAAGGCGAAGGTAGGCCACGCTGACCTCCACTCGAAGCAAAACAAGTTTCTTGCCATGACTCTCGGGAGATGCAAATGCTCTAGACAACACGTTGGAAAGAGAGCACGGCCCCAGACAGAAGATAAAGTTGTTTGCTGGAAAACTACCGTTTGCTATCTCCCTTGGTGTTTTTAGTGCTCTAGATTGTGGGCGGTAAATTTCCTAACTCGCTAGGTGTACATTTTTGGTTTCCTCGTTTGCAGCCTCTTTGTTCTCTCTCCCAACGTTTGTACGTTCGACCCGAATTCATGTAGGAAAAAATTTCTAACAGCTACATGAGGCATTTTTCAAATACTTAGTTGTTATCCTTTTCGTGGTATTATTAAGTTTTGGAGGGAGATTTAGGATAATCTTAATTAGCCCTTAGGGTTTATAAATGCCCGAAATCGGAATAAGTCTGAAACTTTCTGTTGAACACAGTTCTCAGAGAATTTTTTTCAAACTACTTTCAATTTATAGAGGACACCGTAACTGTCAATTTTCATCGGGTTTTGGGCAATCTGGGAAAATTGTAATTTTGTGGCCAAATATTCTAATCTTCAAACCTTAACACCACCGATAGCCGCGTTTCGTAATGCGAGTAAACCGACTGGTATTTTTCTCCGGTGGTTCGTCTTAACGTTTGCGAGAGAATTTTCTCTCTAAATAATGCTTTTCACTTACGCAATTTTTTCAGTTCACCATTGCCAAAGGAGCGACGTTAATCGCACGATTTATTTGAATCCATTATGATAGGGGCTCTACACCTCATGAAAGGTGTCGGGATGGTCAAGATCATGCGCCAAGTGCCACTTTCCTGTCTCTCTAAAGTTCTACAACATTTTCGAAACGTTTGAAATCAAAAAGATCTTTTTGAACCAAAAATGAATACCAAATACATAAAATAAATTCAGTTTTATAGGCTGAAATCTGACCAATTATGCCTTGTCTACTATGCATTGCAAATACGATTTTGATTTTATATGTATGGCTACATTATAACACATTACTTTGTGTTGATATTCACAAGGATATCAACTGTCAGTCAGTGTCTTCTACAAAAGTAGCTAATAAGCTGAAGACCAGGTTATTTTTCTACAGTATACGAGTATTTCGTACTTAAATTGCCCTTCTCTACTGTATTTGAAACAAATTCAAGAATACTTTGCAAAATTTTACTCGTAATATTTTTCACTATCGTAGCATCACCATCGGGCTTACTTTTATAAAAATTGAAAATATTTATTTATGCATACATATATATATATATATTCAAATACGAAATCCCGCCATACGGCGCACAAATATTGATTCAAACATAGAAATAGGTATAAGGAAAGGGGATAGGAAAACACATTTACATTTGTGATCTGCTCAAAATCCGCCTTCCCTACATGTCCGGTGTTCGCCTTTTATGTGTTTTCCTATCCCCTTTCCTTTTCCCTATTTCTATGTTTGAATGAATATTTGTGCGCCGTATAGCGGGACTTCGTATTTGAATGTGCATCTGGCCAATGTGGCTCATCTCTTCTTCTGGCAATGCGTGCCATGAAACGTACTGTTCCTATTCTCTATGATACTATTTACTTTCTAACCAACTGTCCCCTCTTCTTGTGTGTATTTTCTATTTCTCTTTTGGTGGGTGAAACAGCTCTCTAAAGCCGTCCTTTGGCCAATGAGTCGGAGCACTTAGGCGCTTTAAAAACATCGCAGATCTCAGTGTAAATTAGATTTCCTTAGTGGCGTAATTGGTAGCCCGACAAGTGGAAGGTCCGGTGTTCAAATCCCGGTTAAGGAAATATTTTTACATTTGTAATCTGCTCTACTCTACTACTACTCTAGTACTGAGCCCTCTATTTCGTAGTTTATTTCCTGTTCGCCACTTCCTTGTTTAGGGCTCATACGCATAGACCCAAGGTTCGTCACCTGTTTAGATGTTATACACAGGTTTTGATGCACCGTGATTGTATTTCTTGAACATTTATTTGCATCAATTGACACGAACATCTTTTTGAGCTGTTGTCAAATCATGCGGGATTCAACGCGAACAATTTTTTTTCCCAGCCAAATGTTCATGTAATATCTTATTGATACTAGTCATACTAATACCTATGCCGATACATAACAAGGATGCCTCAATCTCCCGATAAGTCACATGATCTTCCTTTTCTAATTATTGAACAGCATTAATGTTTTCTCGCGCAACAACTGATTTTGGACGACCTTCTCGACTTCTATTCGCTGAGCGACTGGCGGCTCACAGTGGCAAAGGATAGAGCTTTCTCGGCAAAAGTGGAAGTAAGTTGGCCGATGCATCCCTTTCTTGCAAATCCACGTCAAAAATGGCAAAAAAAATCATCGCATGAAAGTGTTTACGAGTTAACTCCATTTTTTTCGCTGAGACAAAATTTTCGAGTCCCTGTAAACAACAGAAGTTAAGATCAAACGACAAAATATTCTGAAGAAATTTAGCGTTATAAGAGTCAAACTTTCAGATGGAAACATCGTATAGCGCCTAAAGCAATGTTTTCATGGCTCAAAATATAAAGAGCAACCCTGGTATATATTCATGCATAAACCCTTACATCCCACACATGTATCAACCCTCAAACTACCCACTAAGATAAACATGCACCTAAATCTACATAATACTCCGCAAGCCGCCGCAAGGGCGTGTGGCGGGGGGTGTTAGGTCACCACCCAAAAAAAAGGAAAAAAGAAAAACCGTATTCAAAACTGACACATACATGCAAACCCAAATCCACAGTAGTGCATACATTCATAGAAACTTCCTATCATTTTACACGCGTGCAAATACACATCTACTTCCCTTCACTCCACAAGCATGCAAGTACATATGCTAATTATAAGAAAATAATTGTATCTTAGGATGCAGCAAGAAATTTATTCAAGAAGGTGCAAGGTAGATTTAAGTAAGTAGCAAGGTGAAATACCACCACCACAAGAACGTGCAACATAAAACGCTCTCCTACCCAAGGTGAGGAATTTGGCCCAATGCTGCAGGTAGGAGGAGGGACAAGGGATGGAAGGGGAAATTTAGGGTACCAAAAGCAGAGCAAACAATACTGTAAACAGTACTACATTACTGAATGGCATTCCAATGCGGTCGTGCGGGAAGGGTTTAGACACAACACACAGGAGGTTGGTGAAAGTGCATGCAATTGAGTATAACTAATTGTTACCTAGATGCCGAGGGTGACATGTGGCATTTTTGTTATCTACGAGTGTAATCCTACAGTTGTTATCCCGTATTGTACGTGGGAAGAAGGGCACCTACAAATATACCTTCTGTCTTTGCAATGTTCAATTGTTGTTCTGACTTGTAAATGAAATGTTTTAAAAATTACTAAAGTGACCTCCGTTTCTTACTATTATGATTTATGATTTTTCTGGGAAAGAATGAGTATTTGAATCTATCTGTATTGGAATCTATCTCCCTTATTTTATCGTTGTGGTCTGATCTACCTAAGTAGTGTGGGTCCGTTATAATTATGGGCCTTAGTGTCATTGTTAAACGCGTTTATTCTGAACATTTCTAAACGTCTAAGCCTCGTGTGTTGTATTCGGATCTCAAGTGGCTCCCAACTTGAATATAGTATACTAAGAGATCTGCCCCACTTGTGTTCGTATTATAACAATTTTAAATAATCTAGTGGATTTTCTCAGGACTTAACCTAATTCTTTTACCAAATTTTCTCCCAAGGATCCCAAATACCTGCGTGACATTCCAAATTAGGTCAAACTAGAGCAAAATAACACCCCTCTTTAATTTTCTCATTACATTGATTCATCACTTGTTCATTGAAGCCGAGTTTCTTTAAAGCGGATCCGCATATTGTCCTGATATGTGTTCCCCATGAAAGGCATGATGTTAGAAATACCACCAAATACTTAATGTGATTAGCCGTAGTTAGCACTGAACCTTCTATGTCATAGTTTATGTCCTGTTCGCCACTTACTTTGTTCCAAAATTTCTAAACTGCATATTTGTCTATATTAAGCATCAATCCCGATTTCTTGCACCAATCTGAGAATCTGTCAAAGTCTCTAGAGAGTAGCTCACAATCTAGTTGGCTCCTTATTTCCCTGTCTACCACCGTGTCGTCAGCAAATAACCTGAGATGGCTACTAACGTGTAAGCTTAAGTCATAAATGTATATTAAGAACAGAAGAGACCCCATTACACTTCCCTGGGGGATGCCCGAAGTGACATCTCTATCCGTTGAGCACAACCCATCGATGACTATTATTTGTACGTGATTTGATTTTAAGTCTCTAATTCAATTTATTATTTTCTCATTGATTCCATAACATTTAAATTTGCGTAACAATTTATTGCGTGGGACTTTATCGAAGGCTTTTTTGACATCTAGGAATACTGCATCGACTTGTGTGTGGTTTCTCTCGATCTAAGTATACCGTGAATGAAAAGACCTAATTGTGTTTCGCAAGATCTGCTCTTCCTAAATCCATGCTGGTTGTGGCTTAGTATTTTCCTACTATCAAGAAATTTCATAATGTTGCGGACAATAAAGAATTATAATATTTTACTAGAGATCGATGTTTAGGAAATGGGGCGGTATTTGGTTGGTTTATCCCTATCGTCGTCTTTATAGATGGGAGTTATATGAGCAAGTTTTCAGTCGCGAGGTACTGTGCCTTTTCAACCGATTTTCGAAAAACACTTTCTAAAAACGGGGCAATGTCGTCAGCTAATTCCTTTAATTCTAGCAGGTATTTCTTCCGGACCAGGTGCTTTGTTTGCTTTGATATTACGAAGCTTCGTTCAAGCGATCACTTGGAAATGAGGACAAAATGAATGGCTTTTTGCTAAGGATGGTAAAGGTAATACGAGAAATATGTCTCGTACTAAACACGCTTCCGACTAATTTCTTGTAACTGATCTAAACGTATCCAGCAACTTCTACAAAAATGATTACTGAGCAGTGTTTAATGTCACCCAAATTTGAGATATGTCAGTCGATGCACACACCTCCAAATGACTGATTAATTAGATAACTTAAACTATCGGGTCTTAGTCAAATAATTAGTGCCTTTAATGGGCACTCAGATTTCATTCCCCATTTCAAAAGGAACAGTCACCAATTGCAGGTATCTATTTCTTAGCGAGCGCGATTTCCGTTGACACCAGTGGCCCCAGGGTGAGTAATTAGTTGAAAAGCGACGCCGCTGCTCTTATCATTAGAATAGCTTTTACGTCGATAGCTATCTTGGGAAGGGATCGCGAAACCTTTGATGCATTTGCCCATGAATGTTGGCGGAAATTTTGGCGTCTAGCACACACTGCTCCGCGCGTATTCTAGGTTAAAAATATTTTCTTCCGTCTACAATAATGGATAAGGAGTTAGATGTGGGTAAACCATTTTCTAGGGGTACCATTTTAGCTAGAATTTCTTCAATTTCTGTATTATAATTGGACGCCTGTGATATGAATTTTAGAAAATCCATAGTTATTAATATGAAAATTAATTCCAAAATTGGGCGAAAGTTTCATCTTGGAACGAATGTGGGATTATCATAATGGTATAACACAAAATATTTTATAGATTTCAGTTGATCTATATCATGAGCTCACAGTGTACTCACTTATTTTTAAAACTTCCTACGAGTAATCTTAAAAAATATTTACGAATAATTTCTTTTCCGCTCAGTTGTTTAAAAAAGCCTATTTAGTAATGCTCGAGCACGATGAATTTACAGCTTAGGAAGTAATTCAAGGAATTTGATTGTAAAATTTAAAGGAGTCATTAGTACTCAGCTTTCCCCCATACATTTCTTCTAATGCTCTTACTTAATTACTTAATGTATCAGGAATTATTTAAACTTTCTCTTGGTCTAGGCAATCTCTTGCTGATGTATTTCACAGAAAAATGATGTTTAGTTTTTATTCACTCGAAGAACCCAACAGACCGGTAAATTGCTTACCTTGTTCATGATGCACTATCTCAATAATCCATTGAAATTTACTATTTTTAATCTCCAAGAAGGGCACATTACCTATTGAGGGCAACGGAAGCCGTATTTCAGACCTTTTGATTTGACGCCGAAAAACAGTTCGTGGATTCCACTTACATACATCGTTTTAATTACCACGGTGCATGCAGTTCAAATCTTTTCTCCCTCCCGGAGACTGTTCGACGGTGTAGTCTAAAGGGAGGCTATTACGACCCCATCCCCCATCTTTCTCCATCCGCGTGCGGGTTGGGAGAGAGGGCGTGAGAAGGTCGTCATCGGAGTGGGGGAGGGAACTTTTAGACACCCTCCATACCCTCCCTTCCCGTTTCCTCCCCCTTCACTCCTACTCAACAGAGGGGCTTGTGAGACATGAAATAATAAAAAAAATCTTAACGGCGAAAAAATTAAATGTGGAGAAGGAAAAAATTCCCATTGAATCCAACGGCTCCCCTACCAAAAATCCTACCTCCCCACACCCATTTTCTGCTCTCCTCTTTTCCTCCCCCGCGGTTTTCCTCCCTCAACCCCACGCTCTCCATCTCACCTACTCTCTCTCTCTCTCTCTCACCTCTTCGGCCAACTTGTTGAATCGCAGTTTCCTTCCCGCGTTTCGCCCTCCCACTTCCCCGCACCTCACGCACCCCTTCCCCGCACGCCTCCGCGGCCCATACCAACCCCCCAAACGCACCTCCGCCCCTTCCACCCGCCCGCGTCTGGACACGCATAACAATGAGGACGAGGAGGCTGCAGCGTGGCCGGAATGCCTTTTCTAATATTCCGGGGCGCTGGAAGGAGGCGGTGTGGGGGGGGAGGGAGTCCTCCGGGAGGGAAGCATTCGGCACCCGGCGACCGCGCCGCTCCGGGAAGAATGGGAATGTATGCATGGACGTTACAATGCATGCGTGTGGGATCGTGGGTGTGGGGAGAATGTGGGGGAGCACTCAAGGGGGTCGGCTTTCGCGGGGGGTGGATGGAAGGGAACGAACGGAATATTCGTGTGGTGGGTGGGTGGATGAGGCGACGTGAGGTGGAGAGAGATTTTCGGTGAAAAATCGCGCGGGAAGGGTCCTTTCGGGACTTTTCTTTTCCGCCACCACCACGCACTGCCCTCTTCACCCACCGATTCCTAACCCCCCCTCCTCCTCCCTCACCCCTCAGGCACTCGTCCCACGTCCCGGCTTTTTGCGGAACGGGGGTATCGTTCGGAGCACCAGCGGCGGCTGTGGCTCTCCCGGAGGTGGGAGGGCGAAGGAAAAATCCCTGCTTTCTTCCCCTTTTTTATTTATTTATTTAATCGCTGCTCCGCGCAGAGGACGTGACACCGCGTCCTGAATACTCAGCGCTCTCTTTGCGTCAGGGGAGATGAAGAGTGGTACTCGGAAACTAAGAATTCCGAATGAGATGGCTCAAAGAGGTAACTGGTATAGAGGGGGAGTAATAGAGTGGGGATGGGAATGAAATGGAACCCACGAAATGGGCTATGATAATGATCAAGAGAGATTTTTAAGTAAAATTATTCCTTAGATAGTATTATTGGAATGGTTACGTAAACTACAGCAATCAACCCGAAGGATGGTTTAGTAATTGAAGAATATGCTGTTATGCTTTATGATATATTATGTTCCTTGTTTTGAAAAATTATTATATTTTCATTATTTTATTTCATTAAAATGAATAATTAAAAGTTTTTCTTAATGGTGGATGATTTCATATGTAGGGATGTAAGTTCGTCCCAAATTATTGTCAATGCACCCGTACATTATTCTTTCGTGACAGACAAGAATCTCTTTCAAGCACCTTCGTATAATGTAACATATTAAATTGTGATATCATATCATTTCTCAACTCTAAATGTCACAATGAAAATATTTTATCTTTGAAAACCATCGCTTAAGTTACTCAGAGATATTCTGCCTGTCGAGGAAAAAATCAGACCTTAAGTTGTTTAGCATTCTTGAAGCAAGCCTTTCAAAAATACTGGTAGTGATCTTCGTATTGCATTTCCTCGAACCCTGCAGACTCTCTCAGACGATAAATATAATTTTTAAATTTAATTAAATAAAATATTAAGTAAACTTGTAATATATTGAGGTTTTTCTCATGCAGGAGAGAGGTTGTTGGTTTAACATTATATCTACTAATTGAAGTATGATTTCTGATTATCTGATGTCTCATGAATGAGGTACGGGAAAAATCGTGAAATATTATCTTTTTAAGTGCTAATTTTTCGAGTTAACGTTCCATTTATATCCCTGTTGGTGTAGTCCATCAGTAACAGCGTTAGGTCACTTACCAGAGGACTTTCAGTTTTGAGTCCACGTCCCATAAATAACCCAATATATAATCCAAGAGTTGCCGAAGCTGTTGAATGTAGGAAAATTATTCGTTTTTCTGAAATGCAGGATGTTTTTGATGGATTTTCATTTAACAAGACCAAAGGTTATCATCTGGTTGGTTAAGGTGCCACTAAATAACAACAAGCAATAATAATCTTTATTAGATGGCAGTCATCATTATTTTAAGTTAATTTATTAAGGATTAATGCAGCAGAACGTTTAAAGCCCAGAGGTGAAAGTCTCTCAATGAGTCATAAGAGGGAGTTTTATAACGATAATTGACATGAACTTCATGATTAAACGGATAAAATTCTTACTCTCTCACTGTTTCTTATTTCTTATCTCAGACATGCAAGTTAAGGTGTGTCAATAAATGTTGTGGCATAATTCTAAATACTTAGGACTATAGGACATTATATCTGTGTGTTTAAAAAAGTATTTTAAATTGGAGGATTTAGTAAAAAAATCATTAAATTTAACAATTCTTTTGATACTACTAACTCAGTAACTGATATTGCAATTGACTTACACCAGATCATGTGATGAAGTGTTATCTATCAACAAGCAACATTTGATATGTAACTTTTATTTCATTTGAGATGGATCAGTAATGGAAGTGCGTTTAATTGTTTCCATTAATGACCTTCCTCGAAGGGTTCAGAATTAAGTCTCGCGTGCTCCAGGGAATATTGCACGCACTGCGTAACCAGGTTGGAGTGGTTGACTTTGAGCGTCGCTTGTGAGTGACGGGGATCGCCGGCGGAGGGCCACTGAGTGTAGTAGTTGGGCGTATACGAACTGGGTGGAACAAGAGAAAGGAGCTGGTTGTTAATTGTCCCGGCAGGGGGCCTCCCGCTGCGCTCAGCACGACGCATTTCGAGAGTAGGTGGCGCTTTGCTTCTCGCTCTCTCCTCCCCCCTTCCGCCCGCCCCAACACCTAACCCCCTCCATCATCTCCCCCGCTTTTGCTGCCAACCATGAATGGGTAATACGAAAGCCCTTGGAAGCAATCTCCCGCGACCGTAAATTAATCCCCATTTCACAGCCGACGTCTTAATCGTGATGCAATTACTGAACAATTGCGCGTTCCCTCGAAGGAAGTTTTTTCCTCACGTCCACAGATATCATCATAATTCTTGAGATAAGTCGGACTTGGTATCATTTTTTTTGTAAATGGTATGTTGCTGTGATTCTGCGAAAGGATATGTTCACGAGTGTTCTCCAGCCTTTCCTTTGTTTCTGGTGCTGTCCAAAATTTGTATGTGGATATCGGTTTGCATATAATATTCAAAATGTTATGAATGCGCAATTCGAGCTTCATTCAAAGATGTCTACTCGTATTAGATACTTTTTATAAGCAATTTAAATTTGTTGTCACATAAAAGTATTAAAATTTCATTGTACTCAGATATGCATATAGCATACCTTCAGTTGGACTGATTATTCTGAAGGATGCTGCACTCGAGTGATAATCCATTTGTACCACCGTGGTAACCAAAAGTTTTATTTGATAGCTGAGATAATCTCACCCTCTCAATGTATAATTCAGCCCTATAAATTACGAAATTCACTCATTAGGTGCCAGTTGCTTCCCCCGTGACAAAAAGTCACAAAGCTAGGCAAAAATGAAGATAGAGTCATTCACGTTTGACCCCGGGTATTTTGGTCAGTGTCCGAACTTGCTTGCCTACCACGCACTCCGCTAATGCATAAGCATTTTGAACTTCATTAACACACATCCTTCCTCATTCAAAAGGGAATGAAACTTACAGAGTGAGTCCTCAGTGAAATTCGATCAAATGGAATGGATCCGTTTCGATTTTAATTCGATGCATCAAATAAGAAACTGGAAATGGGAGAAAATAGTGGTCAGAGGGCATTTTGTCGAGTCACGAGTCGCCACAACCAATCATTACTACTATTTCGAAGATGATGTAACATGGAGCTATAATTGTCTCTGCGTTTTGACAATTCAAATATTGTGACGGCGCCATCACCTAGGGGGAGCAACTACTCCGTCTATCAGATTCTGTCTTCTATATTTCTCCAGCGTCACAAGACGATATGATCGATCGCGATAAAGTAGCTGGTGCCCCTTACGTTTCTCCGCGGGCACTGGCTTTAATTAAGATATCTGTCACTAACAGTTTTTAAAATATCACCGCCAGTTTGAGAGGTCCCTGCGTAAGTGCATCCTCAGGCCCCAAGGTTCCATTTCACTTTTCTCGTTTCTCGCACTCCATTCATTTCACCGTAGCTCTTCCGCATTTCTCCCACCTGTGTCTTTCCCCTCCCGAAAAGGGGGAAATTCATGCTAGCAAAATTTTGACCCTTCAAAATATTACGCGGGGGAAACCTTGCCACCACAATTTGATATATGGGTAAATCAGCCTTACTCGACTCCAATTTCCTAGTAAATCAAAATTTTATTCGACGGCATTTGTACGTATTGTTTCCGTTTGTCATGCAGTATTTCTTTTAAATAGATCTTAAATACTTTATTAAAATTATTCTTTCGTCTGAAATATTTCTCTGTCACTTCCCTGTCTGACTTTTCATTTGCGTCACAGACGTCATTCCTCTTTAAGAATTTCCACTTTATTTTGGGCGAACCCTCTTCTCACGTCCTCCCAAACTTACCTCTTCCTTCTGCCTTTACCTCCTTTTACCTTGTCCTTCGTGCTTACCCCCGTCTCCCAAACCTAAGACGCCGTCAAGAGGGTGTTCACCCCTTCGGGACTCCAAATTCCTCACTGGTGCCACTCTCCCACACGGCCCTACAAGCTCGGCCTATGTCTAGGCATAGGCGGTCAAGTATCGCCGGTGTGAATGAACTGGCGGAAGTCAGATGGATAATTGACAGCTGGTCGAAAGGCAGAATTTACGGCCGTGCAACAGAAAAGGTCCAAACTGGTGTTCACATCTTCGGAATTGCAGTTACTTCGCACTTTCAAGAGTACTGATAGTAAATTGCCCAAGTAGTTCAATCAATTATAAATGATAAGTTAACTCGGCTTTTTAATCGCATTAGTATAGTAGGTGCGTTTTGCTAGACGTCAAAAATATCGCTAGACCATGGTCTTCGTGAAATGAGCTCGATATCTTAACGGGCGAGTGCTTCGTTGTTTGGCTGGAGTCCATATCATACACACTTCAACCCATTCTCTTATGAAATGAAAATTAAAAATTCTAATATAGATTAATTCCAAAAACTCGCATAGGCTAATTTCCGTACTACCCTGTACTCGATAACGTTATTCACCTCTGTCACATTCATAAGTTATTTCATCAGTGCTCTTTTGCCCCTGATTTTTGGAATATCCCTCGTCTTTAGAGTCTCTTCGACCCCATTCGCTTATTTTATAATAAACGAAACGAACAACCAGTTAAATTTAATTCGTTACCTGTGCATTCAATCCGCACTCTTTCATGACTAACTCATGTCCAGCCTATCTCCTCTATTTATACCAAAAACAAGTTTCCCATACCCAACACATTTATACAACATTATTTCTTTTCCTGATATGCCCACGTTTTACACCCACATAATGATGTGAGAAGAATAATACTTACAGTCCTCAATTACAGAATGACTATTCCAAGACCAATCTAATTATACTACAATTTAGAAAATACAGTTAAGGAAATCCTGCTTGTCCCACTTTTCATTTCATAGTTAATTTGAAGTTTCCTATTTTTTACTAATCATTCAATTATTTAAAAAAATTCGGTGTATTTTGCTAGAGCCACCATCATGGTGTCTACACGTCCCTACACTCAGTACGCATCCTGCTGTGGTAATGTGCAGACTAAGGAATTTCTACTTTGCTCACGGCAAACTCTTAAAATGTACGCTGCAATAAAAAATCTCGCGAGTTGTGGAGTACGATCTGTGATTAGGTTTTTACTGGCTAAAACCCACAAGCCAATTGAAATTAATAGACTACTTTGTAAAGTGTACGGAGACGGAATGATGAGTAAAGGCGGAGTGCAGCATTGGTGAATTCAGTTTAAAAATTGCCTCACCAATGTTTACGAATAGAAACGTAGTGGTCGGCCTACTTTGTGACAGCTGAACTGACGAATAGTAGTAGTTTTTAAGGAAGACGACCGACAGCTGAGGTCATTTGCTCCATTTAGGATGGGCTGGAAAGGATGAAGGGTAGAGAGAAGCCCGGAGTTGACATTAGCCTACTCTTGTCGAAATGCACCAAGGGGTCCGCAGTTTAACGTCCCATCCGACGGACGGCGTACTCACTCAAAGAGCATGCGACGGTAGTAAAAAAAACTACCGGACCTTCTGAGCACCACTTGGGTGCTATTACTCGGGCAGGATATTTTTGAGTTGGTTTCCTTGCTATCGCTGTAGAGCGAATGTCCTGCCTCTTTCCCCTTTAGGTAGACGCTAAGGGTAGACGATCAGAATAAATCTCACAATAATGCAACCATTTCAGAGAGTAAAAATCATTCGCCTTGACCGGGATTCGAACCCGGATCCCTCGATATCCGGCCGAGTGCTTTAACCATTTAAGCTACCGAGACGTCCTCTTGCTTAATTTTGAACTGCGTTACTATCATTAAGAAACGCCACCAAACTGCAGGTCCAAGACCCAGGCCAAGGATCGGTATTAGCATCGCTCCACTCTTGTGCTACTTTAATCTGGGTGAAGAATTCTGCATATTCGGGCTACATCTACATCTACATAATACTCCGCAAGCCGCCGCAAGGGCGTGTGGCGGGGGGTTATCACCGCGTTGTTGTTTGAAGCCGACAACAATTTCGCCGAAGTTGCGTCCGGCGTCTTCAGGTTGAAGATGAGGGACTCGGATTTTGGCCGTCCAGGTGGTCCATAGGTGGTCCCGTCCAGGCTCTCTGATTGGTTCTTTTTCGAAGGACTCTCTTCCACGCGTTGTGGAGATGGTAGCCTTCATCTCTATTGAAATTCGCCGGGTTTTTGGCGATCTCAATAGCTTCTCTAATTAGGCGTGGGTAATATCTACTTTCCTTAGTTATGATTGTAGCGTCATGGAATAGAATGTCGTGGCCGGGTTCACTCCATTTATGTTCGGAGATGCCTGACAAGTGATACTGTTTCATTTATGTCCGGCAAAGGTTTTTTATTAATATTTTAAATGAAATTCGCTCCTCTGTCTGTGAGGAGGTACTGAGGAACGCCATGACGACAAATTATGTTTTCCACAAGCGCTCGGGTCTTGGCCGATTGGTCAGGGATTGCTATTGCTTCGGCATAGCGAGTGAAATGGTCCTGGCAAGTTGAAATGTACCTGTTCCCAAGTTGGGATTTTGGGAGGGGGCCCAGAGCCGAATAAGAATTTTGGGCTTTATGTCATTGGCAGCTAGCGTATGGAACATAATGTTCTCCATAATTTCATAGCGTATGGAACATAATGTAATAGCCAAATTCTTGTGACAACATACCACCTATGGCGCAACTTTGAAGCATCAGTAGTGAGGACAAACGGTATTGCAAGGTCAGGAAATTTTAAAACAGGGTGAGTCAATTATTCAGAGTAGTTTGTTGAGAATGCGGAATGCGGTAAGATGGTTTTAATTGGCTTTGCATCACTCACATTGATCACATGCTTAACCACATTGGTACAGCCTAGATAATTTCTACTATGAAGAAAAATATCGGAATAAACCGTAATGATGATTCCTCAATTAGTCTAAGGCTTCCGGATGCACGTAACCAAAATCAAAATATGACAAAAATGATTCCTCTGAGAGTTCGGCCAAAATTCGTTTGTTTCACTCTGGAGCTCATTTATAGTCGGTGTTGTTCCTTCTTCCATAAATGGTTCTGCGTGAATATTCGTCCCTTTCTGGAAAATCATATCGTTTACCCCGGGATTAAAAAGTATTATAGGCGCGAATCCGTCATTCGACACCTTTACAATTACTGGCAGCATGCAATAATTCTCACTGTTCCCTCCAAGAAGAACGTTTTCACCGACCAGCTTTTCATTTTTCGTCCTACACAATGCAACTGAAATGGGGGGTACTCTAACGCTTTCCACAGTACAGAATATTTCAAAGCCACCTTCATCAATAGAAAAATATTTCTCGATTAATGAGACTACGGTGCGCTCAGAGGCAGAATCAGATCCCAAAAACACAGACTTATGGGTCTCTAATGGCCTAGAGTTATCCTCGCCTGTCTCCTCACTCTCTCCTTCCTTTTCCATTGCAATTGTGGCTTTCCGTTGTGAACGCGTTTCATCTCCCTTCATCTGCATCTGTGATCTTGAGTCTTAATGCGCTCGTCTGGTAATCCAATCTCTTCGAATCTCGCAATATTTCGAAATTCAGGGAAGACGCTGAATGCGATTCGTGTACCTCTTCTTTAACTTTCAGGAACGAATTATCGAAGGAGCGTAACTGATGCTCTAAATTGTGTATTCTGAAAGACACAGTGTCCTCCGAGGAAATAATCTCTGTGTTACTATTGATATAATCAATAATAGTGGTATTTGATTTCAACGGTATATGGTGGGCAGCAATTAATTTTGAATGGTCTGCATGTATCGTGCAGCTATAAGTTTTCATGAAATCTATTCCAAGAATTCCATAATAGGTCGTATTACCTAAATCTATTGCCAGCCTGTCATGAGGATATGTTTTACTGTCAATGATAAAAGGAATAAAGCACTGGCCAACAGTGTATGCCCCGAAGAAAATTTAATGGGAGTTTAATACGAAACAAGTTTTAAATTGGCTGATGCAAAACTCCGGCTATGAAAAATAGTGATTGCTGCAGCGGTATCCAACAGAAATTTATATGCACAGCCAAAATCTCTATTTCAACAATCATAACAGGCTCCGGTGTTACGGCTAAGATTGCTAGCTCCCCGACTTTGTTCGTCACCAAGTTTTCCTGATTCTTTTTGTTTTACCCACTAAGGAGCAGTAGACATCCCTTCGAAAGGTGCGTCATTTCACCACACCGAAAACAACATTGTGCACTAGCGCGACAATGACGGGAAATGTGTCCGAAACGGCCGCACTTACGAGCATCTGCGAGGGAGCGGAGGTGGTGAGGGGAGAGGAAGGCTGCTTGCTTGTGATGATCTGTAGGACTCGTGGAAAGAGTCTTTAGAATCTGAGGAAATCGAATAAATATTTTCTCTTTTTTGGGCGTAAGAAGGACTAAATTCTTTGTGTGAGGCAGGATAGAATGGGATTGGAAGGTTATGTTGTGGGAGAAAGGAACTAATTTGGATTGGGGCAAATAACGATTTGAAACGTCTGCCAGTCCACTTGCGTAATTCCTTACATTCGGTTCCTCATTCAGCGCGGGTTCTTCAGCTTCTAAAATTATTTTGCGGTTCCTTACTAGGAAAAATTACCTAGTTCCTCTCGTTAACCCGGCAAAAGTTGTGCTAAAAGCCTATGATTTACAATCGCTATTGTTCCATCCGATTTTGGATCTGGGAATGTCTCTTTTAACTGCCTCGAGAATTTACGAAGCCTGGCGGAGAATTCATTGACAGACTCGAGGTGTATTTGTAGAAAAGAGAACATCCGTTCAATAGCAATTGGAGAAATATTTAGGAAAAATCTGCGCTTTAGATTTGCAAAGAAATTCTCATAACTATCTAAAATATTAGGATTCGCCTCAACATATTCGGCTGCGGAGCCACTTACTCTAAAGCGTGCAGCACAAAGGGTCATTTCCGTCCAAACGCTGATATGACTAACCATCTTCAGGCATTCCAAGAACTGACCAACGGTTGTATCGTCATCTCCATTGAAATTGGGAACGAGATACGCCTGGTTAACAATTGCGGTGGGCGAATGGTGCAGGGTTGCGTTAGCGGTAGGTACTCCATGGTCAATGGATGGCATTTCGGCTGATAAGATATTTATGAAAGGGTTGAATTCGGAAGTCGAATTTCTTGGGACCGATGAACAGCACGAGAGTTCGGAAGGAAGAGAAATAAACGGAATGGTAGAAGACAAGAAGAAAAGATCGTAAGAAGCCATGACAGTGAAAATATATTACAAATTCCATTGGTAAATAACTGAAAGTTGATTAAGCCTTAAATATGCATACTTGAATATTAAAGGGGACCATAAACAGCAATTGCTTCCTCTTATACACCTGACACCAATTTATGTCGTAGTGACATATTCACCCGATCAATATTGAAATCTATTTATTTAGGTGCTCTATATAATTTACAATTTAACTTAAAAGAACAGACCCGGGTTATGAAGTGGGGAGTCACAGAGGCAGGGAGGCTGAGTCCGACGAGGTCTCCGTCTGTTCAGGGTGGGGTAAGCAAGTCTGACGAGGTCGCCGTCTCGCAAGGTAGGGTTATTGTGACTCCCTTTCCTCAGGGACCCCAGGTTTATATACAGTTTTTGGAGTCCAAAGGGTCATTCGCCATAGCTAGAGGGAGGGGGTTTCCGTGCAAGGGGCAAACTGGAAGCACAGTTATCCCTGTGTCCTCACCCCTCTCCCTCCATACCACAAATGCACGTGTGCCCTTTTCTCTTATACCCATGATTTAATTGTATTTTTATGTGAAATTATGTATTATTATTATTAGGTAATCTATCGGTTAAGGTAGGTTTTTGGATGGAAACAACTATCAAATAAACATTTTGTGACTCCCCACCTAGCAAACTAATCTATATCAGGTCCCTCTTCATCTCTGTGTACTTCTTTCCTCCCTTCATCCCGTCCAACATCCCTATCCTGTTCCTGCCCTTACCTCGATTGCCCAACATTCTCCCCTCTATTACCTTCTTCAACATTCCACTACCGCTCAATACGCCTTTCATCCATTTTTCCTGCCTCCATAGGATTTCTCTCAACAAACCCCTCTCCTCCCCCACCATTTCTAGTACTTCCTCATTTGTTTTCCTTTCGGTCCATTTCACCTTCTCCATTCTTCTCCACACCCACATTTCAAAAGCCTCCAATCTACGTCTATCCTCCTGCTTCAGTGACCACGTTTCCGCGCCGTACATAGCTACGCTCCATATCAGAGTTTTTACGAGTCTTGTCTTAACATCCCTACTCAACGTCCCCGTCATCAACTCCCTCCTCCTTAAGAAAGCCTCCTTGCCTAGCGCAATTCTTCTCCTTACGTCCCTACCACTTTGTCCATTTTGGTCCAAAGCTCTTCCGAGATACGTAAACTGTTCCACCTGCTCTATTTTTTCCCCGCCTATTTTAATATTTAGCTTAGCCTTTTTCTTTCTGGAAAATCGCATAACCTTTGTTTTATTAATATTGATTCTCATCCCATATCTATCGCACTGAACATCCAATTCACTCAGCAATGCTTTGCAACCCCTTGGCTGATTGAGCAACTAATGCTTGGTCATCAGCAAACCTAACCGATTTTACCAATTCCCCTCCGACTTTCATTCCTACCTCCAGTTCTCCCCATACCTCTTTAATCATTTCCTCCACATATACGTTGAACAGCACCGGTGATAATGGGCAACCCTGCCTTACACCTCTTCCTAACACTACCCATCCGGACTCTCCGTTCCCCACTCGCACCTGAGAAGTCTGACACCAGTACAGGTTGCGGATCAGTCTCCTGTCCCTCCAATCCATTCCTATTCTCTGCAATACACGCATTAATTTTTCCCAATTCACTCTATCAAACGTTTTTTCGAAATCTACAAAACAGGCAAAAACGTCCTGATTGTATTCTATATTCCTCTCAATTAGTGATCTCATTACTGCAATGGCATCACGTGTACCTCTTCCCTTCCTAAACCCAAACTGATCATCCCCTAAGTAATCATTTGCCTTACTCTCTATCCTTTTGTTGATGATCCTGAGAATAACCTTAGCTGCGTGGGATATCTAACTTATTGTTCTGTAATCCTTGCATGACGAAGCCTTTGCCTTTTTTGGAATAGGAACTAACACCGATCTCACAAAATCTTCCGGCCAGATTCCTTCTTCATAGATACTACGAATCAGCCCATATAGGGCCTTCTTCCCGCATTTTCCTAAACATTTCAACAGGTCTACAGAGATGTTGTCCACCCCTACGGCCTTATTTGCTTTCATCTCCTTTAATGCCCTTTCTATTTCATCGTCGAGTATGCCTGGACCTAAGCTATCTTCTTCTACGTCATGTTCCTTTTCTATGTCTAACCTTGTCGGCCTAAGTTCTTTACCATACAGTGTTTCTATATATTCCTTCCATCTCTCTGGGATTTTTCCTGGTTCAACTATTATCTTACCCCACTTATCTTTAACTGTTAGCACAGATCTTGCCTTCTTACTTTCCGATAATAACTTAACCTTGCTGTATATAGCACCAATTTCACCCTTCTTCTGTAAACTTTCCATATCCTCGCATTGCGTTTTCCACCATCCTTCTTTTGCTTTATTTGTGGCCCTTCTCAATTTATTGTTTAACTCTTTGTACTTCATTTTGCCTAACTCTGTGTTTACATTCTTCCATCTTCTTCTCTCATCCATCTTTGCAATCATCTCATCTGTTACCCAGGGTTTCCTTATCCTTTTCCCGTTAACGGTTCCTATAGTGTCTTTCGCGGCTTCTGATATCCCTTGCTTGATACATTCCCATTTTTCTTTGATAGTACTCAGCTCTTTACAGTCCTCCATCATTTTCTCTACAGCCTGCAGATACTCCTTCCTCGTTAATCCATTTAATGCTTCTACATTCCATTTCCTAACCCGCCGCCCTTTCCTTATCTTCTTGAAACGGACGTTACATTTCATAACAAGTAAATTGTGGTCAGAGTCCGCATCCGCTCCTGGGAAACTGTGCGAATCTATCACACTGTTCCTAAACCTGTGCCTAACCATAATATAATCTAACTGATACCTTTCTGAGTCACCTGGCATCTCAGGTGACTCATAAAGGTATCAGTTAGATTATATTATGGTTAGGCACAGGTTTAGGAACAGTGTACGAGGCGTGTTCATAAAGTAAGGCCCGTTTGGTCACAGGAAAATATACTCATATGAAACACATTTTATTGGCACTTTTAGTTAGCTAAAAACCTACTTCACTTATCTACATAATTGCCGTTCACTTCTAAGCATTTTTCGTACCGCTGCACCAGGTTCTTTAACCCCTCTGCATAGAAACTCGCCGCCTGAGGATTGAACCAATCGACAACGCCATTCTTGAGTTCCTCTTCGGTTTCGAAACGCTGTCCACCAAACCACTGTTTCAAGTGCAAGAAGAGGAAGTACTCGCTGGGTGTTAGGTCAGGACTGTACGGTGGGTGGTTTAAAGAGTTCCCAACGACCCAAAAACTCTCGTCTACTGGACATTCTTTGCTCTTTGTGGTGGTCGGTGAGCATTTTCGGTACCCACCTTGCACGCAATGTGTGGTATCCGAGGTTTTCCGTAACAATATTGTAGACAGTAGTGCGTCCAAGTTGAGGAAATTGTTCAGCCAGGCCATTAATTGTCAATCGACGATTACATCGCAGTTTTTGCTCCACTTGTGAAACAATTTCATCGGTCAGAATACTTGGCCTACCACTTCGCTCTTCGTCATGGACATTTGTTCGTCCATTTTTAAAATCACAGCACCATTGTCTAACCTTTCCTTCACTCATAACTGTAGGTTTATAAACTAGGCATAATTCCCGATGAATTTCAGCAGCCGACAATCCTTTTGCATACAAGAATCGTATGACAGAACGCACTTCACAGCTGGCGGGATCAACGATTGTCGCGGACATTGTTGTTTGCATGCACGGACAAGCAAACGACTTTTAAAACAAAACAAATGCTGCTTTACCTTCTCAATAAATCAGTAGATGGGCGCTGCAGGAGCAAAACTGTGTTCTGAAGCGCCAATATTTAAATATAAGCAAACGGTACTTACTTTAAGAATGCGCCTCGTATATACTATCAAATTTAATACCATCAGACGTGACTTTGAAGAAAATTATGGATGTCTATAAATATCCATGTCGATATTAAATTATCCACAAATAAAAACAACTTTGTATTTTACACATTTCTACATCTACATTTATCCAATACCCCGTAAGCCGCCGCAGAACTAACACCCCCCAGCGTGTAGCTGGGGGGTGTTAGTTCACCAGCCATGCATGCACCATCCCAATCATGTCACCTCTACACAAATATTAGTTTGATCATGCAGCCGAAAAACGTTAATCGCAGGAAAGAAGGTACATACATGCAACAATATTTAATAACAGGATACGTTTATTAAAGTTTGTCTTAAAAATATTGGTCTGTTAAATAAAAAATTGGACTGCAGGAATGAGCATGCAAGATATCGACAAATATACACTACCAATTCTAATTATCTCCTACGCAATTGCTGTCATATCTATTTTCATCTCTAATGATACGAGCAAAAAAAATCGACTTTTTAATCTATCCATTTTACTGTCTTTCCCCCTCCCCTGTTTTACGTAGATGATCTTATCTACCATAGTAAGTCGGGACCTGTAATATGTCTTTAACATCCTCAGATAAGAAGCCTGCCTCAAATTTACTCAGCTATTAAATCTCAAGAATATGTTTTCCCACCTTACGAGTACAACTGGCATAAACACACGTAAAGACAACTTTTATCCAAAGAGACTTTTTCCTACGGACCTCCTACGCAACTGATTAGCTCACGAGGGACTTACATATTACTATCCCATAGAGGAATAGAAACACTGCTCTGAAATAATAAATCCTCAGGCCCAGAAGGCGAGAATACTAAAGGAGCTTGTGGAAGGCATCGCAACTTATTTAAAAACCATTTTTTACTAGTCGATGGGAGAAGGTTCAAAATCTCACGACTTGATGCTAGCTCACATAACCATTACTATTATCCACAAGGGCGAAAATAGGATTGCTTCAATAATTTTGGGCCGATTTCTTAAAAGTAAATATCCTGCAATTGAAGGGAGGAAGGAATTACGCGGCATTGAAGAGTTTATCGTAGTGTCAGATGTCAGGTTGGCGTTTATTTGAGGAGAGGCAAAGAAATGTATCTTTGCTTTATACTTCACAACACAATTTTGTCTGTGTGTATCAGAAACCTCCCTGCCTTAAGTGGTAGTACACCACTAATAATTCTGGAGAATCTCAGAGCATTTCATCTTCAGCAATATAATCGCCATTTTGACAGTAAGAATTAACTCTGGCATAACCAGCATGGTTTAGGAAAAAAGAGATCATGAGAAACAAAACTGGATGTCTTTTCTCGTATCAATGATATCCTGAAATCGGGTGATTAGAATATCCAAGTGGCTGCTGAACTTTTAGATTTCAAAAATGCAATCGACAAAGCACCTAACAATAAATTGATAAGCAAACTAAGACATCATGGTATTAATAAGAAGATTACTACCTGGATTTAGCGACTTACTATCCTAACGTAAACAAAAATTAGTCATCGACGAATTCAGTTCAATAGAGACAGGCGTAAAGTCAGGAATGCCGCAGGAAAAAGTTACAGCGTCACTACTCTTCTTGATATACGAGGTATTAACAGCTTAACGCCCCTCATTAGCAACAATCTTACATTATTTGCAGACAAGACATTGGTTTACAGAAAAATAAGGACAATGAAAAATAGCGTACTACCCTCTAACGATTTAAATCAGACATAGGAGTGGTGTAAAGAATACGGATTAGAATGAGATATCAGAAAAAGTACAGAACCGAAGTTTTTGAATAAATTTATTATTCACTATATTACATCGTAAACAAATACGATTGAGTCTTTGATCGTATACGTACAAATTCTCGTAAAAGTAAAGTAAACGAAATAGGTAAGTGGTGGTAATCTCAGTTCATTCGTTCGTTTTTGCCCATAGGTGACTCCAAATGCTTCTTTCTTGACAACGATTGCCAACATAGTTATTCAGTGGCCAATATGTTCGCTGTCATGCCTGGAGGTCATGAATTCGAATCCCTTCCAAAGCACGAATTCTAACAATAGATTATCCGGATTGTGAGTTGAATTTTCCTCGTAATAGGACTGCAGTCATTCTCTGCAAAGTACCTTAAAAATCAAATTGCTGCAACTACTTAGGCGAGATCTATTCGAGATCTCATTTCTCAACGCCCAAAGCTCTAGTGGAATTTCCCAAATTTGTTTTGGCAGCTCACAACCACCGCCTCTCCCACCATATTTAACTGTGGGTCCCCCCTCCCTCACTCCCCCGCGAGACTCGGAAAGCACCGCGCTACACCCACTGCCCCCACCCCGGCACCTCCCCCCCCCCCCCACCGCCCAGCAGGGGATCGCTCGAGAATAGGGGACTTTCTGGCGTTGCGAAACGCAAAACAAGGTTGGCGTGGGTGTTCCGCAGGGGAGGAAAAAGCGTGTGCTTTTGGGGGGGTTTTTGATATAAGAGGGACTATGGAAGGAGATTCCTCGGAAGGTGAGCGCGAGGGGGATAAATCGGAGGCGGTGCTGGGAAGGGACGGGAATGGAAGAGAAGATACTGACACCTCATTTCCTGCCTTTGCGTTGCGGGAAAGGAGGAGGCGAGAGATCGGGGAGAGGCGGCGGTGGTTAGATTGGGAGGAAGTCGCCCAATCCCAGGGTCTATTGCCCCATCTGCACCTCAACACACTAGGGTCGCAGCACCATTCCTTTCCTCATCCCCCCTTCACTCCTCTGCTTTTAAAGTTCACAATGTGCTGTTGGAAGCGCGATAAAAATCCATACTGGCCGCTCCTTCCCTTGTTTAGAGGTCGTTTTATGGAGGCCACCGAGTGCAATTGGAGCCGAGGGAAAATGTTGAAGAACGTATATCTTTTTTGGATGAATGAGAAGCGGGACATTTGTATTGTATGATACATTTAGATTTTTTTGTCAGCTTTTCCCTGTTTTCCTTGAGGTAAGCTTTCTGCAAGAGGGCGCCATCTTGCGCACGAATGTGCATAGTTACACGCTTCATTGTCCAGCTCCTCACTTGTTTTGATCATAGTGCTTCTGAGGAGGCGGGTATTTTTCCCGATCTTTATACTGATTTAAGGAGACTTGAACAGGTGCGTCAACTGGCCGTCAAGAAAAAATTGAAAACCACTCCTCGAAGGTATTTGATAATTTGAAGTCGTCCATCTCCAAATGTAGGTCTTAGTAAGTGCATTCAACTTGAGAACTTTAGTACAGTATACAGAAAAGTTAAGAATTCTTACAAATATTTTAATTACCAAATAATAGGACTAGTTCTCTAGATAAAATTTTGTTATCGGCCAATTTCCGATATACTGCGTTATCTTTAGACTTCAAGATGATGTAGTGTATCGAATCCTGTTTATTAATGAATTTTTATCTAGAGAAAAAGTACTATAAAGTTGTCAAGGAAAGCTTTTGTCGTTTCGCGTTGCGTCGAAAAAAGAAATAACATTTAAATCTGTCCGTACTCCAGCCAATGTCTTGTATTTTACCTTCATATTTTATCAAATGTGTAGAAATGAAAGGTGTCCTAATAATTGGTTCTGTCTCACGAATAAATGTGGGTGCCCTGAACCTTTCCAGAAGTTGCTTGTCACTAAGTCCTTTGTGGAAGGACTCATCCTGATTTTATGCAAAAATCCCAATACAGTTACTATTTTCCCTTTCAGTAGTCACAGAGTCATGTGATTTTAGTTAATTGAAATTACTAGTCTTTAATTATAATTTTTCCGAAGGTTAAATTCCTACACATGTTCCTAATTTAATCTAATTGGGTGGAAATAACACCTCTCTTTTCATTTTTCAATATAGTTTCCAACATATGAGCTAATATACCACGTTTCTCCTATGTTGGCCTATACTTATGTATGGGTTCCATGAAAGGTTAGAGGTAATTAAGATTGGCATCCAAATATCTTTAATTCTGGTTTTGCTAATTCAATCCCGTTTATTCTTGGCTATGTCACATTTCTTAATATATTTATATGTTATATTTATCTACTTTTATCATCTCTTTAATCTATTCATTTCAATCTTAGCATTTGTGGGCATGTTGACTTTTTTCGGGCGTTTTTAATATTAGCTAGATCATCCACTATTGGGCAACAAAGGCCAAACCAGAGCTCGCATCCGAGGCAATAGTTACAAAAAGAATACCTTACTTTTCGCTGTTACTTTCAATCCAGTTTGGAATTTAATTAAAGCATTCCACGCTACAACACACAGTCACCTATCGTAGACGCGAAATGCCCACAAAAACAAAGATAAACTAAAATATAAAATCCTCTTTCTGTGAAGATTAGTTGTAAGATAGGTAATAAGCAACTCTTATTAAATTATTCTGACTACCTCCACATTTGCTCAACATAATTAGGATTAAAATTAAGTAAAGCCATGATTAATTCGAAATACACATTATTCGAAGAAGTTTGTTTATATTTCCAATGTCCATTCGTGGAAATCACAACGCTTTTTAGTGAACCAAATAACTTTCTTCGGCTTGTACGTACCAATTGCAAACAAGACGAATTGCAAATTTGATAAGACCGAGGAAAGAAATGGAGCTGAATTTATTGAACATGTATACTCGACCTCGACTGACTCGAATAATTTTTCGATTTGCTGTACTTGTATGCCTAAATGGTTGTTTCATTCCTTTACGTGTGTCCAATCAGAACCGCTCCAGCGATTATGCCCGATTCTAGTTGACGCAGCTGATGCGGCCGTCATTGAGGGAAGCAACCTTCTTAAAGTCTTTACGTAGAATGTGATATTATCTAATGTATCACCTTTTATGGATGACTTTAAATTTCCTTTCCAGCCAGAAGTAGCCAGAAGGATAAATATAACTGATGGCATATTTCCTATTCTCGCGAATTTGGTCCTAAACTCTTCGTGGGTATTTTCATGATTAAAGACCGCAATTCACATTACGCATTGAATCGTGCTATTATCAGGCGAAGAAAAGCATTACGAAGTCATAATAAAAGATAGAAAAATATTTAAAATTAATGGTATCGCAGGAAGTGCTTCAACTTTTTTCCTTGTTGAGGTTGTTTTAACATCTGCTTGTCGTCAATCATTATTAGGTGAAATTTCGAGGTTGGACATCAGACTTTTTAAATTTACTATGTTTAAATGATAACGAAATTTTCTATAAATATTTTTTAACCACATCATATGATCTTATTCGTTTAAAAGTCATACACAAAGTAAAGTCATATTTATTTCATAAATATATGATTTATCGCATAGATATGTATTGACCCAGAAATGAAAGGCCTTAAATTCGATGTTAGTATCTATTCATTGGATACTAAATACTGAAATAGTTTACGGTTAAATAACCAATTATTAGTCTTAATTATAAATAAGTAATTTCAAGCTATTTGAGTATATTTTTTCTAGTGTAAATTAGTACTCTGTAGAATCGTCGCATTTGTTCACCTTTGTAATTTTGTAAACATTTCATGCTAAATATAATTGAAATTTTGAAGGCACCGAAATTTCGAAAGGTATTATCTACCACAATAACAAATTACAATTTTTCCGTTTTTTACTACCCTACTTTTCCAGAAACTACGCTCATATCTAATTTCCCTGATATCTGATTGGCGGTTGTAATAAAATGTCAGAAGGACAAAAGAGCGCCGAATTTATCTTCCTTTTTCAGATCTGTAGTCACCGAATGTATCAGCAGAAATTAATTTAACTCCATGCTTTTACATAGCTCCATCTTAGTACCCGATATTCCGCGTAGATATTGACCCAAAGACTGAGTTAAGTAACATGTGCGCAGACGTCTTTGGTTACCGAGGATCCAAATGCAACCCGTCGTCGGTTCAAAGAGAGGTGAGGTAAGGAAAAAGAGTGATTTTTCCGCGGATGAGGACGATTTAGGAGGAAATTTGGGTGGGATGGAGGGCGAGTGGGGCTGTGAGGCGATGGTGCGGAATCCTGGGACAATCCCCCAATTCTCACGTCCCCCTCCACTCCCCCTTGAGGCGACGTGTGGGAGAGCCGCGTAGCCGGGTCACGGCCGGGTGATCCCGGTTGACTGGGACGGCGGCGTCCCGGGCGAGGACGAGCAAAGAGCGCGCGGGCCTATTGCCGCCCCAGGAGATAGCAGCGAGGGAGAGAGAGACAGGGAGAGTGGGGTGGTGGTTGGATTCGCCGGGCCCGAAGGGAGTTCCCTCCTCGCGGAGATGAGTTTCTTTTGTGCGCGTCGAGGGATTTGTTTGGATGGCGTGTTTTTCAATGGCAACATCCGTGAGCGGTCCAGCCATTCCTCCGCGAGTTCCCGCCCTCCTCCTCTCCGTCACCACAACACACCACGCGTCGATCCCCATCTTCCTTCCCCGCCCTCCGTCGCCCACAACTCGCACCGCCCCGAAGGAACTCCGTTCTCATGGTGAGCTTGGAACCAGCGCGACGCGATCGCTTGAACTTAAGATTCTCAAGGTCTCGTGAAAGCTGGAGAAGTTAGTTGTTGCCAAGGAAATGAGTGGCGGATGCCGAGGCTACCGAATGGTGATCGCATGTTTCGGAAGACATTCTAAGGGTCTCCTCTGCAAGAATTTATAAGGTCGATTCATTGAAAGTTTTAACGGAAACGAATGTGCACAATCCTCGCCCCCAATAAATCACTCTGAATGCAAGATGCTCTGGTCGGTACGAATGAGCGGTCGGAATTGGCTAATCTGACTCGTTGGATTTACGACCTCTAAACTTGACGTCGAAGGCCCGATTTCTGCCTCCAGCGTAGAATTTTTTCGGCTGTTAAAATTTAAGCGAATTGTCGTTCACTATGAAATCGCCTAAAACATAGCGCATATCTTAAAATTGAAAATCTATACACTTATCAAGTGAATGTTCGAAACAAGTAAGCTTTAAAATGAAAGGAAAACTTATAAGCAACTTTGTAGGCTTTCACCAATATTTCACCTGTTTTATATTATTGATAACACCGCAGTTGTCTTATATTTCTCCTGGAGTAGACGTGCAACAACGGCTCACTTTATCTCTGATGGAGACGTTATTACTAAAAGTTAAAAATAATTTAATCAAATAACCAAAATTTTGCAACTTTCACAATGTAGAATTTCATTCGCGGTTGACCAGTTTCAGCGTTTAGGCGCCATCTCATCAGGTGATCGCCTCAGCGATGAAACCGGTCATCCGTAAATAAAATTTTACATCGCGAAAGATGCTTAGCTATAATGAATTAATAACAATGGATTTTTATAATGTTAAGTCTGAAAATAGGAAATTGAACAACTTTATCTTCGATGTTGCACACCTTGTTTTGAATCATCCTCTGCCGATAGCCACCTACAAGTTGAAAACTCTCTAGGTGGCTTCCAGGGTACGTTTTAGATATAGAATATATCAGTCGCATATACTATTTCCCGACGATTTTTAAATGAAACTCTTCTTAGAATTCATACCGCACACATTATCTTGAGAAGCAACCTCAACACTCCCACATTTCTTCTTACTTACTTATTCTTATTACTTATTCTTCTTATTCACTTCAATTAACCAGACAGCCTGGCACTCAAAACTAGAATGAACTGTTCTTCAATTCTCTATTTGTATTCTGTACTTCCCTTTATTCCGTCCAAAATGCCTGTTCTTTTTCCCCTCTCTTCTCGCGTGCCAAACTTTCTCCCCTCTATCACTGTCTTCAGCACTCCATCGACTGCCAAAATCCTCTGAATCCATTTTTCCTGGTTTTGTTGGAATTCTCTTAGCAACCCCCTCTCCTCATCCATTATGCTTAGTATTATTTTGTTTTCCTTTTCAGCCATTTTGCCATTCCATCAATTTCCATAGCCACATCTTAAAACATTCCAATGTACGCCTTTTATCTTTCTTCAACGACCATGTTTCCGAACCGTAAGAATAACTCGCCGAACCAAAGATTTTACGAATCTTATTCCAACCGCCGAACGTTTAGTCTTTGACACTCCTATTGAAAGCTTCGTTTCCTACTGCAACTCTTCCTCCTATATGTATTTATTATTTCTTCATTTCTTTTATATTATACGTACTTATATTCTTCGATTACTTGGACCATACCGCATTTAATAGGTAAGATGTTCCACCTGTTCAGGTTTTTCCTTCCTATACAAACGTTTTTCTAAGCTGTCCTCTTTCTGGAAGCACTCATAACCTTTGTTTTACTTACACTTATTCTCATTCTATTCTGATCACATTGATTTTCTAATGCGGTCCGCAATGATTGTAACCCCTTAGCTGACTGGTTAACTAAAGCCTGATCATTCGAAAAAAGTAAAGGCTACCCCATGTGAGGACTACAGAACAATAAGTTTCATATCCCACGCAGCTAAAGTTGTTCTCAGGATCATCAACAAAAGGATAGAGTAAGGCAAATGATTACTTAGGGGATGATCAGTTTGGGTTTAGGAAGGGGAGAGGTACACGTGATGCCATTGCAGTAATGAGATCACTAATTGAGATAGAATACTAGTATAGTATAGAATACTAGTATAATCAGGACGTGTTTGCCTCTTTCGTAGATTTCGCAAAGGCGTTTGATAGAGTGAATTGGGAAAAACTAATGCGTGTATTGCAGAAAATAGGAATTGATTGGAGGGACAGGTGACTAATCCGCAACCTCTACTTGTCTCAGACTGCTAAGGTGCGAGTGGGGGACGGAGAGTCCGGATGGGCAGTGTTAGGAAGAGGTGTAAGGCAAGGTTGCCCATTATCACCGGTGCTGTTCAAAGTATATGTGGAGGAAATGATTAAAGAGGCATGGGAAAAACTGGAGGTAGGAATGAAAGTCGGAGGGGAATTCGTAAAATCGGTTAGGTTTGCTGATGACCAAGCATTAGTTGCCCAGTCAGACAAGGGGTTGCAAGCATTGCTGAGTGAATTGGATGTTCAGTGCGATAAATATGGGATGAGAATCAATATTAATAAAACATAGGTTATGCGATTTGCCAGAAAGAAATAGGCTAAGCTAAAAATTAAAATAGGAGGGCAAAAACTAGAGCAGGTGGAACAGTTTACGTATCTCGGAAGAGCTTTGGACCAAAATGGACAAAGTAGTAGGGACTTAAGGAGAAGAACTGCACTAGGCAAAGAGGCTTTCACAAGAAGGTGGGAATTGATGACAGGGACGTTGGGTTAGGATACTAAGAAAAGGCTCGTCAAAACTTGGATGTGTAGCGTAGTTATGTACGGCGCGGAAACATGGTTACTGAAGCAGGATGACAGACGTAGATTGGAGACTTTTGAAATGTAGGTGTGGAGAAGGTGAAGTGGACAGAAAGGAAAACAAATGAGGAAGTACTAGGTACGGTGAGCGAGGAGAGGTAATTGTTGGGAGAAATCTTGAAAAAACAAATAGATGAAGGGCGTTTTAATATGCAATGGAATGTTGAACTCGGTTATAGAAGGGAAAATGAGGCAAACGAGTAAAGGGCAGGAATAGGATAGGAATGTTGGACTGGATGAAGGGAGGGAGGAAGAATACAGAGATGAAGAGGGGTTTGCTGTAGTATAGAATGTTGGGTTGTGTTTTGTTAGGAAAGACAAAATTTTAATTTGGTTGTTGTGTTCATACAAGATCTTGCCGGCCCCGGTGTCGGCGGGATAACGTCCTCGTCTACCAATCCAATGGTCGCGGGTTCGATTGGGTGGGTTTCTACACCTAGGCCTTGGGTGATCGTAATCGTCTCCAATGTTCACTATTAATAGCCCGATGTAAAAGGCAAAAAAGTGCTGTTTTCGGACTAAAAATAAAATAAATAAAGATCTAATTTAACCATTAGACAACCTAATCATGATAATGTATAAAGAATAAACTTTACTTTTTGAGTATACGTTTCGTTCCTTTGCAGTTCACTGATAATCACTTAATTTAAACGAATATCTTGTACTTTGCGAACAAAAATTATCATGTCCAAGAAAATTCTTCGTCCAATTGGCTATTCTCATCAGAAATACCCTTTTATTTTCTGCAATTATTTGTAGTGTTAATATCGACCAGAGAAAATTGGTATTTTTCAAACATTAGTTATAACTGCCTTCATATATATCTAGATGACAGTATCTACTCCACGGGACAATTACTTAAGTCTGTTCTACGGCCGGAAGTTTCATATTTTATTTTAATTCCTGTTATTTTGTGTTTGGCACAGTATTTTCTTCTACACTGTTCGTGTTTTCTCTGATATTTTTTCATGCAACGAATTTTCCACTGTCTTCCACAATTTTACAAATGATCATAGTATAATGTCAAATATTAGGACATAATTTTAATATGAAGAAAATTAGAGTCATGGAAATATGATATGAACCTTGAGGTCACAAGCACTCGGAAACCATAAACCAAAAGTTATCTCAGAAAATAAATTAATAGAAATTTTCATTTCGATAGAATTTCGCATGTTTCATCATGCATGTAACTTGCAAAGTTTCTAAGTTATTCCAAACTATTGCTCTTTTGCCTCATGCACTGAGACATCGCTACGTTTTCGATTTGTAACCCTGTTAAATGGGCGACATTCCTACGGTACTCTCCAGCTTTTGCTCTTCAAAGTGATGATTATGGGCACATTGAGGAAAATAAAGATTTTTAACCCTGAAGAATTTTCCAAGTTCCTGGAGACGATGTCCCAAAGTAGATGCCTTGTTTTGGAGATATTCGCTCAATAGCCAATCGAAAAGGAAAGTCGGTAAGCCTGTCGAAAAAATCGCTTACAACGCACAGAAGGGAACGCGTAAGGGGGATGAAGGGAGAGCAGTAAGTAGACGAATGAGAAACGGGGACAAAGGAGGAGAGTGGGAGGAGAAAGGGAGAGAGAGAAATGAACAGTTTTGCTTGGGCAAAAAAAAGATACGAGAGCTTTGCGTCGAAGGGGTGAAAAAAGGTCGACTCGCCCCCTTCTTCTTCCTCCTTACACTCTCCTACGGCAGACAACGCGTCCACTTCCTACCGCTGATGACGTGAGACGCCCAACACCACCGATTGATGACGGAGGGCGTCCGAGCGTCAATGACGTCGGACCTTCCATTTTTTCTCTCTCTCTTTTCCTCTTTCCCTTGTGCTTCCTTTTACGCCCTCAGAGGGTATGGGAAGGAGAGAAAGGCGGGTCGGGAGAAAGAAAAAAAATGAAAGATGACGCGAAGTTGAAGGCATCAAAAGCGTTGCCAAACTTCGGGCCGTGTTTCCACACCCCATCTGCGCCACCCCCTCTTTCTTCCCGCTTGTACGCCTCGTATGTCTCTCTCTCTCTCTCTCTTCTCTCCCCCCTGGTCCAGAGTCATTCTTTCCTTCTTGTCTCTCCTAGGCCACCCCTGGAGCAAAGATCCGATCTCTTAAGGGAGCTAAGGTAGCAGGGGTTAGTGGGTGGGGGAGGACACCTGGACCCCCACTTTTCCTCTTCCCCCGGCTAAGGGTTCTCTGCACTCCTACTGTCGATCCGCGCGTTGAGTTCCGGCGTCGCCCTTCTCCGTCCCATTCATTCGTACTCTCCAAATTTATTCCGCCTTCTCACTCGTTCTTCGCGAAGTGGATGAATGAAAAATTCCGAGAAACGCAATCGCTAGGCATTCACGTCCATCCGTGTGTTGCACGGCCCCATTTGTCAGTGCCAAGTCGATCAGAAAAATTCTCTCCAGGATCAGTGAGGCCTGGGGCCGGGTGGGTGGAATCCGCGGTCATGCACTTTGCACCGATTGGATCAGACACCCGAGGTGTTTAATTCTTTCCCAAAAAACTAATTTTGAAAATTATACGGAGCAGGTAGCAGAATTTTCCATTCTCTTTTTGAACTAACATTTCGACGACGACCAATTGGTGTTGAGGCGATGGAGAGAGGCAGTGGGTTCACAAATTTTATAAAATGCTATTGCAAACTAAATATATGAAGAAATGCATATTATTATGTATTTATGTGCCCACCATTTATATCTCCATCATCCTTCCTCCATAAATCTTTTTTCTTCCGTCAACCCTCTTTTTCTTTCATCTTTCCCCTTATAAATAAAATGTGTTTGTAGTCGGGACAAATTAAAGCAAGCCTTGTGGAGCGCCATGGAATATTTGGCTAGAAACTGTAACAGCTAAATCTGAAATAGAACATGGATGTTTGGCCGTAATGAGGTCTCCTCGTCCTCTAATCCATTGCAATTTGGCGCTGGGCTATAATCAGTAATAAGATAGTGAAACCTACTTTTAACATCCAGTAATGTTGGAGAAAAGGGAGCTTCTTACAAGAAAGTGAGGTTCCAATTACTTAAAAATTGTTTACGCGAGCATATGTTCTCTCACCATTGAATAATCCATTACTGGTGAAAAACTTCATTATATTTCATTCTAGCAAAAATGAAAATTTCATAGGAGAAATAATTCATGACAGCAAGACTCGAATTCAGTCACTTCGACGGCGTCTCAAATGTCATTTGATGATACTGTATCTGTCGTCTTCACTGTTCTAACATGTGACTTTTATCAACACACTCTCATCCCTTCCTCTCCACTTCCCCTTTCGCCTTCCCCCTTTCTCGGCGTTCATTATCCCACTCTCCTCCTCCTCGCCTGTTTGCCTCCGTCGCTATCTCCCTTCCCCTACCATTGTGCGTGCGGATATGTGCTCCTCTCTCGCCTCCCAACACCCACTCCCTCTCTCTATCTGTCCGACCTCGTCTCTCCTTCCTTTCGTCGTCATTTCCGCCCAGTAAGAGGGTTCCTCCCCGAAGCGTCAACCAGAAAAGGAAGTTTTTTCCCCTTCTCCTCCCCTCTCGCCGCTCATATAAGGAGTGGCGAATGGAGAGCAATGAGGGGAGCGAGGCGGAGTGAGGTCTGCGCACTCAATGTGATGTTTTGTCGTTGGGTGTGAATGAAGGGAGGAGGGAAATAAAAGGATTCCTCTGTCCCCATCGGGTGGAATCGGAAAGATGGGCCTTGGAAATTTCACCCGAAACACATTCCCCATGTCTTTCTCCTTAACTTCCTCGTTTGCTATCTTTCTCACCTTGCTTTCTCCACCGCTCCGCTTTCCTCCTTTCCACTCCGCTGCCATCCGCGCGCGTTCAATTCGACCAATCACGGCTGACCACTTGGATATCCCTTAAATGTAATTCTACCGCGTGTAAAACAAACTACATTAGGTCTCTTTGCAATTTCTTACAGCACCATAGGTTTTGCCGAAAATTTAAATAATTGTATGTAACTTTATCTTAAGCTTAATGAATAATTCTCTGTCATCCTCCATTGGAACCACTCGTTTAATGGATTTCGTTATGAGAGAGAGACCACAGAAAATTTGAGCAGCTTTCTATTATATCCGAGCATTTTTGAAAACATAATTATTTCCATAATGAAAACTTTGTTGCAATTTTCCACAGTTAAAACTTTATTGCCGACCATGGTTTCGATACACTGTATCATCTTCAGGTGAGTATCATACAGTGTATCGAAACCATGGTCGGCAATAAAGTTTTAACTGTGGAAAATTGCAACAAAGTTTTCATTATGTCTCGATTCCACAATATCACGCCTGATTCTTCACTTTTCGTTATAATTATTTCCTTTCAATTTTAAATACTAATGTCCATTTCAGCTTCTTGAATAGGAATTCTTTCGATTACAAAATTTGTCTAAGATAAAAATTACAAATGCTGGCATAACCTGATGTATTAATCTTAAACTAATCTATAAGCAGACCTGTCATGCGAAAATATTTCTGTACTTTTTCCTTAAATGCCTTATGGTGTTGATGAGCAAGCACCAAAACAACAATTTTTGGGACATCTCATCTCAAAATTTCGACATATCATCCCAGTCCGTTTCATATTCTCTGTGAAATTATTCTATATTACTCCATAAAATCATATCACTCTTACCAAGCCACGTCTATAGAGACTCAGTTTTCCTGAAAGGGAGAAATCATTGGCCGCCACTGGTTGTTGTGACGGTCGGGCGTAGCCGAGAAAAGTATTTTCATAACAAAGGGAAACGCGAATAATAAGGACAACAATGACGAAATGGTTTGGTTCAACGCCATCGGATCCCTACCATCTCCCTCCAAGTTGAAAAAAGAACTGCTGAGTCAAGCGACCGTTTCGCCTCAGCCCAAAATCGCCTTTTATCACTCGGGAATATTAGGCCCGGAGGGACTTAAAAGAGTGTCACTTTTTGAATTGCATCTGTTCCCGGAATCGAAGGAACACGCGGCGATTTCAATGCGGAGATCTTTGTTTGTTTGCGCGATGTTTTAGCTCCAGCTTGATGAGGCCCCGTATTTAGGTCCGTCCCCGGCGAAGGGCGATGATTGATGGGCGAGCCGTTCGGTCAGGTCAGTCGATCACCGCCGCCGTCCGCCTCGAGACACACACAGACACAATTACAGGCACAACCCTTCGGGTCGCAACCCCGGTCGCCATCGTCTGGCGGGAACAGACGTGTTTTGTGAAACTTAGGTCTTTCATTTCACTGAGAGAATGAATACTTTTCTCCAACACTAAAGTGCAACTGGATTCGTGCGATGCATGGGGTTACAGAAGTATCTATGAAAACCATGACGACTGAATTAACATACTTTGAAGAAACCCTTTCGCGGTTTCTCTTAGTTTCACCTCTTAGGCAAATATTAGGAGACCCATACGGTATTTTTTCAAGTTTCAATGCTTTGGATGAATGCAAAAGCTGGCGCCACTAGTTTAGTACGATTAGATTTCTTTTATGAAAATATAATTTATAAATATCATGATTTTGAATTGATGTGTTTGTGATTTTTAAAAATTATTGTTCCCAGTACTCATTATTTTTTGAGATTTGAATTACGAATATAAAAATCCTGCCATAAGTTTCATAGTTCACATATGACGTAATTAAAATAACGTAATTTTTTTAAGTCCACAGCATTCTTGGTCTTAGTAGATTCGCGCTTGTCAATTTATTTTGATGTATATACTTCGTTGAAATAGTCGCCTAAACATTTTCTACAAATGTTTTTTTATGCAGCAGCATTAAGTGCATCCCATTCTCATCAAATCAGGAGAAATCCATAGCATGTGTTATTATTGCTAAAAGGTCCTTTCTATTATACCTTTTATAATTACC
Source organism: Hetaerina titia (assembly GCA_037158775.1). NCBI lineage: Eukaryota > Metazoa > Arthropoda > Insecta > Odonata > Calopterygidae > Hetaerina > Hetaerina titia. Next base: position 51,669,901 of record CM073769.1, on the reverse strand, counting down.
CCGTTTTATTGATAAACCAATGGTATTGATGATAATTGAATTGGGCTCCCAAGCTGAGGGTCTGTGATCGATTCCCTTCTATCTCAAATCCCGATATCCTCTCGATAATTTTTAGTGTTCATAGATGAGGCGACTATTGGCAAAGGTTTTCTCCCCAACCTTCTTATACGAGTACATGCAGGTAATGTACCTGTACTAACCCCTACACAGAAAAAAATTCGTTCATTTCATTCTTCTTCTCATCAAGCAAGCTTCTCAACTTCTTTGGAAGGAGAGGAAGTTTTCTTGTCTTGTCGGTTGCTACAGTTGCAATGGATTTGAATCTAACTTGGAAAATCGGTGAAGAATCTCCTAGCTTTTAATTTTCATTTTATTTTGACTTATTGATGAATTAGAGTTGGGGAAGGATGTGGAAAAGAAAAAGCCTAATTTTAGATTTTGATTATCGAGCAAGGAAATAGCCTAGCGGGTATGTCTCTTACCCTGCCATCCTCCACGGGTCATATTGAAATGGTAGTTAGATCACTATCCATTAGATTAATTTGTAATTAATGGTATTCCATATCGTGTTATTATTGAAAGTTGAAACTGCCAAACATTCTGTTTCTTCCTGTGGTCGTCACTAATCGTGCGAAGGAAAAAAGGTAGCGTGAATAGGAAATGTTCTCACGCGAGCTATAGCATTTGATAATTTTCCAACAAGAAAAAGATATGCAATTAAATAAGGCGCCAGGTATTCACCTCGTGAGCAATTTTAAAATGCGAGGAGGGGGTAGTCCAACCTCCCACGAGATAGGATACTCCCTCGAATTTTATAAAAAAATATTAACAAATGTACGATAGTGAAATTTTGGAATAAAATAAATGGTAAACGTGGCATTGCACATTAAACAGAAGGAATCGATTCAAATTAAAAGAAATAAATGCTGATTTTCACGATAATTATCAGCCTTTGCTAAATCAAACATTTTACTTATTACATAAAGAAATATTGCTTCGCTATAAAGAATCAAGAATGAAAGATCAAGAATCAAAAATTAAAAGGAAAATAAAAAGTGTTACCTGCTATCGATTAGGCCATATGCGAAATATTTGAGATTCATTGTAGGAATTTTCAATTTAATAATTATATGAAGTTCAAATAATAACCAATAGATTACAGAATCTTAATAAAAAATTAAAGTTAAGTTGGCAGGCTCATTGGAAAACCCAGGATGGGAATCCCTCCAGACATGATGGAAACAATCGACTTTTGGAAAGGCTCGTGGCTCCCACGTTCATTGGAGGGGAATATTATGCCCCCTTAATTTCGACGCTTTATACAAGAAAAATTATATAAAATAAGAAATAGACTTGAATACCGACAGATTTAAATATTCCTTCTTCTTTTGTAATGTTCGGGATTACAACAAAATGAAAAACAAGCTCTCGAATATTTGTGATGGAAGCACCAAATTTTTATTTATCATTCAAGTATACGATATGACGAAAAAAATGCATTGGACATATATGACATAGAAAACTGGTAATCTTAAAACCCATCCCGCGCAACCCGATGGTGGTGGTCAGGGAAGCACGTGCACATAGAGCAAATATGTTACAGGGTGAAACTTCTTGTTTAAAAATTGGTGTCGCCTCTGGAAATAAAGGTAGCTTAGGCTGTGTAAGTTTATCGGTATTATATTTATCTGGTAAACCACACAAAGCACTAGTAGATTGGGCGCCTTATGAGTAAAGTGTCATTTTATATATCGTCGAACTTAGTCTCTATCATAAGAGAGTCTCTAACCTAACCTAGTGAGCGAAAATTTTAGCATTTGCTTGAAGAGATATTTTTTTGTTTTTAAATAACCCATAACTCGCTGAAGACGAAATCCTGCCAACCTTCTGAACTGCGTGGGTTGTAAAAAGGAGTGATTATAAATTTTATTTGCATAATTTCTTAACTAGCATTTTAATAATGTGTTAGGCTTGTTTTTAATCTACATGTGTGGCATAATTTCAATTGATTTGCCTCCGGTATTTCTTCAGAGGCAGCCGTTGCACATTGAAACATATTCAATTCGCCTACGGCAACGATTGCGGTAACACGCGATGTAGAAATTTGCTTTCGGTTCAGCAAATATCATCCGAGATCTAGGTAATACTGCATAAGGTTTATAGAGAGTTTTCAATGCTAATATCTAGAAGATAGTTTAAAATGTTCAAAGAGTAAAGGAAATCAATTTCGAAGCAGGTGAATCCGAAGTAATAACACTACTGCTGCCGTTTTGATAGGAGATAATCAAAAAAGGTTAAGAGCATAATTGAAAATGTTGAAAATTTCATTTTCTGCCACTCACACGTTGGTAACAGAAAAATTACACATGATACTTGTTTGTGCGAGTTGGGTTTCGAGACTGGTCACATCCGAACAAAAGGACACGGGGTAAATTTACTCGTATAGTTTTCATCCCATTTTTCGTTCTCCATGGTTAGATAATTGAACTTTCATGACGTTAATTCAACTGCATATATTGAAAGAAACTGCGGGAGGCGCTGGGACAGTAACTTTTAATGGAGTCATCCGCTAAAGCCCGTCACAATGCAACAGTTTCAAGGTGCAAGAATCATTCGCATTGACCGGGATCATTGTCCAAGCGAATGATTTTTCCACTTTGAAATTGTTGCATTTTACTGAAAATATTTGTCTTTATTCTTTTATATAGTTGATGCTATACCTTACCACGGCTCAATTCATCAGAAGTTGGAAAAAACATAGAATTTTGCTCATTGCATCACGCTGCATTATGTCGTCCTTGCCAAAGATAGGATTCGATATTCGATACGCAGCTGGCGCACGGCCTGCCGCTCTAACCAGGAATGATATTTCATCCGAGCCATCCGTGAGCTGTGACCCTAGAAATTTGGCCTTTTTTGATCCCTAATGTTAATATCGCCACCGATTGTCAAGCGTGCTCTCTACTTCATCTTTTTCCTCTGTGTCTCCTCTCGACACCGCGGCATCCTGCTACCTTCTCCTTCCTCGAGGCCTTCCTCCGAGAAGGCGGCACCTGACTCGTCCGCCCCCGCCCCCTCGCCCGCTCCCGATTTATTATTTCTTTTCTCCGTTTGTCTGTACGTTTTTCTTCTTTCTTCGTTTAAATAGCCTCGTTATGCACTATGCTCTTCCTCTGCCACACTTCACCCATCCCGTCGCCAGATACACTCGCCCTTCTCCTCTCCTTCCCCCCTCCCCCAACAATCCTAGCATTATATTCCCGCCCATTCCCCCTGCACCCTCACTTAGCCCCGGGCCCTCACACTCCCCCTCAGTCCACCTCTCCCTCCACCCCCTGATGCTCCCCACCTCAGAACCTACCCCTTGGCCCCCTTTTCCATCTTTGAATGATGGCCGGTGAACCCCGACCGGAGCCATATATCATTCAAGATGGCGGCCCGTGCCGGGGTTTTTGGAAGAGAGAGAGGAGTAAGACCCTCCCTACCTTTTCTCTCTCTCATTCTTTGTGAGGAGGAGGGATTTCACGGAGTGTGTGTGTGAGTGGAGTGGGATGGGGAGGGCGGAAGGACTCCTCCAAACCGGGGGATGAGAAAGGCACCCCCACCTCTGCCCGCTCCATACACCCTCCAGCACCCTTTTCCGTAGGGGATATCTCGGCTGGGGATGAGATGGGTGGGTTGGCGGGGTTTTGGGAGAGGAGGGAGGGAGGGGTTAAAAAAGGATTTGGGGAGGGTCGAGGGAAGGGTGGCCGTGGGTGCCCGAATGGGAGGCGAGGGGAATGGATGTTCGAGAAGCAGTTTTGTGAGGCCGTGTGGGTTAGCGTTTACCGGCAGATGGCGGGAGTTCCCTCGTCTCGGGCGGAGAGGGGACGGCGAAGGGGACAGCAGACCCTCTCCCCCTTGAGAACTCATCCCACACCCTCCTCGTCCTCCTCCCCGATCCTCATCCACGCCCTCTCCCCCAACCCCTAACCACGTCCACGGCGAGCACTCACACATACGTGCACACACGCCAACAAGCACAAACCCCCCCCCCCCTACTCTTCCCTATGCCCGAGAGAAAATAAGAGAGCAAAATAAAGCAGTTGGAAAAATAATAAGTGATCTCACTGTGATGGGTTGATCGCTCACTCCCACCAGAGTCGGAACGGATTGCAGTCATGCATGTATAAAGCCGCAGGGGGGAAGAAACTGATTCCGAATTATGTTCTCCTCATTTTGAAACGAACCTTCGTCGGTGTTCCGAATGATGAAATATGGGAGACGAGAGCGGGATAAGAGGACGTCAAATGTTTTGATGCACTCGCTTGTTCACGCAGAGAAATTTTTATGGCCAATCCCATGCCACTGCAAAGGGTATAATATTAATCGATCTGTTTGCACACAATTTAATTATAGTGCGTCAGTTCCTACCTCGGCGGAGAGAGTTCATCAAAATATTTGACCGCAACGACTTAGGTTGACTTGGCGCGAGCCAAGGCTCGTCTTGGCGAACAATCCTTTACTGGTGCGTCATGAGCACTGGCCGTTCCCGCCCAAGGAAGTATGCCCAGCTGTCTTTTATCCGAGGAATAATATAAATTGTTTTATGCTCGCTGATTCATATCTATATTTGCGCATATGCCAACTCACTAAACAACAGGTCTTCTAGCCGATGCTTGATTTGAATACTTTATCAAATGATGCTAATTTTAAACAAAAAAACTCAGGTTATATTTTGTTGTGACGGCCAGAAATCGTGAACATAGGAAAATATTGATAAAATGAGACTTGAGATGAGTATCCAGTAACCGAACCAAATATTTTACATTGTATCATTAGAAATTAGCTCGGGTGGATTTTCACTGAGGTGCCATAGTGTACAGAATTTGCCTATTATAGTCTGCTCGTCATTTCATTTACATGGTTAAATCCGATGTTCCAGAAAAATTGTCATTACCATACAAAAAATATTCCTGAAATTGGCAGAATCTTTTCGTCCTGATTTCAAATCAAACAAAATTCCCGGCCAAAAAATATTCCTGAAGTCTTTTCGTCAGGATTTCCAATTTTAGCTTATCCTTGTCTTATCCCGTTGCAAAAAGTCAAAAAAATGTTACTAATGTTTGGTGTGTAGACACTTTATTTGTTAATTATACGAATTAAGACTCACGTGTATCCATTATTCATTCAAAAATTTTCTTTCGGGATCTTTCATGTCAATTAATACTTACTGATCAAGTCAATAAAATATCATCTTCATTTCTATGTTATCTGCATCTCAAATTATACACCTAACATATAGCTACCATCAAATTAGAAAAGTTTTATCAGCACTATTTTTGCTTAAAAACCCTCCGTAATATTTATGTCGTTGGCTTTAGGAGTCTACAGAACACATGAACCAATTGGGTAAACTATAATTGTAGTTTCAAAGAAGATTTGAAGACCAAGTCTGTACTTGTATTTTACCTTAAGAAACTGGAAATGATTTAAAACGTTGCCTTTTCAACTTTTTTTCTATCTTTACCCAGAAAATTTGTTCTATAAATAAAGATAAACTCTGGACTAGCTGCATATTGAGCGAGTTTCCATCAAATTCTTAGGTGAGATTGAAAACGAATCAATCGTCACTGGTTAGTTCTTTTATAAACATTATTTTTGCCGCTGTGGATTTGAATGCCAATTGGAAAAGCGTATTCGAAGCACTCATCCAAAATGAGAGCAAAATCCTTAAACTCAGTGTTATTCAAACCAATACTTTTTAATAGCAAATTTTAACTGCTGTCCCGCATTTTAATTACACTTACTTGTACATTCTAAAATATATCACGCAATATGATAAAGCTGCAAACGTTTTTTTCAATGATAATCGGAAACTTATGCTTTATGATAAACAATGAAAGCTCTCAGCCTTCGTTCTTCATATCGTTCACCCCAAAAATCCCAAAATGTGGTATAAAGAAATATGCCATGGAACACGTTTCCCAAAGTCTTCAATGCTTCCATTTAGGCCACTTAGGTGTTATTAAAGGTTCTTCTTACCTATTTGAAGTGAAATGTTCTAGTCCGTGGAGCGTGTAATTGGAGTAATATCGACTGTAATTTCTGTGGGAATTTTATTGAACCCTAAAACACTAAGGTGAAATTAATAATATTTTGAATTATATAATACGAGCTCGTATAACGCAAAAAAGCCCCTACCATTGATTATATATATTTATCTTCTAGTATAAATAGAGAACACGTACGTTAAAAGGACACTCACATTTCAGTGACCTTTTACGTGTTCTCTATTTATATTTTTGTGTTATATTATGCCACTCAAATGATATATTGCCGCGAACCATCACGAAGACGTGTGGTAGAGGGTGCTAGGTCAATACCCTCGAGGTACCCTCAATGCCCTCGAGGCTTGCAGCAAGATTCTTCGGTTGTAGTATAGCTTTGCTTTTGTTGTGATCATAAATCGTAATAAATCGAATATATCGTACGAATAATCGAATAATAATTTGAATAATCGAATAGATTGTACGAAGAAAGAAAGATTTCATCTTCTTTATTTTTCTAAAATTTTATGAAGCTTACTTGGCTAAAATGTCCAATTCTTAATATTTATAGCAGGTTTCTGGAAGTTACCAGTCAATTTTAATTAAACTAGACAATAAAACTGCACATATGTTATATTGCCTATCATGACTACTTCGCCTAAAAATAAGATAATATAAATTTCATAAATGACAAGATAGCTACAAATTGGATAGGATAGTCAGACCGCAATATTCCTCATGCCATGTGAAAAATATTTTAGCAAGACAGATCCTTTGATTCAGGGTGTCAACTGATACCTTAAGGACAATTTGTATATGAAATGCTTCTTCCTATTTTTTATGCCACTTCAACTATTTTTATGACATTTGCAGTGAAAACTAAGGTTTCTGATAGGTAGGATAATTTGTCTTGACGGTAATACTTATTCCACTCCAAAAAATGAAATTTTGACTTTTTTATTTCTTACCCGAATTTTCCTGTGATACCTGAAGTGAATGAAGAGCAAGTAATAGAGATTCTCGTTTTTAATTCAAACTAATAATCATAACTAGAATTCTAAATTTTTTCTAACTAAATATAATGATAATTAGTTATTTCGTGTGTGTTGTATTGATTAAACGTCATCGATGTATTTATAAATATCTGTAAAAGCGCCAACAATTATTCAAAAATCAATAGCTGCCTCGGTTAGTGCATGTGCAAATCTTTTAGCTATAATTAATAGATAAGCACAAAATTAAGCGTACTTACCTGTTTTTCAGTTTTTCACTTGATAACAATATTGAATGAATTCCAACTAATTCTTCGCTTACAATATGGTTGTACTACACCTAAACCCAGCTGATTCCACTAGCACGATGATGTTTTCTCTTAGCGTTCCCAAATCACACATTTTATCGAAATATACATTAAATTACGCAAACCGTATATTATTTTATTGCAATCATCGAGTAAATAAATAATTTTACCGAAAGTATCGCATTCATTTGCTTTGTTTACGTCCAGACTCTCCCGTGGATATCACCGCAATTCCGCCAATTTTGTTCTCGGGAGGCGAATGAGTTTTCGCCGTCAAGCGGGATTCCTAATCCCGGGCAGCCCTCGGGAACTCTCTCGTCTGTTAAATCTAGATATATTTCGGGAGGATAGCATAAAACATTTCTGATAGATGGGCATATCTTTCAAGAGTATTAGTAGCGTATCATATCTTGTGGGAACAAGATATTACATTTGTTCCATTTAATGTCCTCCCCTTGAGGGCTTAAGTGAATTGAAATTTTAAAACGTATCGTCATTTTAATGAATGTCAGTCATTGATATGCCATTACACACAAAGCTTTTGTATATTGTGTGTCTCTATGAATTTCTTGGGGACAGGGTGAGTAAGGTCTTGGTAAAAACATCAACAAAAATGTGAATTACTTTTCCATTTCCTTCTATTTTTTTTAGAAATTTACTCTAAAAATGCTATAACTCAATAAGTTCCTATGATAGGAGGAAAGAGGAGAGCAAATTTGAAGTCCATGTATGAGATAAAGTTGTCAAGAGAGTTCTAACGATTAAAAAAAATAATAAATTTTCTATAATCTATTTATATCAAAATTACTTCAGACATTTGATTTTCATTCAAACATTTCGCGCATACGGTTGCAGGATTTGAATTTTCTTGAATATTTTTGACAAATTACTTTATTTGAAATAGAGAATGTTTACAAGGTACGCTTGTTTGGCTGTTTACAAATAATGACCCTAATGATACGTCGGGACATTTATGCGAAAAATCTCTGCATTAAAATACGTTAGTTTATCTCGCTATGGAAAAATAATTTAAATAATAAACAAGCATAAACGGACAGTCTATCATAGCTAAATTGATTCATATTGTTCTAAATACTCATTCATATTCTTCAAAATAAAATGGCAATTCATCTTGTGAACATATTTTAGCTTTGAGATTAATTTGTGACTATCCTCCAGTCACTTTCGATTATTTTTTCAAATGTCGCTAATTGCAATTGGCAAGACTCGCAGCACAGATTTCCGCGGCATGCTTTAGATTCTGTGTAGCAGGCGGACTCTGTGGAGGAACGCGCAAACTAAATAGAGCTTTCGGAAAGGAACGAGTCCTGAGTTTGGCCGTTGGAGCCGCGCAGTTCTGCAAGCGAAGGAACTACCAGTGTCTGCAGTTAGATGTCACAATCATCACATTTGAGGTGTACTGGTTTAAATGTCAGTGATACGTGTGCGTATTGATTTCATTGCATCAAAACGTGAATGCAATTCAACAATCTTTTTAATTCAATGCATGCCAATAGTGCAGAGAAGATCCAAATTTTGATCACATTGAAAATTATTTACAGCCAAATTTTACTCAAATATGATATCAAACATAAATATGTTTAAAAAAAACCTAAACTTTTTTTCCTCAAGGGATGAAAGAAAATTCTTCAGAATGATATGAAAATTAAATTACGTGAAAAAAGAAGATGATCTCTGGAGACAGTGAATTACAGCACCCTTTGAAATGAGTAATATCATGTTCTATATTTCTCCACTCCTTAGGTTCATGGAATCGTTTTATCGAATTTTAAGTTTCGAAGATTTTCAAAAGGTTTTGAGACTGATAAAATGCATATGAAACTATGTCCTCAGACCTCTAATATTACTGATTTTATTTTGAAGAATTAACACTGCATTGAATTAACGTTGAAAATTAGAACTCGAAAAACTTATTAATAATTCGATTCAAACTGTATCCTATACTTAGTTAGACCCTTGGTAAGCCGAACTGAGGTACACAAAGTATTATGCAGAACAGAGGTATATTAATTTTTAATGTTCTTCAAACATTAAGATCGTATGGCAAGCAATATTATGTGCATATATTTATATTTGTGTGTGTTTGTGTGTATTCAATTCAATTAAATTCTCCCAAATGTGGCATCATAATTACTTTAAACGAAGTCAATCCTTCCAAAAAAAGTAATTAATGGAAGCATTCACATCACTAATGACAGAAATTATGGATTATCTGATATGGCGGTTATCTCTACATGCTTTTAGTACTCGGAATGTCACATATTGCAAATTAATCCATTCAAAAATCAATTTTTACCTAATATTAAAAATACCATTATTACCCTATAACCGTGTTATACGTACAGTATTCTCTGTCAAACCCAGGCGAGGTAAGGTAGAGATGTAGATGAATATTTATTTGAAACTTTTAAATATTCAATGTAACCGCAAGAAAAAATGTTCTTTTGGAATAGCAAGTTTTTGACAAAAAAACAAATTATAAATTTGGTGTCTCGTCGAGTTTCTTTGTTTAAAATTGTTTCCCAAGCTCCTGCTCACTTCAACGGAAGTATTAAACTATATTAGATTCTGTAATATAACTCTTTTCCTCCCATTATTAATTACGTGCGTAATATAGCTAATGATCTTCCTAGGCGCTGCTTTCCCCGTTCTTTACAGTTTAAGTATCTTTTGGGAAAGGAATGCATATGATTTTAAATAGTATATTGTAATACCATCCACTTAAGCAGCGTTTAAATTAGAAGCAGGCAATAAATAGCATATGAATATGTTATAAATCATCTAATTTTTGCTGTAAGTGTTGACTTTTACATCAGTGATAAAATATATCTTAGATTTAAAAGCTTAAACTTAAACTAAAACCGAAGGAAATTTTCGTCTAGGTGCTAGTTAGTTAAATAAAAGGCAACCACAGTTATATATTCATGAATTTCTTTTTTAAATAGAGTAATTATCAATTCATTTCAATTAATAATAAGTCGTTCCATGCCAATATGCTTGACAGTAAATAGAAGAATTGATTAATGGTAAGTTGGTTTGAATGTAGGCTGCATTATGAGCTACCTACTCGCCTACGATTTGTGATTAAGACGTAATATATCGCATCGTCAATAACCTGATTGTTTCAGCAGCCCAACATTGTTGGACTGACAACGCCATTACACAGCTTAGGGGATTGATGTAATTTTCGGTGATTGAATATACGAACAAAAATGAATGACAGAAGTTATCCCATTATTAAATGGTGTGGAACTTCTCAAACATTTTAATGTTCCAAAATATTCAATGAAAAAGCGGCGGGCGGGGTAGTCATAACGCACGACAAAATAACACTTAGAATTCGTGGAATAATGGCTTTTAAAATTGCACTTCTCACCAGTAAAACATGAGTCAGCAGTACATAAATTACTGTATGCATAGTCATCTCCAGAGCATTCGTACCTTAGTTATAAATTACAGATTCAGGTGTGATTTGGTGGAACTGTTCCATAATAACAGAGATGAAGACTACTACAATTTTCCCCTAAATTATTTTGTGAAAAACTGTAGTAGTCTTCATCTCTGTTATTAGTACCCTATTCTTATTCATTCCACGACGTAGGAAACTTAATCTTATTAAATTCACTTTTCTCCTTATGCTTTAACATTTTAAGGTTACGAGCTTACAAAAAGTACGAGCAATTAACGACGTCATGCGAAGCGAGAATATAAACCATAAATTCGCTCAAGGATCCAAATAATATTAGGTATAGTGTCTTTGAGGAATGCAGTATTTCTAAGGAATAAAATAAACTTATAAATATTCCAAATTTGTAATGAAAATTAAAATTGTGGAATTTTGTTAAGTTTTTTATTGTTCAGTCCAGTCATTAATGTTTTAGGACTGTCCCATGCCAATGACCAATTGCAAATACTGCATGAAATATTTCCTGTTCCTAATAAAATACTAAACAATATGTGTCATTGAGTCCATATTTAAAATATGGCATTTACTACTGTAAATGTATGCACACAAAATTGATCCTCAACTGGTTAAATAAGAAAACAATTTTCTCTGGATATCTATTTCATCTGGATATAATCATTTGAGGGAAATATCATTAATGTGAATTTGCACTCCAGTCACGTAACCTTAGAGAAATGGCGTTCAACTACCAAGGGAAATGTACTTATAGAACATGTTTATGATTCCTCTTTGAATGGTCGCATTTCCTAACCGAGGTCTTGCAATCAGAGTTTAATAGCTGCTGCGAACCAATTCTCAGTTCTCGATTTTCCACTTTGGCGACTTTTAAACGAGCGGGTATGGGGCCGTTAAGTCGTCGACCAATCAGATGCCACCTGAAGGATATTCAATTAATGTTTGAAAAATAACTAATTCCCAGATACTAATTTCCAGACACTATTGGTGTCAAAACGAGGAAGGGTGGGAAAGAGAAAGGGGAGGGATGGAGCTTATTCCGACGGGAGGGGGTGGAGGGAAGTCGCGGGAAAGAAAGGGGCCGGTTGATAGAGGGGTGGGGGTGGGAAGGAGGAGAGCACGGCTCGTTGGTTTGCAGTCGCATATCGGGATGCCACCGCCACTCCATTCCGAAGTGACGTATTTCCCCTCGGAGGTTTTCTTGATTTGTCTGTCGGGCTATGAATCCACGAGAGAGAAGTCGAAATTATTTATCGCCCCCTCATCAAATGTGACACGACCCGTGGAGGGATGAAGGGACCAGGTCAAGGGGGAGGGAGGTGAGGAAAGAGGGAGGGTGGGAGCCCAGAAGTTATATGGAGTGCAAAAGGGGAGTTGTGGGAGGTCTAGACGGGGGAAGGGGAGTTGTTGGGAGGGGGGGTTGTACTAGGGTAGGGGCGGGAAGGGGAGGAGAGAGAGTCGGTCATCAATCTCCAAACTCCGCATCGCTGTCCAGGAGATCGATGGTGGACGTAACATTTTTGCACTGCCCTTTCATCCCATCAGGAAGGAGAGTTCACTCCGCTGCTCAGGTGAGTCCATTTTCCGACAGAAAACTCGCCGTTTAACTTCTTTATCCGGACGTGACTGCCACGGCCGAAAGGGAGCGGGGGCAAGCACCCTTAAATGCCACATATACAAACACGCACGCACAGGGACCACCTCCCTCCCCCCCCCATCCCGCTTCCGCGCCCCACCTCAACACCCCTCCCACTCCGCCTCACAACTCACTACGCTAACACTCCCGCTACCTCTCTCGCTCTCTCTCTCTCCATCTCCCTCTAGCTCTGACGTTTCAATCGACGTTTCCTCCTGTTCCCATGGAGATGAATAACCCGCAGGGGAGGATTGTGACGTCAAATGAAAGTGATAGGATTGCCTCACGCCGCGGCATTTTGTGTGAACGACAATGCAGGATATCTGCAAATGAACCGCATGCACTGTCCGCCCCCTCCGTCTGTCCTCACCGTGCTCGTGCTGTCAATGGCGTCCGGGCGTTCTTTATGTAAATGCCCTGTTCACAACAGCTCCACGACGGAGAGTTGTCGCATGCTGCTCGCGATTCGGTGACCGCGTGTGGTGGGGGTTGTCGGGGACTCGGGTCAGGTCACGACAAAATTTGATTCGGTTGCCACGTCGACCGTTTCCTTTATCTACATTATTTCCACTCGAGGAATGTGCATATTCATTAATGAGGAAAGCCATTGGTAATTATTTTCAAACATTTCGTGGAATTTCACCGGAGGAATAAGTACTCACCTTAATTATGGTTTAACTCAATTATTGAAAGGTCGAATTTCCTAAAGTCATAAGAAAGGAAAATTTTCTGAAAGCTTCATTTCAAAAGTTTATAGCTTCTAAGAGATTTGAGCGATTTCGTAGCGTGGCGAATCGCTTTCGAAATAGTCCCTGCTTCTTTTTTTTATGTATATTGGCACCATTATCATGGGGAGATTGCAAATTGATAACTAGCAATAACAGTTATTTAATTCCTAAATTTTTTCTTTGAACTATAAATTCTCTCGGAAAATTCCAATTAGCGCACGGAACGACTCCACTTTTTTCAGGAAATTACCGAATTCCCTCCTCGTAAAATTAATTCAGAATCCAAAAAATATTCTGAAATACTTAATTGTCCAAATGCGCCAAATGGGTTATCAATTCACCACTATGTTCCAGTAATCTTATTTCCCATTTCATCTTTTTTCCGATGCACCCATAATGATGCACTTAATCGTCATATAACTAAATAATAGCTGGTTATATATGAACATTTACCTGAGTCCACCATTGCGTCATTATTGCGTTAAGCGCTTGTTTTCACAACTAAAAGTCGGTTTTTCATAATTATTTTGCATGATCCCGTAGTTTTCCACTTCGAAATAATTTGCTTAAAAATGTTGACATGCTTTTATCTAGCTAAAATACGTAATATCCGTTATTAACTCCAGGCTGATTTTACAGAGGATATTATCCCGTTCATAACTGCTATCGTGTTCTTCATTGAGGGTCGCAAAGTCTACTTGTATTTAACTACCAGAAGTTTATAAATTATTGCTATAGGATGGCGTTTTCATTCATTAGTAATTGTTCATGAAAGTATATCCACCTAATTTTTGGACTAAAGTACCAACATGCATGCTGACCGCGAAATTAAGTGTTTCACCTAAAGATCATTGAAATTTCCAATGTTGTTTCAACCAAAACTTAAGCATTAGAGTCGCTATTAGAACGTTGAGTAATAAAAATTCCAAATAGAGGTTTTCCCTAGCATTATTGCTTAATATCTAGACAATAAATTGTATTGATAATGCAACTAATTGCTATAACGCATGATACGAACAGAAAACTTAATAGAAAGACCAGCACATGATGCCCTTATTTTACTGTTGTTTAAATGTAATGCATTCCGTTTAAATGAGGATTAAATTTTTGCTGACGAAAAAAGTTCCTGAACAAAAACATTGTCTTCGGTTTGAGGAATAGTTGCCAGTGACATTGTCTCGTATATATGTTCGCTATATTCCTGCCACGCGTGTCAACTTGCTGGGTAAAATGTAATGGTAAGAAATTTATTACTGATTTTTTCAATTATTTAGCTTTTTCAATCAACACCATTAGTCTGCGAGCAAAACATTTGGATCTTTAATGTTTTCCAATTTTCTTGCATAATATTTCCCAATTTAATGGACCTATTGTAAAACATTAGACGGCAAATTTGCGTGTTTTCTCGTGATGAAGTGAATTTTTCCTCGTGTGTCGGAGAACGGTAACAAACAAATCCCTTCAAATAGGGGAATAGGAAACCATCAGTTACCGAAATCACAAATAAAAGTAAGCAAAATACAAAATAAAGGCAGCAGCTCGTTTTAGCCAGTTGAACGAAAACATGTTGATTGCAAATAAAAATATCTTCACCAATCTTTCTTTCATAGTCGGATTAAAATCCTGCATCCAGAGACAATATTTTGCCGAAAATATTTTTCAGGTCCTACGTCAGACCGATTATTAACATCTAGATATTTTTATGTCATTATAAAATCAGAAAGGTAGTTTTAGAAAGATAAAAATAAGAGTCTATTTCCTAAAAGTTTCCCTCTGCCCTCTTCAAGTCTACACATATACCTTGAATTTATACTTGGCTAATGGCGTTACAATCCTGCAGCCATTGGTCTGTGCAAACTCTTCATTTATTCATATATCAGAATCATATTCCACCATCATTCATTATTCCATTGATTGAATCAAATTCAACGCAGCACCCACATCCCTCGAAGACAAGGGAAGGCTTCATTCAACTTACACCCCAGGACCAGGGATTGAACCATATCACCTGATGAAAAGGACCGCGGCCCAAGGGAAGGGAGGGTTATCTTTAGATTCCAGGAAAAGGCTCTGCTTCAGCTGCGCTTTCGAAATTGAAATCTCTCTCTTTGCAGCTCTCGCAGCATCCTGCTCTATCCTACCACCCCCGAGACTCCCCCGCTCATCAGATCCAGTAACACACACACACGCATTCCCACCCTCTCCACCAACTCCCAACGCTATCTCCTCCGACACTCTCTCTCTCTCCGACCGACCTCTCTCTCTCTTTCTCCTCCCTCTCTAACACTTCTACTCAACTCCCTTCCTCTCCTCTTCCCGCAAGCAGACATCTCTCCCGGGCGGCAAATCAACCAACAACCCCTTAGCCAGCCAGCAGCTGGTCTCCTGTCTAGCGGCGATTGTCCCTTCTGGGAAACCCACAGAGCCACGGAATGATGGATGATCTTCGCTCTGGGGTCCGAGGCGTCCCCCACTCGCTGCTTGCTCGCCTGCCGCACCGTTCCCAAGCTCTCCCCCCCACCATTTCCTCCTCCCCCATCGCCACTCCCCTCGCTCCCTTTTTCTATAGCTTTTCCCTAACCCTGGGCCCACCATCCCACCCAATCCCCCCGCCCCATCCCTCTCCCCTTTCCATAAGAGCCGCACCTTTTGCCACGCCGCTTTCCTTCCCACTCCCACACCCCCCCTACCCTCTAGACCCGATCATCATTTCCCATATTCCTACCGTTCCACTCTCCAGCACTCCCACCCCCTGGCTTCCTCCCTCCCCCTCCATGCCCACCCTTCCCAACATAAGTTCTCCCAATGCTTCCTACACCTTCTCTCTCCGTACCTATACCACTGCTCCATCCGGATCGCAACTGGCTAACAGAAGGGCATGTGTGATAGAGAGAGGGAGGGAGAGAGCTAGAGTTAGTCTAAGGTCGTTGTCGTCCTATACATGGCTTGAGCCGCCGGGAATGACGGGACAGAAAAATATTTTTTAATGGGCGAAGGCACGGTGGAGAGAGAGAGAGAAAGGACAGGAGTAGGAGTGTGTTGTACCGTGTTTGTTTTAGTAATGTCCTACCTCCTTTCCCCGCGTCCACCTTTCCCCACCTCCCCCCCAGAAGGTCTCCTCCCTGAGCCCGTCTCACAGCTCCCCTGCCCGTCGTTCGATTCTGCTAAAGCAATTGTACCGATCGGATTGGGAGTGGGACGGCGGATGGGGGGAGTGGTCCGGAGAAGGGAAGAGGACGCTCCCGGGGAGGGGGAGCGGGGGGACAGGTATCCCAACACCACGTACCCTTCCCACCTTTCTCCTTCACCCGCCCAGTCCCGGGTTAATTAAATTGGATGCGACCGTGTACGTACATAAGTCCAGGTGAATCGCGAAACATATTTACACGGAGTGCCATCGGGTCGGGTGGAAAAGTTGGACGGTAGAG
Source organism: Hetaerina titia (assembly GCA_037158775.1). Lineage (NCBI taxonomy): Eukaryota > Metazoa > Arthropoda > Insecta > Odonata > Calopterygidae > Hetaerina > Hetaerina titia. The sequence continues at coordinate 51,653,338 of CM073769.1, read as the reverse complement.
CGGAAGGATGGGGAGATAAAACTGTTCAGCTGCCCGGGAACAAATGAGGGGACTGGAGGCGAAAAGGAAAGATAAGAACGTGCCGCGCCTTTTTTTCCTATTACTATCCGATGTCGAGAGTAGATTGGGTTTGAAACTTCTTAGGTGGTTCCCACTTCAGTATCTCTATGTTAATCCTGTTCCACCTGCGTCGATGAAACATTGATTTTTTTAAGCGAGTACCTAAGCATTAATGTTTGCATCTCCTACGCCTGACAGTTTATTCAAATTACTCCAAAAGAATGGGAATCTTCGGTAAGTCGGAAAGTGCATTTTACCTAATCTTCATTCTCATCTCGGCTTTTAAATAAGGCATCAAAATAATAATATGTGCACTTTTTTTACCATAAAAAAACTATCGCTACTAAACTGATCGAACGCGGAAGATAGGAAGACAGACTGAAGTGGATTCCACCGTCTCGACATCAGTATGGATTACGTTTCCATTTAAAGTGCCGGCCATAAGTTAATAGGAATGCTATTCTTTTCCGAGACATTTCGGAAAGATTGATCCCTAGAATGGAGGCAAACAGTATAATACACCCTCTTACTCGTGTGTTAAAATTCACTCTATATTTTAATACGGAGCAGTTTTAGGATATCTCTATATGTTCTCTAGACATTTCAACACACTATATAATCCTCCGTATATACACATATTTCGCAGTACACATATGCACATAAAAACACACACGTATTAAAACTATATAAATAAATATATATATATTTCCATACATATATTATATATTGATGATTTTGTCGAAGTAACACGGAAGTGTTGAATAAGGTTGAGTACTACTGTTTCTTCTGAGGAAGATAGAGCTAAATTCCGTCGAAATTATTAAGAAATAATGTGTGAGTGTTCTATTTATGAGTGTTTGTATATTTTTTGTTGCTAAGTCCATAATTGTTCTTATGGAGTTACTTAATTACATGCAGTCATTTGCTGATTTTAATTAAATATTATAATAATATAATACGCAGGAAAGGGAATTTGAAAGTAACATTTAGTGTCAGCGACTGTTTCAAGTTTTCCTTCACACTTTTGTTTCTAAAGTATACCGGTGTTATGCTTCATGATCTTTTATTTCTTTGGCCGTCGCGAAAACTCGTGGTTTCAGAAGCGTCACTAACGATCCATTAGCATTTTTATTTAATCGCAAAATTTCTGCCCCCAGAAATAAAGGTGAGTGAGGTTATTGTAAGAAATAATGGGAGAGAATCTAGTTCAGGGACCCGATGTCCCGTTCCAACGGCAACCTCATGGCTGCAGGAAACACATTTCTTGGGGGAGACATACGACCACGGTCCACGAAAAACGTTTGAACATCTGTTGTTCTCTCCGCCCTTATCTCCGAAACGAATTCTCCAACTTCCGGTACATTATGTCCCAACAAATTGTAGTCACCATGGAGGACTAATATTACTGCAGAAATTGAGGATTCGGACACAGGATGCGGCTGGCAATTTGTGTATGTTGCCATAACGTTGGCATACGATTGTCAGCTTTTAAGGGCCTTTCTAATGACTCGGGAAACAATTTCTCCATTAATTATCTTATTCTTCCTTCAAATTCAAAATTAATCATCCTTTATCTGGCGGTATTAATTTAAAAATGTTACAGTCTAACAATGAATTTTCTAATCAGCTGAAATTAGGACTTAATTTTAATACAGCTATATTATATGAAGTACTTTTCTTGGGTTTGACAGGATGACGTTCGAACGGCACTTCAGTCGATATATTTTCTCAAAAAACATAATGTTTTCTCTCTCGTAAAAAGAAAGGAAATACTACGGCAAAATACTAAAAAGAATCCTTTGGGTAAGATGTAGTCAAATCCTTTGATTTTATTTCAATTCATGTATTTACTGCATCATATTTAATTCGTGGTTTTATGCTTTTTATTGGACCTCCTCTAATCTTATGCTAATTTTTCAGGGCATTATGTCAATCATGAGTACGTAGGTGGTATATTATATATTGAGGATTAAATAGATTTCAATTGTAATTCAAACAAAGATGTGTCTTCAATCTCCTTGCTCTAGGGTAGGTATCTGGTTTTTCAATATCACCCCCAAGACATTGTTGGAGTCGCTCAGTAGGAACCGATGGCCGATCCTTTGCACGTAACTTACCCAACCCTCCCAAATCCTCTTTCGCAGCAGTACATTATCATCCCACGTATAAGTGTTAGATTTGGCACCCGGGTCACCTGGTCACCGCTCTCTCTCTTTTTTTAAATAAAGATTACGTGCCCAGGGAAGTGTGGCTGGGGACGAGGGAGACAAAAAGCCAAAGGGTTGGGAGAGGGATAGTATAGACGGTGGCCGGGATCGTTGCGTTTAAATTATATCTCTAAGGAGACCGTCAAGAGTGCGCGTCACGATTGTTGGTAGAGTATTAGGGTCGTACGTGAGGGTTCTCCTAATGGAAGGGGAGAGTGTGAGGGGTTTGGGTTGGGAGTGAGGGGGTAGAGATGTAGGGGTAGAGGGGGTGGTCGCGGCCACCATCGCGGTGGACCACACGTCTTACCCTGGGAGGACGTGAGGGCGGGGCCGAGGGGAGGGTAGGTAGAGGACGGGGAGAGGGGGGAGTCTGAGGTTAGGGGTCGAGGGCGGAGATGGGGAGAAAGCTCTTGGGAGATGGGGGAGGAGGAAGATAAGGCGAGGGGAGTTCAAGAGAACGAAGTCTCACAGGGGGAGGGGTCGTCACGGAGTGGAGGGGACGAAAAGAGTGGGAAAGGGGTGCAAAAGAGAGGTTGTCGAGAACGGCTGCGGCCCTGGGACGACGATTCCAGCGGAGAATGGAAATTGTATATCAGAAGAGAAAAAAGGAATTGCGATCACGGAAGAAAAGACTTTATCGAAATCCATGACACCTGCGGGACTTAAAATAAATCACTTAGTACTTTAAGCAATTGCAGTCGTGAAAGTAATTGTTTCCCCCCACCAAGATAGAAGAAATTACGTAATGCGGGCTCTAAACGCAATGGCGTTTATGACGAATATGAAGAAGGAAATTCACATTCAGAACCTTTTGAAATAGAATATATTTACTACGACCAATTATTCGACCACAATCGATAAGCATCTACCAATTGGGAATCTCCATTTAACAACTCGAGGCGTTTAATCATTTTGAACAGAAACATGTAATCACAATGCGTAAATCTATGTGAGTCGCTCAGCACAAAACACATAAGAAATCGAGAACTTCTTCAAGCGGTGAACACATCATTCAGCACTGGAATTTGTCAGGATTCGAACCTGCCAGTATTTGTATGAGAAGCGTACAAAGATTCGAATGGAAAGGAAGATGAGAGGAAGGGAGATCCGAGGATGAAACGCTGGAAAGAAGGGCGATAAGGATAGGAAGGAGAGGTGGACAAAGACGATGTGAACAAGAGAGAATTACGGAGAGGGTGGAGAAATTGGACGGCAGAGTAGAAGAGGGACGAGATAAGAGGGGGATGATGGATAAATGGCTGGGGAATGGCAGTGGAACGGGGTGGAAGATGTGTTGGTTAGGGACAGTGGTATAGAAGAGAAGGACGAGCAGGAAGGACAAGGATGCATTGGAGTGAATGGAGGTTAAAGCGAGGAAGATACGCACACACATGCAGTGGAATATAAGACAAGGGAAACGGAAATGTAACGCATGGGTGGAAGGCAAAAGATTAAAAATGAGGTATAAGAGAAAAATGAGCCAGGCTTGGTTACCAAGGTTCGAACACTACCTGTGGCATGGCGCAGTGCCAAGTCTTCCAGTAATGGATAGCTGTAGAACGGAATGGCCCCATGAGTCGATAAGCAGACGCTTAAATATTGCTGTCTTAGTGAAGCATAGCAGGAAAGAAAAATAACAGAGGGCCCACCCGAGAAATGACCTAGTAAATGATAGAATTACGTTGAACAATATAGAGTCATACGACCAAGATCACTTACTCTTGAGTAACCACATAGGTGGAGTGCATACTTTGTGATATTTTAATTGTAGGTTAAGTATTAAAAGTGGCTAGTGAAGTAACAATTGATTATATATATATACATATATACACACACACATATAATGTATGAGTGTGTATTCACAAGGACATAGATAAAAAAAAATTGGATAGGAAAGGCAATATTTACTGTCAACAGTATATAATGCCGGACCGATGCTCTAACCACTTGGACTATCGAGAAGACGTAATTTACACTAAAATGTGCGGGAAGTTTATGCAAGAATCGGGGAATTTGACTGTGCCTTTGGTTTGTTAGTAGAAACAATTTTGGAACGAAAATGCGTTTTTTGTCACGACGACAATGGCTAGATTGAGGAGAAATTCGGTCGAAGGGCGCGGGGGCGAGGGGCGTAGAGAAAGATAAGGTCGGAGAAACGATAAGCCTTCTGCATAAGGAATACAGGTATAGAGGGAAGTAACGTTGATGGTGGCCATAAGAGGTTGGAGATGGAGGGGATGGAGACAGAATTTAAACGGCCCAGGAAGTGATATTTGTCTTTCGTGAAGGAGGGTAAGGAGAGTACAAGAGTTTGTAGGTGGTGGTCAAGGAATCCGGAGATTCTTTCGGTCGGAGAGTTGAAACTGGAAATTATAGAGCGACAGGGGATGTTAGGTTACACAGACATGTATATATATATATATATATATATATATATATATATATATATATATATATATATATAAGGAAAAGGGATAGGAACACATATAAAATTAGGGTGAAACAGCTCCCTAAAGCCATCTTCTGGCCAAAGAATCGGGGGTGTTGTTTGCACAAACTCCCCGAAGATTTCAGTGTATATTTCGGTTCCTCAATAGCTCAAGTGGTAAGAGTATCGACCCGGCAAGTTGAAAGATCAATGTCCCGGTGAAAAAAATATATTTGCACTTGGGATCCACTCGATTCCGCCTTCCACAACTCTCCTGTGTTTGTCTTTTATATCTGTTCCTAACCCGTTTCCTTATATCTACTATATCCATGTGAGTGATCGAGAGGAATATAGAATATAATCAGGACGTATTTGCCTGTTTCGTAGATTTTGAAAAAGCGTTTGATACAGTGAATTGGGAAAAATTAATGCGTGTAATGCAGAAAATAGGAATGGATTGGAGGGACAGGAGACTGATCCGCAACCTGTACATGTCTCAGACTGCTCAGGTGCGAGTGGGGAACGGAGAATCCGGATGGGCAGTGTTAGGAAGAGGTGTAAGGCAGGGTTTCCCATTGTCACCGGTGCTGTTCAACGTGCATATGGAGGAAATGATTAAAGAGGCATGGGATGAACTGGAGGTAGGAATGAAAGTCGGAGGGGAATTCGTAAAATCGGTTAGGTTTGCTGATGACCAAGCTTTAGTTTCTCAGTCAGCCAAGGGGTTGCAAGCATTGCTGAGTGAATTGGAGGTTCAGTGCGATAAATATGGGATGAGAATCAATATTAATAAAACAAAGGTTATGCGATTTTCCATAAAGAAAAAGGCTAAGCTAAATATTAAAATAGGAGGGCAAAAACTAGAGCAGGTAGAACAGTTTACTTATCTCGGAAGTGTTTTGGACCAATACGGTCAAAGTGGTAGGGACGTAAGGAGAAGAATTGCGCTAGGCAAGGAGACTTTCTCAACGAGGAGGGAGTTGATGACGGGGACGTTGAGTAGGGATGTTAAGACAAGACTCGTAAAAACTCTGATATGGAGCGTAGCTATCTACGGCGCGGAAACGTGGTCACTGAAGCAGGAGGATAGACGTAGATTGGAGGCTTTTGAAATGTGGGTTTGGAGAAGAATGGAGAAGGTGAAATCGACCGAAAGGAAAACAAATGAGGAAGTACTGGAGATGGTGGGTGAGGAGAGGGGCTTGTTGAGAGAAATCCTATGGAGGCAGGAAAAATGGATGAAAGGCGTATTGAGCGGTAGTGGAATGTTGAAGAAGGTAATAGAGGATAGAATATTGGGCAAACGAGGAAAGGGCAGGAACAGGATAGGGACGTTGGACGGGATGAAGGGAGGAAAGAAGTACACAGAGATGAAGAGGGACCTGATGTGGAGTAGGTTGCTGGATTGTGTTTTGTTTGGAGTTTCTGGAATATTTATTTGAGAGTTGTGTCCATCCAAAAACCTAACTTCACCGGTAGATCACCTAATAAATATATTTTCCGATAGTAATTCAGTTCCATCGAAACAAGTTGGCCAGCAAGTGAATATTTTCTGATCCCTCGTTTTCCCAGATTTTTAAGGATAAAAATTCGTTTCTTTTAAGGTTCTGTGCTACTATTTTTTATACTCAGTTGCTCCCATGTAATATAATGGACTGCTCAATTAATATGAAAAATATTTTTATCGTTTCCCGAGCAGTATATACATTCATGGCTATGTAACAAATTAATGAAAGCAGTTTTCAAAAGTTGATAACTCATGGAAAGAAGAATCCTACTTAAGATATAGAGATTACCTTAGTAGTACTTTTTGAGTACTAAATCAGATTTTAACCTTCTGAATGAATTTTAAGCGTGCCACGACACCTTTCTGCAATATTTATCATTAAAAATCAGGAAATAAAAAGTGTTAAACAAGTGATAATAAAAAAGATTCTAAATTCACGCAGTATTAGTGAAAAAATCCATATCTATTTTGAATTATTTAATCGTGTTACCATGGTATTCTCCCTCAAAGAAGTAACTATTTCACGATTTAGTACTACTCAGTTGTAGTGTGCAGAGGCGGTTGGCCTGTTGTTTCGGAGCTCGACACCCTGTGGGGCCGCTTATCTGCACGAATGCCCCTTCAACGCACACAATTCTTAATCTTCTATGCAAAATAAACAGAACATTGAAAGCCCTTAGTTTAAAAAAAACCGTTAGATAATTCCTCTGTGTTCAATTCAAATAAGTATATTTATCCTCTTCTGTCCACTACTCTTTTCCGGAAAAAAGCATTAATTGTCCGATTCTCCAGGTTTTATTGCTCGATCCCAATTTTCTTTCCGGATTTTTTGTAAGTTCTTCCCTATGGTGGCTTTCAAGGAATTTGGGATGATTGTCCACCCTGAAAAACTGTTTATTTTTCGTTCATTTGAAAAGTAACTTGCTACAATTATAAGTATTTTTAATATTTTTACTTAATTTTAATATTATCTCTAAAATAAATTTTGCATTCGATAAAAATTCCTTGTGATGACTTTGTTTATTATGATATGTACAGGCCTCATTGATTAAATTAGTAAATTTCACCATCTTGGCATTTCTTTATACGTATTTTCATCTTGAAGTAACCACTTAAATAAATATCCTAGAAAATTCCGAATACAGTTATCGATAAATCATCTCTTCCTCTAAATTCCATTCTCGGTAACACTTAATTATCGACCTCGGAGAGCAAGGGCGGCTTGCGGTTGGAATTATGGAATTTTTTGGCGAAGTCCACTGAAGGTAGAAGGGAGGAGCTCGAGAGCAAGGTTGGCAAAGGATCAACGCGAATGTATGGATGTGAGGGCATAGGGTTGAGGGAAAGAACGGAATGAAAGAGGTGACCCCTTTTTTTGGCGGAGGGAGGCACTTCAGTGCAATTGACCAGCACTAGGCAAAAGCCTGCATACATCCGCGTCATATTCTTGGAAACGATATCTCCATTCTCTTTTCTCTGGTTCTCTTTTTGCGCTAAACAAGCCTCCCACCCCGCCCACCTCCTCTGCCGTCTGCCCAGCGTTCCCTGCAACCGGGAAGCGACTCGGCGTCCATAACGGGGCCTCGTAACCAACAACTTGAATGAAGAGACGTTTGCCCTGAAGACCGCCCTCGCCACTATTTCTTTCCCGCTTCGTTCCCTCTTGCCTGAACTAACATGGCTCCCCAAGCTCCCATCTACCAGCCGAGTTTTACGGAAGGTATCTTGCCACACTATTACCACTTTGGCATCTTATCGGAGGAGTTTCCACTGTGCAAACCGAGTTCTCGGGTTTTATTCCCTAAATGGAAGGGTATTTTTCAGTCGTGTGGAAAGGGCTTATATTGCCTAACACAGTTCTTCGGAGAGGAGAGTGAACTATTCCGCCAAAAAGAGTAGAAGACTTCTGCTAAAAGTATGTTTACCTGAACAAGGCGTTAGATACGAAACGTGAAGAATCAGGCGTGATATTGTGGAATCGAGACATAATGAAAACTTTGTTGCAATTTTCCACAGTTAAAACTTTAAAGTTTTAACTGTGGAAAATTGCAACAAAGTTTTCATTAAGGCGTTAGATGTTTCTCCGTCTTTCATTTTCACCCTAGTCATTATTTTACTGTGCTTAACTACTCACCATAAATTACGCAAATACCCCAGTAGACTTCTTGCTCTCATAATGCACAACATATCCGTATCTTGGACGAGGAACTGGACATATTCGATCTTCGATTGCGGGAAAAATTGAACGATGTAGCACGGAAATTAAGATTTATTTAAGAATTTTATTCAACACACACAAGTTAATGGAAGTAGTTGGTATAATAATTGAAAGAAAATTATATTTTCGAGAAGAAAAATCATTAGTTCTAAGTAAAGATCAGTTATTTTTCGTCATATTAATGAGGTGTAATTTCTAGTCAAAGTCCAAAGTAAAATTTTCGGGTGTAGCATCTTTCGAAGATAAATAATTAATTCAAATAAAGCTGTAAAACATAGTAACATAAAAGAGACTTATAAATCAATTCATTATCCTTTGGAGAATGTGTTAGCTAGGCAACTGGACCGTGGTAACTAGAAAAGTTGTGGTCACGTTAATCGTTACATCTTTGTATTGCACCAAGACGGCAAAGTGGGTAGTTGCCATAATAATATTGCCATGATAAATTTTTAAAATAAGTTTAATATTTTTTACATATTAAATGTTTAAGCTATTTAAAGGGAACACATTTTTTAAGGATACCATATTAAAAATTATGCCTCTCTTGGGTGCGCTCTGGCTTATGCACCATGTAAACGGTGCGACAATATTAATTATTGGACAAAATTACTGAAAAACTTTTGTTTCAAAGAGTTGAATGCGGAATAAGCAGGCGCATTTCCATTTGGCAGCAAACTCTAAGAAAGCGCACCTTGGATTACGTAAACAAATCGACTGGCCGTCGCAGCCTTTCAGGACGGCCTCCTTTTGGCTGTGGCTCTCTCTCTCTCTCCTTCCTCCCGTCCTCTCCCCTCAGTCTGCAGTTCTTCTGCTCCCACTGCCCGCCCATCCCCCTCTCTCATTCACTACTACTCCCGACCCCCCGGACGACTGACTTCGCCTCTTGCTGGTCGTTACGAAGGAGAAACCCAGCGGGACCCCAGGCGGGAGTTAAAGTGCCGCTACAAATGCTGATTGTTGCCTTCATTGCCGGGTAATCCCTTGAGGTGCCAGGGACGAGAAAGACCAGGTGGTAAGCACGCTACCGCCATAAACACTGAGCGCCTTTGTCGTTGCTGCGTGTCGTGATGCATTTCGTCCGAACTCGGCGGGACTACAAATATGAGCGCGCGCTTAAGCAAAGCTGGAAATCAAATCCTGTGAGCATACTTGTAGCTTTTTTGCGCAGCATTTTTTACTCGAAGTCCAACGGCACGGAGACCTTCCCTCTCCCCCCTCTCCTCTAGAGGTTAAAATTCCAAGGAATCAAATGAAATATTATTGAAATCAGCCACGTCCACTCCATTCAATCCTAACCTATATGTATGGGATTGGCCAGCGAAGGAGCTAGAGATTGTGCATTCCGAGGCCCAGTTTGATTATTCACCTAAAAAGTTGTATTTAGTGCAAAAGTAATGCCCTGATTGTAACGTGTGTCAATATAAACTCAAAAAAGTGTTCATTACTATCCTTCCATGTATTTACTGAGTATAGCTTTATTCGCATTTCAGGAGAGGTGGGAAGTTGAGATGACAATCCAATGCCTGCACTTCAATTTTAGGACTTCTGGAAGTATCACTCACCCAAATGTTTTGTTATCTTCGATAAGAACCGTTTTTTATAAGGTAAGTGACTAAATACATCATCTTTTAATGGTACCACCACCGCAGTAATCAATCAGAAGGTTGATTTGGTAGGTGATGGTAGAGCTTACCTAGTACTAAAAACATACAGTGTGTGAATTTCGCACATTAGGGTAGGAGGGGGGTAGTTCCTTTTCCTGTGTTACCTTCAGTTTCCCAGAAATATCTGGTTCCCAAAAAAATCACAAAAATTGAGTGAAGCTGAGGGTGTCCGGAGGCATCACTCGAAATGGAACCAGGGTTGTCCAGTCAGTAATCCAGGGTTCTACCCACTGGACAACCACGCTACTCATTAAATATCATTAATGGTATTTATACTGATGGGATACTTTGAGAACGCTAAAGAAAACTAATGCATGTTGGTGAATAACTATGGTAGTTTCTTATCAGAGATAAATTTCACTGGACATTCAAATAGAGCTTGTTCAATAGGAACGTTAAATGTTTTCGTCGGGAAGAAAATGGCTACTCAAAGGGTGTACAATTAAAATTGCCCGTGGGTAAAAATCATTTTAATGCTGGAAATCTTCCAGGGACAATAATAATTTGAAGAGAGATTTTTCAACGATGATTTAACCACATTTGTCTTAGCAGCCTAATGCTGGACTTGATATAGTTTTATTTTGATTGAATTACATGTGTTTGCTCTATTTCTATCCCACGTTTATGAATTAATTGGTAATATTTGACCATGCAGAAGTTCACGTGTTATTCAATTCATTTCGTAAACGTAATCAAGCTAGAGGTATAATATATTCTAAAGAGGATGCGTGACGCTTTAAGACACAATACATACACGTATAAGTACACATACGTATAACCATAACGGTTATCGGGAGCGCAAGTGTTTTTTTAAACACAAGGTCTCCGTGTGCACTGTAGCACATAGGTATTTATAGAATCATCATCATAAGGGTCCGTATCGATTTCGCGGGGAAAAATTGCCCGCGACCCAATCCAGTTTTTTCCAAGTGACTGGTGCTGGGTGGGCACCTATATATTGGACGAGGTATTAAATAGCCGGCCCTTGCTCGGGCGCGCCTCCCGTCGGGATCCCTTATGGAAAGGGAACGGCATAGGTGTATCGACAACACCGGCGAAGGGTCATATTTTATTACGGTGGTCGAACGCAGCCATTACTCCTGCTCAACCCTCATGCTTCTCTTTCCCCGACCGAAATAACCTCTCCCTGATCTCCCAACTCTTCTCAGAGCTCACGCCGTTCCAGGGCAAACCTTTACCGGCAACTAAACCAAACCATCCCCGTAATGCTTGGAAGACCCCATCAATCCCCCCCATCCCCGTGGAAAATGAAGAATTAATGTCTCACTGCATAGCCGGAGTAATAAATCCACATGACACGGAGTCATAATGGCTTACACACCATCCCAGCCTTCCCTCAACCCCCCCCCCCTCAGACCGCGCTCCCTTCCGGCCCCCTACCTCCCACTCCCCGTTCCCAACTTCCACCCTTCCCCGTTTTTATTACGAAAGGTGTCCGTGTGTGCTTGGGACCCAGGTTTGAGAATGGAGAATGGCGTGGAGAGGCGGAGGGGGTTGCGGAGAGAGAGAGAGAAGGAGAGGGTGGGAGGGTCGCAGGAAGGAGACAGGGAGTGGTTAGAGAGGATAATATAATGAGAGAGAGGAACGGGAGGGTGTCTGTCTGTGTGTAAGTTTGAGTGCGTGCGTGATAGCTAAGTGTCAAGAGCGGTAGTAGGCCAGTAGGTCTCTCCTGGAGTACTAGTCTCCTCCGAAAGCTCTTCGGCGAAGGGCAAAACTGAACGGCTGCGGTTCGTTGACGTTCTTCATACCGTGAGTGTTCGTTAAGTGTGTATCCTCGGCCGCGAAGGCGCTCCTCAACACTTTATCTCCCTCCCTTTCGATGGGGCTACGCGCCCGATGTGTTAGCGGTAGTGTTGTTGTCGTGATTCTTGCACCCGCGGGTTCAATACGGGAAACCCAAAGAATTGTTTGGAAGCACTGGACAACCCAAGGACACGAGGTACGAGTGAGCTGTCGTCAGCTGGTGTGGTAAGGCTTTCGCGGATCACCTTTTGGCAGTGGAAATATTTTGAGAAGATCTTTTTCGAGGCTGAAGGAGTATTTTGGTGAAACAAAAAACTGTTCCTGTGGATTGTCATTACGGATATATTTGAAGAGGTACAGATAATAGCACAATTCCAAATTATACAAGCAGATTCACATTCATTACGAAACTTCGATGGAATGAATGATTTCAAAGAGGGAAAACGTTTATTCTGACATCATTAGATCTAAATAAAACCCTCCATTCTTAGGATTGTAGGGGAGATTGTACGTTTATAGTTAGTAAGGTTCATCTAAGGGAGGTCAGTAGTTGAGGAAGAATGTAAATTTGGGAAACTCAATCCGCGCTATAAACATTTTAATCATGCATCTAGGATTCAAATACTCGTTAACTAGACGTAAGTTATCAATTTTTTACTTGATTTCGTATTTTTGCACTTATTCATAACAAATTTTATAATATTTCCAAAAGTGAAAATAACGTTTTCCTGGTTTTTCACTTCATCAATTGTGTTGTATAATTATGTAAAACCTTTACTATGATATGCCGAATATTTTATTAATTATATACATTATAATTATAATTTAATATGTCGCATATTTTGGGATTTATTTTTGGCAAGTCTGGCATATCAAATGTTAAAGATTAATTTATTACTTAAGTGAAAAGTATCATCCAGTTTTCTATAATGCCTGGTTGGTATCATTTATAAATTCTACGCTAAATGAAACATTTCCACCCCTTTTCTTTAAATTTCCTTCAAAGTTCTATTCAATACTGAAGTCACAAATAGAGAAAAATTTCATTTTTCGGTACAATTTCATTTATGATTATTGTAGATTAGGTTACCAAACACTAATTTGAATATTTCGGTATTATAACCTTATATATGTGCGAATTCTAACTTCCGATTTTTGCAGCCGCTAGGATTGCAATGGGGAATGTTATTCAGTATCAAATTTTCCTGTAGCGTTGGAAATATAAATTGGAGAAAAAATGTGAAATTCCGTTTTCAAAAAGGATTTAGGCATGGTAAATGTTCCGTTACATATTTATCATCTTCTCCAAGTCCTCTTTATCGCCACGCATGTTTTTCTAGTTAGCCGCTTTTAATCTCTCCCCCCCCCCGCAACCCTTCGCCCTCATACCATGGCCACACCTCGCATCTGCCTGCCTCTCACCGCCTCCCGACCTTCGCTTCCAACCTCCGCCCCCGCGTTGCCCTTCTCACCCTCATTTCCCGCACGGTCTCCCGCAACGCTAACTAATGAAAGTGAACCGCTCCCTCCCCCCTAAAACCCTCCATTCCCTCCCCCTGCCATTCCCCTCTCATCTTCTTAAATGAGCAGGCCATCGGGCGGATACCGTTGCAATGGGATGCTCCAAAACTAACCGCTCGAACAAAAGGGAATGAATGTATCAGTCACGGGACGATCACTGACTTTGGGGCTAACGGTCGGCGGGGGTCAGGGGAGAGCGAATGGGAGTGGGGGTGAGGGTTGATGGGGGGGAGGAGATGGCGTGAGGGGTGAAGTTTAATGTGGACCGTGGTCGGCCACCGTGTGGGACGCTAGAGCTGGCACGGAGCCGCTACACGCTGGGCCGATTCAGTGAAAAATGCTATCGAAATACCAAGCATGAGCAGTGACGTTAACAGCGGCGATAGAGGGGTATTCTTGTTTAGTAAGTAACATCTGGAGCAAGAGTGTTGTAATCATTGCAATAATTTGCTAGAATCAATTACTTACTGATATTGACGTTATTGAGATGGTGGGTGAGGAGAGGGGTTTGTTGAGAGAAATCGTATGGAGGCAGGAAAAATGGATGAAAGGCGTATTGAGCGGTAGTGGAATGTTGAAGAAGGTAATAGAGGGGAGAATGTTGGGCAAGCGAGGTAAGGGCAGGAACAGGATAGGGATGTTGGACGGGATGAAGGGAGGAAAGAAGTACACCGAGATGAAGAGGGACCTGATATAGATTAGTTTGATAGGTGGGGAGTCACAAAATGTTTATTTGATAGTTGTGTCCATCCAAAAACCTACCTTAAACGGTAGATTACCTAATAATAATTGACGTTATTTTAATCAATGACGGCTCTATTTCGTTTGCTTTTGGTACAGTAATATTAAGAATCGCAAATTTTATATTTTTTTATGTCGATGACTAGTCTGTTTTATTTTTCGATATAAACTTAAACTGTATCTATAGAAAATTGCCTACACATATTATTTAACCTCTCGATATACCATTTTTAAACCTTAAGAAAAGCTAAGTTAATTTTTTATTGTCAGTATTGGTTTATGAAAATGTCAGGGGAATTTTTATTTTCCTCTTGATTCGTTGCACGTTAAAATTAAAATGTAAAATTGGAATCTTATCGTCGACATATCCATTGTTTTTTGGCAAAAAAAACTCGATAATCAGGCAATTATAAAAGATTCGATTAAATTTTTAACTTTAAATTGGAGTGTGTATAGCTGTGGAAATGACTTTATAAACCTGTGTGAATTAGCTATACAAAATGACTTTAATAGCACATCGTTAGGTATTACTTCGCTGATATCCAAGATTGTTTTTTTCAGTGCTTATTCTTTTTTATCTTAGAATTCAGAGTAAGAAGTTTATCATATAGTAGCTAACGTACAATCTTCCCACCGAGAGGTCTCGGGTTCAAAACCTGAGGACAACAAATATTTTTCAGTGGTATCCCGATCCCTACTTGTGGTGCTTTGTGGAGAGCAATTTGAGTGAATACGACGTCCGTCGACGTGGCGCCTTTCGACAAGAGTAGACTGACGCCGGGTTTTTCTTCAGTCTTCCTTTCCTAACCATCCCTAATGGCGCAAATGATCTTAACTGTCGGTCGCCTCCTATAAAAACTACTACTACTTGAATGGTCACTTCTTTATTTCCAGCATGTATGTTGGGCTGAAACAAGCTTTTGGTAGTATTGGATTACCATTATCGACTAATTTTAATCTTAATTTACTTATTTAATAAAAAAACAATTCCTATACATATGCGTGCTATTTGGTTTTTAAATATCGAAAAAATGTCAAAAATAATTATTAATGAGACATTTTTAGTCATAAATTAATAAGGAACGCATTATGATAAATTTACCAAGATTAGAGTAACCTCATTTAAATTCATTTAATTTTAAACTTATTTTCTTAAGAAATTACAGCTGTTTAAAATAGCTCAGAATCAATCATTATTGTAATTTAATGATAATGTTTGCTATTTTGACGCACAATGATTTTTATACATTCTGAACCATAATAAATTAAGTTTAATCGTACATTTTGTCATTTGGTCAACCTTTTTAGGATGTATTTCAAAAGATTATTACGGGCTAATTGGAAATTTTCATCTCAGCGTATTCAGCGCCGGCCAGAAAGTCTAACAAGTTACGAGAAAGTAGAAATAGACTCGTAGAAAGGCTAACAAAACAAACAACAAAAAAACAATAACTAATACGTGTCGAGGGCCTAAGTCAATACCACGGATTTCTTCTGATATTCTTGATAATTACTTTGCTTACCTGCCCAAACTTCAGAAACGGGTTATCAACATCCGTGAATGCGTATTGCAATGCTAAACAAATGGCACATAACTATGTCTAAGATATCACTGTTAGGCGTCCCGTGGATAAATGGGAACATAATATATCACTGCTTAACTTTTGACATTTTGCTTTTTGGCTTAAACTTTGAATTACATATAAATACATTATGGCTCTGCTCATTATCTTCCTGGCTTTAATTCCATGTAAAATAGAATTAACCAAGCAGCCATACCGCTTTCTGAAGTACATGTATGTATCATGGGTGTAACATGATCGGATATACGATATATGCCTACCAAACTATGGATTGGTGGGACATGATGCGAAATGATTCTCATCTTGGAATTGCTAATGCCACAATAATGATTTGTCAGAGAATCAGTTTTATTTATTAGTATTATTAGACGTTTTTTATATCATCCCTATTTTCAATAGTGTAGGTGCGTATGATACACTTTTTTATATATAATTGGTGTAGTTTAGTAATATTTTTAATTAGCCAATAATATTTTCTTTCATTGTACGTTCTCTGAGATAATGTTTCTAATTATTCTAAAAAATATGCGCCGGATAACCTTGGTAGTTGCCAGATGGCTCTATGTATCCAAATATGGTTTTGTGACTTATCAATGTCATTAAGGGGGAATTAATATCGATCTAAAGCTCGAAAGCACGGGGTACACTTTGGTGCACATTTACGGTTGTCCGACGATATTGTTTTGGAATTTGGTAATTGGAAATTGGTAAATTAAATCAGCCAACGGTATGTGTAATGTCTCTAGCATGAAAGGCATGCAAATGTTGGTATTTTTGATGCTGTTATATGAACGAACTGGCCATTGAGAACTGTTGTGCGGATTGAAGTCCAGTCGATTTTAACCAGAGCACTTGTTCAATGCAAACACTATTATATCGCCGTTATGCACAATACTGAATGTCGTTTCTTTGAGACGAATTTTGATGAGCAAAATATCGAAACGTCACAGCAAAATCATACCAAGGTTGGAAGGACTTGATAAAATATTATATGTTATTAAAATTTTCGGCTTCATATTGTTTACGATGATCCAGTGACTTAATTCTATGAGCGACCGCTATTTCGCTCCGTAGGTCCTGAACCCAGCTGCTAGGCAGGAGACTCCCGTCATGCGGCAACCATGTTCTTCTCGAATGCCAGCCAGCCTTCCCTTCGATCCGATTGGCGCTATTCCAGCCAACGCCCCCCATCCTTGAGCTCCCCCCAGCCAAGTAGTTCTACGAATCTGGCAACAGGGCGCGCGCCATGTCTCGCCGAGAGCAATGGCGAAGGGGCGAGCCAAAAGCGGACGAGGGAGCTGCTGTTCCCTCCCGAGTCGATAAATGTTCGGGCGTCAAGAGGGAAAGACACAACGCTGATTCGCAGGTGATCATGGAGAGGTTAACGGATCGACGCTCATTCCGTAGGAAGCCCCTGCCACCGTTAGTGCATTTGTTCGAGGGAAAAAGAGTGATAGCGTAGGTTGAAAAGAAACAATCATCTCCTTGGGAAGTTGATCCGCGTAGGATGTTTAATGTAAACGGGGAGTCAGGTGGAATTTTGAAAACGCAAATAATTTCATTAAATGTTGTTGATTCACATATTAATTATAGGTAGCAATACATTTTGTTTAAGCCATCTACTGAGACAGTAATAGTTTCTCACCCACTGTCGAAGGTCGGTCGCCCTATATTTTAAATGCGAATATTTTTGGTTTTGCTTGAATCTTATCCATCTTTATACTTTCATCACCTTGATACAAATTTGGGTAATTTTTTTCCAAAAACACACCCCAACTTATTATTTTTTCCACTCGAATATGTTTTCATTGGGAAGTTTGAGTACTATTAGATACACGCAATCCACGCTTCTGTAATGCAGAATACTTCTGTAGTTACCGAGGCCTCCGTTTTAATTTCATTGTTATTATCAAATGTTCCTTTTTCCATTTGTATTACATTCATTCTCTTCAAATAAGTTATGATACAGATGGAAGTAGCTAAGTATTGTAAGGTCTTGATACCTAAGACTAATACATTCAAAGTTGTCGATAAGATTTTGATTTAACGATTCTATATGAGTGAGAATAGTAGTTCAGTAGGTATAACGCTGGGTTAATGAACGGAGAGCCTAGGCTCGAATCGGGGTGACACTTTTGGAAAACCAAAGGGGGCAGAGGGAAACGAACTGACTGCCCTACCTTGACGTGTGGATTTCACACACCGTTTGAGATATCCTATCGCCTCCCAAACCAGCCTTGAGATTTTTAACTGTTATGGTTATATGATTTATATATTTTTATCAGATTGTAAATTAATTTTGTTGGGTTCTTCGTTAATTCATGTAATCGTTTCTTTGAGTGGGCTTTAATGAACTAGCTATTTTAAATAAGTAACTTTCTTCGATGCCTAGAATATTTCTCTTCAATTTTCCAGCAATTAATTCTAATCAGTAAAAAAGATATGTACGCCCCATAGCGGATAAATGTTAGTTTAAACATAAAAATCGGTATTTCTACTCATAGTAAATGCCAAAACTTTTCATTCAAAAATTCAACAAAAATGACAAGTCAGATTTATTTTCGTAATACTAAAACGTTTCATACTTGTTTTGACCAACAGTATTTATATTTTAAAATCACCTCTAATTAAATCATGCGGCCTTTAAAATTAATCATTTCAGTTTGGATAAGAGTGTACTAGGATGTAGTTGCTTTCGTAAAGTAGGAATGTCTCAGAATAAGAGAAATGAAAATGTCGAAACATTGTTTAAAACCGTATCATGAAAAGAGCTGTTTCATTGGAAAATACTATGGTCTTAGGCATATATGTTTGCATAAATACGTCTACGAACTTGCAAGTCTGCAGATATCATCAAACATTTTCGGGTAAAATCAAAGGGACAATGAAACAATATCGATTACTTACCGAATCAACTGACATGACTACGTAACCATTGAAGCGATATATCCTTCGGCGGCTCCGTGACAGTTCGATAGGGAAGCTGTCAGAATTTTTTCCTCCAAGTTCTGAATTTACGAGAATGCAACTATTGGCAGGTTCACCGAGCGATCTACAGAACTTATTCCCACTATAAAGTTCCCAGGGGAGGCCTGGTTATTTGCCCCCATTCTCCCTCCTGCCACCAGGCATATTTTCATATCCTCGCTGAACGAGAATGCATGGGATCTGAGGTGAAGCGGAAAAGTTTATGAGACGTTCACTTCGTTCTTTGCTGCCTCAATTTTAGGACCAACCCAAGAACAAGGGGCTAAATTCCAGAAGGGTTTTCCCATTGCATGGCAAACTCCATCTATGGCGCGCTTTGATATCGAACTACGGGCACCACCAGAGGACACGAGAAGCAGCTGTATAGCTTCTAAGGATGAATATTTTGGAATTTCCACTTAAATATTACCCAAAAACATTCCCAGAAATTGTAAATGTTGATTCTGGGTACAAGGGTGTCACAAGTTTTACCAAAATGTTTCTCAGAAATGATGATTCTGCGCACAGAATCACGAAATGGTCGTCGTTCGGGAAAACCCGAGTGCGCGCAGGGTTTGACAGACGGGTGGCTTAGGTTGAGGGTGGCTGAACCTGGCCCGGCAGAAAATTGCCTGAGTGACGGTTTGATGCTTCCTGGTCCCAATAACACCATGAGCTAAGATGTAAATACCTCCGCATAATGGACATGGTTGACGCCACCAACTTCATGAATTTTAGTCCATTCATCACTTCACCGTCCACAGCATTATTTTGGAAATCATTTTATTGCACATATTTTTCACTGTTTTAATATTCCCGTCCGAAAAATGTTCTAATAAAAATGAGCAGAAGAGGGAACCAGGTTTCCTGAAGGTATCGAGCCAGTGTCTTGGAATCGTAGTTGTAAAGGGGAGAGACCGAAATCCAGATCCTTAAATAATTTCACCATAAGAACCCGTAAATGTACCTTTTCATTATAAAGAATGTAGCGCGGTATCATCAAAAAGGCCGCAGCCCTATTTCTGCTTTATATTCTTTCAACTCGCAAATGATGATCCTTTAGAGTGAACTACCACTGCAACTAATTAGTGAAGAACCACCAATTTTGTTTACCAAAAGTAATGCAAAATTTAGTTAGATATTCTGAATATCTTAAGGTCATTCGTGGCTTTGCATTTTCTTCTTGAATATAGTATTTTATATATATATATATATATATATATATATATATATATATATATATATATATATATATACATATATATATATATATAAAATATATATATACACATATATATATATAATATATATATATACATATATATATAATATATATATATAACTTAGATATTCACACAGCACGAGAACACATAAAAAGAACACTCACAATAATATCTTGATAATTTCGACGGATCTTATCTTATCTTATCTAGTCATATCTTATCTTCCGAAGAAGACGGAGTTCGAGTCCGTCGAAATTATCAAGATATTATTGTGTTCTTTTTATGTGTTCTCGTGCCGTGTGTTACTGTCTAAGTTTTTTATTCAACACTTCCGTGTTACTTCGAAGAAATCATCTATATCTATATATATATGTATATATATATATAAAATTATTTATATATATATAAAACACAGTAATCAACCCGAAGGTCGGTTTAGTAGGTGATGGTAGAGCTCACCCATGTACCAAGCCCGACGGCGTGTGAATATTCACACATCAGGGTAGGGGGGCCAGGTCCTTTCCCTGTGCCGGTTATGGTTTCCCAGAAAGATCTGGTACCCGAAAAATCAACTAGCTTGGGTGGAGCTGCAGGTGCCCAAAGTGAATTATTATTGGAAGTATCCCGGGAATCGAACCCGGGACCCTTCGGTCAGTAGTCCAACGCTCTACCCACTAGACCACTGCGACCCACTTATATATATATATATATATATATATATATATATATATATATATATATATATATATATATATATATATATATATATATATATATATATATATATAGATGATTTCTTCAAAGTAACACGGAAGTGTTTAATAAAAAACTTAGAGAGCAACACAGCACGAGAACACATAAAAAGAACACTTACAATAATATCTTGATAATTTCGACGGACTCGAACTCGACTATATAAAAGAATCGTAATCAAGTACATATTGGAAGTATTCCACACAAATGCACGAAAAATTCTCGGATAGGTATTATTCACGAATTCTAATTTGTCTCACTGCCAGTTTACAGTTATATTCTACATTGGACCTTTAATATTCTGTCAATATTTATTCTTTCTTGTCATTTTCTGCTAACTTTCTTGATATTTTTTATCTGTACGCCACTTTTACTTTCCGTAGTTGCCAGGACTCATTCTCATATTTGGTTCCATCATATTTTTTGGATGAATTATTGAGGTGGCTTCTTGTGATTTACGAGGCCTCCTAGCAAACTTTGCCATACGACATTCTCACACCAAACACCTGAATTAATAACTTAAATTTGGAGAGGATCGATACTTAAAAAATGTTTCGGTATTTTTCCGATAAGTATTTTCAATTAATTATCGTACCCACCCGGTATTTACGCATTAAAAAACAAAGGGGTATTTTCGCGTTTTCGATGTATGTGTATTTTTATTTGTCAATAAGCGTTTAAATTTATGTAAATCAAAAAATTCTTACGTTAATAGATAGGCTTATATCAAAACTACTAATGGGTAGGTATTGACCGGTTAATTCATTTCGACAGGGAGTTACCGGAGAGAAAACCTAGAACTAAAAATTGGGGCACCTCGATGTTAGCCATAAGTTCATAATAAAATAAAAACTCCGATAGCCGTAATAAATTAGCACAACTCGTCCCGCAATGAAAACAAAATTTTTGCTGTGACGGTTTGTGGGAGAAGAAATTCAACGACAGTGACCAACCCAAACATCTCAACCAGAACACCCTTCTGCAGTAGTCGGCGGGAATGTTACTTCCTCGCCAGTGACCAACTACGGGGCCAAAAACTCAAACCTAATTGGGATTATTGGCAGGGATAAAGGGACTCCGTTAAGGATACGTGGGTTTATGAACAGATACCTTCTATCCGTGACTGTTTACGGGAATAAATTCCGCGCCAGGGACAAAGAGAGCTGACACACTCAACAAGCACTCAGGAAAACAATCACGCACACATATAAAAAGGGCCTTATTACTGCAAGAATATAATTCAAATTAAGTAAAGTTAGCAAAAAAGCAGGGAAAGACGAGTGTGCGTCTGATACGCGTATTTCGGCTACGAAGTGAACTGAAGGAAAAAAGGCTTGAAACAAAAGGTTGTAAGTTCTTTTATTTTACCCATAAGTTCCTCGTGTAACCAATATTAATGCATCTTATATTGTTGTTCGTTGAGCTGTCTTACTACATTATGTTTATGATACAATTGATTGCAACATGCTATTAATTGTAGTGAAAAGTTGTGCAGCATATTGTAGTATTTCTTAAAATTCAATTATAAATTCAAAATGATTGGAGGCTGTACACTTCAAATACTCCATAGTACAAATGGGAAATTCTATGCAAAATGATTAATTTCTAACGAACGGACGCGTGTTGAGATTAAGAGCCCTGAAATGAAGTGAGCACAGAAGGCGGCCTTCATTTATGCGACAAACGTGTATAATACGGGACGCATGCCATGGAATGAAAGAATGGCATAAAAAGTTCGACAGAAAAATATTTGAATTATTGACTATTTTAAAGACGTTTTAAAAAAAGATAACTTTATTATTAACTAGTAAAGAAACTTGCAATTCTGCATTTTTAATATTTTCTAGGGGCTATGATTTTTCTCATAGCCACTATGAGACAAATGCGGGTCGCGGTGGTCTAGCGGGTAGAGCGTTGGACTGCTGACCGGAGGGTCCCGGGTTCGATTCCCGGGCAAGGATTCACTTTGGGCACCTGCAGCTCCACCCAAGCTTGTTGATTTTTCGGGTACCAGAGCTTCCTGGGAAACCATAACCGGCACAGGGAAAGGAACTGGCCCCCCTACCCTGATGTAAATATTCACACGCCGTCGGGCTTGGTACATGGGTGAGCTCTACCATCACCTACTAAACCGACCTTCGGGTTGATTACTGTGTTTATGGTTTTTTTTATGAGAAAAATGCGGACGATTGGAAAATGAAGGAAAAGTGAAATTTGTTAAAGTTGTCTGATCATGTGAAAAGAGAATAAACGCGTAATGGAAATTGTGTGATATCAGATCTTTCTCTTAACTCTTTGATGTGAAATAATTACCTAAAAACGCTTTGAGTAGCATAAGGTAATATTTTGAAAGATTCCTCTTCATAAATTAGGTTGCAATATGAGATATAAATTATCAAGTGTTTCAAGCATTTTTTTGTGCACATCCACCTGCACAAAATTTCATAAACTTTTAACTCATGCTTTCTGTTAATTTCAATTGATATTGTTATTTTTCATGTATTTTACTTGGTTCATGACGTAGATGCGTTAAATTCTTCTATATCTTGTACCACTATTCTAAAGATTCCATTATTGAGACCTGCCTATATACATAGAGCCCGACAATGTGAAAGGCTAAACGAACGAAGGGAGAGACTGGATTTCTGCTCCTGAGAGATCGGCCTGCTGCACAATGGTGCGATTTCATTTTTATTATTGACGGGCGGATTAGTGTCATGGAATCCATCAGTAGAATGTTTAGCAGCATTCTAAAAAAATTTGTTGGAATATGAGATCGATTTAAAGTAAGGGAATATCCGGCATGAGAATCAGAAGAAGAAAAAAAGATTCAGGATGTTCATTTGATATTTGTGGATCTTGAAAAACCAAACTATTCTGTAACAGATTGGTATTGCAGCTCAGCTAACATCTCTTATTAAACGTAAATAGTCTCAAGCTGGATTTAAGCTGTCTGATTTGTTAGGAACATCTAAAGGGCTTAGAATAGGCTGTGGCATCACCTTCATCCTTTTCAAAATATATGTACAGAATATGTTGGAACAATCGAATCGATAATGAGGTACGGGCGTTCCATTTAGGCATGGAACAATGTACTCTTTACTGTTTGCAGATGATTAGGTATTTATTGCTCAAATCCGTCAGGACACTAAGTTTATGGTAAGAAAGTTATTGGAAGCATTTGAAGAAGCATACTCCGAGTAAGTAATAAGAAAGTCGATTATCTGGTAGTAGGAGGAAATGGAAAAGATAATAATCTACGAAGAGGAATCATTGAGGCTGTAAAACAGTTTCAGTATTTATGTTCCATTAGTCACGAATCCTTTATTTGTGAATATTATTTCGAATTCAGAGTACTTTAGGCAGAAGGAGGTATTAAAATCTCAAATGGGGCCCCACGGAGTATAGTCATATCAAAGTAAATGACGAAGATAATCCTGGAAACAATAGCAGAGACATTACGTACTGGCTCTTGGGGTAAAGAGCTGGACTTCGATTGAACACTTGAAAATTAGAATACAAGGTGTGGAGATGTAGGGGATATGGGGAGTGAAGCTAGGATATCCAAGTTAGAAAGGAAAAAATGAAAATATTATACAGTTAATGGACATAAAAGAAGCAATGGTAAAGAATGCAATGATAGTTCTCTAATGGTTTGACCATATTTGAACAGTGGACTGGAAAAGATGACCAAAAACTGTCGGAATGGTCACCACCAGAAATAAAGAAACGTAGAGGGTCTAGGAAAACATGAAGTGCAGAAGTAGCTTCAATTATGGCGGATTGAAACTAGGAAAAGGGAGAATCCGACGAACGAGAAGATGGGAATGCAGGGTAACCACTGAAATGTGAACAAACCCTTGAAAGTAAAAAAGTTCCTATTATAAAATATCATACTCGGTGCACAAGTGAGAAACAAAACTGTTAGTTTAATGGGTCGTTTTGCCTTACCTAGAAAATTCTCTCGCATTTCACTTAGCGTATAAAGGCAAGACTTATATCGAACCCCTCTTGATGAGGAGAGGAGCGCAAATTCATTGTCGTTTGCACGCGAGTGAATAACGAAACCAAATAAGAAGTAATGACCTGCCCCGCTTCAAAGAGCAACAAAGTTCATATTTCCAATGTGTAAACATCGGAAGCTCAGGTGCCGCTGCCTAGTCTGCGAATCGCTCGGTGGTAGTTGAACGAAGACATGTAAAGGGCTTTATCTCCTCCGAAGAGAGGACAGCGGAGAAATCACCACTTCGACACTTCCCAGTCCCCATAGCCTTGCCTCGGCCGCACATCTTTCTCCTCCGCCTCTTCCATTCATTCTCTCGCTCTCTCTCTTCCACCCATTCTCTTCCTCCGCCGCCCATTGCCTCTCCAGTTCCAGACATCCCCTTCCCAGGAGCTAAAGGTCGTATTTATGGTCGCCTCGGCTAGCAGAGAGCTCTTCGATTTTCCCCGACGGCCGTTCTATCATTTTTAAGCTTGACCCTAAATAGTAGTGGAGTCCGTTCATTTTTTTTGTATGTGTGCGTACTCTGACGATTCTACGGATTTGATTTTAATCCCCAATTATGCCCAGTCCGGCGAAATAAAGCGAATGAAATATAAACGTTAATGGGGCACCACCACCAATCATCAATCAAAGGACTCAAATCCGAATTCCAAATGTTTCACCTGCTTCTATTACTCTTTGTCAGTTTTTAATTTTTCACTTTGGTAACGAATTTCGAGGTGGGAGTAGCTTAGGGACTGGTAATTTATAAAATAAAAGTTACTCTAGGTAGATGATTGCGTACGTTTTAAAATATTTAAACGATGTATTTTTTTTGTGTCATCTAAAAAATACTGCGTCGGCTCCTTAGAACGGAATTCATTGTAACTCCTGGCGTCGGAATCCCATTCCCCTCCCGGAAAGAACTTATTTCCGTCTTTCTCCTGTCACTTTCACACCCTCTTGCGCGCAAACTCTCTCTCTCTTTTTCTCTTCTTATTTGTCTCCGGCTGTCGTTTCCTTCCTCCAATCCTCCTTGCTCGCATTTCTTCCTCACCCCCGCAAATCCCTGAAGGTACGTCTCCTTCCACCAACTCACCCCGCAACCCCCCTCCCTTTCATCTACACGACGCCCTCTCTTTCTTCCGCCGCTCATTCTTATTTATGTCCCCCCTCATCCTTCCTGCTCCCCTCACTAACACCCCTAACCCTTTTCTTATATATTCGTCCGCGCCTTCTCCTCCTCTCAATTCCCGCTCTCCGCGAAGCCTTTTTGTTTGCGTTGGTAAGATAGAGAGAGGGGAATGGGTGAGAAGGAGAGCGGGAAAGGGGAGAGGGGGTGTAATTCTTGCCCTCGTCCGTCGTTGAGTTATGCGCGGAAAAGTTAAAGGGGTTTTAGGGCAATGCGGAGGGAGGGAAAGGGGGGGGGTGAGTTTGGTAGGGATGATTCGGTGGCGGAAGGGGCGAGTGAGCAGGGAGGGGCGGGTGGTTAAGGGGAAAGGGGAGGAGGGTGAATGGGAGCCTGGGATTGGAGGCGGGGATGAGGGAGGGGGTCACGTCGGATGGGAGAGAGAGGAGGGGTGGGTGGAGGGGGTTGAAGGGATAATACAGAGCTCAGCAGCAGATGTATCGACCCGAATCCCTGGCCGGGGTTTGAAGAACTGCGCGCGGGAGAGCAAGGAAGGGCATCCCAGCCCCTGCGGAGAGGGAGGGAGGTGGAAAGAGCAGCGCTTCTGCCCCCCCTCCCCCTTTATGCATGCAACCCTCCCCCTTGCCCCCCTCCTACGTGGTTCCACCCCGTGCTCCGCACCTCTCTTACTTCCCCCTAAAAAACCAACCTCAATACGCCATTCCTCCCGTCCCCCCCTCCCCGGCCTCCATAGCGCGTCATCGCACATCTTCCTCACCCCTTAGCCAGTCCCCGCCCTCTCTTTCCCTCCCTCTTCCCAATCCCCCCCCGTGTTCCATCCCCCCCTCTCTCAGGTGACTCACACAGGCAACCTCCATTGGGAGGGGGAGAAGGAGAGAAGGGCGGTTGTAAACGGGTGGGGGCAATGGAAGGAGGGGGAGGACACTGGACCAGTGGAGCGGTCGCACGGCAGCCCGACCTATTGAGCAGTACGCAGTGAAGGGACCAATGAGCACGGAGCTTTTGTTTCTCCATTTCTGGATTTCATTGTTGAGGGGGGGGGGTTTGAAGGAGGGAGGAATAGGGGATACGGTTTTTATCCGCTAAACAAATCAGTTAACAGTCCATTCCAAGTTTTGATGCACAGGAAATGATAGATTATTCAGTCGGCGAGTTGGGAATAGGAACTTGGGGAGCACGGTGGTTGCAGTCATTGCAAGGATCGCTCGGAACGGGGGGGGGGGGCTTGGTGAAAGGGGGGACCGCAGGCCAATGTTAAGAATTTATCGTGCAACCACGGCGGCGGAAATACCCGCCGAAAATATTTTTCTAGCCTGCAAAGCTTCCATTATTTTCGATAGGGCACCTATTGAAGCTTTTACGTGTTCTTTAATTAAGAACTACGACTGCAACTGCTTCTTTAATCCATGAGTTACCTGATTTTCTTGGCCAAACAAATGTGGCCATATTTCACCCTAGAATATACTTTAAAACGAACTAAAACTTTTTATCGCTAAAAATTAGGTCTGTTAACAGATGTAATTTGTTGCAAATTAATGCTTTTCCATTCCATTCACTGAAAACAATTAAATTCTACGGTAAACCATTCAGGGCAACAAATACTAGAATATTGTATACCTTATGCATTTGTTGAATTTTAATGCAAATAATGTTACTCATGGCGTTTCCCATTGTCAATATGCATTCTCAAGCGAGTACTCAACACTTCCAACGGACGTCCGCAGAGGATTAGCGGTGTCGTTTATCAAGAGTTGACTAATGGTTCTGTTGAGCCCGCAAGAGGATTAATTTGAAAAGTGGATAAACATGAAGGCGAAATTGTTTGACGTGAGCTCAATATTTTGGGTATTTGGTGTGAAATAATAATCTGAAAACTGTTTGTGTAACTCTAAGTAAACTTTTGACAGATTTGTCTATACGAGTAAAGTTGTAATATGGTATTAGAGCTAAATGAATGAGATGTTTACATGCACTGAACGTCAGAATTCGACCGATGTTTTTTGCTTTCTTGCACATGTATCTAACCACACCAAATTCCTAAAATGTTCAGCTCATTTTTGGTTAACTTCTATTGATATGCTTTTGGTGTATTTTGCTTGGTTCATGACGTAGATGCGTGTGATTCTTTCACACATTTTGTCGTAGATCTTGAAAATCAATTATCATGAATACTTAAAAGATTCCCATTTGTTTAGGTATTGACATAGATGGTGGCCCTGCAAAAGGTCGCATGAACGACATGTCTTTCTGCGGTGACACTCACAAGAGGTCGTTCTGCTGCATTTTGTTGTGATTTTGTTTTTCTTATATGAGCTGGTAAAGAACGATATGGCGTTTAAAGGGAACTTTGATAAAGAGTCTTGGGTTTTCCTCTAATTTATAGTATGGATATGGAGCTTTAAGCTATTTTGTATGATCTTTATATTCACAAAAAGGGGAATTCGACTTAAAATTTTGTTTTCCGGAGGGCAATTGTTATCATATTTGTGGCAACTTAGCAGGGTTGCTGCGATCTCGGAAGTGAATCGATGGAAGAACCTACTAGCAGGCTGTAAAAGCGTAGCGCGCCTCCTCTCATCTAGCTAATCATTGAAAGCAATTAAAGAGGGAGTACCTAAAGGGAATACCATTCAGAGCGAGCTGAAACGGAGGCGCCGCTCCTCTCCGACTGCAATAAAGACATTCAAGCAGCTTATGCACGCGCAATATCGATCGCGGAGATTAGGAGCGTGCTGAGTGGAACGTGAAATTTATACGTATCCTCATCCACGCTATGAGCGAAACATCTTTAAATTTTATCAGAAGTTTCTCTCCCTCAGCCCTGGCGGCCCTGATTTAAGTTATTCGGGCGTTTTGAGAAGGACCGTGGATAATCCGCCCTCCCCTTTCTTCCATTCCTCCACCACCACCACCCCCCTCTTCTCCCCCCGCCTCACTCATGCCCTCACCCCTGTCACACCCACGCTCACAATCCCCACTCTCCATCTCCCCTCTCTCTATCTCCTCTCACTTCTCCCTTTACCCGCACTGGGCTTGCCCTCTGAGAACATTTCCCTTTCCTCCGAAATCTCTTTAGCCGCCCCCTCCCCCTCTTTCTCTCTCTCTCTCCTCCCACGCAGAGTTAAAACATCCGACCAACACATTACTCCATTCATTCCCACCCACCGCCCCAACGCCCTCTTCGTCCTCTGTCTCTCTCTCTCTCTCCCTTTCCACCTCTCTCTCCTTTTCATCCCTTCCCTTCTACTCGCCTAGCCATTTTTCACCTACCCCACCTCTCACTCTCCCCTCTCTCTCTCTTTCGCCCGAGCAGTTTTCCCTCCCTTCCATTCCAGTTATCTCCTTTCCCCGCTCTAAGCTCTCCCCACCCTCCCCTAAATCCTCCCCTCCAGCCAACCCCTCCTCCCTCCAAAGTCTTCCCTCCCTATCCGACTCCCAACCCTCCTCTTGCCGCCTCCTGATCGTCTTTATCGCTCCCCCGGGGGATGGGGGAGGGGTAAAGACAGGGAGAAGGGGCCCGCGCAATGGGGCAGGGGAGGAGGTGGGAGTGGGGAGAGTGGCTAAGGGAAAGGAAATTTCTCCCCTCGCGGGGGATGGAGGAGGGCGGCTCGGTGAGGGTGGCGGCCGAGATGGAATGGAAATGAAGGAAGGAGGCGACGCCGCTGGGGAGAGTGCCGGAGAGAGAAAGGCGGGCCGCGGTGGGGTAGGAGAAGGGGGTGGCGTATGAAGACGCCACTCGTCGATCGAAACGTATCCATCCACACAGTGGGAGTGCGAGAAAATGAATTCCGCGATTGGTTTCATTTTGGTCTGGGAATAAAAAAATCGAGGAACGAGGCGTGCCTTTAGGGCCCTGAGTAGGGAAGCTTTTCGCCAACAGTGGATGCACTCCGGAAGATACACCTATGTGGGAGTTTAATCCGTGGGGATGTCCGGGCACGATGGGCACGCTGTAATCTTCCCCGGGGAGGAAGACGACCGAAGGAGTGCCGAGGGAAGGAGGGGTACTAGGGCGGGAGGTTTTCAACGAGCGGGTAGCCGAGAGGAAAGCTAAGGGCACAAAAGGAACAATCGGGTTTTTTTAACGGAGGCGGAGAGGCTGCGGGGAGGTGATGGGGGGAGGGGAGGTCTCCACAAATGGCCAAAGTGGGATGGAAGGATGAAATTTGTGTGTGGTGGGACGGGAGGTCTGAGAGGTGGGATTGGAGGGGAAATTGAGGAGAGGAGGGAAGGGAGGTCGAAGAGTAGCACAGGAATAATGAGAGAGGTGAAAGAAGAGTTCCAAGGACGTAAAAGGAAGGCAGAGTGGACGAGGAAGGGGGCGGATTGAACGGGGCATCTCAAGTTGGGTGGATGATGCGAACGGGACAATTCTACATCTACACCTACACAATACTCCGCAAGCTGTCGCAAGAATATGTGGCAGCGGGTGGTAGGTTACCTGCCATTCTACATAAAATCACTCTATTTCCTCATGCACCTGGCAAACCCGCGATCCACCAAAACCGCGTCAAAAGGGGTCAACCTATAACACCAATCATGCAACATATCTACACATATTACGAGTGTTACAAGGTTAGCAGATATTCATTCCTAGGCCTACAAAAAGAGGACAAGAAGGGCAGACAAACATGCAATTCAGACACTTATTACCGGTTAGTATTCTACGCATTCCCCACAGACAATTCAGGATTAGAATAGGTTTTATGTACCAGTTGTTGTCGCGAATAGTGCGCGGGATAAACGAATACTCGAATCTATAAGTTCGACAATCTCTTTAATTTTGTGAAAATTGTCAGCCTTCTAAATGTAATTAGGGGGCCTAATCATATCCCCAATATCGGATGCAAAACCACGCCCTTTGTAATCTGCATTTACGTCTACATAATACTCTGCAAGCCATCGAAAGGGAGTGTGATGGGGGTCTTGGGTCACCACCCATAAAAGAGAACAAAACCATATGCGAAATCAATCCATGGAAACCTATACCCACAGTGGCGTATACATTTATGCAAAAATTCTTTCAACTAAAACGCGTGCAAATACATATACAGGTACTATCTACGGACAAAAAATTACGCCTTAGGATGCAGTAAAACATTTATCCAATAATGTGCAGGCTAGAATTTGAAAAGTAATTAGGCAAAATTCCACTATCACATGGGCATGTAACATAAAACGGTCTCCTCTCCAAAGGACACAGGTAGGGAATGTGACCCAACGCTGTAGGTAGCGGAGGGGTCCCCCACAGAGAGAAATGAGGGATGGAAGAGAAACTTAAAAACAGACAAAACAGAGAAATCAATACCTTAAAGATCACTACATTATTTAATGGCATTCTAATATGGTCATGCAGGAAGGGTTTTGACAAAACACACGAGGTTGGGGAAAGTGTATGCAATTGAGTAGAACTGATTATTCTCTAGACGCTGAGGGTGACAAGTGGAATTTTTGCTATCTATAACCCTGCAGTTGCTATCCCGTATTGTCCGTGGGAAGGATTCCGTGAGTCCGCTAGTTCTGGCATCTACGAGTATTTCCCGAATTTTATATGCATGATTTAAGCGCCCAACTTATAGTGGAGTGCGAATAATTTGCGATACCTCGTCGTTGAAACATCCGAATCTGAATTTATTTAGCAACTTCAATGTAGCATTGAATCGTCCGTTTTTAATGATTCCCACCCCAGCTCCAGAAGTATTTCAGTGACGCTTTTCGTTTTATCGTAAGTTTTTAACGAAACGGGTTGCCCGGCGTTGAACATTCTCAATTTCCAGAATTAGGTCTTTTTCACTCGGATCCCATGCATTTCATGCATATTCTTAATTAGGCCTTACAAGAAGGTGGTAACAACCTTCCTTGACCTTGGGCTCATTTCTGCCAACAATGCGTCTAATAAATCCTAATTTTTATATGCTTACTCGCAGACAGTACTTACCCCAAGTTAAGTCTTTAGTGATAGTAACACCTAGGTATTTTACCGTACCAACTACTTCTAGGTCAAATCCAGCTAAATTTTCAATTATCCTCTTGATATTTTAAATAAATTACCACCGAACATTTATTAAGGTTAAATGACAATCACCATTTTGAACACCATTTAGGAATGCAATCTAGATCCTTTGCTAGAATTAAACGATCCTTATCTCCAGAGTTCTCCCGATAAATTACCGTGTCATCCGCGAACATCCTGATCTTTCGTTTCACTTTGTGGTTAATATCGTTTAAAATAATCAAGAAAAGCAACGGCCCGATTACACTTCCCTGAGGTACCCACCCGGGGAACACATGAGCGATATAACACTGAGCAAGAAAGGAGTAGAACATCTGCTCCGTTGTATCATGGCAAACAAACCTGGTCCAGAAGAAACACCCGCTAGAATATTAAAGGAATTAGCTGACGACATTGCCCCGTTTTCAGAAAGTGTTTTTTTGAAAATCGATAGATAAAGGCTCTGTACCTCGCGACTGGAAGCTAGCTCATATAGCTCTTATCTATTTAGACGGCGATAGGGATAAACCAACCAATTACCGCCCCATTTCCTTAACATCGATCTCTTGTAAAATATTATAATTCTTAATTGTCCAAAACATAATGAGATTTCTTGATAGCAGGAAAATACTAAGCCACAACCATCATGGATTTAGGAAGAGCAGATCTTGCGAAACACAATTAGGTCTTTTCATTCACGGTATACTTAGATCGAGAGAAACCACACACAAGTCGATGCAGTATTCCTAGATGTCAAAAAAGCCTTCGATAAAGTTCCATGCAATAAATTGTTACGCAAAATTAAATGCTATAGAATCCATGAGAAAATAATAAATTGAATTAGAGGCTTATTTGTCAAATCACAAACAAATAATAGTCATCGATGGGTTGTGCTCAAAGGATAGAGATGTAACTTCGGGCATCCCCCAGGGAAGTGTAATGGGGCCTCTTCTGTTCTTAATATACATTTATGACTTAAGCGCACTCGTTAGTAGCAATCTCAGGTTATTTGCTGACGACACGGTGGTAGACAGGGAAATAAGGAGCCAACTAGATCGCGAGCTACGCTCTAGAGACTTTGGCAGATTCTCAGATTGGTGCAAGGAATTGGGATTAATGCTTAACATAGACAAATGCGCAGTTTTGAAATTTTGGAAAAATGAAAGCGTCGAACAGGACATAAACTATGAAATAGAGAGTTCAGTGCTAACTACGGCCAATCATGTTAAGTATCTGGTGGTATTTCTAACACCACGCCTTTCATGGGGAGCACCTATCAGGATAATATGCGGATCCGCTTTAAAGAAACTTGGCTTCAATGAACGGGTGGTGGGGAAATGTAATGAGAAAGTTAAAGAGAACAGAAAGGTCTCTTATGGGATTTAGGCTGGGAGCCACTTGAGATACGAAGAGAACAAGTGAGGCTTAGACTTTTAGAAAGGTTCAGAACAAACGAGCTTAACGATGGCACTAAAGGAATTATAATGGCCATGCTTAGGTAGATCAGACCACAAAGATAAGGGAGATAGATTCCAGTACAGATAGATACAAATACTCATTCTTTCCCCCGAACAATCAGGAATCATAATAGGAGGAAACCGAAGTCCATTTAGAAATATTGAAAATATTTAATGTACAAGTGAGAACAAAGTTAAACATTGCAAAAATACCAGGTATATTTGTAGGTGCAGGTGTATGTTAGTTGGTAGATTGTGTGATTGCTTGTGTGTGGGTTTTAAAGGTTTCTGCATGAATGTATATCATGTTTTGTTTTAGGATTGTATAAATTTGTGGCTTTTGCATGCAGGTTTTTCCTTATTTAAGGGTGGTGCCCTAATACCCCCGCCACACGCCCTTGCGGCGACGTGCGGGGTATTAAGTAGGTGCTCGTAGATTTAACAGTCTCCGAGTTCGAACGGCTTTTCTAACGCCTTTATTGCACCACCTGAAGTCGCGATTGTCTTTAACGTACTTTATAGGGATGAAATCTGTGATGCCTTTTTGGATAGTATTGACAAATGGTGTCCAAGTTTCTTCCACATTGGCATGACTTACGCGCGTTTTGAAATCGAGTAATGAAGAGTTTAATTGACTGGCAAAAGTTTCCATGTATGCTTTATGGTAGCTATAAATTTTTCTTTTTGGTTTAACATTTTTTTTATTTCTACGTAAAAGTTGACATTAACGGATTAATGGTCACTCAAACCCTCGTCATTTGATACACTCATAATACGTTTCGGTGAGTTCGTAAGAAATAGGTCCAAAATGTTCTTTTCACGGGTGGGCATGCATACTGCTTGATGGAGGGAGTCTCTTTGAACCAATTTTAATAAGGTATTACAAGATTCGCGATTGCGGGTCCGAGATTTAACGCTGTTGCTGTCCCAATCGATACAAGGGAGGTTAAAATCATCACCAAGTATGTTGATGCTGTTATTATTTTTACATTTAAAATGGTATTTTTTATCATTGAGGGGACGAAGTGTTTTAACATCTGGAGGTTTTTACATTTAAGGACAAGGATAGATAGATTATTTTTATTTTGAATCAAGTCCGTATTTATATCTGACTGTAATTTAGGAAGCGTTTTGGGAGAAGCGGGTGTCACAAGTCTTTCTACATCAATGCAAGCGTTGTCCGTTTCTTTCATATGCTTATTAATGATTTTACCTGCGCGAGCCACAGGTATTAGTGACCCACTAAATGACCTTCTCTCTATCCTAAAAAAGGTCCACAGGAGTCGAATATCCTATCCGCTACCTTACTCTCCGCTTCCGCCGTGTAATGGACCCCAGATCGGTTCAGGGAAGTCCTGCACGATCGGAGGGTTGGCCTTAGGTCGACAAAGGAGGCTCTTATGTCCGAGAAGGATCGCCAAAGTCTCTGGTTTATGCCTTCCACTCGGCTCCAAACCAGAGACCCGCGATCCTCCCTCGGAACAATGCTCCAGGCCGTTAAACCCAGATGTACACCCTCGACAACCTGAACACGCACTCGGAGCAAAGTTCCTTTTTCCAAAGGGAAGGGAGGGCCTCCTCGAATTCGGTCCGTGACATCGTTGATGTCCA
This sequence comes from Hetaerina titia, assembly GCA_037158775.1. NCBI lineage: Eukaryota > Metazoa > Arthropoda > Insecta > Odonata > Calopterygidae > Hetaerina > Hetaerina titia. The sequence continues at coordinate 51,618,507 of CM073769.1, read as the reverse complement.
CATGGGCCACGACCTGCAGCCGAGAGCACTTCGTGCACCAGACCGCCACCTCGATCGCCTTCGTCACCTGAGGAGCACCTCTACTTGGTATACACCAGGCGGCCACCCGTTCATCGACACCCACGCGGCGCGCCCTTTCCCTCAATGGGACCATCACACGGCGGACATTTGAACTACCCATCACCACAATTCCCTCCCTTCCCGTCCGCTGACGTCTTACCGTAGACAGCGCCCTCGGAGTACGAGTAGAGGCTGCAGAGACGCTAGTACTATTATCCGACAGCACCTGGTACCTATTGGAGACGGGGATAGGAACTGCCTCCGCAGTGTCCAATCCCCGTCGCAGCGTTACCTTCCTTTTACCCTGAGAGACAACCCTCCAATCATCCGATTTACGTAAGGGCGACACTCCTTAATTGGGAGATGGGGCACGAGGTAGATTCTTGATCGCTCAGCCATATTTAGCATTCGGGCGAACCCGTGCAGCCCTATTGGCTGCACAATTGGGGGAATAGGGGCCTTGTTGGGAGTGTTGAGTGATAAGGGAGGGGCTGTGTAAGGTATGGGCGTAGGTGCACTCAAATGTGTACGCGGAGGGGGACGCCAACGGCGTATGGTTACGGGAGTAGAATTCCGAGGCTCGCCCTCCCCCCTCGACGTCCCCAGTTCTCTCCCAGTCCGCAATTCCCTTCCCGATTTTCGCATACCCTCCCTTCCCCCTCCTCTTCAGTGATACCCCCTGGACGACGAGCAAATTCACATCCTCCCCATCATCTGCGTCTCCCTACGCGCCACTGCGTCCCCCTCCTTCCTTCCTTCCCGCCTCCTCTCCCCCTCCTCTATTTATTCACTGTTCTCTTTACGCCATTCCCTACCAGGGGCCATGCTAGCCGCTCAGGGTGCACGAAGGACACGAAACATATTCCGTGACCTCTTTGAATTAAAATTAAATATTGTTCTGGGGAGAAAGGAATGACGTCGTATTGGATGCTCACTTGTGCCAGAGCCACTCTCTCAAGAGACTGGCTTTACATGTTGCGCACGATGACGGTCTCTATTAATCGATACAAGGAAAACCCGTGGGAAAGGAGTTTCCAGCCTTAGAAAATGCTACATTTTTTAAATATTTTCAAAAGGGCCTTCTTTTTATTTTTTTTAATGAAAACTTGCATTTACTTCAGAGCTAACGAACAACTTTTTTCAAGTCTTATGCAAAATATTTTTGTAAAATCGTCCGACTAAATAATTAGCCTGAGTATTTGGTGAGGTGTGCTTAAAGGAGATATAATGCCTAATCAGTGGCCAGTAATGTTAAAACAGCCAAGTAATTGAATCAAATGAACGGGAAACTCGTCTGAAATCCTGATTACCTCGGGTCCCCACCAATTATATTTCGTAGGACCTTTATTTCTGGAACCATCGCATCGGAATAATACCATTAATATATGTCGTGCAGCTTTCCTAGCGGTAGTCCCAGTTTCGTGCACGTATATCTGAACCAACGAAGGCGCAGTTTTTCTTTTAAAAGCAGTTGCATTATAAAAAAATACCCAAGATTCTCATCGGCTCATTTGGAAGGATAGCTTGAGATATTTCCTCGTAAACCCTAGGAGAAATGGATGGTGGGTTTCGTATTTATCTGCGGGCATTTTTCACGCCTTCTTGCGGCATAAAGCCGGGACGTAGGGTTGGTTCTCTATAGCGGTAATCCAATCCATAAGTGATGCAAGATCCGGAGGGAGTGTGTCGGAGGTGGGACAGAGGGGGATGACGGTGCGGATATACATCTCCGCTCGGCAACAGCATCGCCTAGCGCCGGGGCACTCGGGTGCGCGCGCCCCGCGTGATGCCACTGCCGTTTCGTAGTTGGGAACATCGCCGCACTCCGCCACCACGTACCCACGCCCCCCCCCCCCTCACGGCCCCACGGTTCTCCCCGGCAACCTCTGGAAACGGGAGTAGTTGAGGTAGAGGAGAGAGGTTTGGGAGGGAGGAGGGTACACGGACCCCTTGCCATCTCTCCTCCAGCCTCCTTTTCCCTCCTATCTCGATCCATACATTCCGTGCCATATATTTTCGGTTCGACTCTTTCTAAATATTCAAGCGACCGCTCCTGTCTTCTTCCTCATTCCCTCTCCCTTCCCCTGCCGCATCCCGTTTCCCTTCCCGCTTCTGCTGCTCTCCCACCAGCTTCTCATCTCTTCCGCTCAATAAATCTCGAACTCTCAGTTCATTTCTTTCGACGTTTTGCATTTCTGAATTGCTTATGCCCCTTGCATGATTTCCCGATCCGTAATTCATATATTTATCTCCCTGCCGCTCATCTATTCCCTTGATAACTTTGGTTGGTTGATCCAATAATTTTCCTATTTTTGAACCCTCCAGTTGTGTATATCCAGAGGCGTCACCCACCCTATTCAAATAACAGATTTAAAAAAATATTTCTTAAAAGAAGCAACATTGAATTCATAGGTCGAAATTACAACCACCCAAATAAATTAAGAGCTACCCTATTTAAGCACAACACAGCCTCAATTTGTATTCTATCAAATAGCAAGATGTTTAAAACTACTTCTACATGTATTTTTGAACTAATATTTTCCTTCCTCGACATAATATCCATCTTTTTAAAAGAATAAGTATCGTCCCGAGATCTCCACTTGACTTCCTCACCAAAATACTCCCCTTTCTTATTCCTTTGTATATCCAAGACGCATTTTCCTCTAGCTTCCCCGTTATCTGATTTTATACTGCTCTTATCACCTACATCCTTACCTTCAAGGCTTCTTCATATTTCACATCGAATTTCTCTTTCATATTTCCCATCCGTTAACCTATCTGCGGTAACTTTTTTAAACTTGTACATGCATTCTTCCTCAGATAAGTTTACAAGCATCAGAAAGCGAGTATTATTATAGAAGTATAAAGTTGAGCTTTGTTACTGAACTGACCCAACATCAAGGATGAATATGCTTATGAAGTCAGAAGTTTTTATTTCAATCATAATTCGAGAATATTTTTTATAAGGTGGACTTTAATTATGTACTAAGATAAAGCGAAGGAATAACATAAAAGATATATAATTATGATGTGTTATGGCCATAGATATTTTGTTTGTGTTTATTTAAAAGCTAAGTTGCTGAATTTGCATAATTAAAATCACAACAGTGCGACTAATCGAAATAGGTTCTTCGACTAACATGGTATTACCCTGGAGAGTCCAATCAGTCCAATATTTTTAAAATCCAATCGATAATTTTGCTGTAGTATTGCAGTGGTTTCAGCGATTAGCAGTGGGTACTTGAACCTGAGTGTCTCGGTAGCAAATCGTACTGAACCTTTGGACCTGAGATAAGTCTGCGATATTTTCTACTCACTTATCATAAGGTTCTAGGAAATCAACGGTGGCGGAGGGAAAAGAACTTTCTTCTATGCGCTTAATAAACTGAATAGAATATCGAAACTGAGTCGCACGTCTGGCTCGAAAAATACATTTAAATAGAGGATCTTTAATTTTCACTACCTTTTAATGTTCATATAATTAATATTGTAAAATTTTGTGAGAGAGAAAAGTGACGCCTATCGTAGGTTCGATTCAAAGAAGAAAGTGGCAAATATCACGACTCTATCCGCGGATCCAGAGTCTTCACTTGAGATCACTTTTTTCTATTAAATGGGTGTAATTCCAAAAATAAATGCCAACAAGCCATGGGAATGACATAAGTTTTTCAGGAAAATTCTAGAGAGAATCTCAAATTAAAATTTTTCGGGGATTACTTTAAGGCATCTTTTTTTAGTGAGAGGCAAAATAATAATGCTGCATCGTAACGGGCTACATAATAATGTTGCATCACGAAAATATAATCAATTAATTTTGTCTCTTATTCATCATCATGATCATTTCATCATAAATAAATCTACATTTCATTTCTAATCCTTCGTTATAAATTGCCTTTGAACGTTTAACCAATGAGGTAATGGTAGTAAAGTGGTAATTGCCAATTAAAAGAGAATTTTCATCATGCAGAAATTTGAAACTTAATTTTTAAAATGGCAACGTTAAGAAAAATGTTTTAATTGAGAATTGAAAAAAATTACGTTACACTTTCAATTAGAATAAGAAATTTGAGTAAGAGATTTTAGAAAGTTATCGATATTGCATTTAACGTACCCTTGAAAGATGCTACTCTTACCCTTCTTTCTGCTCCTGTGTGCCATGTTAACATTTCTCCACGTGACTTTCCTATTTGTTAATAAGTCTGCATTCTGCAACTTTCCTATTAACGGTCTTCTCTCACGTGAATCTCCACTTCCTAATCCCTTAAAAACTTCAATTACCCTCGGAAATTAACACAATGTTCCGAAAGATTTTTATTTTCCTACTTCTGGTGACGGTAGCTGCAAGGGGTAATTGATTTCACATTCATGAATGTGAGCGCCGAAGGGGGATATATATTAAGGATTCGAATTCCTAAAGAAGATGCGATTATTTACGAAGGAAAGCTCGGAGCTTCATCTTATTGTCGGAGCGCTCCTTTTATTCCAGAAGTGGAATGGAGTGGGGAGGGGTCGAAAACGCCGCGTGAGTGGGGGGAAGGCCTTGTCCCGGCGTCCTTCGTTTGCTAGCTGTCGCCCGGGGCGGTGGAAGGGCGGAGGAGGCAGGGGGTCGAGAAAGGCAAAGAAAAGTGAAGAGGGATGTGTGGTTGGAAGACGGAGGGCGTTTGGAATTGACAGTAACTGATAATGAAGTACTAATCCCGAAACATATCCAGTGAATTATTATATTTAAAAATTCTGCGGCTTTGTGTATTTCATAATGTTTCATTACCAGTATCGATGTATGATTATTTGATTCTGGTATGAATATCAGTTTCGACAGTAATTACCATTTTACTCAAGGCTCAAGAGACGCTCAAGCTTGTCTCCCGGCTCGAAGACAGGGAGAGTCATTCACAATGAACAGATTATTATATAGTATATAGTCTGCATGAATATTTATGCTCATTAGACAACCAAAAAAGAAAATACTTAGTTCTTCCACACAAATTTCATTACACACGACCTAGGTTTAGACCTACAAAGTCATCATCAGGTAAAGAAACAGAAGACACACCTTTTTATATAGTGGACAGAGAAGAGGAGAGGGGAGGTATAATATATAGCGGTGTGTCTTCTATTTCTTCACCTGATGATGACTTTGTAAGTCGAAACCTAGGTCGTATGTAATAAAATTTGTGTGGAAGAACTAAGTATTTTCTTTTTTGGTTATGAATCGCTTCCACAAAGTGACGCCTCAAACCATTCTTCTCATTAGACAAGTTACATGATAACCATTTCATGACTCCCCCAATGAAAATATTTTCTGCTCGACACGTATTCTACTGGGAACTAATTGTACAGCGTGAAAAATATTACCCAGAAATGAAGAGTATTACACGACAGAGGCGCATAAGGAATTAAAATTACCCATACATAATATCGTGTGTGTATAAAATCTTAGACTTAAATATCAAAGCTTAATGGAAAAATGTATCGTTTTATTAGGTCACATCAAATCCGAGATGTAGCGCAATTAAATCATAGCATTGAAGTAGTCGGGAAAAATTTCATTCATAAAAAACTTCATAATTTCATTGGACTACATCGAAACTTTTCACAATCAAGAGGTAACTCAATTATTTCGCTGTTAATTTGCCGAAAAATGTGGTAAAAGTTTTTACTCATTATTATCAATCATCATTTTTATGGTTCATTCTGGAGAATCGTCAATTTACTTCTCTATTGCTCCACACTATTTGTGTCATACCCCTGAGAAGTATGGCTAATGCGCCTTTGGTTCAATGTTTCATCAAGAGTTAAGCAATTGAATTGAACCCTAATTTTTGAAAGACCGATAGACCATTAAAATGGTAAAAAATTAAACAAGGATGAGGAAGAGAAGTATCGTGCAGTGGGAAACTATAGCAATACATTTTTACCTAAAAATATTCGAGTAGCGTGGTAAAAATATTTTTACTCCACCAAAAGACGCATATATTTTAAAATGTGCGTCACGTTAGATGGCTATTATGAGTAACATCAGTGCGTTTTTGTATTATTTTCTTCCTTTGTGTTAGCCGGAAGCAAAAAATTCGACGGACAAACAACAGAAGTTATATGTTACCCCGTCACCAACCCAGCTAAAAAAGCCTCTGCGTCCGTTCGAGCACATGGGCGAAATGGATAATCGAGAGTGTACATGGCGAAGAAAAGTGAAGAGGAATGATAAGAGAACCGGAGAGAGAAAGAAATGGCGTGGGAGAGAGGGGATGCATGGGTCTGGTGACGGGTATGGAGAAGCAAGGTGAAGAAGAGCATTGAATTGTCTGGGTGGCGAGGCGCGGGAGAATGGTTGAGCGCTCCCTCTCTCCCAGTCCTCGCTCATCCTCGCTTTTCCACTAGTCACTCCGCACTCGTGTGGCCATTGCGTTACGCAAGATGCGGAGGGAGAGAGAGAGAAAGGGGAGGAGAGAGAGAGAGTAGGGAAGAGGTGTTGGCGGTGAAGGAGCAAGTGGTGTCCCTGACCTGTCACAACGCAAAAGCATTCGATGAGACTCTCTCGATGCGAGGAAAAAAAATTCGGTCGGGAAGTTGTGGAAGAAGGGAATGGGAGGATTTCCTATCAAACAACACCCGTTCCGATTTATTAAACCGGAAAAAGTTCCTGAGGAAAAAGTGTGTTTTTTGTACTTCTGCATCTACCTGGCACCGCCTTTAGTGCACGGTTGTTTTTGCCACAACGCGTAACGAATTGGAGCCATCAAAGAGGATGTTTAATTGCCACGTCCGAGAAAACATTTCGGGGATAAAGTAAGATTAGGGAAAACAAGTAAGTGAGCAATTATCAATAAGAATAATAACCTATTATCCGATGGCAAATATCCACGTAAGGTTTAGGGGAGTATTTTTTATTGTTAATAGGCACGTTATTTTCAAACTCAAAATGTAGTTCGAAGTAGACCGGCATGTTATTCCCTCTTCTCTTTTAAACTCTCATAGCTGCATATAAACTTAATTTCAGGTGTTTAATAATTAAGTTTATATTTTAATAAACTATAGTATTATTTAGGCAATCATTTGCACCTATTTTCGATCTCTCCATTCTTCTTTAGTTATTTTGTTTTTATGATGAGAAATTTATTTTGGCTAATATTTATTTAGTTTTCATCTGGTAAAAGTTTTCATTTTCTTTAAATATATATCTTAATGAAAGGAGTTTAAAGTGCAGTGTGTTGATTAATTGGAAGGAGACAATAAGGTAAATAAAGACCACTAACACGCTTCATTGTCATGAGTACGCCGCATTCTCGTTTTAGTCCGCTTCGCTCTTTCCTCGTTATGATCGCCATATAATGTTTTACTGCTGTTGAGTTAACAAATGTTTACTCGTGTCAGAGAATAAATAGAAATGAGCAGACCGTACGTGGACAGAGAAATATGACTGATATACTTATCGTTTCACTCGAAGCTTCGATTCAAGCGCCTCATCATGTTCTCTTCCTTGAAGGAAGTTATTTTGTTTACTTGCTCAGAATATCAGTAATTGGAAAGTAGCGTTACACAATTAAAATTCTACCGCATGCAGTCAATCAGATTCAATGTTTTCCCGTCAAGTTTATCTTCATTTTAATCAAGCACAAGCTTATTTTCTTAGATTCATTGGGAAACATTGTTTATATTTTTCTGTCCCCTCGGGCGTAATCCGGTTTGAACCATCCCGCTTGTCATGCAGGAAAAATACATTCCATCCGGAAGCCCATTAATATCATACATGTAAAATATGGTGTCGTCATAAAATAGAGTGTGTCCAACCACAACTTACCCTTTCCTTGCTTGTTTGCTGAATGATTACTAATGTCTGATAAACTTTACGAGTATAATACCAGTTCAAGTCCTTATGGGACGTTTTTGTTCTGGGCTAATCGAATTTTCAATTACAGTTTATTTTAAATGCACTGAAACTAAACGTAGTTGCACCATAATAAGTTGATATATATTCTATCAATTGGTGTGAATGCCCGATGTATTTAGATTAGCACTTTAAAAATATAATAATAAGCGATTAACAATGCATCTGAATTGATTTTGTTATGCTTCATTGGTGATGAATCACGTTCATAAACTGTCGCGTATGCAAGAAAACTAATGCCATGAATCACCTAAAAGCATTTATTTTGGTCCATTAAGGTCATTTTAAGGGGAACAGCGACGTAATAGAATTTATTTTTAATGACATACTAAATATTCTCGGGATAATATTTTGTATTTTTAAGTTTTAAATATCAAAAGAAAACAACACCCATCACCAGTCCACCCATTCAATATAAAAAAAATGAAAACACCATAAAGATTTCATCCAGTGACTATATTTCTTCTCATGAGGAGTTGGAAGAAATGTGTTGGACAGGTGTGAGGGCACTCAGTTACTGCTCTTTCTGCTGGTCTGTTACCTTTGCAAGGCTAGACACCAATTCATGTTGGGAGGATCAGGCAATTTCTTCGATCCTCTAACCTTCCTTTACCGACAAGTGCCATCGAGCAGTGTGTAAGGGTTGACATTCCGCGCTTCAAATTTGATCAACCATTAATAACACCACAAGAGAACTCACCGGTATTAGCCCTTCTTCCGGAGAGTCACCAACTCAGCCTCCGCTGCACACTCGTAATGCAGTATCGTCTTTCTTCGTCTTCTTCCCCGCATACTTCGTATTCTGCCATTTCCCGTCGACAAACTCAAACAAGGGAGTGAAGTCGGCCAGCAAGTGGAGTGGACGGAAAGCACGCATTCGTCGCCTTGAAGTCACATCGGCCAAGACTCTCACGCATTCACCAGCTAACGCTCATTCTTCGCATTTACACTTGACTGAAATGGAGGACTCTGCTGGGTGGACAGGGAGGGAGGAGGAGTCCGCGAGTGAGGAAGGAGAAGGCAAAAGGGTGGAAGTCATGTTGAGGTGAGGGAAGTAAGGTTAGGGAGGAGGAGACTGGTGGGGTGGAAGACGATGGACGTGTGTGAAATTAGCGGTAGGGGAGAGGCAAATGAGTAAGTATGTGCGCAGAAAAGAAGGGAGTAATGTAAGGACGGTGAGAAGAGAGCCAGGCGTACATAAGAGATAGGAGTTGTTGAGGGAGAGATTACGTCAAAAAAGAGATATTACGTCACGGAGAGTAGGAAGTGAGGAGTGGGCGAGGAAGAGAAAGAGGAAGACAGGAAAGTCTGCCAAGGGCTAGGTCACGTAGGCTAAGTGAAATGGTGTAGCTGTGTTTATTTATTCATAGATCACCGTTTCGTCACAACAGCGACAAGCTGAAACAAAATATTCGTTTAACACACTGGCGCATGCGTGGCTAGGTATGTTGTCTATGGTATAGGGTAATTTTTCAAAGCATAGGGAGGACTGATTAAAAAGCCTGTTGACCCAAGTAGTTGGCAAAGAGGCGACTTAGGTTAATTCACTCACGCATTATGGAGAAGCCGTTTCAAAAGTTAAGTGGTGAATATTTTGAAAAACTTTACGTGACAACAACGCAGATTCGACTGGAGGACAGGCTGGCGAACCAGTTTTCAAGGTGAATTTAAAATGAATGTACCTCCAGTCGTAAAGCAATGGAACACGAAATAGCTGAGACCGTAAACTAGATTGGCACTAGGTTTTTTTAAGGGTCGGAGGTAAAAACAAAGTAACAAGTAAGGTGAAGATGGGAAGCAAACACTTGGATGTGTTTGGGAAACATTGACTCACGTGTAACTATATCATGCACAAAATATGAAAAAAATAATAAATATGAGAACAAATTTACAACCACTCGATCACTGGGGTGTGTTAAGGAATAAAAGTCACTCTCTTGAATCGCATTCACACCCACACTCAGGGTTTGCCAGGATATCTCCAATGCCAGGGACCCATTGTACTCATACAGTAATGAAAAACAAATTGAAATAAAAAAGAAAAAGAGGCCCAAGTTCACGTTCGCAGTCACTCAATCACTCGGGTATGTTAGACCTTTGTGAATCGCACTCACTCACTCGTTCAGGGTTTACAAGGATTCCTCCTATGCCATTGACCCGCCAATCACACAGAAATTACAAAACAAAGCAGAAAGGATTTACGGTAACGCTCAATTACTCGGGTGTGTTAGACCTTTGTGAATTGCACTCACTCACTCGTTCATTGTTTCAAGGTTCCTTCTGAAAACTTTGACGTTTTGACATTTATCCGTGACTTGGTGGACCTTTACGATGTAGAATTACTTCTGTCTACAATTGTGGTTGATCCAGGATTTCTTAAAACTCTATCATTTATGCAAATATGTGACAGAGACGGGTCGTGACAGAAGAAAACATTTTAACAGCCTGTCTTCAAGACGTTAGGGCGTATTTTTCAGAAATTAGGCTATAATTATGTAGTTGTCAAAAATATAAAAACACGAATTTAGTAAAGTTGTATTTAGTAGTTGGTTCATTTTTCCAAACATATGGATTTAATATCATTTTTAACTTCCTTTACATTTACATAAGCAGGAGTGTACCTTTGAAACTCGTCCCTCCTCATTCTCCGATTTCACTCAAATGGCTTGACGGACATTGATTGCACAGATCTGGAGACTAATCGACACAGGCTCGTCAAAGGATTCGGAGATGAGGGGATGATTGCTCCCTTCACCGTCTGACTGATTATGCACATGGTGTTTGCATGAGCGTGCGAATGTGTATAACTCGCACGTAACAGCATACATGCCTAATCTCAAGGGAAAATTTCCCATTGCATAGGTCAAATTATTATAGTAGGAGTTAAAAGTTAGGTCCAAGTAATATCATCACTATTCAAGTAATACCATTAAAATCAGTTTACTATTATTTTCTGTATTAAAATAGTCCATACACAGGGGCTTAAAGGTTATTTATTATTCATTTATTTCGTTACGGCTTTCAGTATATTATTTTGAACCGTCCCCGTGAACAACTATTACGTGGAGAGAGGGCTTGTGTATTCTAATTAACTCTAGGGCTATGCTGGCGGGAGCAACAATAGTTGCTTTTGGTAGGGTAACCCATGTATGACGAAGATGCGAGTCAGATGGAAGGTGGTTCGTACAGCATCTGTTCCTCAATAGGGCAGCTATTTTAGTGATATTGTTAAGTTAAAAAAAACATTGAGAAGAAAGAAAAAGAGAAATTAAATTCTCCCAAATGCGCGACTTGGCCCACTCAGCCGTGTATCATGCTAGGCAGATACGTGGAGAGGCAAGACTGCCGGTGGGATCATCACTCGTATATATCCACTGTTCTTTAAAGATGTGGATGGATAAAGTGGATATATGCATTGAGTTCTTAATTAAATGTTATATTTGTCGCTTGCGTTCTTACATTTTAATAAAAAACCCAAGAAAAATACCTTCATGTAGAAAAATACCTATGTAGATTTTAACATCCACTCATTATTAAGCAAATTGAGTAGTTTCAGGCATAATGATGGGGAATTCGAACGATAATAAGTGAAAATTGCAACTATCTAGTGGAAAATTGTTATTATCCGTCCTTTATTATTTATAAATTTCAAATAGTTCGCCCAGGCAAATCTAAGAGCGTTAAATGAAACTAATACTCAAAGCGGACGGCAGAGATTAACGAAAACCGCCAAGGAGGAGGATAACTACTAGCCAAGGACTAAAGTCAAAACAATATCCATTAACAAAGACATTTATCTTTATATTTTATGAAATAATTTTATGTTGGGAAAATTTTCGGTCAAACCAAGAACAGGGAATACACGAAAGGCAACCACCGACTTTACTGACGATGAGTGGGTGGTATGTGACAAATTCGGGACAGGAATTAACCGAATGCATACATCTACAGGTATACAACAGCAGGAACATAAGTGGGATCGAACCCTAATTCCCCGTCACGCGTAGGCACAGAACCCACCATGGAAAGTTGACAATGCAGACGTTGAAAGATGCGTCTACGGTTCAACGACCATGCGTGCGGTCATCCAAAAGTAATTCATAATCACCGAAGTATTTGACGGAAAAAGACGTTTGGTTTCGTTTAAATAAAACCACCCCTTTCGTATCTGATCGAGACATGGCCTTCATGTATTACGAGCTCTAAAACTACCACTGTCTTTCATGTCAGTTTATGTAAGATCCAAGGAGCCATGCTGATTATTATCATGGAATGTGTATTTTTATTCCGATTCGGCCTTCTTTAATTGTTTGTATTTCGAAAGAAAATAATGTGATGTACCCGATGCCTCTGAGAGTGCGATTAAGGAGATTTTCAAGCTAAGATCGTCCTAAATTGTGGACAGAGTGGACGAGGGCAGATGACGAGTACCAGAGAGAGAATGAGATTTGACGCACGGCGGTGCATTCGACGAGGGATGGACGGAGATGACAGCCAAGGGCGATGCACCGCATGAGGAAAGGGAGGGAGAGAGTTGAAGGGGATAAAGGAAACCCCAGGAGCGGGGGATGATTCTAATAGCTCAGCCTTTGACACTAATTGATAAGCTCAGTGGAGAAAGGATCTGAAGGGAAGTAGTTACTTACTAAAAATTGTACTTGGTCCACGTTAGGTGAGTGACCGGAACACTTTGTAATTAAATTTGAATGGAGCATTTCTCAGACTAAAAACTATGAGAGGGGCGTAAAAATAGTGATTACACGTGTAATTTAAAGAATTTAAGGTTGTAGATGCGCATAGGGGTTTAATTAACCATTGAGACGTTTTGAATTTTTAATCCCTTGAAACACTGAGAAAACAGCTTGAACGTAAGCTCGTTTCTCTACCGGCACAAACATAAGACGTGCGGTGAAAAATCCGCTCAGGCTGGGTCTAGAACGCTCGATTCTCCCCATCGATTTGCTTGCCTAAGTTTTTCTCGTTTGTGGTATACTATAATTGGTATCGTAATGGTGTCCATTCCTCGTAGGTTAAAAAAATACCCTGGAAGATGCTCACGGTCCAATCATCCTTTTCGTTCATTTTTAGGTGATCTGATTACCAACTTTGCTGCGAGAATGACGTGGACTACGTGGCGGTCTAAACGGGTCGAAGGTTCAATTTTCATGGCTGTTCCATGAAGCCGGGATCAACTTCGATCAAGCCGGGTGGTAGCTTCACTCTTCGCCGAGTCAATTTGAGGTAAGTAATGTATACGTATCCATTAAATAATACATTAATACTCCATACCATACATTAAACAATATTTCTTAAAATCATATTCACCGCTGTCCATATTTTAATATTTTACCACAATTTCTTTATACTTGCCTAACCTTTTAATTAAAACTGAAGTCCCTTCAATTGCGTTAAAAACTGTTGTCAGTAAGTGCACTATTTGTCAACAACTTAATGAGGGTATATTTTCTCGTACCAATATCTAAGGTGTACTTCGGCCTCCACTACTGATCTTTTTGTTCATTAGGTATGGAGTAAAATGGCGTCTATTATCTTCGTATTCTGGTATAACAAATGAACCGTCCCTCGAATTAAAGGCTTGATAAACGAAATTTGATAATTGAAGAAGCCTTTCCACCCAAAACGCATAGGACAATTAGTTCGTTAATTCAAAAGATGCTTAACATCATTTAATCGGATATGTTCATAAGTGGAAGATATTTATTGTTTTCGAAACCATTACAAGTTTACAAGTAGTGAAAGTCGGTGAATCGCTGAAATTCATTTCTCAGACCTAGTATTTATTACCCGATTGCAATGAGACTATACGTACAAGAGTTGTTTAATAAATAGTGACTGTACCGTTTCAATTCGCATAATTTTTTGAACAAAATTATTATTTTGTAATACACTTAGCTAAATGTTTATTTTATGTGGGTATAAGTGTCATTCGACTCCAGTATAGGGTCGGCAGCAGCTGTTTCACTCCTGGCTTGTCCATCGGTAACATCGGCGAAAACAGTAAGTACGACAAATAAAATTGCATCACAGTACTGAGAAATGTATAAAATATTGGCCTAATTTATGAGATAATTACGAGTAATTTAAATTTGGTGAATCATCAAAGTCTTACGCCGAATTTAGTCTTTACTTTTGCCTGCTTATCTAATTCCATTCTTTGTTTTATACGAGATAGATATCGTAGATATTTGGGATTAATTCAAATGCATTGGCGTTTTAATATCTCATCTTATATGATTATAATTATAAAAGGTAGTGTATCGATTGATGTAGGTTTTGAATAGGCACACAGACTAACCACCGCTACGCTTCTAAACCTTCACTTAATACGGTATCACGCGACACCCTATTAACTTCTTAGATTTCATATATTATTGCCTCCCGCCATTCCACCCAAAGAGCCTTTTCTTTTCCTCCTCTTTCCTTACCTGCCTGACATTTTCTCCTCTATCACAGTGTACAGAATTTCATCGTCAATCAAAATGTTTTGCAATCCTCTCACTCGCTTGTCATGCCTTGATATTTTTATACAGTATATATTTTTTTCATTTACAGTTCATTTTACTTTTTTCATTCTTACCATCAGCTGATATAAATATGCGATAAATGCATTGCCATTAGAAAATATCCACATTCGTAAATGATTTTCTTGAAAGTTTTTATAAAACGTTCGTAAAAGTTTCAAAACGGTCGAGATGCTTTCATTTCTTTCTCAACTACAGAATTGCGTCATTTTGTGGGTTATACTTATTATTCTTCGAGAAATAAAAGAAATGTACTTCTAACTGTTGAAAATACATTATGTATCGACTCTTAAACCGTCATGTATTAGATCAGTACCGAAAAATAGTGATTGACTACACACTTTGTTGAGGAATAAGATAATACTGTGTCCATTCAGCATGAGGAAATTGCGCTTGGTCTCCTTATTATCTTATTAAGTATTAAGCGTTCGTAATGCGTAATGCCTTTAGAATATTGAGCTAGAGTTTCTGTTCCGGTTGACAGAAACCAAACTCAGGAAGGAGCCGATTCCGAACTTATTTTCCCGGCTCCATATTTCGATTCTGCGACGGAAGACGTTTCTTGGCGGTGCATTGGCCTGCTGTGGGATGACGAGGGTCTGGGAAGAAGTGACAGTGGAGTAGATAGGGCGGGAGGGTGGTACGGGTGGAGAGCGCGCATTGGATGCTGTAGAACGGGCAGGGTCGGGGGAGGTGGGCGGGTCGGGATACGGGAGGAGGGGACGGTGGCTGCCTCACCCCCTCAATATCCCCAGCGAACCCCCTCGCCACCATCCCCTTCTTTCCATACCCCCTTCCTTCCTCCCCCCACCAATCCGGTCCAACCCATTCTCTCTCTCTTCTCCTTTCCCTTCCCAATTCTCTCGTCCTTTCACTTTCCTCCCCTCTGTCTCTTGTCCACATGTCAGGTCCCGGTCCTCGGGCTTATGCTCGTGCATGCGAAATATTAAATCCGGATTTTCCACTCTCCACTTCAATTTCACATGTAGCAGTGGGCATTCAATGGGGGTTGACGCTATCTACGTCTCTCTCGACCTCACACACCTTGTTTCCAATGCTAATAAAAAAAACTCGAGCACCCATTTTCCTGTCCTCACAAAACAATCACCTCGGCCACTATCTCGTACATTCGCCGCGGGGTTCGCCTCGATATAACGTTCCGCCCGCAATTCTAAAAAGAGGATGTGATTTCTAGGCCTTTTTGTAATCTTTTAGGTTTCCGTTTTTCTCTTTCGCAAGAAAATATAAAAATTATTTAATTCTCGCTTATATGTTTTGCTTTGATGAGGATTCTCGAATAAAATCACTTCTCGCAAGTGAATTAAGGGATAGCGTGGCAGTCCAGTGGGTAGCGCGCTGAGCTACTGACCTCAGGGCCCTGGTTCGATTCAGGGTGATGACTATGGACCACCTCAGTTTTAACCATGTGTGTTATTCTTCGGGTACTAAATAACCTGGGAAACCATATGCGGCACAGGGGAAGAAGATAGCCCCCTTATTACCCTGATGAATGAATGTCTTAAGCCGTTGGGATAAGTATTGAGTGAGCCCTACCCTCACCAATCAAACTGACCTACGGGTTGATAACTGTAGTATATATAAGAGAATTAAGTGTACTTAACTCTGCGATCCCTTTAATCCGAGTCTAACTCTGATTGAAACCAGGATAAGTCACGTTGAACTTTAGTTTCGACGCTGACCACCCAGTATATAACGAAGCGTGATGACATTAAAGTTTAAATTTCTTCTAGTTTATTACGACTATAGTGCATTAATATTAACAATCACCCTATTCCCTCAATGAAACTCATCTTTAAGGGAAAATTTTTTACATCAACGCACTGGATATAGAATTCACTCCATTATCCTTTGGGGTGCTATTTTAAAATTAAAACTGGAATTTATGCTCCACGAAAAGCATTTTTCGAGTTTTTGCATAGGTATGTTAATCGTTAAAATAGTCTAGAATACTTTGAAAATTTTAGTAAATAAAATTTTTACCCTTTCATTAAAATTTACTGTTATGAGAATCAAGCGCGTATTTTGTGTGCAATTCAATTGCTGGATAAGTCCAAACAATCCGTTGAAGGTGAGGCTGCATAATGGCTCTGAACGGGATTACAAACAATAATTAAGATGCATTAATTATACTAACACCTGGTCACCGTTTATTTACTATCTTTACACGCGAGTCCGCTACAACCATTACGCGGATAAAATGACCTCTCTCATGAATGCGTTTGAATAGTGGATTTTTTCGGACCCAATGTGGGGACAGGAAACTTTCATTTTGAGCGAGAAAAGAGTATAAATTAGGGAATTTATCTATGTTTTGACTTTAATACCAGGCACTAGTAGCTCATTTCGTATGGGCAGTGATGCATTTCACTCTTCGATACATTAGTGCATGTAGCTGTAGTTAATACAATTAAGCAATACTAATTTTTTTGGTGTTGCGAGCTTGATGTAAACAACTCCCTGCCGCACACGATAGCGGTACCTTGCAGGATTTCATGTAAAAAGTAACGGAGTGGTCATTTTGACCGTTTTGCAATATCAAATGGTCCACTCTCGCTTATTCATGGATACAAATCGTTCATATGTTATGACTGTAAATGGCATTCAGTGTTATGCGCAAAGGTTAAAAAATGTTTTTGGTTGCTTAGTTTACGAGATATTTACCGGTTTCTCCAAAAGCGCCAGAGCTTTTCGAGTTATTCTAGGTCAGCTATGAACGTGAACGGACGGTATTTTCAACTTTGTACTGACATATTACATTACAAATTTGTATTTTTTAATAAATACGCCAAAAAGCCACCAAATCCTCCCTAAGGGGCCACTTTATCCCAAGAAAAACGAGAAGTGTCAATGTTAACAACCTCGCCCCCCGCCCTGTACGGTTAGTTAGGTTTGGCCGCGTGTGTCGTAGGAGCAGTGCATCGAAGTCCCTTAGCCGTGAGACACGTAACGGTGATGTAGTATTACTTACGAGGAACTCGTCCAACTTGTTTAAGACTCACCAGAAAACGATTGTGGTATCGACGAACTCGACCCAGAGTCCTGAAACACACATATTGCTAAATTTTTCTGTGATGCGCTTCGAGAGATCATGCTGAAAGCGAGGGAGGCAATTCGGTCAGCGATGCGGAATGACCGCATCGACAGAAATTGGTTCATGAAAATCAAGACGTAATCGCATTCCCTATTTCGTCTTATGTTACTGGATACTTTTTACGTACTTTCATGGCGTGTTCTTGGACGTAGGTCGTGGGGTTGCTCAGGGGCAGGAAAGAGTGTGAGGAGAATTTGGGAGAGGACTGTGAGGAGAAAGTGCAAGAGACTGCGGTGTGCCAATTTCCACTTTGTTATTTGGTAGTAGACATTCTCACTCGATTGCGACACATAGTGGTGTGAATAGGAACGGTGGGCTAGCGGTTCAAAATATTTTGAAATAAAATCCTGTACCAATGCTATAAACTTAAGTGCAGCGTATGAAAAGATTACGTTTATTAGCAATTAGCGTTTATTTTTGGTTTACGTATGATTCGGAAATTAAAAATATATATTCGATGGTTTCTGGCTCAACTTTGTGGAAGTTCATGTACATGGAATAAAGAACACCATGTATTTTTCCACTGGTATTTGTTTAGATACTACTAGTTACAATGCATAGGCGTCATCACCAGGTATCTGCACTAATGGGTGCACGAGCATACTGATATTGGTTATACATTATATAGCATGTAGAAAATATGTTGCTTAATAACCGCGGGACATCGCTTTACTAACATATGATGCCACGAAATTTACATGAAACTTTTGATGCTCCGAGGAGAATATTTAAAAGCCTTGGAAGAGATAAATTCGATAAATGTCCAAAGTATGAAATAACGCAATGGAGTACTATTTAGCTTTCTATAAGCCTGGAGAATATGTGTAATAGTAGTATAATGAATATGTCGAATATGTCGGTAATAAACCTGATAATTTAGAATAGAGTTCTGGATGTTAGTATATCACTTATTTGGTTTATTTCTATATCTGGGGTCAAATGACATTGCACCAATCGACGAAAGTCTCCCGGAGATATTGCAGTACATTTATTGCATGTGCACCTAAATTAATATCTGAAGGTGAAAATATCATTTAATTCGAGTAAATGTATTATTGCACCTTAAAAGTGTGATGAAATAAAACGCAATGTAAATGTAGGGGAAATGAAAATCTATCTGAAAAAATACTTTGTATCATGAAATCAAAATAAGTCATTGGTTAGAGATAAAGATATGAATGCGTATCTCTTGAATTCTCTTAAAATAACGCCTTCTTCGTAAATATCGTCTTCTGATATCCGCCATTACGTGATCTTGCATATAACTCAAGGAGGTTCCTTGGTTCTTCCGCTATTTGGTACAAATAAGAAATGAAATACGAACTAATTTCATCATGAAATACACGTAAACCCATCTTAACATTATTTTAAATCAATTATAATGGGAAAATAGTTTTCTGATAAAGTAAGGAAACCTTCACCTTTATGGTATAATGTGGTTGCGATAATGAGTTCGTACTTCCCTAATTTAGATGAATTATGGTAATCGCGGCCATTAGTCTCCAAAAAATAAGCTATAAGACTATTGCTAAGCATAATTCTATATGGTAAGCCAAGGTAATTCAAATTAACTAATTATTTTGGTATAAAAATATCTTATATTCTTATTCAGATTTTCCCATGCATGAATTTCCAAAGCTATTTTGATTTTTAAGTATGTGACGGATAACGAAGTTTACCAAGCATGAACACCATCAAAAAATGTTATCCTAGATATTGCCTTGAACACAAGTAAAACATACTTATAAAGCATCCAGTTTGCTAACTGTTTTACTAAACAACTACCCCTCGCGCGACAGTGTACTATAATTTCAGCTGTGGCAATGGTTAATTTTAAAACATTCAGTAACTTCTTAAAAGAGGAGACGCAAAGCTTCCCAGCAAAGTTGAGGGGAAAGACCAGTATAGGATTTGCTTTTTAGTAGCAGTGAGTCTTTCTGATTATATTCACGTGGTCATTAATGTGCTAATTCTTATCTACAAGTTTTGCGTGACGATGGCATTTTTTTCTAAATGTAACACGCGGGAATGTTGATGAAGCTACTTCAAATTGCACCTTTCTGTTAGCTAGCTACAGCTGCGTTGGTCATTCATATAAGTTTAATATGAAACAAAGATTTTATAATTTATTTAGAAAACATCATAAAACTATTTTTAATTTTAAAGCACCAGCAAGGATCAGATAAAGTTGTGAAGATTTTACTTCAATGGACATCCATGAAGGGTATTGAAATTGATGCATTGTGGTATCTGTTTTATTCAATTTTAATAGTTATTAAATTCATTTTTAGTTATCACTAAAATTTTTTGCAGAGTATATATTTCAATAAAAACATTTTCACTTGGTTTAACCGCGTCCAAAGCCTGAATGTTGTCCATACATTGAACAGTGAGGCGTTCATTGTTCAAAAATGTTTCACTCTGCTAGGGAATTCGCCCCACTATTTTACGAGCAGTAAATCTTGGCGAAATATATCACTAGGCTTTCACCATTACCTTTTCCTCAAATTATGGACGTTCATCACTTACTCCAAAACTCCTATCCCAATAACTCAAAACACTTTACGACAATTCAGCAGCTTTGGGTTTGATGCTCGCATGCCTTGCAAGCGCAGCATTTCCCCCCACAATATTTCTTTTCTGAAGCCACAACATTTCATCTGGAGGTCGTCCATCACAATTTCAACGGTCATATCATCAGCCCCGCAAAGATACATCTCTTCGGACAGGATTAAAATTGCTCCGTGTCTTGTCAACCGATATTAGTTACAAAACGAAGAAAACGTAGATGAGGGGTTGAGAGGTTGAGAAGTGGAGAGGGGGTGGAGGGGACGCGCGTGTGGCGAAAGGTAGAAGGGAATGAGCGGTGGGGAAAAGGACCGGTGGGTGGGAGTGGATTGGAAGGAAGGGGATGAATGGTGACTGAGAAAATTAGGGACGAGAGAAATACATTGATGAGTAAGGACCATCGTGTTATGTTCATGTAACCTAGGAACGGCCCACGTATAAGTATAAATCAATGTGCATAGAACTGATACTTATTAGCCTTTGATATTTTTTAGAGCCAGTAAAAACTGATGAAAGCAAATATATTAGATCCTTTACATTAATCAGTCATAAAGGAATAATTGCTAAAATTTTAATATATATTTAATGAATATTTATTAGTTCACTTTTCCGAGAAAAATTGTCTCATAATACGAGGTTAGAGAAATTGGACAAATCCTCTTCAACATTGGACAAATATAATTCAAAATCTGTTGATGTTAGACAATTTTGATGTGCCCATCGAGTGATTCGACCTGTTCCATTTCCGACTCTTCTTCGTATTTGGCGAAAGAATATCATCATGCTTTAATACCGCCCGAGATATCCAAAGACTTTTTTTTTGCTAGACGTGCCACTGAGGAAAATGATATCGTCAGATACGTATGTACATACCCGTTGTATGAAGCATCAAAGTAACGCGGGTGAATCGATACTTTTCTTCACGCTGTCCATCCCCGCTGAAAGGCGAAGCAGGGGAAGAGATATTGATGGAACTAGGAGGAGAGGGAGGTTAAAGGGGCGAAAGAAAGGAAGAGGGAGCAAAGGTACGACCGTGCTTTTCCGGCCGTTTTGAGTGGCGATTCATTTTTCAGCCGACATTTGCAGAGCTACTGCCCACTCTCTCCTCCCTCTCGTCACCACACACATTCTCTCTCTTTCTCACACAGACACACCTCTCTCTCTCTCTCTCCTTCCCTCCCCAAGCCTTGGGATCGCACCCCCCCGGCCTCACCGTGGCGCCCCTTCCTTCGGCGGACCAGCGGCGGACCGGCGACGTCCTGAACTCTCCACTGCTGAAGCAAGGACCCTCCTCTTCGACCTCAGCAAGACCTTGCCTCTCCTCTTCCCGTCCATCTCTCTTTCTTTCCCTCGAGCCCCTCCTCCCTCCCCTCACTCTCCCTTATTCTTCTTCTTTCCGGAACCCCTTTTGTGCGTGCTCTCGTTGGCGTGTGTGTGCGTGCGTGTGCATGATTAATGACTCATGGAGTAGACATCGGTCCTTTCGCCGTCTCTCTCGCTCGCTCACTCACTCACTTTGCAGAGAGCCCTCCGCTTTCTGCGGCAGAAAAGTTACTCGGAGAGAGAGAGAGGAAGAGAGAGACGGAGAAGAGAAGAAGGGGGTGGAAGAATGGGTGCGTGTCTGTGTGTGCAAGAGAAATCCGAAGGTTTTTGGGAAGAGTGGGAGCAGGAGACGACCGTAGAGTGAGGAGCTATGGTGTTTGGTTCAATGGAGAGGGAGGAGGGTGCTGCTTCGACTAGGGCGGGAGGGATGGGGAGGATGAGTGAGTGGGTGCGGAGGGGAGTCCGAAAGAAACTGTTTGAGGCGGCGGTCGGTCGAGGAAGAGGCAGATGATGAGGCGGAAGGGGAGGGAGGAGGGGAAATGCAGGGAAATATGAAATAGACAAGTATGGAAATGATACTCTCCTACGACAAAGAGTGTTCTGAAACTCGAACCGTGAAGAAATTTGAGGGGAAATTGGTTTGAGGAGTGAGTCCGTATGATTTGGAGAATCAAGTTTCAACCCTCCCAATATTTCACTTCTGCTGCTCATGTTAGTTACATTATGATGCAATTTAGAGTTGCACTACACTCAAAATATTGATTCATTTAGAAATAAATATTTTAATCTTAACTAAATGGGGCCCAAAGAAACTTCAGAATCGGTGGAATAATAACTTGGTAACTGCGCCCCCAAAATAATCACGAAGGGAGTTGGTACAAATACTCGTAGATCTTATTTGAAAAGCATTGATTTGTATCCAGAATCATTTTTAGCTCATTGCACTGGAATTAAAATAGCAAGTTAGCACTCCTTTGCCGACGTAGTGTGAAATTTCAGTTTTTCATATGATAACTGTGAAATTGGCGACCGATATGGTGATTCATTTTGTGTGTTCATCAAAGTTTTCAGTTGTTTATGTATCGAGAAAAAATGTTGGAGTTACTAATCGCCAGTTTTGGCACGCAGGAAGTACACACTGTGAATAAAGTGTCTGTATGAGTAGTAAAGTTTGTTTGAACATGAGAGTTTTCATCATCATTGTCTTGTAATACCCAAAATGATCACGAAAATTAAAAATCCAAAGTCTCTTTGGGTGTGCGTAATGAGCATTAAGCGAGCCAATGGAAGCAATAAAATGTAATTCGTGGGCAGGGAAACAGTTACAGGAATGCCCACAAAATGACTTCGAGAGAGAAATCTGGTCTTTGTCCGGAATTTGGTGCCTCTTGAAAGAGAAGTGTCGCGAGGGGGCGGAGACAAAATAAAATGGGATGAAGGGAGAGAAGAATATGTGCAAAAAGGAACTAAAATGGGGAGAGGATCCTTCAGGTTTGGGGTTTCTTCGAAGAGAATTTTCTCTCTCGGAGAAACGGAAGAATAACGACGCGGCTAATCGCGTCGACAAATATTTTCTGCCGCTCCTCTGCTACGAGCGGTGTAATTCTTAAAGACTGTTACTCTTTCGGATCAGATTTATTTTAACTCTAAAATTATTGCCTGCGAATGAACCCAGATGCACGCTTCTGAAAGTTACATTGTATTACGTCTCGCCCGATCTGATATATTCTTTCCTAGGTTCGCCGTTCTTTTACATGAAGTGAAATTCCTAATAACCAAAAGGATTCATTATTTTTTATTGAAATAGCTAGTTTCAACCCTCCAAACTGTAGTTTTACGGTATCTGGTTCTTGTTAATTTTCTTCGCGGTAAGTCAGAATTGTATTCATGACTCCGAGTACAATTCAATGGTCATTTCTGTAAACTCTTCGTATTTTTTATTGTGAAAATATTTAGTTTATTAGAGAAAGTTGAAATATTTGTTCACTGATGTTTTGTTCATGGATTTCTAAGTATTTATTAACAGTTATTCATTGTATCATCTCCAGGAATAATGGCTGATAATTCAAATGAATTAACGGATAGTACGAGGATCAATCAAAAAATGAAACGACGCAGTTTTAAAAACCATTTTCGAATTTCTACCGAAATAAATTTCACAGATCAGTATTTTCCGAATGTTCATTTTTTAAATCCTCCGTTGAAATACCACAGCCTTATGCCTGATACAAATAAATAAGCACCAAACCTTTGGTGCGCACCGAATCGAAAACTGTCCCTTAAAACGCCACCGTCCACCTCAACCGAAAACCCACGGGTCCCATCAAGCGGTTTCTCCTTTGTTGACAAAGGGCCCATTGTTTGTCCTTTCGTGGGTTGCCGCTAAGAGCTCAATGAGGGGAAGTTACGTGTCTGCCTTTTCACCTGTCCTAACACACACCGTGCCGCCAGGGCCAACGGCGCCCCTAAGTGGCGTAATACAATCCCTTCAACTTGGAGCGGGGACAAGAGAAATGGCTGGGGTCGCCAACCAGGAATTATATTGTTGTTGTAAGAACCTAAAGTACTGTAAATCTGAACGATTTGTAAAAATTTCTCCGCAGCATTGATTTATTCGTTAATATAGAAGCAGGTACGTTCACGGTAATTATTTTGTTGTCTTAACTTTGGGTTTTGACTTAGAATATAGGGAGCTTATCAATTAAAGGTTTCCACGGCTTTACGTGTAAGAAAATTCCGCTCATAGTTTCTCCCTATTTCTTAAGTGGACAGCGCTCATGAAGTGAAAGAGCATCAAATTCATCCGTTTCACTTTTTAAGCAAAACGAGTGTTTTTTTCCGAGCATTCTGTCAATCTCACAACACGCTTACTCTGCGTCTTGGAGAGGTGAAGGGTCGTTGACGCGACTGATGACTGTTACGATTATTCACACTGAGTTGTCGAGTTCGTTTCAAAATTTGGTACAACTTTTCACAGGTATACTGTCACCTCGTTGGGTTGAGAACAATACCGTCTCGCCTATCTTTTTACCCCGCAAGGTGAAAAAGAATTTATCTTCAAAGATGGAAAACCTTGCGCTAAAAGTTGACGAGGATGCCGAGTTTACCGCCTCCTCCCTTTTTCCCCTTAGATTATCCTACTTTCATCATCGATGTCGTCATTGGTCATCAATCAATCCAAAGATTATTTTTAAGGAGCTCCATAAGATTTCCGGTCTTCGTTTCTTCCCAGATCCCTGCGCTGACGTCTACCATTCCGTGATTTTATATACTTCTCGTAATTCATCCTTAGTCTTGATCTGTAATTCTTTCCCTCAATTATTCTATCAATTATGGCTTGCAATAAACTATTGCCCCTTAGGATGTGCACAATTATTTTCTTTCATCTTCTTTGAAATGTCTTCCATAGGTTTCTTCCATCATCAACTTGAAGATGTACTTCCTTATTCGTTGGTTAAACCATCCTGATTCATCTAAAATGGCCTTATTCCCCTATTAAAATAACTTGTAGTATATGAAGTTCATACCGGCACTTGGTGATTTGAACACTGGATGGAAGAGCTTTCCGAATCGCTGGACGTCTATGAAAGTAAGCGATAAGGAGGTTTAGAAAAGTATACCTAATTCGACGGAAAAGGGGTTAATTTCAATGTAACGCGAGTGCTGCTCTCACTCAGCTAAATTCCTTAACATCTACAACAACAAAATAATTGCGAGTATGGATACCGGCATTTATCATCTCTCATCCCCCGCTCCTCTCGTGATGCTTTTTCTTCTCGCTCTCACTGCCCTGCCATCCCTCCTGCCCTCAAGTGCGACCTCTGACCTCTCCCTCCCGTTACCCTTCAACTCTTCCTCTCGTATCCTCCTCCCGCTTACCTCTTCCCTCCCTTTCCCTAATGCATCACCCCCCCTCTCTTCTCCCTTTCCTCCCCTTACCCTCACCCCATTTTTCATCCCTACCTTTCGTTGTGGACTCACACTCCACTAAGAGGAGGAGGGCCGCAGGTGACCGGAAATATTTTGTTCCATTCGACCTCCTCCGGACGGAAAATTCAACCTTTCCATCCCACTGCTCCATCTCCGCGGCTCCTCTCAGTTGGCCATTCCCTGCTCGCAAGAAGCGCAGCCGTTGCCTCAAGCCCTCACCCTCCCTCTGCCTGCCCATCAAACTCCCTTCCCCTATCCACTTCCCAGCATCACCTCCTCTCTCCACTCTCTTTCGTCTTCACGTCTTTCGATCAGAAATGAAATTGACTCTCATAGGCATTAACGTACTTCATCTCCGCTTGTCATCAATTCCTGGAAATGGAACTGAGATGATTCCGTATCAAATAAATGTCTAACTTCGGCCCAACTACAGAGGATTAATTTGTTTTCTTAATTATAAGATGCATAACGGCTTGAGTCGTCGTCATCCTTACCCAATCACAAATTTTCAGAAATAGAGGTGGCTGCGGTACTCAGGTCGGCAGCGCAATGAGCAATCCAGTAATCCAAAGGGTACGTGTTCGTTTTCCGCCTCAGGCATGGATGTAACAATTTCTCTGGAATTACTTTGTATATTATTGGAGCTCTTCTAAATTAATAAGTAGAAAGAAAGCTCTGTTGTCCCTAATAATATAATATAGGTCAAATTCTGCGACTACTTACTTGATGCTGCACAATACCATTCCCCTGTTTAGGATAATATTCCACGGCTTATTGCTAGCCATTCCTAACGAGTTCCTCACACGCCGTAATAAATTGGTCTGATGTATAAGATCTTTATCTTTTACAAAGAATATAAATCTTGTAAATATTTATTCTCGGTCCATATTGGCACATCAAGTTTTTTATTTATTTCTTAGAGTCATCACATGAAAGGTTATAGGTAAATTAGAGATACCTGAATCCAGTGGTGATACCAGTCCAGAACCTGACTCCTCGCCAAATAGAGACAAATACTAATATTCCACCTTTAAGGAATAAAACTCTTAACTCAAAAAAGTACCATTTTATTGAAACGATTTTTTTTAAAGATGGAAACTCATCCATACCGTTTTATAAAATAATGTTTATACTTTCATAATAACAGAGACGAAAACTCTTACAATTGTCCACTTAATAAAGATTTATTTTTCAATAAAATAGATTATATATAATTAATATAAAATAAATTCCAATAAAATATCTTTATTAAATGAAAAATTGGAAGAGTTTTCGTCTCTCTTACTATGGAACGGTTCCACCACATCATAATTGAATCTGTAATTTCTATATTTATATTTTTAGTTTCCTTTTTCCTATTTCCTCCACGAAGTCTATTTTTTTATTTTCCAGCATCAGATTTTTCACGATTTTTTTCCATTATGCACTATTGTATTTTGGCATGATAATTCAAATCTAACTGGCACTCCACGACCTAAATTCATCGCTGAGAGGACGTCAATATGTACAATATTTCATTTTATTCCTCTCTCTCTCCATCACAGCCCCATTTCCAAATAAATGAGTGGAGTTCTGGCTTATTTTGCTACGGTCATGGGATGCGAGGCTCATTTTATTGCATATCAATTCAATTCTGTACCCCAACTCTCCTCTACCGTGTTACCTCCCTTTGGAATCAAATTAGTAAAAATTTATATTATCCGTCAAAATGTTATTTTTTTTAAGTTCGGCAATTATTCCATTTATTCAGAGGTCTAATGATTTTTATCTTTTGTTTGGTATTTTCTAAATAATTTGCTTCCACTTTTCTTTCTGTCTGACCTGATCGCGTCTATTCTTTTTTTACCACTTTCATTTTTGCAGCATTTCTTTCTCGGAGTAAATAGCACCACCTAGTTTTGTCAGATCTTTCACGTATCTTTTTTTCTTCCTTTTTTCACTTTTCCAGCATATTTTTCTCGGCATATCTCTTCTTCGATCTCTTAATCCCATCTCCTGATCTTCCACAGTGTATCATCGTCGTTCCTCTTCTCCCAATCGTTGCTTTGTTCCTCCACCACGCTCCGCTAATTTTCTCTCTCCCTCTCTCTCTCAACCTTTACCGAATCCTATCATCCACACACACACACACACGCACCTTTAAACCCTCTTTTTGTCCCTATCCATCCCAAAAGCCCCGCTCTTCCCCCTCCCAATCCGCCATGGGTCCGGCAACCCATCAGTCGACCTCCGGTCTCTCCCCAGCGATAAAATTCGCCCTTCGAAAAATTCTTCCTCTCTGTTCGCGTAGTGGTCCCTCCCTAAGGTCTGTGGATCGAACCGACGAGTGCCTGCGTTTGTATTTCGGGCTGCCAAACGTATTCATCGGCTGAGAAAACCGGCGTTGCCAACCACCGACACCTTTCTCTCTCCCTCCTCCCGTGTAATGGAAAATCGGTGCGATATTTCAGGTCCATTGAGGGAACCTAATCGAAATTGTATTTGATCCGCGTTCGTCTTCTAGTAAACCTTCCCATTCTGCACCCCGCAGAGATATACTCGTATATGCTCACACACCCTTCGATGAGGTCGGAGTTAGGAATCATTTTCTTTCTTCGCCGCTTTTTTTCTGGATCTTTTAATATTTGTTCATCTAATTAACAACCACGGGAATGAGTTTTCAAAAGATTTTATACCGTCATACATATTCAGAAAAATAAGACCTTAAGCTCTTTCTATTTTTGCTCTCCAACCCTCACACACAGTCTTTCCCTGAGAGAATGAGTACATATTTTATTATTCCACGGGAAATTATGTCCAACATCTTTCAAAATATTATATGCGGAGAGTGATGTATTTTCTTGACATTTTATGTAGACATTTTAACTCCGCTAATTAATTTGATAAATTTCTCCATTACGTAATTTTGCACCCTTTGTTACAACATACTCAGTGTGCGTATATTAAGTATGCGCAACAGTAATTCCGCACTAAGTACGTGTAAAATACAAAAAAATGTTTAAAACTAGCTAAGCCGCCTTATTTCCCTTTTAGAAGACTTTATTAATTGAATCAGAAAAATCTTTTATATGAATGATAACTAATCTCAATACAGGGAATCTCTACTCGTATATTTCTGACAATATAGGATGCTACACATTATACT
The DNA here is from genome assembly GCA_037158775.1 of Hetaerina titia. Classification (NCBI taxonomy): domain Eukaryota; kingdom Metazoa; phylum Arthropoda; class Insecta; order Odonata; family Calopterygidae; genus Hetaerina; species Hetaerina titia. Next base: position 51,589,939 of record CM073769.1, on the reverse strand, counting down.
AAATAAGTTATATCGCAATTGTAGCAGGAGAAAAATATGAAAGAAAGCAGGGGACTTCCTTCTTTTCAAAAGGACTTTTAATAATTTCCTCGTATAAATTAAATGTCATTTCGATAAATTATAAAAATGTTCATATCCTCCTCCTCATGGATCATTTTTTCCTATTTATGCCGATGTTGAGTGATAGGCGGTGTACCACAAGATTGAATTTTCGTGTATTAATCTTTAGGCTATTTAAAGAGAAATATAATTGACCAAAATAGCAAAAGATGTGTTTCTGTTGGAGAATTTTGTTTTTCTCTGCACTCAGTGAAATTTTAGTTATGCGCAGGGAATTCTACAATAAACCCCTGCATTCATAAAACCTAAAACTCTAATCACCGCAACTGCGTAATGTATTCCGAGAGGATAAAATGTATTTTTTCATATAATCTCATTCACTGATGACCTGAAAGCCATTTATCGAAGCCTCGTGCGATAAAAATAAAATCCATCCCAATTCAACATCTGTTTGAACAACCTGATATTTTTTTAAAATATCGTATTATTATTATTTACATTTCGTTACAATTAGGAAAATGGTCCGGTAGCAACGGTCACCCTTATAATTCACAAGAAGAACGGCTATGAAACAAAATGCATTTAAAAACAATGGCACTTGGAGATTCTCGAAATTCTCAACCGTACTTGTACCAGCACTAACTCGTATAGCCCAGATTTACACCATACAAAGCAACACACCGTCCAACGTCACACTCCGTCCAAAAATCACACGTTACTTCTAAATCTTACCCCTTCCTAAATTACGCACCATTATGACACCACACACTTTTACAATCCAACTTCTCACGCCGTCCACATCACGTACAGAACAATATTTTTAATAAATAAAATAGTCTAATAATCACCGACAAAGAAAGGTTTTCACCCAGTCCAGAGGTTGCTTTACACCTATTCTTAAAACTTCTAAAATTTGATGAAAAGGGCTCCAACAACCCTCTAGGCAGCTGGTTCCATTCAACAATACTTCTGTTTAAAAATTAATATTTTTTCTTGGTCGTTTTTTCCTTCAACTGTGGTCGTTTTTTCCCTCAAAATTTGGTTTTTCCACCTCTTTCCATAAATCTTCCCGCGCTTCGTCGTTTTTAACTATTCTGTGCATCCCACCTAACCTACTTCTTTTTTTTCAAGCTCTCCCATTTCAAAATACCCAACATTTCCGTTACGATATCTGACCTTTTGTACCTTCCGAGTGCATATCTGGCTGCCTTCCGTTGCACTTTTTCTATCTTTTAATATGTCCCACCTCATATGGGTCCTATACTATGCACGAGTATTCCAAGATAGGACTAACCAGGACCGTATATCGTATGCTTTTTCTTTTGTTGCTATGCCATTTCCTTTTAAATTTCTCATTGTCCAAAGAAGTACTTTCAATGCCTTCTGGGTCACACTATCTAGTCACACTATCTAGTCACACTATGCAGTCGGCGATCTTTTTTTCCATGATTTTTCAGACAACTGACGTAATGCTTATCGACCTATGATTCTTAGCTGTTGTTTTATCTCCTTTCTTGAAAATTGGTGTAATGTTTCCTTTTTTCAATCATTAGGCAAGGTATCGTTATTTAAAGTTACATTGAATACATGGCCCAGGTACCTAGCTGTTGCGATATCACCCAGTGTTGCAATATCAATTTCTATATAATGTCCGGCCGCACTGACTTATACTTTCTCATCTTCCTTATTTTTTTCACAAAATACGAGTTCTCCACGGTAATACCATTTGTCGAGGGAAGTGACCTGTTTTGTGCTTTTACTCTAACGAAGTTCTCTGTCATTTCTGAGCTTTTCATGCTAGCCTTATTTTTCTTGTTATGCCCCGAAAAACATCCGTAAAACAGGAATTGAAAATATTTGCTATTTCTACAGTGTTGATTATAATCCTATCCTCGTTATTTTTTAATATGTTCAGGCGTTCCCGGTTTTATTTTCTTATTGTCATGTATCTGTAGAATTTCGTTGATTTGTCCTTCGAAATTAAATTAATAAGACAGTTTCCGTTTGCCTTTTTTCTTTTCTCTATTTAGATTCTGAACCAAATTGCTGCAATGTTGTGATTTTTCTTTAATATCTGTCTACCTATACTATACTATCTTTGTACCTTTCTTACTGCTTTCTTGAGTTTTTTTATGGTTTGGTTGTAGTATTCCGGATCCGAAATCCCCTTCAAAACTCTTGTGGGGACAATCTTTGTTTGCCCTTCTAGCATTATCTCTTTGAATGTTTCCCGTAGTTTCCCGTGTATATTATGAGCGATTCTGTTGCCCATTAACGATGGAAACAGCGCGTTTCTCTTTGAGCTCGAATTTAACTGTCACATCAGAATTGATTTGATTAATAGGCCTATCTATTGTTTATCGAAGTGGTTCACTATATTTGAGTGATTTAAGGGTTTTGATGAAAGCACAAGGTGTCAGACTCCCGCTGCTCTTAATTTGACTCCGTTGGCCCATATACGAGCCGAATAACGACACCAATCCCATCACTACCTTCGTACAAAATACTAATTATATTTGACATGTAATGGGAATTGTCTCATGACAGAGTAATGTAATTCTTGCTTCACACTTAAACAATTCACAAACTGGGAAATAATTTTGAGTTTCGTCAATGATAATATAAATCAATGATCACGAGTGTGTCGCTTCGACATTGGTAAGTGATACCATTCCATTGCTTTTATCGACCCAGATTGTTATTGATATGACAAACTCTTGATCTCGTTAATGAAACATAAACCAAATGTGCTTTCGTTGCGAGTTTCATTTTTAATCAAGTAGAGGTGGCTGGACATGTGAATTATTCGCTTCATTCTTACCATCGCGCACTTCCGAATTGTGGAAACGAAATATACATCCTGAAAAATTCATTCATTGGTCATGGAAATGTCATAATACTTCATGAAAATTTTAGGCGGGAAATGTTAGAGATTGAAGCAAATTAGAAATGTTTGGTTTGGTTTTAAAAGAAATTTTCGCTTCGCGACAGAGACAATACCTTGCTCAGAGAGGCAAACTAGATATCTGAGAGACAAACACTTTTAAATTTATATTTATGTGCCATGACTGTTGTTTGATTTATGGTACAATCGTAAATGTCTATTTATCTAAGTTATTTGCGTTTTTCAATGCATGATAGCAATTCTGTTTAGAAATTACATTCGTGGCGTTACAATTTTTACCAAAAGATTAAGTCCGGTTGTAGCCGATTTTTGGAATTTGAAAATACCGTTAATGATAGCGGTCATTTTCATTCCTCCTCCTCGAATTCATCTTCATTGGTCTCATTCACGTGAGCAGAGAAGGAATTTAAAGAGTAACCATATGTTACACATCGGTATAATTAGTGTCCTCGCTGTCCTCTCGTCTACATAAACTACCATCTAAGGACTTTAAGAAGGGGAGCGGAAGTTCACATAACTACTCTTGGAGGTTTGTCTAAGACATCATGGACTTCAAATGATCGAATGAACGGCAGATTGTATTTATATAGTAGATACTCCAAAGCGACCAGATTTCACATTATTAAAATCGAAAACAATTATATCAGTCCTGGAATGAATCAACTACACAAACACGATAAATGCCTATTGGTTATTTATTTCACCGAAATGTGTATGGTTTGGCATCATTCTTGTTGAATACAAAGCGCAGTTCGGTAGTTAGATATAAATGTCTTCAAAGATAGCCGAGTCGCATCCAAGCTTTGACGGCTCCGTAAAAAATTTTTGATCTTACTTTCGAAGTGATATTGACTAAACCATTTTTGGATTTCCTTGTTTGTATCTTCTATCAAACTCCTCTTTAACCAGTGAGTAATAAATTCAGAATTTCCAATTACAGGACAAACGAAAGTATGTATGATTAGGTTTAACTATGTTAGTTAATATATAGTACTTTATTCTTCTCTTCGACATTTTTGCATCTGATCATCTTTATTGCCAAATTTTCTCTTATGTAGCCAGTATATAATGTACAAATGACTATGCTTAGTAAGGAATGCACTACTTCATTTCCTGTATGTAATTTTGAAGAATATCGAAAAATTAATTTTATTTGTTTTATTATTATTTTACAAATGTAAATATTATTTTAAATATTATCAATGCCGTTTTTTGCCGTCTTTCTATAAAATCAATTTTGGTAGAGTTTAATACATTGCAGACATTGACACCTTCTTTGTGTGTGAATGTCTACATTTATGCTTCATTCAAATATTGCTCAACCCCTTACTGGTTACATCAAGCAGCTCTGTTAAAATAGTCCGCGGTATACGATTTACTGGAGTGATCTAAACTTTGTATACTTCTACTTCAATCATAAACTTGTCTCTGAATTTGAAAGAGATGAGTCCGGAAATATACAAACCAATTGGCCGTTGAAAAGGCAGAATCAGATTTTTCTTTTATCAAACAATCATCTACAGGAGACCATTCATGACCAGCTATTGCCACGAAAATAAAAGTGGAATGGTTTTTTGCCTAATGAGAATCCATGGATAATTATAATGTATTGAATGAATAGGTAAAAGTTTTGCGAATAAATAATTCTGATTAATATTTAACATTTCTCAAAAATAATTTCAGAAAAACTTATAATTTTTCCCGGTTTCGCTTTTAGTGATTCATTAAGTGATTATTATTAAGTGGCATATGGAAACACAAAGTTATTAAGATTTTGGAAGACACCGAGTTCAATCTGGTTCCGAGATCAAAAGGGTGTAAGGGATACATGGATGTTAAAAATCTGCGGGATTGATAAGTAAATTTAATAAGGAAGGACTGGAAAACGAAATAGTCCGACCGTAAATTCTCAAGTTTACGATCTCGGCTTTTTCGTAGTCCATTGCTTCGCGACCGTAGGTACTTTCATTTTAAATTTATAAAGACGGACTGCTGGGAGAAAGTCTGAGGAGTGTGAATGAATATCCCACATTAAAATTCAAAAGGGTGAGGGTAATAATGATGAGGACAATGCGTAAAGTTAGATTTTTAGAGTTTTAATCTAATCTAATTCATAGCAAAAATTAATATTTTTTAGTGAATTAGACCGCTATAAATCTCAAACGTCTTATGATACGCATGTCAGAGCATATTTGAGTGGGTATTACTCGTTTTATCATTTCCCTCTAATCACGTTCGTCGCTTCATAATGATAATAGACAAACTCTTTTGCTTCGGTTGTGGATGCTGAATCTGATTACCGAAGTAAGATCATTTCGTAAACGACCTCATGTCACCTAAATTTTAACTATTAGGTATATGTGCAAAAAAATGTTATTTGTCATAAATACTGATGGTTATTTAACAAATTTAAATTCCTTCGTGAAATTTGTTTTTGGAAACAATATAAAAAATAATTACTAATTGATTTCATCTTCAGCATTCTCCTCCAGCACCATGTGTCTGAGGCTTCTATCCTACGCTGGTTCACTTTTACAATGTCCCAAGTCTCGGAACTATAGATCGCCATGCTCCACATAAAAGTCCTGACAAATTATTTCCTTGTTTCCAACCTTAGGTTCTTTGAACATAGTAGTTGCCTATTCTTCATGAATGCGTTCTTAGCTTGGGCTATTCTTCACTTGATGTCGGTCGAACTTCTTCCATCCCATGTTATGCTGCTGCCCAGGTAGATGAAGGATTCCACTTGATCTAGTTTCATCCCTGGAAATGTGATATCTTCATTCAGCTTCTCTCTTACACACAAAAGAATTTTAGTTTTCTTCTTATTGGTGTTCATATTATATTCCTCCAGTACTTGATCCATAGAACTTACAGTTGCTTGCAGGTCCTTTCGTATTTCCGCCACTACCGCGATATCATCTGCAAACCGGAGCATGTTGATTCGCCTCCATTTGCCTTGACTCCTTTGATACCAATTATTGTATTTCATTTATTGCCTCTTCCAGCTATACGTTGAATATTGCGGGTGAGAGGTTACATCCTTGTCTCACTCCTTTGTTCATTTTGGCTTATATTTTTCCTCCATTTTTCGTTTTCATTGTTGTCGTCTGATTCTTGTAGAGGTTATGGATTACCCTTCTGTCGTTGTAGTCCATTCCAAGCGCTTCTAGTATCTTGAACATCTTGTTCCATTCTAAGTTGTCGAAGACCTTCTCCAAGTCCACGAATGCCACATACGTGTATAATGGCTTATTTTATGCATATAATACGATAATTAAGTGATACCAGGAAATAATGACAATCACTCTTGCTCTTATGAGAAGAGTCCGTCGGAAAACGTGTACCCATGGGTCTGTCTACATCATGCCAATATGTTTTTATTTTTATCTCCAACATAATAATGTTTAACTTCGCTAAGACACCGCTTGCTGATCGGTAAGAATGTTCTGCGAATGATATTGTAGCAGCCATAATTGTATTTATTTTGTACTTCGGCGCCAGGAATTGTGCACTGGCGCCCGGTTAACTGGCCATACATAAATTGTTCGTAACAATATCTCTATCTCATGGAATATATATCTATGTCCTAATGAATTCCAGCCTTCTCTATCACAAACTATGTCACAAAGATAGCCATTGGTTTCAATAAAATTTTGAATTGTGAGAAATCTTAAAAGTAAACACTAGTCAATTCTTCATCTTCCTCTTTGGCATTTCATGACTTGTAAATGGGATTGATGAAACGGAAAGACATATTCTTGGGTGTGTAACTTTTGGGACGATTTTAAAGATAATTATTTCTATATGTTTATATTTTACACGCAATTGTTTCATGAAGCATAATTAACAATAATACTGACCCGTTGACGTGAGTTTTGGAGGTCTTCAAATTTTCCTTCCAAAAATGCGAAAATGATTTAGCATAGTATGAATTATGCTTTTTGAATTACCATGCAAATTAAGTCGAAAACTTTTGAAATAATCGTCGAAAAAGTCATTCTTTCTAGGTTGATGCAATTTACGGTCTGAGGCAAGAAATAAATCAGCAGGATGAACAAAGCCCGTTTCTCTCCGAAAATAGCCGAGGCACGGCGGAGTGAAAACCTTCTCCTCGGAGCGCTCCGAGTGATAAGTTTTAATTGCAAAAGTTGTCCCCTTCCGTCACTGGGACCGCGGGGCTGAGGGGGAGGGAGTTACTGAGGAAGAGAAAAGCGGTTGCCACCGCAACCGAAACAAAAGAAGGGCGCCTTTTTGAAACCCGCCGCGACTGGTCCATTAGAATTCAGGGTGAAGTTGTGCCCACGTCCTCCCCCTCTGGTCTCTTTCCCTCTCTCCCTCTCTCTCCTCCCTTCCATTCCTCGTCCGCTTTCTCCACTCCCACCTTCCCATCCCTCGCTGGGCGTAGCGATTCGAATGCTTAACAACGACGGTATTCCGTGGAAACTTCCACTCCCGCGGCGCGAGCCAGCATGAGGCGATGGCGCGGTAGTTAGTGCAGGCGCCGCGGGTCCATTTTGAGTCGATGATTGAAAACGACGACGGCTCTTCTGCCTCGCTGCTTCTGCTTCGGCTTAAACTCCAGGGAGAGACGGTGGAAGGAGGAGTTTGACGTCACGGGGTTGGGTAATCTCATTTATCGACTCCGTGCGAGGAGGAAAGATGGGGAGGTCGGGCGGTGTGGGTAGTACTGGGGGGGGGGGGGTGGAGGGGTCTGGTGGTGTTTTGTGGGCCGCGCAGGGAGGGGGGAAAGGAGCAAGAACTCCAAACGTTTACTTAAGTGGGCTGGCCGTGCGGTTGGCAAGTGTGGGGAGGTGGATAAGAAGTTGACGGTGGGGATGGGGAAGTGACGAGGGGAAATGCTGCGGGATACAGGTAAGTAGATTGAGTGTGGAACCCTTGGTAACCTTAGGTATTGTGAAGAGAAGTTGACTCTGAGATTTCAAATCGCACACTGACTTTGAGATCTCAAATGACTGGTGGCACTATAATAATTGTTATGGCGTCTCGCCAGCGAAATATGCCATCGCCGTAATGGATTCTCTTCCTTGTGGAAATACACGTTGGACTAACGCAGACGTAGAAGCATTTCTAGATAGAAGAAAAAGAAAGCTTACCAAAATATGGGCATGCGGTTTATTTACGTTATGCCTGTGCTTTTAGTATGCATGTATTCAATTCAGCTATGCCATAAGTAAGCCGCGTTTTCGGTTCCGATAGATTACTATTTGAAGAGATTTTCACAATGAATTCAGAGCCTTAGGCCCGCACCTATTAATGAAGGCGCTCACAAAATGTAGGCGCAACGACACAAGATATAATATTTTAGGATTTTTTTATTATTAAAATTTTAAAATATGAATGGCATGTTTTTATTAAAATACGTCAGTGAACGTGTTCAACAATTAGTTGCTGACTTTTAATTTACTAAATAAGTAAGATTACACTTAATTACCTTCATTTATAATTCATATTTTACGTACTGTTATATGCAATTATCGCGAACCTTGTTGTAATTAATTTTTCGAGATTCATTAGTATAAAAACAGCCACACTTGAGAGTCAATAATGACTGTGAATTTGGGAATTGAGAGTAATAATGTTGCGGCATCTCCCGCAGTTTCTTGAAATGTATCTACGATATTACTTCATTAGATTTTTCGTAAAGACCCTTTTATTCCATAAACTAAGAAAAAGAGGAAAGCCTTTAACATTTTAACTCGCCATACTTTTTCGAATCTTGCACTAATGGTGCCTTCGTAGTTCTATCAATATTTACCTAGTGACTAAAAGGTATTTCACTATCGTTTCATTTCTATTTTAATGAGTAGTTTGATAGAAAATTTTACCATAAAATAATTAAATTAACTGTTCTCATTTTTTTCGATAAAAATAATAGCTTTTCAATTTATAACCCCTAATTTCGCTAAATTTATTTTAATAGCGATAAAGAGCCTAGAGATAGGTTACGTATATCTTCATAACTGTTGCTTTGAAACCAATTATTCAATGGTGATTACTATTTCCAGGAAATTCAAAGCTGTAAAATAGACTAATGGTACCGCCTGAAAATTGATTGTCTGTCATTCTAAAATTTTAGGGACGTCCTTCACATGCGTCGTTTTGAAGCGTGGGAGCTCGGAGATAGAGAATACTTACTTTTAGTGTCTTGAACGCGTACTGAACGCTCTTAAAAACCATTGACCGATGTCAATGTTTGTAAGTGTAGCATTTGGAAGAACAGTGACATGCTTGATATGAAATTGACACACTTTTTGCTTGCGGATTTACTTTACGCAACTTTTATTGCGATGATCTTTAGTCGATTTTGCATCGGCAGTGATTTTAACCTGATAATGGAAACGAAATTGTGTGAATGTCTCGTATTAAGGTTTAGTCAATAATTAATTTGAAAGTGAAATCGTCAAATGCTATTTTTTACGTGGAAATTATTCGCCAAAAATCTGTTTTACCCAAATTTACCCACTGATTAGACAGTTACAAAAATCTAATGAACATCGTAATTCGAAATGACCTTTATTTTTGTAGAATGCACTGCAGAAAAATGGATGTGGGCATTTGAGAGAAGAGTGAATTTGCTGATTGAGGACGGAAGACCGAGAGGAAGGATTACCGACTGGCTCACGACCTAAGTAAAAGACGTCAAACGGTAGTGAAATGGCATACATTCCATGCCTACAAATAATAGTTAACAAACACGGTTTTAATAATAAAAATCGAGTTTTATTTTGTGGGTGCCCACCAACTATAATTACGATTTCGTTACTGCCGTTGTTCGAATTCCTGTGGAGTTGAGAGATTTTACATTGGTCAAGATTTTATGCGCAGTAGTCGAGAGGAAAGTAGAAGACAATAAACTGTGTAAATATGACCTCACCTGTCAGTAACGCTATTGCCCTCCGTTCCGGTGATAAAAACATTAATGGAATGGTATTTAGCGACGATGATTAAACACGATCATTCTTTCCCCAATAAAAACAGAATGTGATGAAGAACAGCAAACTTAGTTTCGGATTAGCTTTAGACGAACCGATCAAGTTTAATGGGTACTCTACTCACCGTTTAAACTGAAGGCCGCTGGTTCGTATCTCCCTACAGACAGGGACAGCCTCGTTCTAATGATAGTTTTTAAGTTAAATGGCAAGAACTTTATGAGATATCAACGAGTAACCCTTCATTTAATCAAAAACGAATTCTAATACCTATTGTATCTTACTGGAAAAAATCTTACTTGCTCTTACTGGCTGCTCAAAGTAAATGTGCCATTAATCTTTAATTCCTTGGAGTTACCAATTTTACAGTCTTCATTTTATTGCAAACAACTACCACGTCTTCTTACCTTTCAAGACTAAATTATTGTTGCGCGGGGACCATTCCATTCCTTGCCGTATATCTATACGTCATTATATATTTACTCACAAGGGTACTATACTCACAAGGGTATAGCTGATTAAACTAGACTCTCTTGAACTGGCTAATATGTACGATCACTTATTAAGAATTAATCAATTTTTTAACCTGGGGACTCCAATTCGTATTGGTTACTCAATGACGAGGGATCAAATGTGTCACTGACTGTAATTAAAATAAAAATATTTTTCATTTGTAGCAAGTGGATCAGTATTCGAGCAAAGAACGCCTTATTAAGCCTGCAGCCCTTCAAAAGTAAACATTAACCTACGATAGCACTTGATTATTGCGGAACATTAAGCGTTCTTATTTCGGCAATAGATCAAATGGGTACAAGGCAGCCATTAGTACAATTAAGAAACTAATCCACTCTGACCTCGAGAATAAATTCCTTAGCGATTTGAAATATTTCATCCATTTTATTCTACACTTCCCAAGTCCGTCAATGCCCTCACTTCTGCATCCCTGATGAAACCCAATCTGAAGCCATAGTCTTTCCCACATTTGCCTAAGGGTCAAACTCTTGCCGTTAAACTTTGAACCTCCAGAGAAAACCACATCTTTGGCTCGGTCCCTTTACCCACTCATTTTAAACCGCTCTTCACCACAGGGTAGAATTACCAAACTCTCTTTCGTTAATCAAGATCGCTCAATAAGTTAGTTTTTTACATTCTCCTGCTTACCTTTACTCTTATATTTCACTCATTTTCTGTTATTTTCGATATCATCTTCGCATTAAAATTATGCTTTGAAAAATGGCATCCCATTTCCGCTTGCCCCTATTGAATGAATTCCTCATTTTTCAAGGGAGGGATAAGAGGGATGTTGACTCACAATTTAATGAAAACTCCAATGTATTACATGACTAAATTGGAATTATTTAAACAAAATGTTTACTTTTCTTGAGTTAATTTTTGATGATTCCGCAGGAAATACGATTAGATAACGTCATTCATTCTGGAAAGCAGGAATCATTGGATATTTGGAGATAGTCCTGCCGAGGTCATTTCACAAAGTGCCCTTAACTCAGTTTTATCAGGCTACATTCAATATTCAAATATGCAACCCTCGGGTTAGCAGCGAGGCCCGCTATCAATATGGAGAATACTGGAAAACCCAGTAGTAATTCCATTAAATAATTAATTAACAATACCATTCGCCAATGCAGTGTGTCGTAACGCAAATGTCGAATCAGTTTTGCAGCATTAATAAAGTACTGCTTCCAGCTTTTTAATATTCTCAGGATCAAATTCAATATTTCTTTTAAATTTAGTCATATTTGCGCATGACAGTGAAACTAGGCCAGCAAGAACAAAAAGAGACGAAAATTAATTCCGTTTGGAAGCCATTTTTCGTCAATTTCATGTTTCACGATACTTTATGTTTCCAGATGATCGTGCCTATTGGCCTCGTTGCAGAGAGAAATGCGAACTCCAAAGCCTCAATCGATAGTATGCAAAAGATGCACGAGATCAACTTAAATTCCTCTGCAGAACTATAAAAGAGAACAGTGCTGCTAGTGCTGACCAAAGGGAAAAAACAAGGTTGAAATTTATGACAGTGGAAAAGAGAGTACATAGGTTTGAAAACCATGAGCAATATTCGCATCAATTTGTTGAGTCATAAAACGGTACAAGTCATCATCGATAGTTATTGTATCGCTCTATTCGAAAGGCATAAAATTGACAAAGCAAATTTGTTAATGGACGTCGATATTTATAACTCGATTGCGTACTAGCAATTGAAAATTGAATGAGTTAAAACAATTGTTATATGCAGGAAGAGCAATACAGATTTATTGATGCGACATGATTTATGTCCGTTTCACTCCAATTATACTGTTTCATTTTAGACACTAGCGTAATTTTCTGCGACTTCTCTGTAGTCGTAATCGAGTTGAGAGATTCCTCTAATGAATTCACAAATTACAAAATAGTGGTAATGAATACTATTAAAAGTATCAGAGCAGCCCAGTGAAAACTGTAGTTATTTTATCAATACGTGTTTTTTAATAACAAGTTTGAGGTTTCCTTGAGCCTAATGGTAACGAGACTGCCGAAACCACACATTCAAAATTTCCAAGTAAAACTAGATCGAAAATAACCTCTTGCGCATTGCGTCTCCAACCCTTGAAAAAAAGCGGACTTGCTTGCGGACTGCTTGCTTGTTGCGCGGAGACCTTTGGATGCCCTCTTCTCATCGCCAACCTACTTCTGCACGCGTTTTCCTTGGGGGGGCCGCTGTGTGCTCGCGAGCATCCGCACGAATTCCGTAGTGATGAAAGCGCTCACCTTCGCGGCGGCCCACCCCTATCCCCCTTCCTGCTGCCTCCTCCCATCCTCCCGTGCTTCTCGGCGATTACGGCTCCATCGCGAATCCTCCCTCGCCTAATGAAGGATCGGAGAGGGGCGCACTCTATTTGCGTCTGCGGGTGTGCGTGCGAGCGGGCAGAGGACGCGATAAAATATAGAGAGAGGGAGAGAGAGAGATCTGGGTTCGAGGGGGGATTGGTTTGAGAGGGGGTACGGGTAGAGGGAAAGGAAAAGGGGGAGATGGAGAGCGGGCACCGCTTCGAACCTTCGGGCTCTCAGCTCCTTTTTAACACCTTCCCGTCGTCCCGCCCACCCCTCTCCCACCTTCTTCCCCTTCTGGGAGCCTATTAGGAGCCTAGCCGACCCGCGCATCAGAGCCACCTCCTCTCTCATCTCCACCCCTCCATCCCACCTCCCCGCGTGACTCTGTTGATTCCCCTCCCTCGCAAAAACTCCTTTCCACTCCAAACCTCTCCCTACTCTGACCCGCAGCCTCCTCCGGGAGTCCTCATCCCGCTTCTGGAGGGAAGGGATTGAGGGCAGGCGGCGCGCGGGTGTGTAGGGGGTTGGGCGATAGGAGGGTCGAGGGAGAGGAAGGTAGCGTAGGACCGGAACGAGAGCGAGAAGGGCGGAGAGGGAGGAGAATAATAAGTGCGGTGATGACGAAGGAAGGAGAGTAGCAGGCATGCCCCGCGAGAGTGTGTTATGTTTTGGGTCGTGCAGGGATATGGTGCGGGGGGAGCGGAAGTTGTGGGGGACGTGGGGTTGTAGGGGAGGAGGATGAAGGAAGAAAAGGGTGTGTGGAGGGAATGGGGGTGGCGATATAGGGAAGGGGAAACGGAGGAGCGGAGAGGGTGTAGTCGAGGTGGAGAGGGGGCGGGAAATGGATGCCCATCGCTTCGCGTAGGGGGGGAGCAAGAAGGGGAAGGCGGGGAGGAGGGGCTGCCAGGGTGGCTGCCCCCTTGCCGCGCCATGAAAACGGTCCAGGGTTCCCTTTGCGCAGCCGATCAATAATACCCTTACGCGAAGATGAGGGGGGAGGGGAAGAGGCAGGAGCTCCGTTTCGCGGAAGGGGTGGTGGCTCGAGGGGCGAATCGCAGGAAGGGGCGAAGAGAGGCGGGGCGGGTGCTTTTGACACGGAAGGGGTCTCGCTCTGGGACGCGGAGAGAGAGGGGTCGGAAGCGCGGCCGAGGGCGGAGGAGGGAGCTTCGGGTGGAGGGAGAGAAATATCCATCCCCCAAACGGGTGGCGCGAGCAGGAGTGGGTGGAAAATAGGCGAGGGTGGACTCTGAAGAGAGGGAGTGCGGCGAGGGGGGGAGAGTTGGGCCTTGGGAAGGGGTTATGGGGAAGGGGAGGGCAGGCGGGGAAGGGGGGGCGGACGGAAGAGAGGAAAAGATGGAAGGCGTTGAGATTGGGTGGGACGATATTTGAGCTCTGTTATGTTTGCACTCGTGTGGGTGTAGGCAGGAAATCGGAAGTTTTTCTCCCGCTTTTTCGAGTGGGAGGAGGAAAGAGGAATTTCTTCCAAGGGTGATGATCGCACAACCACAAACACATCGAAAGGCGCGCGCAACCCATACGCCCTCGAAGCATTTAAGACTTCACTCTTAATCCCTACATGACAGTCGCCGGAGTTAACACAGGGGGATTGCCTTCCCTTTTTCTTTTATCATCGCTTGAAATCCATCCATGAAAATATTAATGAAGTGTATTGTCCCATTTAAATTCCTTTGAAACACTGTTTTTAACGAAACCTGTTTTAATCTACTGCCAGCGTCAACATGTCCTGTCGTTAAAGTTGTGGTACTTTTCTGAAGGTCATATTCAAAGAAAGGTCAAACAGATTTCGATGGTTTAAGGCTCTACTTTGTAAAAAATTCATGATCACTGAATAAATAAACAGTAATTTTTTGTGAAAAATACTACGTTTATTGATTAAGTGAGAATTACTGTGCATTTCGAAAGCATGTCCACCCTTTTCTACGATAGATGATATATCAAATGAGCAATTTTAATGATTCCCATTGTGTCTCGTTAATAAAATCTCAAGCGTGAATGAGCAGAATCCCACAGTTCCTTCGAAATGAGTTACAGGTTGCATTATGCTGAAACTTAAGCTTTATTTTCATTTTTAATAGAAAAAATAAATTGATGAAAACGAATGATGAAGTTCAGTTAAAATTGAAATATTAACTATAAATACATCACGCATTATTTTGTTGAATTTCGATTTCGATTCTAAAAATTTTCCCGTGGAACAATGGGAAGACATTTATGATTTTCTTATGATGAATAAAGGAACGATTATTAATAGGGTCCAATTTATCTTGGTTGGTATTTTATATTTTTAATTTATCTGCCATTTAAATTTCTGCATAGGAAAATATTCATATATTTTTACCTTTTACCTAAGTTAGGTAAGTTAAATAGCGTAAAACGATCTTAAATAAAATAAAAATTAAGACTGTTAATACATGCTACAGAGTCACATAGTTTCACTGATCTACCCCATTAATTATTATAATTATGGGTCAAAAAATATTTAAAACTTTGGGTCAAACGATGGCTAGGTATCTATGACTATTCACTACTTACTTCTTTTTTCCCCAATTCGGCAAGGAGCACGTTAGATCGGTTCAATTCACTCGGAGTATGCAGGACAATAAATCAGATACTTTTAATTAACCCAGTTTTTTCTTCTCGTATTTATTCCGTCTCTGAATGGTCTACGAGGTATAATTACAAGAGTCCGCCAAACTTCGAGGTCGATTCTTATTGATGAACTTATCAATTCAATTTAAGTTAATAGAGAAGAGGACTAAATCATCAAAACTGAACATTTTTGGGAAAAAGAAAGTTTATCCTGAAAGCAAAAACCACTCACGCATATCTTCCCGAGCAATAGCAATATTTAAGTGGCGCATGCGTCGAACTTTGCATTGATTCAAGGAAAAATCGCAGACGCCATTTCGTGAATTTCTGTTTACTATGTGTGGTACAACGTCCCGTTAATCATATTTAGGACAATTTATCGACCGCCAAATGAAACACAGTCAGCGATAAAAATTTGAAAAACGAGAAACGTTCTTTCATGATAAATTCATTTCGTAAATAAATTCAGATTTGTGAGTTTTCGGACAAAACGTGATGAGTAAGGAATGTAGGTTAGACAGTTTAATGAAGGAAGGGGGGGCATTCAAAGACAAAGAACCCCTTCCCTCTCTCCCTTCTCCCTTTCCTCTTTCCCTTCGCAGTTTGGGCGAATGATATGCTTATGAACCTCATGCAGGTAATGCAAGAGATTTCCCGTTGGTCAGAAATTTGACAGCGATGCCTAGGAGTTAAGTGTTGGGAACTGATATTATATATTCACCTTTTTTAAAAAATGTATGCAATATCTTATTTTCCATTAAGACAAATATCTATGTTTCGGTGGTATGACGACAAAGTTATCAATAGCTTCATCAGAATAAAAGATTTTTTTTAGCTACGCCATTTTTTACCATCCATATGATTCGGTTTTATATGACCATATGATATGATTTTACGGATACACTTTGAAAGCTAAACTTGAAATTGAAAACAATTATATGCAATTCATGTTTTGTCTAAATGGAACAAATTCCAATGGGTACATTTATTAATGTATGTTAATGCAAAATACGACATGAAAAAATAAATCTAACAGGATCAAATCTATAAAATTGCCGTTCACGAAGCTTTTCTTTCTGTTTTCCAAGGCTTCAAAAGCCGCGTTTGGCAAGGAAAATTTTCATTGCAAGTACGAGTAGTTTTAACGTCGTCCTATGATTGGGTATGTCGCCGCGAGTTAGAAGAGAAGAAACTGGGTGTGTTACCATGAGTAACTTACTGTTTATTGATCATCAGTAATTTCTAATGTATTTCATGTACTAGTATTTCATCCATCATACGATACGTGCGTAATAAGAGCTAGATACACCAGACTAAACCAGCCTGCGAGTGTTCTTCTCCGGGGAAGTATTTTAAGTACATGCCTATTGCTCTAAAAATTAGAACATTTTCCTTCTCAAATGAGTAAAAAATCCATCACCAATATTTTGATTAATTACTCGTATTCGCCACTCCATGTTTTCACATTTTCCATAGCCTGGTGCACACAAATTCTGCTCTACGGACGCATATTTCCAGACGTTACCCGCAATAATTTATAGGTATTTTTATAAGATGCTTTTAGAGTTTTCAAAGCTGGAAATCCAATTAAGAGAAAACTTTAACCGACAAAAATTATTACATCTGAGCAAAAATCACATCATTTTCAACTTTAAAATTAATCAAAAAATAATCGTATAACCTATTATTATTGTGAGTGAACGATGCTGCCAAAGAAGTTTATGAAAACAAATGAAATTGATATGGATACTTTGGCATTTCCCTGGGTCAGAATCACCAATTTGAAATGTTTTATGCATTTTTATTCTAAATACGTCCTCTTTGTTCTTCGATGAATACATTTTGAAGGATGCTGATCGTTTTTGGTCTAGTTCATCGGTTCATGAGATGTCACGTGCCAAGTAAATCTTAATCGAACTTCCTACAATCATCAGGATGTTTTCCAATAGATTTTTTTCCCTAAATTTCTATTTTTTTTGCCTTTGCACAAGTAAAATCCCTCCTCTTACTTATTCCGATCATCCATTACTTCTTTATTTCAAACACCTTTCTCTTAAAAATACCAGTAAACCTAACTAGCCACATATATCCTGAGTGGAGCATCCTGGTGGGTAGCGTGCTTTTAAAATTTTAAGAGCCCTTAGGCAAAATTCCATAGATTATGGTGTAATTACTTCTTTTCTCTTTAATTTTCTTCCTTGTTCCTCACTTTCTTTGTCCGTATTAACCTTAGAATCCTCATCTAGTACTATTTTTAAAGACTTCTGTTCTCTGATGATCCACTTTCCATAAGTTCTATGTCTCTGACTCGTAGAGTGTGGTGCTCCGTACAGACACTTTTAACAAACTGCTTCCTTGTTTGAAAACCTAGGTTTTTTGAGCATTGAAGTTGCCACTTCTTCATGAGTGCCATCTCAGCTTGAGCTACGTATCCTTCACTTGATTTCAGTCGAACTTCTTCTATCCCAAGTTATACTACTCCTCAGATAGATGAAAGATTCAACTTGTTCTGTTTTCACTCCTCGAATTGTAATATCTGCCTTCACCTTCTCGTGTACACAGGATTTTAGTTTAATTCTTGTTGATGCTTATATTCTTTATATTTTCGAATACCTTGAGACATAAGGCATAGGCATTAAAAGTTGCTTGCATGTACTCTTGCATTTCTGCATTAAGCATTAAGACAAAAGAAGATTAACCACTAGTAACACTGCCATACTTAATTATTACCCACAAAGAATTGATGATCCGTTAGAATATGTATATTTGTTAATGTAATGCTGGTTCCTAGTAGCTTATTCCTTGAGATTTTAACATATTTTAGTGGGTTCAAATCCCCTTGAATGCTGATTTATTTTCTCTTATTCATTATCATTTCAATACTAATTCTCTTCCTTTCTGAGAGTTATTTTGATTTCGTTTATTTGCCTTTTTATTGTCTCATATGTCTTTTTTGGGCATTTCCTTTCTATTTTCCCTCGTGTGGTGTTCCTAATAAATCATTTGTGTCTCGGGGGTTACCAATCCATCTGGTTCTTCCCTCCCACGCGGCATTTCTTTTACTCATGCTCCCCTGTATCCTTCCCCGCTTCTCACTTATTCTGCCCATTTGATCCTCAACATCTGTCTCAGACACCAGGTTTCGAAGGCCTCTCATGTTCTCCGCTGTTCAATGATTGACATCTATAATCCTTTAAGAGTGCCACATTCCATACAAATGTTTTCACTCACTTCTTCCTTGTTTTCAGTCGTGTCTTCTGTAGTGGTATCTCTTTTTCGCTCACGCCTTTACGCTCTGGGTATTTAATTTCCTATAGGTCTCATTTAATTACTTATTTACGAGCATAAAAACATTTTTTATTCGCGCAATTAACATTCGATGTGAATCAATTATTCCAATGCAAGAGAAGTCATGATGGGGGTATTTTATACCGACAAAAGAATGACTTTAAATCTAACTACCGGTAGCATTATTGTGAAATTCGACGTAACCCATTCGATGAGAGGCAATACCAGCTATACTCTTAAGTAGAGCTCTTGAAATAGCAAGGAGGCAGAAAGTGGAATGAATCCGTTTCGTGAAAAATGGTCTAATTAGTTTTAGTGATCGTCAAATCATTTTGCCGAATAAGTAAAGATTTCTTATCCATTAAGGGGAGTAATATTTATAATAATATTTTTACTTATCACAAAAATGTATGAGGAAGATTGTTGCTCAAACGCAGCGAGTATCATAAAACTTAAAGACCATTAAATAGCCCTGGTACTATCTTATTTTATCCAGGTTGTTGTTTTCATGATCATATTAACTCATGGTGGTATTTTTATGACGTAACATCTGAGTCCATGTTGAATTGTTAAGCGCAGTGTCTCTGTATATCTAAGCACAATAACTAATGGCATTTCTTTTTCTAATCAAGAAGGCCGAATTTTAGTGTAACGATAATAGGCGTAATTGATATATTGAAGAGTAATCTCTTTTTTTGGTTTTATTATTCCATCTTTAATTATTTTGCATTATCTTATGGACTATCGTATTCTCCTGAATTAGCAACTGCTACTTTTAACTACGATCATTATAATATACTTCCGCGAATCAATGGCTTGCTCAGTAAAATTATGTTTTATCACTTAACGATTCTCATTAAAACTTTTAATTGGATTGTGTAGAGATACGTCCTTCGTCTCCCCTTGTAAACCGAAAGGCGAGTAAAATTTATACTTTTATGACAGTGGGGCCAGTTCCTTTTCATATGCCACCTGCTGTTTCTCAGAACGCTCTCGTGCTAAAAAACTGTTACACGTATATCTGGGAGTTTCCAAAGTTAACACTCACCCAGAATTGAGAATTCGGTTAATATGCGATATCAATAATGAAATCACAGACTGTAGGTAAATGTGGTAGCATCCTGAATTAAATTACATGACTTATGCAGGGGGAAAAGCGGTTAGAATTTTCAGATTCCATGTCCAAAAATATTAAATAGAGGTTCCTTCAATATAAAATAGAGCTCTCCTTGCCTTCAATCTCCCTCATCTATGATGAATAGTTAGGTTTTGGGATTGTGTTTGCAACCTATCATTACATAGCTTATAAATATTAATTTTTTATCCTTCCTAAAGTGATTCTCTTGTTAAAGTGAATGGCTTATAAACTGCCTACCAGACTACTAATACCAGATTACAATATCAGATTACTAATATCAAATTAATATGTACCAGAATCGAAAATTTTCGAGGAATGTAAACGAAATAATCCTCAGAAGCGAATTGGTTTTGTAATAAATGTATTCCTTTTGTCCGTAGTAAATTAAGATTGCAAACATTTAATGAAATCGAAACTTAAGGAAATCAATAATATCTTTTTCAGTTAAAATGTTTAGAATTCATTAATAGTTATCTTTTAAGCACGAAAAAAATGAATTATTCACATTCCAAATGGCGAAACAATGAAATTTTACTGTATAATAAAATATCGTGAGATGCTAACTAATATTTCCCATTTTTACGTAAGAACAATTAAAACAAATTTGTCTCAAGCACATTGAAAGAAATTTTTCAATCGCATGTCTGCCGTCATATATACGACTAAAATATGCCGGCAGACTCCAATATCGTACTTATGAATTTCCATAATCTAATAGAATTTCTATTACCTATAAATTTTTAAGCCAAATGTTAAAGCAGTTGAGAATAAAAACGAAAATGCGATGGGTTTAGGTTACAGAGAAATAAAATCTCATAATGAAGACATAATGTTCTATCAGCAATTAACATTCTGTGGTTTGGTGAAAAAATGGTTTATTTTTATGGGGGTGTGACGTAGAGCTCCCGGTTCCGATAAGTGTGAGGAATTCCAATGGTTTATACGTTGCAATGGGAGCATTATACCGGAAAGTGTCTCTATTACAGCTGAATTAAGTGTGGTGCGCCAAATCTGTTAACAAATATTGAATTGGCTACATTAATTCGACTTAGTTTCAATACGTGGAGTAACAAAGATTTCATCTCGGGCTACTAGTACAGACGTATCGCAGCATCAGTGAGCGAGGCAAATGCCATGCATTCAATATCAAAATGCGTGCGATACGCATTAATAGAAATGGCATTTTTACGATGGTGGTTGCAGCCTAAGGGCCTGCGAAAATGGCAATGAACACTCCACGGCTTCCACTTCAGGGATAGGTCGCGTCTCTGCGTTTGGACACTCTGCGCATCTGCCAGCGTATCCGCTTCGAGAGGCAACCCGCAGCGCAGGAACCACACGGAACAGTGGCTCTGCGCCGCACGGGTTACAGTCGGATTTCTTCTCCACCCTCAGAGCATCGCGAGGATTCTTTGACCTCTCTCAAAAGTCATCCACCACCGTCCCCTGAGGCAACATTCCCTCCCCTATCATCTTTCCTTTCCTCTTCAATTTTTTCGAGTTATCCCACGGGAAGGAACCGTCGAGCCTAAACTTTTTCCTTATTCCAAAGGAATTCCCTGTGATCAAAAAAAGGTGGGCGATCAAGAGGAGGGCGTGGGAGTGGAGTGGGCAGAAATGGAGATTTCCGATGGTGGATGGGGGCAGGACTCCCGCCGCCCTCCCTCCCTCGGCCTCCCCCACTCATCTGCTTTTCATCCCTCTCATCTCGGAGCCCTATCCCGTTGCCGCTATCTCCACCATAGCATCCCCCTATCCCACTCCCTCGCGCAACTACGCCATATCCTCTTCCCCTCCCTAAACATCCTTCCCTCTCTTCCGTCCCTACCGCTGCCCCCGCGTCCTCAGTCCCCTCCCCCACACAACCCCGGCCACCTCTTGTGTCACTGGCAGCATCATCTTCTGCAGAACTCACAGAGGACGGCGGGGGTGGCGAAAGGAAAGGGTAGGTGACGGGGGTTTGGACTGGAGACTGGGCGAGGACCGGAGTGAGGTGGTGGCGGTGGGTGGGGGGAGGAGCTGGTGGGGGTACGGGAGGGGTTTATGACGTAACGCGAAGGAAGGGGGAGCGAGTGTGAGTAGCTGCGGTGGGGTCTGAGGGAATGGCTATCCGAGGGTGTATGTGTGTGGGGGACGGCGCCCGAGGGGGTAAAGGGCGTTGGTGTGGGGTTTAGGGGGTGGGGGTTAAGGTTTCTGTAGGGTGGGAGGCAGGGAGTAGGGAACGAGGAAGAAGGAGGGGGGTCGGGACAATTCGCTCCGACAGACTTTCCAGGAAGGAGAGTGTACGGGGGGAGGAGAGGGGAGGGGGGCTTTTACGACGGTCCCGCAGGAGTGGAGAGGAAGGGGGAGGTGCAAGCGGAGTTGGAGGAGGAGGGGGGGCATATACTCCCCCTTCTCTCTCTCGCTCTCCGAATAGGAAAGGGGATTCTCCCGCCGACGTCGGGGACGTCGTCGCCATCGTGCGAAGCGAGGGAGAAGAGCGGCGTCCGACGCTGCGCAGCATCCGCGGGAGAGGATGGATACGCCGATGGGGAGAGAGGGAGAGAGAGAAGAGGGGCGAGAGAAGAGGCGCCACGTCGGTGGTGGGATGACAGCGGCGGAGGACGAGGCTGCGGCGGCAGGAGTGGAACGCGGGACACCGCGGGCAGAGCGCGGGCACCCGCCTCATGGCTGCCCCCGTCAACGATCCTGCCACGCGGCGGAGACAAGAGCCCGGATAGCGCTCACCGCCCACGCCCGCCCACCCATCCGGAACGGGCACTCAAAACAAACATCTTTCTCTCCTCCCATTCTCGTGCGTGCACGTCTCTCAATCGCTTTTCTTTCACGTTCTTTCATGCCTGTCTTGTTTCTCATCTCTTTTGCTTGTCGACGACGGTTCGTCTTCGATCCGGACTCTCTCTATCTATCTCTCTTTCTCTTTCCATTTCAAATTGTGTTTTCTCCCCCTCTCGTTCAGTCGTTTATCTCCCCAGCTGGAACGAGGATTTGGCGTCTCATATTAAGCGAAAGTGTCTCGAAGAGGGTGGAGGAAGAATGGGCGAGAGGGATCGCGGATAGTGCCGCGGTGGTACCAATATCTCAACTACGCTGCCGAAAACGAGAAGAGTTTTGCAACCCGGAGACTTCTAGTCTGCACGTGTGAGAAAAAAGGTATCCAACCCCGTGCTGGCTGACAACGACGCTGTGCAGTTCATCGACCGGAAGAGGAAAAATGACCAACTGCTAGGAGGTACTGAGGTGGAAAAGGTGCCGTTTGTGCTCTCGTTCTGTGACACTGTGATTCAAGGGATCGACCTGTCTTCATTTTGATTTGTACCTCACTAACTCGTAGGCATTTAGAACGTATCTCTTCAGGATAAATATCATTTCTGCTCTAATGCATTTATCGGGTTCCGTTTTTCGCCTAAATCTCCGTCGTTTCGGTCATTTCAAACCATCAGTCAAACCTCTCCTCCGAGTCTCCAGGAGTAATCAGATCAGTCAGATCATCGAGTCGAAATAATTGGTTTGAATAACCTGTGCGTAAATTCTTTTTCGCGAAACCATGCTTGATTTCTAAATGGCGTAGCCATCCTTTAAAAAACTCGCCTGCGTCCGAAATTCAGTCGATAGCAGAACACTGGAAAACATTCTAATTCAGGTGTTGCTCGCATTCGATCTCAAATACCGGAAAAATATGTTGCACCATGTGTCTACTGTTCGCACTTTCTCCCATCTCGCAAGCCTGGATGGTCATAAAGGTCGTGGTGTCATAACGGCATGAACATTGTACTTCCCCAACTCGTTGCCACCATCTTGAAAGTGAGTGCAAGAGCGAGTATGTAATTCAAACGCCTCTCACGCATCCGTATTCTGTTCTACTCCACTCACTTTTTTTCTGAGTCAGAAGTGCCTCATCTGGCGATTCGTGACAGTCGTAGAGGGAGCTCCGCCGTCCACGAGCACCTTCGCTCGAATGGCCACTCCTGAGACGAAGGCCATTTAGTGCACGTGAGGTTGGAAAGAGGGTGACGAAGGTGAGGGCGTGGGAGAGAGCGCGGGCCTTTCGCCTGTAGGTTTAGGAGGCAGCAGGTTTGGGACGCTAACCAGGGGGTGAGGGAGGTGGGAGGAGGGGGGAGCCAAGTATCGGAAGGGGAGGAACGGCTGATGAGGTAGCTCGAAGTGGGGAGGGCGCGGGGGAAGAATGTGGTTAGAGAGAGGGTTAGGTGAGACAGGAGGAGTAGTGTCGGGGGTTGGGATGGCGCAAGGGTGGCAAATGTTGGTTTGGTCGAGTCATCGGGGTGAGTTGGTGAAATTAATTGGGGGAGGTATCACCGGGAGATCCGTATAGGCAGGAGACCCGCCGGGCTATGGAGAGAGAGGGGGAGGGAGAGTAGAGCAATGCGGGTTGCAGGCAGGAGGATATAATAAGAAACGTTCTAAGTGATTCCAGACAACCCGTAAATTCGTAGTCTGAGTGATTCACAGCCAAAAATGGTGTACACGTCCGCCATTTTGTTGAAGATGTAGTTCATGTTTCTCTAAATCGTCAATTTACTCCAAAGTGGCTCATCGCTACGTCTAGGACATTTCGCTATTGTCCCAATCCTCCCTCCAATCTTTGTTGTAAGGGACCTTCCCTGCATATTCCTATGCGAATCTTTGGTTATTACGTGTATCAAGGCCTAACAGAGAAAAATAGAACGTTATAACTCAGCTTTGTTCTCATCCTTGAATTCATATATACATACTCCTTTCATTTGAGTGGCCCCATTTGAGTTCTGGATAGAATGTAACTCGAAATTCGTGAGGTTTAAAAACATGCGCAGAGTGAGCGGAAATGCCACGAAGGAGTGCGTTGAGTTATCGAACAAAATCTACACGCAATTTAGGTCGGCCATTTTGACCACGCCCTTCTTTCGGGCGCGAATACCTTAGTAACCTCACGTGAACTCTTGAATAATTTAGTAGGTAGCACCTTAATCACTGATTATAATTAATGCGCGGAAATGCACAAATGCTTTAGAATTTTCACTTATCTGAGGCTCTGTGCAATATTCATCAGAGGTGCCGATGATAGGCCTTAATTTAATTGACTCCGTCACCCTCATTTAAATTTTATGTAGTCTCTTTCAATTCATGAAACTTAACGAAAATCTTGAATAACCAACAGTACTATTTTTGGCAAGTTCATGCCTATTAATTAATAAATTTGACTCATGAATGATTGGCCATTAAATAGTGCCTTTTGATACTATTATTTTAAAAGTTCATTTTTATAATGTAAAAAACTGTCTACATATTTTCGGTCCATAGATGACTGCATTTTCTTCAAAATATGTTGCAATTAAAATAAAGCAAGAATATCTTTGTGGAGCATTATGACCTGTAGTGAATTGGTAGTCATCCCATTCGGACCTCTATGTTGTGTGGGTACGTTTTATAATCCATTCAAAGTAGCCTGTCTTTGAAAAATCATAATTGATAATTCTAGGAACAAATATTTGTAATTTACTTAATATTTTAATGCATTATTAATTTTAAAAATATTATTTTATTGTCATTTTCTCATTCTTTAATTTTTAGTTTTGCTATAACAACTAATTCAGATACATACAACAGTGACACGCATAATAGCAGTAGCGCATTTATTTAAATTAAACTGAATTTAGAAAAACGAAAATAAGATTATGGTTAAATTGTCACTTTCTTGAAAAACTACTATGTAAGAGTTCCACGTGCAAGTGTCCCTCTTGCCATCCGTTCGGGGTTCTCCAAGATAGATGATTTCCTATGACAGTAAACGTATCCTAAGTGTCTATTAATATTTATGTATCTTATATATTGTGAGTTAAATTTTCATAGATGTACTGTAACGAATTTTCCTATAATTTATCCAAAGATATACTTGAATTGTATTAATTCATAAAGCCAATTATAACTTCCAGTCAAGCTCTGGCTTCAAAGAAGCAGGTAAAGAGGCAATGAAGCATTTATACAATCCTGCTATTTGTCTAATTGTAATGATGCTCACTCAATGATTGCTACTACTTGAAATAGATACTCTGAAAAAAAGCCTAAAATATTTTGCTAATTGAATCGTTTATGTAGCGCATTCATTGATACATAAATAAGAACTGCCTAATACAGGGTGCGGCAACACAACTTCCTTTTTTCGCACGCAAAATGCTTTTGAAAAAGGAAGTTTTGTTGCCGCACCCTGTATAAAAATATCTATACTCTAGAATTTCTCTATTGACCTAATTATATTATTTCACTGTGTAAACATACATTATTCAAAATGTTATTTACTCAATCATCGATCCAACTGAGTTCATGTGCATCAAGGAAGCCTTCAGTATTTTTAATTATTTAATGATAAAATATGTTATGCTCATCTAAAAAATTCACATTATAATCATCCCTATGATAGATAAAAATGAGTGATACCTGAATTATTTTCGGAGATTTTTTCATCTTGTTTTCCTTTTTTCATTTAATATTTTTTGCACAGGCTTTGGTGCTTTCAAAAGGGTTTATAATTGAAAATTAAACAGATATTTGGTCTGAGTAAACTTGTTGATTCAAATGGAATATCACTAAGAATTGCCTGCCCTTCCAAAGACCCATTTTGTAGAGCTGTAGCCCCTTACTTAAGTTTTTCCATTTCAGCTATTTCACGTCGTATCGAGCATTAAATATGGGATTGTGAAAGCATATTTAATGTGGATATTTAAAAGTTAATCCTACTTTCTTCTTTTTTCAACATTTCTCTAACAAGGTTCTCCATTTTCTGGCATATGTTTGGTAAGAATCTGCTGGATCATACGAGTAGTTGATATTCACATGATAATTCATTTTTATGTTAATCAATTCATCTTGTTGTGTATTTTTAGGGATTATCGTAGTAATTGTTTTAACCAACCGATTTCAAAATATCTCCGCTTAAGAAGCATTTTTTAGTCCGTCATAATGAATACAGCAATTCTTAAAATGAGTGAATGGAACATTTAAATTCTCTGATCATGATTTTCTTCACCATTTGTGCTTGAGGGATGCTTTTTGGCGTCCTTTTTATCCAAGTTCTTCCTTCAAGCAACGGATACAACCGTGCTCTCAGAAGTGAAGGAGATCAGCTGGCCCGTGTGGAGCAAGAATCGCGCTTTAAAATGGTGCATTCGTAATCTACCCTGTAGATCCGGGCTTTTGTAGAAAAGGAGTAGATCAGAAGCTCGTCTCTACAGGTATCTTACGGATGGAAGACCCCTGCCTCGCTGGAATCGGCCAATGGCACTTCAAATTCCTGGAGTGGTGTTTATGGTAAAAGCACTAATCTTTTCATTGTTGTGTGTACTTTTGTAAAAAACTTAAAACATATGAATTTGTACATAATTTGTATGGGCCAACTGACAGAAATCACTGAAAAACGAAATCTCAGTGGAATGTAAATAAAGTATAAGGAATGTTATACCCACTCTAACTTTGATTTCGTACCCTGTTCTTTGAAGCACGTGTTAGTCCTTCCTGTAGATGTTTTCAAATATTTTCTGTGTCCGTAAAATTTTATTATAATTTGTTATTATTATTCACATGGGTATGGTATGTGAATTAATCCAACAGAACACATTTGTAATATCTCCCAGAAACTGAAGTATCGAAGAAACTATTACAGAGTCTTCACAAAATCTTGAACATTAACGCAATAATATCAGAAATTTGGCTTAAAAAGTTTTTAAACTAAATTCTCTTGGAAAAACGCTCAAAAGAGAGAAACATAATTGGTGTCATATTCGTATTTTTTATGCCAAAATGTTCGCATGTCTCAATCTCGTTTTCATGAGTTAATAAAGCTGTAATTGTTGCGAAGGATGCAATCGAAGACATAAATAAAGTATTTTATACTTTAAATCGGTCAAGCCTATCTTTTGCCATCTTAAGATAATTTTAGGCTCTCCAGAATAGGTAGCAACACGGTCTAGTGGACATTATCGAAAGCTTTTTCCAAAATAGTGTTCTTGTAATAATTCGTAAGTAATATGAATAATAATAATCTTTTTGTATGAAAATACATGCATTTCACTATTCCAATTTTTCTTAAACCTTTTGAACTTTCGCTGATTTTTTTCATCTTGTGGACTTGTATCATTTGAACTATATAAAATTACAATATTATCAGTCAGATAATGTCAACATTTATATGCATGACAAATTTCTTTCCGTTTGTTCCTAATGTACAGAAAACCCTTCCTATTACCGCCTACATGTTTAAATGTTTAGAAGAAATGTTGATGCAGCGTCGTTATGCGATAGGATGTGTGCATGTAGATGTTAAGTGATAGAGTTGTTCGTTTGCAAACGAATAACTCTATTTCATTGAATAATCAACAAAAGAATTTTCCTGATCTTTGAATATTTTTACCTGGTAAAATTGTGTTCCTAATGTTATTTTTTCCCAATTGAAGTAGGTGTGAAGGCTTCAGTGGCATGCAGACAATTAAGGAAGCACGCTTTTCGGTTGCATTAGTACCATAGTTTGATTTTAGGTGGCATCGGTTTTGGTCAAAGGGATCTGAGGACGCCAACTGAAACCCTGAAAATATCAATGTCGCTTAACAGAAACTTTCGTGCTTAAACCCGATGATATGCAGATTTTTTTTTCTCTACGATATTATTTAATTCACGTCATAAATAGAGTTTCAATTGTGGCTTATACCCAGCCTTAAAGAACACAGCCGCCATCTTACAATTACTCCTGCATGACCCTGAGTTCTTATTTCTGCCGAGAGTTCCGTTGCGTGCTATACGCTATTTAACTCATAAAAGTAGTCAAAATAGAGGCAATCCGAGTTAGAAGATGAATTAAGTTCAACCTTCTAAACAGCATACCAAAGCCAAATACAGATTCCTTTGTCAATAATTTAATGCCCCATTTGTCAAAAAAAAATCAGTCCATTACTCATGAGCAGCGGTGTACCATAAGTGATTATGGCATAAATTAATTGCTCCTTGCCTTCAATGCTTTCGGAGATTAAGCAAAGGAGTTATGTATGTATATAATACTCATTAATACTTCGATTTTTCAATTTTTTGAGATTTCAATTTGATATTTGCCTGACTGCAGCCCAAAACTCTTCATCATCTAATTAATGGATGAGCTGTGCAAAGAAAGCACTGGCAGGAATTAAGAAAGGAAAATCCATGCACACTAACAGAGATGCGACAAGAAAAAGATTAATCGACCCATAAGATATTTAGGAGAGATGGAAAGATTACATGGAGGAGCTATATAGTGAAGACATTAGGCCAGCGACTTTGGAAATCTGCGTAATACCCCGAAAACCGCCGCGAGAGTATGTAGCTTTAGAGCACCAGTCTATGCGTAAGTATGAGATTTTACATAAATAAATAGGTATGGATAAGAATTGTGCTGTCGATATCGGAGTTCATCCAAACTTGATTCCGAGATTGAAAAGCTATTGACGAAAATGAAATATAACGAGGCAATGGTGGTAGATAACTTACCCACGTAACTAATTAAGGGTTTAGGAAAACGTGAAAGGAAGAGTATTATTGGGTTAGCATTTATGAAGTTCGAATTTGGTATAAAGGAACAAACATGGTTTGTATAAAAAGTAACGGGAAAAGTTTCCTAAAGGTTCTTAAGGGTACGCGTGCAAGCTTCTTTGACCGCTCTTAGGATCCCATGGTGGTGTCCGTTGAGGGAGAATTTCACTTTCGGGAACATAAAATAATCTCCTGGCGCCAAGTCGGGGCTGTTAGGGAGTCATTGCAGTTAGGGAGGCGATGCCATTGCAGAAGGTCTTCGCAAGCAGATATTCGACTCTGTTCTTGGTCGTCCGTTAATACCTTCGGGACGAGTTTAGTGCAGATCTTTCGCATCGCCAAATTTTCAGTGAAAATGGTGTGAACTGTCATCTTATCAATGCCAATACGATCTGCGCTAATGCACCCACTTAACCGACCGTCTGAATTCAGTACAGGAAAAAATTGTTAGCTATACTTTTCATACAAACCTTGTTTTTGGTTTGTATTTGGAAGCAATTGACGACTTGGACTGGAGCGAAGCAAGGAGTCTACCGTTTAAGGTAGATTTTGAATAGACAGACTGAACAAGGACACACTGCTTTGCCTCGCTTAACAAGACAGCATGACACTGCCCTGCAAAAAACTTATCTTGAATTCCATATACATTCAGCCTCTCTTCATTCCGTCCAACGTGCCTATCCTTTTCCTCCCCTACCTCGCTTGCCTAACGTCCTTCCCTCTATCACAGTGTTCAACATTCCATGGGCAATGAATATGCCCTACATCCACCTTTTTGTCTCCTTTGGATCCCTGCCAACAATCCTCTCTGATGTTCAGAAATGTCGTTCTCTATTCTACCAATGATTTTAAATTTGCATCACCAAATCAGTATTATGTATTCTTATGATGTGATGAATTTTCTAATATATTTTTAATAAGATTGCTAATAATCCCAGAATCCCTGAAAAAATATTTGCCCGAGTGACCCAGCTTCCATTCCATGAATTCATTCTCCAAAATTTAACTATGCGTATTGTTTGGAAATAATACAAAACGGTGTATAAGATATGAGGAACATTTTCATGTGCTATCACTTAATATTTCTGTGTCCCCTTTAGTTTCATCAGTGTAAGAGAAAGACCATGGGAAAAATTAATCTGTGAAAAAAATTTTGTACTTATTCAGGTGACAAAACCAGTTGATGAGTTTTTGACTTTGGATCAATATTATTCAATCCCAATATCGTATTCTTTATTTGTGTATTCACCTCAATTTTTGTATTTCTCGGCCCAAATCAATACAATGACTTTATTACCAACTCTGCCAGTGCATTGTTGTTTTAATATCTGGAATTACCCATCAAAGAGGTCTTAAATTAATGGCATTGTATGCTCAATTCCTCATCCAGTGACACACCTTAACTTACTACCTCCAACAAGTGCACGGAAATGCCATATCGAATCAAACTTGGCCAACAAAGTTCTGCTCAAACAAACCACTGCAATCATAATAACCGAGCATCACGTTAATCTGACCCACATGAGTTTGATTCCTTCTACAGTTTATTTGTTTAAATTACCTCCATAATAACACAAAAAGAATTAGATCTGTATTATTTCATGATTCATGAATGTCTTGGAATTAATATTTGGCAATACCTGTTGAGTATGTATTGCCTAAATCCTTATTTTGGAATTTAATTTCACACGTGGCACTTTAAAATAAATATTCTTGGAAATTATAAGTTATGGGGTTATGTCTAGTTTGTCACAATTGGATAAGCCTCCATTTTATTTACCTGTGCTTCTCTCAACCTCCCAAAAATCAATATTAATATGATTATCAGTAATTAATAGGTACCTTTTCTGTCTAGTAATGTTTTTAATTTCTCTCATTCTGCACTATTAATTGAAAAAGTATCTTAAAAGTAGTTC
This sequence comes from Hetaerina titia, assembly GCA_037158775.1. Taxonomy (NCBI): domain Eukaryota; kingdom Metazoa; phylum Arthropoda; class Insecta; order Odonata; family Calopterygidae; genus Hetaerina; species Hetaerina titia. Next base: position 51,558,691 of record CM073769.1, on the reverse strand, counting down.
CAATTGTCTGATGAATTTTCAAAACATTTAATAAATTATAAAATCAAGTAATGTATTCAATGCATTGTACTAAATACATAATGGCTGAATATGCTAAAAAGGGTTGTACAAGGATTTAGGAAGGGGTTTAAGACATGTGGTTATGTGGACTTAAGAACTGATTTAAATATATATATATCTATATATTATATAATATATATATATTATATTTATATATATATTATATTATATATATATATATTATATAATTGCTATATATATATATATATATATATATATAGCAACACACAATATGAGAACACATAAAAGGAACACTCGCACGTAATTTCTTGATAATTTCAACGGAATTTTGCTCCGTCTTCCTCAGAATATTAGTAAGGAGTGACTGGTGAAAGGTATGTGGGAGAGAGAGAGAAGGGGACAGAGGAAGGGGGGAATGGGTGGGAGGCCAGAGGGGAGCAGAGATGGGATAAGCATGACAGGGAGGATGCAGAAAAAATTCCCAACTGGCACAGAAAACAAACCGTCAATCCGCAGACATTGCAACATCTACGACCCAGGTGTCAACTTACAAAGTCATCATCAGGACTCAACAAGTCAAAACCCAGGCGAAGAATAACATAATGTATGCGGACAAACAAAATATCCTACTATCCCACTTGACACAAATTTGTAACTGTCCACTTCAACCCTCTATAATTAGTGAACGACATTGAGGCCCGGATGTTGATAGGCTTTGCACAGCCATATAAATGCCATTTCCATCATTTTTAATTTTATAGGGTTATATTTTATAGGGTTTTCCTACCTTCTTCCCAAATGCCCCTCTGTTACCGTCAAATGGCCCGCCAACCTATCAGATCTCCTTAAATCCACCAAGCCTCTTTCCAAAAATACCTATGAGTTATACCAATGTATATCATGAATGTTGAAGACAAAATTGTTAGATTTAAAGGGAAGAAAAAAGTTACATTCCATCTGTGAGAGATTACTTAAGAATTGATTTCTATGCCTCCCATGATATGGTCTTGAAATTAATTTTAATACTAGTGATAAAATTTTTTCAGGAAAAAATGAATTTAAGGAAGGAAATTGGCATACACTTCTTAAATTAAAGTATATCAGCAGGAAGGGAACATACATGAATGTAACTTGGTGTAAATATTGTAATAATCTGAAAGTCTGGTTAAGCTAATATTTTGCCATTTCTTGTGACTCCAACATACCAGTCTGCCATGAGAAGCTAATTCCAGTGGCTGGCAAAAATTCAGAAAGTGCAACACAACCACAGATGTGCTATCAACTGCAGTTAGCTTCTCTCTCAGGCTGACTGTACAATACAATGTTTACACCAAGTCACAAATATGTAATTTTCCCTCATGGAAAAATACTTCAATTTGAAAACGGAATCGATGTCAACTTGGTTGTCTCTCTAAATTTGCTTTTTCCTGAGATGTTATTTTCAGTAGTATTTACTATTATTTCAAAGCCATACAGCGGGAGGCATGGATGATAATTCAAAAGTAATATTTCAAAGGTGAAAATTAATGTTTTCTGTTTTGTCTTTAAATTTTACACTTTTATATAAACATTCATGTCATAGACACTTCAATTGCAGTATTTATTCATGAGAATAGAATTGACATACAAAACAAATTCTATTTCAAAGGTTATAAATATGCAATAGATTTTTTTTAGGTGTTGGGGAACCTTTCTTTAGGGCCATCCATGCAAATTATCTTAGCTATTGCAAAAAATTGGGCACTTACAAGACTATAACATAAAGATGAGAAATCAATGAAAAATTCCATTTCAGAAAAATTAATGTGAATGTAGAATATCATAAAACAATTATGATTTTATATTCCTCTCATATGTTCTATTAATTATAATAGAATATTAAGAAATATATTTTTTGCCTTTTGAAAGAGGTGCCAGGAAACCATGGTTACAACGTTGTGGATAAAGTTAAATGAGTTATTTTTCCATATGTATTTGTTTATAAACCACCATTCATATTTTCTCTAGGTTATAACTGTGAAATTTAGTGCACAGTTAACTTCATTGTCTGAATTTCTCTCTTCACATATCAATGATAGCTACCTGTAAAATTAAGAATTATCACAGGCTGTGAATGATTTATTCATACATAACAATGAAGTAATAAGAAAATCATCTACATCCACTCAATCATCATTCAAAGTGATCAGCCCACAATTGTCTGCAATACCAAAGTTTAGATTACTTGAATTCTGGGGCTTGATAAGCTGTTTCATATGGCATTTTGTCTCCAAACAACTCTTTCTATCACTGGAATCTGAGACTAAATATATTATGATGCTCAGTTGGGAACATGCTTAGTAATGAGGCATGTGCATTGGTTTGACTAATGGAATATCAATATGAGAGAAGAATATTTTCAATGTTCCTTAACTGACATGATTTATAATGTAATCTGATGCAGAGGTGGTTCTCGGGTTAGACTGCGTGAGAGACATTTTTGGCTGAAAGTTTTTCTCCCGTTGTAGGGAGCATCTTCAGGAGCGAAGACACTCCCTGCAACGGGAGAGAAACTTTGAGCCAAAAATATCTCTCACGAAGTCTAACCCGAGAACCACCTCTGCATCTCTCAACAGCTGCAAAAGCCTCCGATCTACAATGAAATCTGATGTTTGTAACATAATAATAAAGAAGAAAGCATTATATCAGAAGGGAAAGGAGTGAATTTTATATATAAAGTTGAGGAAAAGACAATCTAGCATAGCAGAGTGAACTCAATTCTCATGCTTTTTTCAGTTCAAAACCTTGGAACTTGAAAATCAAATAGCCAAAAACAAATACTAATTCAGAGTGGTCCGTAATAGGATTGCTAGAGGCTATGAAATGGCGTTTCATCAAAATGTTTCAAAAAATACTAATTTATCTGTGATTGTGAATCTTTTTAACAATGTGGTTCCATTTGGCTAAAGCTGACCTACATGACATCTCTGGAAAAATATAAAATGCATACTAAACCGACCTTCAGGTTGATTACTGTGTTTATGGTTTTTTTTATTTGTTATCTACAAAGGTTATGCAATTTTCCAGAAAGAAAAAGGCTAAGCTAAACATTAAAATAGGAGGGGAAAAAATAGACCTGGTAGAACATTTTACATTTCTCAAAAGTGTTTGGGACCAATGCCATCAAAGTGGTAAGGACATAAGGAGAAGAATTGAGCTAGGCAAGGAGGTTTTCTCAAGGAGGGAGTTAAGAAAAGACTAGTAAAAACTCTGATATGGAGCATAGCTATGTACGGCGCGGAAACATAGTCTTTGAAGCAGGTTGATAGATGTAGATTGGAGGCTTTTGAAATGTGGGTGTGGAGAAGAATGGAGGTGAAATGGACTGAAAGGAAAGCAAATGAGGAAGTGCTGGAGATGGTGGGTGAGGAAAGGGGTTTGTTGAGAGAAATCCTATGGAGGCAGGAAAAATGGATGAAAGGCATACTGAGCGGTAGTGGAATATTGAAGAAGGTAGTAGAGGGGAGAATTTTGGGCAAGTGAGGAAAGGGCAGGAACAGGATAGGGATGTTGGACGGGAAGAAGGGAAGATAGAAGTACACAAAGATGAAGAGGGAGTTGATGTAGAGTAGGTTGCTGGATTGGATTTTGTTTGGAGTTACAAAATATTTATTTGATAGTTGTGTCCATCTAAAAACTTCCTTAATATTTGACCCACAGTTAACATTCCATCAAAATTATAACTATCTTCAATCTAAAGCAAACATATCACTAGGATTTATCTTCAAATAGTGTAAAAACTTTAATCATACAGAGCCAGTTCTATTCATATCATTAGTTAGGTCACTCTGTGAATACTGCTCTACTATTTGGTCACCTTACTACAAACTCCATATTCACAAAATTGAACACTTTTGAAGACAATGTGTGCACAAAATAGCATGAAAATTTGATTTTTGCAATTGCTATTATGAAATGTCACCTCTACTAAATCTTCTCCCTTCAAATAAACATAGAAAAATAATAATATAACTTTTCTTTATAGATGACTGCATAACAAGATTGATTCCTTCGAAATCCTGATTGAAATATCTGAGTACCTTCACATAACGCAAGGTATGAAGCACACTTTGAAATTAGATATCATGCACAAAACTACACTTACTACTTGCCTATAAGCCAGATTATGAGAGATACCAACTGTTGCGGTAATATTAACCTGCTTTCAATCTCACCAGAATCCCTTAAGAATACATCATTAAAATTACCTGAAGAATTATAGAATGCTAATTATTGTTGTATGGATATCTGTACATGTTAATGTCCCTAATACCCCTTAGTTAAATTCTCTTCACTGATGCCACAAGTTCTATTTAATGACTATAACTAACATTTATCATTATGTGCCATTATCCGGCCGTAACAAATACCATATTTCTTATGTTCTGTTTCCATTTTTAAAATATAGAATATTATTTAATATTGATATTTTGTCTACATTAATTAATCTAAGCATATATGGTACGTGCATACCATCTGAAAATGTTTTTCATTCATTGATAATCAAGATACTTATTGCATTACATTTTAAATCTCAATAATGAGTATATACCTTTATTTAATTTGTTCATTCATTCATCACTTCCACAAGCTCAGACACGCGACCAACACCACGAAACAAGCGTCGGCAAAAGACTCGCCTGCATTCTTGAACTTTGGAAAGTATCCACCACCAGTCAAGAGTATGCATCGTGAGAAGAGAAGGGGGACGGAATTGATCCGCAGGAGTGGACAGACAGTGTAAGCAGCCTGAGCCTGTTGAAAGAATTGGTAGTCCAGAACATAGAGAAACCTCAGGAGGAACAAGCACGAGCGTACAATCCAGGTAGACGAAAAATCGACTTCAATATAGGAGATCTAGTAATGTGCAACACCCATCAAGTGGAAGAGATAGGTTTTCGGCCAAGTTAGCTTCTAAATACGAAGGACCCGTAGAGATCATTAAAAAGCTAGACAGCTCCAACAGTTCATGTGGTCAACATGCGTTCAAACAAGCAAGTCACAAAGGTGGATATTGGTGACTTGAAGTTCTACATAGCCACAAGATACATTCAGAAAACCTATGACGCGAGCCAAACCGAGTAGGGCACGTGACCGGTCTGCTGGAGCAGACGTGGCGGCCACCACCGCACATGCGGGTGGTAGCTCTTCGAGAGGCCCTTCGTGAGCCATGAAGAGGCTAGCAGCGTAATTTAAGTAGAAGAGGAAGACAGGAGCAAGGGTCATGAAAAAGAACCGATCAGGAGGGTCCATCGACGAGGGGTCATCAGTTGGAGTGTAAGCGGTTCACTCGGACGAGCGTCCGGCTTAGGGAGGGGGTATGTGACGTTATGTATTGCGCAGCGTCACTTTTGACAGCGAGCTGTGGCTGTGAATCCCCGCTCCGCGGCGCTCATGGCGAGGGATGACTAAGCGGAATGAAGGCGGAGCACGGGGGTGGGGGGAGTGCCGGCGACCGCATGGTGAGGATTGACTTGCCAGCGATTGTGACGGCCACGTCGAACTACGGTAATTGAAGTTTGTTTCATTAGCCACGAACAAGGTGCAGCGGAAGGTCGAGGAATTTGCCAAAAGGACTGGAGAGACTGGAGATCGCGCCGCCAGAAGAATGCATGAGCCTCGCCGGGACTCGGACGATCGTGCACCGGGGCCATTGGTGAAAGGAGGGCCGGCAGTTTTGGGCACGGGCCACGCCTGGAACTCCAGCGGCAGGTTGGTGCAGTGCGTGTTTGCCGACCCCCCGGCCCTTGGACTAGGTTCGGTGCGTGCGGGGCGTGCCGAGACTGTTAAGAGCTGTTGCCCACCCCGGGGCATTAGAAAGGTGAAGAACCTCTCCTGAGGTGAGTAGTCATCGGGCCGGGAAGAGCCGAGCGTCGCGACTCTGCGGCTAGTGATCCGGCTAGCCTGGCGCCCTGACAAAAGCAGGGTCGCAGCCATTCCAGTGCAACGCGGTATCTGGGAATATTTATAGGCTATAAATTAAATCCCGCGTCGCAAATGGCACCCAACGTGGGGCCCAGGTAGGAGTGGGTTAAGCTGAGAGGTATTTTTTTTGCTTAGCTATTTTGAGGTTCGATTGGGCAAAATTTAGTTTCTTTGATTTGGATAGTTTTTTTGGGTAAATATTCAACATGGAGGGTGAAACTGGGTTGGTGGCGAGATACAAGAGGGATATGAGAGCGCTGCTTAGACAATCAGCTGTGAAAGCTGAATTCGAATTTAAGTTAAGCGAATGACTGAAGAAGAAGTAAACAGGGAACTATCGACTACAGAGTTTTCCCTGCTAGGTTCATTTTTAGTTCGCCGAGAGCGACTGCTAAGAGCAAGACTGCTCGTTTCACAGCCAAGTTTAGATGCGTTAGTGCATTCCGACGATGTATCAATCTCTGAAGAAATGCTTGCATTGAATTGGAAGATCTAGAGAGCTCGAAAAAAGGAAAGGGAACTTAAAAAAAGGGAAGTAAAAAGAAGTATCCGGAGACTGGAGAAGGTGTTGCAAGTGAGGGAGAGGGAGATAGGGGATCGAAACAAAGTGATAGTGCTTCAGTAATTCCTCGTGAGGATTCACAATTCGAGCGGCCACTGCTGCAATTGTATAACCTTCCGGCACTTAGCAATAAGGAGGAGGTACTGGGCTCTACCAATGAGAAGAAAAGCCCACCCGGTGACCAGAAAGGGGCGTTATATCCCACAACAGAGGAGAAGAGGCTGCATACAGGGTTCGTCCGGAAAATAAGTGTACTGATTTTTTCCCGCCGCTCCAGGCGCGCCCAGCACCGCTCTGACGGGCTGCGATTGGAGGGGGGTATGTTAGCAAGCGACGCTGAAAAAGGCAGTCGGCTCTGAGCTGTGGTGTAGTGAGGAGCTCTGTTAACGCGAACCTCCACGCTCAACCCACGACACGGAACGCGATGCCGAAGTTTTTGGAGCAGCGTTATTCCATCACATTTGCGTTAAAGCTTGGGAAATCGTCTACCGAAACTGTCGGTATGATTAACCAGGCTTACGAGGAGTCAGCCATGTCCAGAAACATGATCTTTCGGTAGCACAAGATGTTCGTGGAGGGCAGAGAAGAGGTCGACGACGAACCACGGCCTGGACGCTCATCAACGACACTCACCGACGAAAATGTGCGAAAAGTTCGCGATGTACTGAACTCTGATCGTCGTCTTAGTGTTCGGATGATAGCAGAGCAGTGTAATGTGCCAAAAACAATAGTGCACGAGATTATTAGGGACCAATTACAGATGCGAAAAATTTGTGCAAAGTTGGTGCCGAAAGTGCTCAGTGATGATCAAAGACTCAATCGTTTGGAAATCGCGACACAACTTGCGGATCACTGCAAAAATCATCAACACACCACCGGACTTCTTTCTGTTCCCGAAGATAAAGAGGAGTTTGAACGGCACGCCGTCACGTTGGACGCCGTCAAAGAGGCCGTGACGACGTCTCTTCGAGAGGTTCCCGATGATGTCTTCGCGGGAGCGTTCCAGGAATGGGAACGCCGCTGGAACAAGTGTATCGACTCACAAGGGTCCAATTTTGAGGAATATTAGCTTAAGATAAGTAAAAGTGTAATAATTTTTTTTCCTGAGCTCAGTACACTTATCTTCCGGACGAACCCTGTATTCCGCCGTCGCCGACGAAAGAAAGTCAAGAGGCGATACAAGCCTTTTGTCTTCAAGGATAGACGGGCTTGAGGTTCGGTTAAATCAACAAAGTGAAGTACTAAACAATCTGACAGCGGGGATCAACCAACTGTTGCAGGAACTGGGAGATAAGAAAAAAGGAGGCGACAGGAAGACATCAGTTCGCTGGATAATTGACCCTACCCACGGGAAATAAGACAGATGTGAGAAGAAAAAAGTTTCCAGCAGAAAATCCCAGGGAGGATTTACATCAACTTCCTCATCGGATACGTCGAGCAGCTCGTCATCCGGTGACAGAAGTGATGATTCGGGTGAGGCCTCGGATGATGATGAGAACAGGACTAGCCGACGTCCTCCGTTGAGGAGGGTCAGTAAAGAGGGAACGTTTTCATCCAAGAGGAAAAAGAGAAGACACAAGGGACATCGGCAAGGCTCGTCAAGAGCGCCTGAGATATCTCAGCGTTGTATAAAGGCATTCCAAAATTGGAAGTTTGAGTTAAGAGGGGATAGCAACTCAAAGGCGAAAGAATATTTAGAGAAGTTAGAAAACATCAGGGCCAGCACCAATGGCTCAGATTGTGTGACATTTTAAAGTCACTGCCCCTCACCCTTCGAGACTCTGCCTATACGTGGTACAACGCCGTGAAAGAATACTATGGGGACTGGAATGGCTTCCAACGACGATTTAAGCAGCAGTTAGTCGAAGAATGGGACAAACAGCAAGTATTGAAGGAATTGAATAATAGAACTCAAGGGAAGGAAGAGAAAATAGCAGAATTTATCGGTAATCTGTAACACCTTTCAAAATACTTGAAGAAACCGCTTTCCGAAAAGAATCTACTTCAAGTAGCTTTGAATTACCTGCTTCCAGAATATCGGAACGAGATCAAGGGTCAACACTTTAAGACGTTAGACGAACTCATGAATAGTGGTCAAAGATACGAGAAGAGGATGGCTAGTAACGCTCGCTATCACGAGCCGGTAACAACTACCTAATCGCTGATAATAACTGGCGCTTATGCTCGAAAAGTAGAAGGACAGGGATCGCAGAACAAACCGCCAAAGTAGGATCTATTGGGGCGACTAAAAAGCTCGAAAGGGAAGTCAGTGTTGTCAGGGAGACGGGCCCCAGGGTGGTTAAGAACCTACCAGCCCTGTACGACAGAAGAAGGGCATAGCCCGAGTTGAGAAATCGCGGTGTACCCTCGTTTCCTCAAGTGTCCACACCTGGTCCACTCAGGGCCAACCCGGCCAATCGATGGGATAACCGGCCGATGACAACACCTCCGTCGCCTGGACCACTGGGAGCGAGGGGGCAGGGGCAAAGTTTTGTGGGAGCCTGCTACTACTATGGGGAGACTTGACATAGAGCAAGCCCAAGCGGCTTCCCCGCAGTCCAACCTACCAAGAACGACGAACAGGCAAACTTAGATTTAAGTGATAATAGGTTAATTAGATTAAGAAAACGCGACTCGATCTTGGAGAACCCGAATTGGATAGCCAACCAGAATCAAAGGAAGAAGGAGAAAATGTAAAAATGAGGTTAGGAGAGATCAATGAGAGAAATGAAAAACGGGACATGAAGTCAGATGGAAGAAACGAAGCATTTACTTCTGGGTCGAGTTGGACTGCCAATATCCGCCATCCATCTGAGACTGGTTAAGATAAGGAATGAAGAGGTTCTTAGATTGAGGTGGACAGCCAACCTCTATCAATCTGGCCAAAGCTCCGGAGCTATTAAGAAGCGCTCCTAAGCTGCTAAGCTGAGACGGAAAGCCGATCTCCACTGTGAAGCTGATATCGCACTTCCAGCTGATTTTTCGACCGAACCGAGCGGGCCACCCGGTCCTTGCCGGTCAGCCCAACATCACAGGGGCCAGAAGACATTGGTCGATGGAGTCAGCCCCGATCCGCCAATCAGACGAGATGGAGTAGGATAAACGTGCCAAGTCTTTGGTAGGGTCAAGCAGGCCAGCCTGTCTCCAGCCACCAGAGTAACTTGAGAATGAGAGTGTGGTTGAAGGGCCGAAGGACATCTCGTTGCCACCGCGGAGCACGGTGAGACATGCGTGGCATGCAGATCCTACTCAATCGAAACTCCAAAATCAGAAAACAGCGGAAGAAAATGATTATGAGGAATTGTCTCAACTGCTGCTAAATCTGGAACGGTTGGGCGGGGATGAAGAGAAAGTCCATACAGAGTTGAGCGAGAATGAAAAATTTCCTGAGACCATAACGGACAAACCTGATCGGTTGGATACGGTTCAGGAAGGGGGGAAGGGCGTGGAGTCCACGCCGAGAGTGAAGTTAGCGAATATGAGTTCAGAGAATCGGGACTTAGTCACGGTGCAGCTAGGGGGAAAGGAGTACATCGCGCTCTATGACCCCGGGACTCAAGTGACGATCGTCGGTCCCGAGATAGTGAAGAGACATCGGGCGAGGCTAAATGGATCAATGACTAACGTAAAGATCCCAATGACCTCTGTGCCAGCCAAGACTCTGGGTTATTTAGAGGTGATGGTGACAATTGATAAAAAGATGGAGAGGATGCAGTGGAAAGCAGCCGACTTCCTGTCTTCTCATCAACTGATTGTAGGAGGGGATATGAAAAATCTCTTCTCAATTGATACAAGATCCGCTGAGAGTTGCAGGAGAGCGAGAAAGGGCCCATGGCACCCACTTTGGAAGAAGGGTAAGAGCGAGAAGCCGAAAATCTTTGCAGAGTGCGGGGGCTTGTCGACGCTAGAAATTCACCAAAGCGTCAGACTCAGCACATTACTGAAGGAATTCAGCGGTGAAGAATTAGGGCAGGGTGAGGAAAAAAAAACGTCGAATGTGGAGGGGTCAGTACGATTACTGATGAGCAGAGAGCCAGATTAGAAAAGATCATAGACAGAGCAATAACAGAGGGCCCTAAGCAAATGCTGTTGACTGAACATCACATACCTGTAGACGTTCAAGGCGCAGAGCCCATAAAACATCGTCCGAGACGAATGTCCCCTAGGATGATGGAGATAGCCAAACAAGAGCTTCAGAGGATGTTAGACGGAGTAGTGGAAAGGTCGGCCGCAGCGCTCCATTGTTAAAAAGGCAGACGGTCGTGCGAGGTTCTCCATTGAATACAGAAACCTGAATAAGATCACTAAGAAGGACGCCTGCCCTCTGCCTAATATCGATTTCATCCTGGACATGCTGAGGAAGGCCAAGTACAAAGATCGATCTTCGTTGGGCCTATAACCAGATTCTGATGGAGGAATCGTCTAAAAAGTACCCAGCATTCGCAACTCTTGACTCGGGTCTTTTCCAATTTCGGAGAATTCCATTCGGGCTGACGAACGCACCATCAACGTTCCAGCAATCAATTGATTCCCTGTTTGGACCAGAATTCGAGCCGATGTTCGGATATCTAGACGACATAATCATAGTCACCGAATCATTCGAAGAACATCTTAAGTGGGTTGAGATAATGTTGAGAAAAACTGGACCAGGCCGGGTTAGTGAGTAACAAGGAGAAGAACGAGTTCTGCTGTACGAGAGCTGCGTACTTGGGATACATATTGGACGCAGAGGGACTTAGACCAGACCCGGAAAAGATAGCACCAGTCGTCAATTATGCAGCACCATCTAATCTCAAACAACTCAGAAGATTTCTTGGTATGGTTAGATGGTATGCTCGATTCATGAAAGATGACTCGGAAATCAAACTTCCACTGGTCAAGCTATTGCTCAAGGGCCAAGAGTGGGAGTGGGGATCAGAACAACAGCCAGCTTTTCAGAGATATAAGAGGGCGATTACAGAAGCACCAGTCTTAGAGAGACCAGATTTCTCGAAGCCATTTATTGTACAAAACAGATGCGAGCATCGGAGCGATCGGAGGAGTTCTCTCCCAAATCCAGGAGGACGGAGAACATCCGATCGTTTATCACAGCAGAGTTCTCTCCTCAACGGAGAGAAACTATATGACGACCGAACGAGAGTTAATAGCCATGCTATGGGCCATCAAAAAGCTCAGGCCCTACTGAGAAGGCTATAAGTTCTTAGTGATCACGGATCACTCTGCACTTCAGTATCTGAGAAGTCTCAAAGAGCCTACAGGTAGGCTGGCGAAATTGACACTGGAGTGGCAGCAATGGGACTTCGAGGTAGTGCATAGACGAGGCAGTAGCCATGAATTGTCTGATGCACTATCTCGTATGTACGAGCAAGTGACAGAAGAAGAGAGGGTAGCCGGGATAATGGAAATCAAAACACCCGGAAAGATACAAGAATTGGAAAGTCGAAGCGGGCCATCTATACCATTATAAATGCGATGAACTGCTCGATCCGGTAGCCAACTGCGAAGAGGGATGGAAGCTCGTTCTTCCGAGAGAGTACCGAGAGCGGGTAATAAGAGAGGTCCATTGTGAGCCATCTTCAGGCCATCTCGGCGTCGAAAAGACGTTCGATCGCGTAGCACGAGATTACTAATGGAGAGGGGCTTACCACGACGGCTACAATTTCGTGAGGCAATGTAACGAATGCTAACAGTTTAAAACGGTACAGCAGGAACCTCAAGGGCTGCTGGTTAAGAGTCGTGGAAAGACCTTGGAACGTCGTAGCAGTGGATCTTATAGAGTTTCCGCTTAGAGAAGCTCAGAACAAATAGTTAACAGTCTTTCAAGACTTATTCTCAAGATGGGTGGAGCTAAAGGCGGTTAGAGGCGCTACGGGGGCCAATGTAGTCAAAGCGCTAGGAGAGTTGGTCTTCCGTTGGGGGACGCCTGAGTACCTCCTAAGCGATAATGAAAAGAAGTTTGATAACAAATGCGAAAAAGACGCCTTGGCAGAGTATGGAATAACGCATACAACAACGCCTCCATACCATGCGGTCAACACCGCGAAGCAAGCGTCGACCAAAGTCTCACCTGCATTCTTGAACTTCGGGAGGCATCCGCCACCAGTCAAGTGTTTGCGTCGCGAGCTGGAGAAGGGGGACGGAATTGAGTATTCCTTGGATCCGCAGGAGTGGCCAGACAGAGTAAGCAGGCTGAGCCTGTTGAGAGAATTGGTAGTCCAGAACATAGAAGAAGCTCAGGAGAAACAAGCGCGAGCGTACAATCCAGGTAGACGAAAAATCGTATTCAATATAGGAGATCTAGTAATACGCAAGACCCATTATTTATCAAGTGGAAGAGGTAGGTTTTCGGGCAAGTTAGCTTCTAAATACGAAGGACCCGTCAAGATCATTAAAAATTTGTCTCCAACAGTTCATGTGGTCAAGACGCGTTCAAACAAGTAAGTCGCGAAGGTGGATATTGTGGTGACTTGAAGCGCTACGTAGCACCAAGATCCAGTCAGAAAACCTATGACGAGAGCCAAACCAAATAGAGCACGTGACCTGTCTAATGGAGCAGACGCGGCGACCACCACCGCACATGCGAGAGGTAGCTCTTCGGGAGGCCCTTCGTGAGCCACGAATAGGCTTGCAGCGTAACGTCTGTAGAAGAGGAAGAGAGGAGCAAGGGTCATGAAAAAACACCAAGAGGGTCCACCGACGAGGGGTCATCAGTTGGGGTGTAAGCGGTTCACTCGGACGAGTGTCCGGCTTAGGGAGGGGGTATTTGACGTTGCGTATTGCGCGGCGTCACTGTGCCCCTAAGCGCTCACTGATAGCGAGCTGCGGCTTTGAATCCCCGCTACGGGGCGCTCATGGCGAGGAATGACTAAGCGGAGTTAAGGCGGGGCACGGGGGTGGGGGGAGTGTCGGCGGACGCTTGGTGAGAAGGAGCATTGAGTCGCCAGCGATTGTGACGGGCACGTCGAACTCCGGCAGTTGAAGTTTGTTTTCCTAGCCACGAACAAGGTGCGGCGGAAGCTCGAGGAATTTTCCGAAAGGACTGGAGATCGCGCCGCCAGTATTGTGCACGAGCCTAGCCGGGACTCGGACGATCGTGCACCGGGGCCATTGGTGGAAGGAGGGCCGCCAGTATTGGGCACGGGCCACGCCTGGAACTCCAGCGGCAGGTTGGTGCGGTGCGTGTTTGCCGACCCCCCGGCCCTTGGACTAGGTTCGGTGTGTGCGGGGCGAGCCGAGAGCTGTTGCCCACCCCGGGGCATTAGAAGGGTGAAGAACCTCTCGTGAGGTGAAGAGTCATCGGGCCGGGAAGAGCCGAGCGGTGCGACTCTGCGGCTAGTGATCCGGCTAGCCTGGCGCCCAGACAAAAGCAGGGTCGCGGCCATTCCAGTGCAACGCGGTATTGGGGAATACTATATTTATTAGGTAATCTAACAGTTAAGGTAGGTTTTTGGATGGGCATAATTATCAAATAAACATTTTGTAACTCAAACTAAACCCAATCCAGCAACCTACTCTACAACAACTCGCTCTTCATCTCTGTGCACTTCTTTCCTCCCTTTACCCTGTCCAACATCCCTATTCTGTTCCTGCCCTTTCCTCGTTTGCCTTGACATTCTCTTCTCTATTACCTTCTTCTACATTCCACTACCGCTCAATGCCCCTTTCATCCATTTTTCCTGCCTCCATAGGATTTCTCTCAACAAACCCCTGTCCTCGCCCACCATCTCCAGTACTTCCTCATTTGTTTTCCTCTCGGTCCATTTTACCTTCTCCATACCCACATTTCAAAAGCCTCCAATCTACGTCTATCCTCCTGCTTCAGAGATCACGTTTCCACACCGTACATAGCTACGCTCCATATCAGAGTTTTCACAAGTCTTTTCTTAACCTACCTACCCAACGTCCCCATCATCAACTCCCTCCTCCTTGAGAAAGCCTCCTTGCCTAGCTCAGTTCTCCTTATGTCCCTACTACTTTGACCGTGCTGGTCAAAAACAGTACCATGATATGTAAACTGTTCTCCCTGCTCTATTTTTTCCCCTCCTATTTTAATGTTTAGCTTAGCCTTTTTCTTTCTGGAAAATCTCATAACCTTTCTTTTATTAGTATTGATTCTCATCCAATATCTATAGCACTGAAAATCCAATTCACTCAGCAATTCTTGCAACCCCTTGGCTGACTGAGCAATTAATGCTTGGTCATCAGCAAACCTAACCGATTCTACGAATTCCCCTCAGACTTTCATTCCTACCTCCTGTTCTTCCCATGCCTCTTTAATCATTTCCTCCACATACATGTTCAACAGCACCGGTGACAATGGGCAACCCTGCCTTACACCTCTTCCTAACACTGCCCATCCGGACTCTCCGTTCCCCACTCGCTCCTGAGCAGTCTGAGACATGTACAGGTTGCAGATCAGTCTCCTGTCCCTCCAATCCATTCCTATTTTCTGCAATACCCACATTAATTTTTCCCAATTCACTCTATCAAGCGCTTTTTCGAAATCTACAAAACAGGCAAATATCTCCTGATTGTATTCTATATTCCTCTCGATTAGTGATCTCATTACTGCAGTGGCATCATGCATACCTCTCCCCTTATTAAACCTCAACTGATCATCCCCTAAGTAGTCATTTGCCTTACTCTCTATCCTTTTGTTGATGATCCTGAGGATAACTTTGGCTGTGTTGGATATCAAACTTATTGTTCTGTAATCCTCACATGAGGTAGCTTTAACTTTTTCGGGATAGGAACTAACACTGATCTCACAAAACCTTCCGGCCAGATTCCTTCCTCATAGATACTATGAATCAGTCCATATAGGGCCTTCTTCCCACATTTTCCTAAACATTTCAACAGTTTCACAGGAATGTTGTCTATCCCCACGGCCTTATTTGGTTTCATTTCCCCAAATGCCCTTCCTATTTTATCGTCGAGTATGCCTGGACCTGAGCTATCTTCTACATCATATTCCTTTTCTATGTCTAACCTTGTCGGCCTAAGTTCTCTACCATACATATATTCCTTCCATCTCTCTTGGATTTTTTCTGACTCTCTGGTTTTCTGGTATCTTACCCCACTTATCTTTAACTGTTACCACAGATCTTGCCTTCTTACTTCCTGATAATAACTTAACTTTGCTGTATAGTGCACCAATTTCACCCTTCCTCTGTAAACTTTCCATATCCTCGCATTGCGTTTTCCACCATTCATCTTTTGCTTTATTTATGGCCCTTCTCAATTTATTGTTTAACTCTTTGTACTTCATTTTGCCTAACTCTGTGCTTACATTCTTCCATCTTCTTCTCTCATCCATTTGCAATCATCTCATCTGTTACCCATGGTTTCCTTATATCCTTTTCCTGTTAATGGTTCCCATGGTGTCTCTTGTGGCTTTCCATATCACTTTCTTGATACATTCCAATTTTTCTTCAATAGTACTCAGCTCTTTACAGTCCTCCATTTTCTCTACAGCCTGCTGATACTCCTTCCTTGTTAATCCATTTAAATCTTCTATATTCCATTTCCTAATCCGCTGCCCTTGCCTTATCTTTTTGAAATGGACGTGACATTTCATAACAACTAAATTGTGGTCTGAGTCCGCATCCGCTCCTGGGAAACTGCAAATTTAACACACTGTTCCTAAACCTGTACCTAACCATAATATAATCTAACTGATAGCTTTCTCAGTCATCCAGCTTTTTCCATGTATACCTATGCCTTTGTGATGTCTAAACCATGTGTTGATGACTAACCCCTGTCTCCTGCAGAATTCAATTGCTTTCTCCCCGCGTTCATTCCTCGTGCCTAAACCGTAGCCCCCCACCTCATCACCATCTCTTCCATTGCCCACCATTGCATTCCAATCCCCCATCACTATCAAATGTTTCCCTGCAGGAACACACGTGATTATATCTTCTAACTCATCATACATCCTATCTACTTCTTCCTACTTGTGGTTGCTCGGTGGCATGTATACCTGAACAATGACCAAGTTCGTCGGTTCTGCTTTAATCGCTACGAGTAATATTCTATCAGTTGCTTGCTTCATGTTGACTACTTCTTCCTAATCCTTTATTTAATATTATGGCAACCCCTCCTTGGCTCTCGTCCCTGCCACTGTATATTATTCTATAATTATCATTCCAGTAATCCCTGCTACCCTTCCATCACACCTTGCATAGACCTAAAACATCTATATTACCTCTTTCCATCTCTCACTTAATATTCTCTATTTTGCCTGCCCTCAACATTGTCGTGACGTTCCATGTTCCTATTCTAACTACTTTCGTCTTCTTCTGTCTTCTATTCTGCTGCTGTTATTTCTCCCCTGCAAGGGTTTTGTGGGATGGAGAATATTTATAGGCTATAAATTAAATCCCACATCGCAAAGTTTAATAGAAAAATGAAAATGAGCATATGAAAACTTAAATTAAAAATCACTTCAAAAATTAAATTTATAAAAATAAGGATTTGGATGCTGTTAAAATATTAAATAGTAATTAATGAGTAAAATATTTTTTAAATCTAATAACTTATGTAGTTTTTTGTGCTTTGATACTTGTAGTTCAAAATTAGTTCTTTTTATTCATTGGGTTAATTCACTTTCAATTGATATTGTGGCCACCCCAGTCAAGCCCATTGAATTAGCAACTTTAAAATTAGAAGTTTTGATAACCCCTCTCAGCAATTTCAATAGGAATTGACAGAGCTAAAAGAATTCAGAGAGCAAAAAATTTGGAAACACCACTTTCCATGAAGTCACAAATTGTGTTTATTAAGTACATTGTTACAATATACCATTTGGGTGAAGCACAGGCAAGTGAGTAGGTAATAGAAATATCACACATGAAGCCTTAGCATCTTTAGCTGGCTGGCATAATCATGATTTTGCATTTTCAAAATGCACAAAATTGCAAGCTTGCACAAAGGCTTCTTTATAATTAAGATTACCTTATCAAGGCAGTATTTTGTTCCCATCAGTTTGGCTCGTAAAATCACCAGAGCAGCTGGGAATGTTTAATAATCACATTTTTAATAAGAAAATCAATTTTGTGCAGAATTAGGCTCTAGTGGATTTTAAAGTCATTCCACTAGATCTTGCACACCCCCCCCCCCCATAAGAATACGAAGCGACCAATTTGTAGCATTCTATCAAATGATCCCAAAAAAGACAAAAATAACTAAAAATGCATTTTAAAACACTCATCTGAATTTAAAGTCATTCAGACTTTACAATATTATTATGCTGTTTCTAAAAACATGTGCAAGACACATCACAATGCAGCTATCCTTTCTCTGTATAAACTGTAGAAAGGAAGTAAAATGCCCAAAAATAGCAGTGACTGTGGAATTAGGTGACACCTTGCAATATGCAACGCAGCAAGATAGTCGACAGAAAGAGTCATTGCACTGTAGATGAAGCCTAGATTGTTGCACTCCTCTCATGCTCCCCAATTATGCATTTGCCTTCAGCTTGCAAATCTGTTCCTCCAATTCTTGAATGATGCGGTCCTTTCCAGCCAAGAGTCCTTTGAGAGTTCGAATTTCTTCGCTTTGTTTGTTATAAAGCATTCGCCACTGAAAAGAAAAGTCATAAGGACCATATAAATCATCTTTTATGACCTTGAGATACAAACCAAATAAAATAAGAATAATCATCCCAAAGCCATTGCAACAAATGATATCCAAAATTTTATTGAAGATAATTATCTGTCATGTGCATACAAGGTTTCTCGTAATAAATTGAATATTAAGGTTACATATTCACCGAAGGAGAATGTTAGGCAAACGAGGAAAGAGCAGGAACAGGATAAGGATGTTGGACGGGATGAAGGGAGGAAAGAAGTACACAGAGATGAAGAGAGAGACCTGATGTAGGGTAGGTTGCTGGATTGGGTTTTGTTTGGAGTTAGAAACTATTTATTTGATAGTTGTGTCCATCCAAAACCCTACCTTAACCAGTAGATTACCTCATAATATAATATTCACCTAAAGGGTCGAGTGTCTAACCTATAGAGGAGAACTATTAGTGTTGTAAGTTCTAAAATGTATTAATTCCAATCCCTTTGCATATGAACTTTCCTTTCAGTAATAATTTTAGACAAATGAAGTGCGACAACATTTCATGAAATAATTTACAATGTTTCATTCACTTAACTAATTTTGTAGAGTGAGACATGTGAGCATTTGATTTAAGTTGGTATTTAAAGAATAGTTACAAAAACTCCTCGCAAAATATCTATTGCCTGATGCAACTTAAATTTTCTTTTCACTTAATTTCAAAATGAAGTTGTTCATTACTTTCCATAAAAATGCATCAGAAATATTCCTTGACAGTGAGCTCCAACCATACGATTTAGAGTTTGTTTAACCATTACCAAAACTGTAAACTTTTATTTTCTTTTCAGCCAAAATGATCATTGATATACTGTTTTCAATACAAGAAAACCAAAGACTCCTACTGCTGAAAAGCCTTCGACACTTTCCTTTCATTTTGGCAGCAATATTGTAGGTGACCCTAAAATCTTAGGAAAAATACTAATTCCTCAAATATGTATTGTTTATTATTAATGTCAAGGCATAATTACAGTTAACCATCAATTATCCATCTGATTTGCAGATTATCCATACTATTCTCTTACCAGCACCTCAAAATTTTAATAGATTTACAGGCATAAAAATAAATAAATGCTTGGAAACTTTGAAATTCAAAGTTTGAAATATCTTGGCATTCTTAAACGTTTTCGATCTTACCAAATCAATAGTTGTCAAAAGTATTTTGTTTTAATTTAAAAACATTTTTGTATGACCCGTACTTTCCCATTATTATTTCCCTTACATTCAATATCCCTGAGAATTCCATGTCCTCATTTAAGTCAAGCAAATACATAGTCTTACTATTCAACAAATAAGTCATAGACTATATAATTTTAATCGGTAGTCTTGTTTTCTAGAATAACTCCCGACTGTTAAAACAAATTTGATACGAGAGTTATTTGCAATTCATGCAGTTCCCAACTTTTTCCTGAATAACTTCCAGATCACTGAAGTCTACAGTGTAATGCTACTGATATATATCTATAATGTGTGACTCTGCGTATTGCACAGCGCCACTGCCCCTAAGTGCGCACTGACAGCGAGCTGCGGTTATGAATCCCTGCTACGGGGCTCTTGGCGAGGGATGACTAAGTGGAATGAAGGCCGAGCATGGGGGTGGTGGGAGTGCTGCATGCAGAGCGGTAGGATTGAGTCACCAGCAATTGTGATGGGCACGTCAAACTACGGCAGTTGAAGTTTGTTTCCTTAGACACGAACAAGGTGCAGCGGAAGGTCGAGGAAATTGCCGAAAGGACTGGAGATCACGCCACCAGAAATATAATCACTCACCGCCACTCAGACGATCATGCACCGAGGGCCATTGGTGGAAGGAGGGCCACCAGTATTGGGCACGGGCTACGCCTGGAACTCCAGCAGCAAGTTGGTGCAGTGCATGTTTGCCGACCCCCTCGGCCCTTAGACTAGGTTCGGTGCATGCGGGGCATGCCAAGACTGTTAAGAGCTATTGCCCACCCTGGGGCATTAGAAAGGTGAAGAACCTCTCCTGGGGTGCAGAGTCATCGGGCCGGGAAGAGCCGAGCGGTGCGACTGCAGTTAGCCGTCCAGCTAGCCTGGCGCCCAGACAAAAGCAGTGTCGCAGCCATTCCAGTGCAACGCGGTATTGGGGCATATATATAGGCTATAAATTAAATCCCACGTCAAAAATTGCACCCGCTGTAGGGCCCAGGTAGGAGTGGGTAAACTTGAGAGGAATTTTTTTTTGCTTAGCTATTTTGGGGTTGGGTTAGGCAAAATTTAGTTTCTTTGATTTCAATATTTTTTTGGGTAAATATTTAACATGGAGGGTGAAACTGGGTTGTGGCGAGATACAAGAGGGATATGAGAGTGCTGCTTAGACAATCAGCTGTGAAAGCTGAATTCGAGGCAGTTAAGCGAATGACTGAAGAAGTAAACAGGGAACTATCCACTACAGAGTTTTCCCTGCTAGGTTAATTTTTAGTTTGCCGAGAGCTAACAGCAAGGTTGCTCGTTTCACAGCCAAGGTTAGATGCGTTAGTGCATTCCGACGATGTATCAATCTCTGAAGAAATGCTTGCATTGAATTGGGAGATCTAGAGAGCTCGAAAAAAGGAAAGGGAACATAAAAAAAGGGAAGTAAAAAGAAGCATCCGGAGACTGAAGAAGGTGTTGCAAGTGAGGGAGAGGGAGATAGGGGATCGAAACAAAGTGATAGTGCTTCAGTAATTCCTCGTGAGGATTCACAATTCGAGCGGCCACTGCTGCAGTTGTATAACCTTCCGGCACTTAGCAATAAGGAGGAGGTACTGGGCTCTACCAATGAGAAGAAAAGCCCACCTGGTGATCAGAAGGGAGCGTTATATCCCACAACAGAGGAGAAGAGGCTGCATATTCCTCCATCGCCGATGAAAGAAAGTCAAGAGGTGATACCAGCCAAGTCCGAAAATGTGTTTTAAGGATAGACAGGCTTCAGGTTCAGTTGCATCAACAAAGTGAAGTAATAAACAATCTGACAGCAGGGATCAACCAACTGTTGCAGGAACTGGGAGATAGGAAAAAAGGAGGCGACAGGAAGACATCAGTTCGCAAAAGGTTCCAGCAGAAAATCCCAAGGATTTAAATGAACTTCCTCATCATCTTCAACATTGGATACATCGAGCAGCTCGTCATCCGGTGACAGCAGTGATGACTCGGGCGAGGACTCGGATGATGATGAGAACGGGACTAGCCAATGTCCTCCGTTGAGGAGGGTCAGTGAAGAGGGAACGTTTTCATCCAAGAGGAAAAAGAGAAGACACAAGGGACCTCGGCGAAGCTTGTCAAGAGCGCCTGAGATATCTCAGCGTTGTATAAAGGCATTCCAAAATTGGAAGTTTGAGTTAAGAGGGGATAGCAACTCAAAGGCGAGAGAATATTTAGAGAAGTTAGAAAACATCAGGGCCAGCACAAATGCCTCAAATTGTGACATTTTAAAGTCACTGCCCTTCACCCTTCAAGACTCTGGCTATACGTGGTACAATGCCGTGAAAGAATACTATGGGGACTGGAATGGCTTCCAACGACGATTTAAGCAGCAGTTCGTCAAAGAATGGGACAAACAGCAAGTATTGAAGGAATTGAATAATAGAACTCAAGGGAAGGAAGAGAAAATAGCAGAATTTATCGGTAATCTGCAAAACCTTTCAAAATGCTTGAAGAAACTGCTTTCTGAAAAGAAGACTAGTAACACTCACTATCACCAGCCAGTAACAACTAGTGAATTGCTGATAATGATTGGCGCTTTTACTCAGAAAGTAGAAGGACAGGGATCAAAGAAGAAGACTGCCAAAGTAGTAGCTCCTGAGACAACTAAAAAGAGTGAAAGGGAGGTCAGTGTTGTCGAGGAGACAGGCTCCAAGGTGGTTAGGAACTAACCAACCCTGTACGACAGAAGGGCACAGCCCAAGTCGAGAAATTGAGGTGAACCCATGTTTCCTCAAGTGGTCACACCCGGTCCACTCAGGGCCAACCTGGCCAATTGATGGGATAATAAGCCGATGACAACACCTACGTCGCCTGGACCACTGGGAGCGAGGGGAAGGAGCAAAGCTTTTTTGGAAGCCTGCAACTTCTGTGGGGAGACTGGACATAGATCAAATGCTTGCCATAGGGTCCAGTGCTTCGGCTGCGGCATGTCAGTAAAAATTGCCCTCGTCGACAAGATGGGACACAGGGAAAGTGCCAACTATGCGGCCAAATTGAGTCATTGGCAATCAAATTGCCCTAATTGTACACACCCGTTTAGTAGTCAGGAAAACGAAAAGGCGGGAAGTTGCCATGCCCAAGCAGCTTCACCGCAGTCCAACCTACCAAGCACGACGAACAGGCAAACTTGGAATTAAGTGATAATAGGTTAATTAGATTAAGAAAACACAACTCAATCTTGGTGAAGCCAAATTGGATAGCCAACCATAATTGAAGGAAAAAGGAGAAAATGTAAATATTAGGTTAGCAGGGATCAATGAGAGAAATGAAGAACGGGACATGAAGTCAGATGGAAGAAACAAAGAGACTGCACTTCCAGCTGATTTTTCAACCGAATGGAGCGGGCCACCCGGCCTTGCCTGTCAGCACAACATCACAGGGGTCAGAAGACACATTGGTTGACGGAGTGAGCCCCAATCCACCAATTTGACGAGATGGAGGAGGATAAACGTGCCGAGTCTTTGGTATGGTCAAGCAGGCCAGCCTGTCTCCAGCCATCAGAGCATCTTGAGAACGAGTGTGGGTGAAGGGCCGAAGGACATCTCGTCGCCACCACGGGGCACGGGGAGACATATATGGCATGCAGATCCTACCCAGTCGCAACACCAAAACCAGAAAACAGCAGAAGAAAGTGATTATGAGGAATTGTTTCAACTGCTGCTAAATCTGGAACAGTTGGGTGGCGATGAAGGGAAAGTCCATACAGAGTTGAGCGAGACTGAAAAATTATGACCCCGGTGCTCAAGTGACGATTGTCAGTACTGAGATAGTGAAGAGATATCAGGCAAGGCTAAAGAGGTCAACGACTACCATAAAGATGCCAATGACCCCTGTGCCGGCCAAGACGAAGGGTTATTTAGAGGTGATGATGACGATTGATGAAAAGATAGAGAGGATGCAGTGGAAAGCAGCCAAATTCCTGTTTTCTCATCAACTGATTGTAGGAGAGGATTTGAGAAATCTCTTCTCAAATTGATACATGATCTGCTGAGAGTTACAGGAGAGCGAGAAAGAGCCCATGGCACCCGTTTTGGAAGAAGGGTAAGAGCAAGAAGCCGAAAATCTTTGCAGAGTGCGCAGACCTGTCGATGCTAGAAAGTCACCAAAGCATCTGACTCAGTGCATTACTGAAGAAATTCGGCGGTGAAGAATTAGGGCAGGGTGAGGAAAAAAACGTCAAATGTGGAGGGGTCAGTACGATTACTGATAATCAGAGAGCCAGATTAGAAAAGACCATAGACAGAGCAATAAAAGAGGGCCCTAAGCAAATGCTGCTGACTGAATATCACATACATGTTCAAGGCGCAGAGCCCATAAAACATTGTCTGAGATGAATATCCCCTAGGATGATGGAGATAGCCCAACATGAGCTTCAGAGGATGTTGGACAAAGGAGTAGTGGAAAGGTCAGCCGTAGCTTGGAGCTGTGCTACAGTCTTTGTTAAGAAAGGCAGATGGTAGTGCGGATTCTCTTTGATTACAGAGACCTGAATAAGATCATTAAGTAGGATGCCTGCCCTCTGCCAATTATTGATTTCATCCTGGACAAGCTGAGGAAGGCCAAGTACAAAGATCGATTGATTTCATCCTGGACAAGCTGAGGAAGGCCAAGTACAAAGATCGATCTTCGTTGGGCCTATAACCAGATTCCGACGGCGGAATTGTCTAAAAAGTAACCAGCATTCGCAACTCCTGGCTCGGGTCTTTTCCAATTTCGGAGAATGCCATTCGGGTTGACGAACTCACCATCAACGTTCCAGCAATCAATTGATTCCCTGTTTGGACCAGAATTCAAGCCGATAATGTTCAGATATCTGGCAACATAATCATAGTCACCAAATCATTCAAAGAACATCTTAAGTGGGTTGAGATAGCATTGAGAAAACTGGACCAATCCTGGTTAGTGAGTAACAAGGAGAAGAGCGAGTTCTGCTGTACGAGAGCTGCGTACGTGGGATACATATTGTACGCAGAGGGACTTAGACCAGATCTGGAAAAGATAGCTCCAGTCGTCAATTATCCAGCACCATCTAATCTCATCAGCATCCATCTAAGAAGATTTCTTGGTATGGTTGGATGGTATACTTGATTCATGAAAGACAACTTGGAAATCAAACTTCCACTGGTCAAGCTAATGCACAAGGGCCAAGAGTGGGAGTGGGGATCAGAACAACAGCCAGCTTTTCAGAGATATAAGAGGGCGATTACAGAAGCACCAGTCTTAGAGAGACCAGATTTCTCGAAGCCCTTTATTGTACAAAACAGATTCCTCAACGGAGAGAAACCATATGACGACCGAACGAGAGTTACTAGCCATGCTATGGGCCATCAAAAAGCTCAGGCCCTACGGAGAAGGCTATAAATTCTTAGTGATCACTGATCAATCTGCACTGCAGTATTTGAGAAGTCTCAAAGAGTCTACAGGTAGGCTGGCGAATAGGGCACTGCAATTGCAGCAATGTGACTTCGAGGTAGTGCATAGGTGTGGCAGCAATCATGAATTGCCTGATGCACTATCTTGTATGTATGAGCAGCTGACAGAAGAAGGGAGGGGGGCCTGGGTAATGGAAATCAATAACGAGGACTACCAACGGAGAGTAAACATCTGGAGAGATACAAGAAATGGAAAGGGGGAATGGACTATGTGTACCTTTATCAATACAATGCAGTAGGCAGCTGCATGGAGGGAGGGAAGGAAGAGAGGCCCCAGATATGTCAACCCCAAATCCTATCAAGGAATAATTACAAGCCATGTCTATGCAGTTATCCCAAAAGCCTTTCATACACTACTAAAATCGAATATTTCCTCTGCCCGTTTTAAAGCCCAGGGACCTCCACGAAACAGAATTCATCTGGCATGTGGGAGCAGAATACGAGCACCTCTCTTAGTCCTTACACAACGTTTATACAACAGGGTAAGGCTGCTCTTGGCAGTAGCAACTTACGTGTTGCTTGAAGCCTTACCCCAGATGCCATCAGTACCAGCAGAGATCCTCAGACTTCCTCCGGGATTCCAGCCTCAACCTATGAGAACCCAATAACCTTGGCCAGAGCCTTGGCAGTCCTTTCGATGCAACCCCGCCAGAGACCAGGGAACAAACTGTGTGCGTCGACTACAACAGGAATCCTGAATGCCCCATCTTGCAGATCGGTGAGAGAACTCTCACCATAGGTGAGGCTGCGGTGCTGCGCTGGGTCAACTCAGCAGAACCTGAAATTACCGAGCTCCTCATGGTGGAGGATAGTGATTGGGGCGAGGAGATGAAGACTCTGACAACCAAGAAATGGAAGTGGCAACATCAGCGGAGTCAGAGCCTGATGACACATGTCAGAGAACCCAGAGGTAGGACGGCCGAGGACATAGATCCAATCCAATACAATTCAATCAGATACTCCAGGAGCTTGAAGTCCTTCCGGAATCAATCCCCTCACCACTATCAATCAAATCAGGTGAAAATAATAAACCCGTCAACTCGGTGATTTCACGTGTTGGTACATCTCTGGCCAAACCGTGTTATGCCCCCTTTGTTTCAAGGAAAACTCCAGTGTCAGAAAACATGATTAAGTTCCTCCAGGGCCTTCAAGGCAGGTATATTAGTCCCCTGGAAAATTAAGTGCGCAATCCGGTGCATCCTTATACCAAAATCATCTGGAGGTGTTCGCCTAATCTACGGCTTCTCACCCTGGACAGAATTTTACATAACTCCCAAGTTTTCTCCCCTAGGACAGGGGAAAGCAATTGCAGATATCCCGGCCGAGGCTTATTTGACCTTACAAGTGCACTTATGTCATTGTAAATTTTACGTTGTAAAATATAACGGTCAGACTTATGCCTTTACAAGGTTACCGATGGGCCATGCCCTATCGCTTGCCATCTTACAGAGATAGGGCGGAAGGTTGTGCACAGACAATTTGCGACAAATTTAATATCCACATGATATGTAATTTAGACAACTGGTTGTGCTATGCGAAGCACAAGTTTTGCCCCTTTGAAATAAATTCTTTCCTGCAGAATGAATTTGGCAACCAAACCAATTTACGCAAATCAGTAACTACGTTGACAAAAACCCTCAAATATTTAGGAGTGATTATAAATATGGAAGATAGCATGGTCCAGCTCACTCCCGCATCCAGAGAAAACGTGTGCTTACAGTGATACCCCTAATTCCAAGGTTGCAAGCGTGTGAGTGTGCTGGATTCTTTGATTGCCTATCTTTTTGGTAACCCATGTGTTTCTGTGTAACATTAAATGGTGGATGGAGTTATAAGAAAGTGAAATTTTCAACAGAACCATGGCCCTGTTTAGGCCATGTGAACACATCAGTGTTGTATACAGACACGACCCCACGACAAGGAGGGGTAGTAATCACCGAATGGAACATTTCGCAACTATTCCCGATACCTCCCTTATCAGCCATTAACGCTAGCAAAGCCTACGCTGCATTAAAAGGACTAGAACTCACCTTTGACTTGTTGAGACATTTAAGTCAAAAGTGAGTTCTGTCTCAATAAGGCTACAAACATTAAATAAAAAATGTAAACTATAAACCTCTCTGTTTATCAAATAAAGTATGACTTTAAAACTATTCTAAAAAATTTTAATCTCCATATACCTATTTACTCAATAACCCATAGACGATATTTTTTTAATTAGCCTCTGAATGAGTCCTAAACTAAATTGTGCATATTATTTAATGTACCAGTTAAGGTAAGTTTTTGGATGGACACAACTGTCAAATAAATAAATATTTTTGTGACTCCAGACATTCCCCAATCCACCAACCTGCTCTACATCAATTCCCTCTTCATCTCTGTGTACTTATTTCCTGCCCTTACCTCGCTTGCCCAACATTCTCCCCTCTATTACCTTCTTCAACATTCCACTACGGTTCAATATGCCTTTCATCCATTTTTCTTGGCTCCATAGGATTTCTCTCAACAAACCCCTCACTCACCATCTCCAGTACTTCCTCAGTTTTCCTTTCGGTCCATTTCACCTTCTCCATACCCACATTTCAAAAGCCTCCAATCTACGTCTATCCTCCTGCTTCAGAGATCATGTTTCCACGCCATACATAGCTACGCTCCATATCAGAGTTTTTACAAGTCTTTTCTTAACCTCCCTACCCAATGTCCCCATCATCAACTCCCTCCTCCTTGAGAAAGCCCCCTTGCCTAGCTCAATTCTTCGCCTTACGTCCCTACTACTTTGACCGTACTTGTCCAAAACAGTACCAAGATAAGTAAACTGTTCTACCTGCTCTACTTTTTCCCCTCCTATTTCAATATTTAGCTTAGCCTATTCTGTTCCTGCCCTTTCTTTGTTTGTGTAACATTCTCCCCTCTATTACAATCTCATCACCCCACTGCTTATCAATACATCCATTTTTCCTGCCTCCTGAGGATTTCTTCCAACAAACCCCTCTCCTCAACCACCATCCCTAGTACTTCCTCATTTGTTTTCCTTTCGGTCCTTTTCACCTTCTCCATTTTTCTCCACACCCACATTTCAAAAGCCTCCAATCTGCATCTATCCTCCTGCATCAGTGACCACGTTTCTGTACCATACATAACCATGCTCCATATCAAAGTTATGACGAGCCTTTTCTTAGCATCCTTACTCAACATCATCAACTCCATCCTCCTTGTGAAAGCCCCTTTGCATAGCACAATTCTTCTCTTTACTACTACTTTGACCAAGTTGGTCCAAAACACTTCCGAGATAGGTAAACTACTCTACCTAGTCTATTTTTTGCCCTCCTATTTTTATGTTTATCTTAACCTTTTTCTTTCTGGAAAATCGCATAACCTTTGTTTTATTAATATTGATTCTCATCCCATATCTATCACACTGAATTTCCAATTCACTCAGCAATCCTTGCAACCCCTTGACTGACTGAGCAACTAATACTTAGTCATCAGCAAACCTAAATGATTTTACCAATTCCCCTCTGACTTTCATTCCTGCCTCCAGTTCTTCCCATGCCTCTTTAATCATTTCCTCTACATATGCACAATTTTCACCGGTGCTGTTCAACGTATAAGCTGGTTAAAATAAAATTAGATCAAAGTAAGCCTATGCTAGGAAAATCGTGTTGATGGTAACACTTGTTTAGTGAGAAACATTGCTCCTATACAATTAATTGATAATTGATTTGCAAAAATTTCAGTTAAAAAAAATTTGCCTACATCAAGGTAATCTACGCTAATGTTTTTTAGCAACCCCATCTAAAAAAATGATTTTTGTACTGCAAATTTCCCCAATGTGTGAACACACGAGAATGTCACTCCACAAAGTCACTGTTGTTGTGAAATTTTTCCAGCAATTTCATTTAAAATAGATGATTAAATTATGAATTTTACCTCTATTAGGTCATTTGGCAGCTCCACAATATCCATCGCCCGATCTAATGATTGGACTGCTCTCCTTTTGATGCGCAGAGTAGAATCCATTTCGTTGGAAGAGACATCATCATCATTCCCCTGAAAGCATGCAAAAGTATGCATAGGTTCAGTTATACAACTAAAAGAAACATTGATTAGGTTAAAGATAGATAAAATTAATTTTTAAAATAATGACACATTAGAGCCTCAATTTACAGCCATGGGTCTTATATCCTATTAGATGACTGCCAAAAATGGTGCTCCTCTGCAACAGAGTGAAATATCTTATGCCTCACTTGTTGGTTATGTATTAGGTATCCGGACTGTTCAATAAATAGTTGATCATAAATATTTTATCTGCAAAATAAATCGTTCAAATTTGTATGTATACATAATATTGTTGGCTTACATATGTAATGTGTATGTGGTAAACATCTTATTGATTTAACTCTTGCATAACATCATGAGGCAGCCAATGCAAGGTGACACATTCTCAGTTTGCCGGCAGCAAAGATATGCAACATGCGATGAGCAATATGCTGCATTGAAATTTAGCTTTAATCTGAACAAATCACTGAATTCTACGTAATGCTACATGAAGCTTATGGAGAGCCTGTTCTTCCCTTTCACAAGGTAGGAGATGGTTTTAATGTTTAAAGAGAATAGTAGTAATT
The DNA here is from genome assembly GCA_037158775.1 of Hetaerina titia. Lineage (NCBI taxonomy): Eukaryota > Metazoa > Arthropoda > Insecta > Odonata > Calopterygidae > Hetaerina > Hetaerina titia. The sequence continues at coordinate 51,529,265 of CM073769.1, read as the reverse complement.
TTAGGGGAGGTGACCAACAGCTGAGGTCATTTGCACCATTAGGGATGAATAGGAAAGGATGAAGGGAGGAGTGAAACCCGGCTTGGCATTAGCCTGCTCTTAATGAAGTGTGCCAAGTGGTCCACAGCTTAACGATCCGTTCTAACGGACGGCATACTCACTGAAGTGAGTCTAGTACTTAAAAGTACTCACTCACTCAAAAAATGACATAGCACCTCAAGTTGGGATCAGGATAACACTGAAAGTATGTGCCACCTCTGGGATTCGAACCCAGGCCCTCTTCATGGGAAACCAGTATGTTAACCACCACCATCCTGATCCCCCATGTTTTAAGAGAGGAGACATTCTATTTCAAAGGTGAACCCAGAGTGGTAATAACCACTTTTGAATAATGTCAAGAGCACTATCAGAAGTATTTAAAATTTAACTGGTCACCCACATGCTTGCAACAGAACAATTGCAAATGGCACTTGTTTGTGGGAGGCAGGTTCCAAGACTGCTTACCTAAACAACAGGATGTTTGCACACAGGTTTGTTCACAGTAGTTGATGCTACATGTTTCTTTCAAAATTTTATCGCTGCAGATGACATTTAGCTATATCATTTTGATCCTGAGAGCAAACAGTAAAACTCTGAGTGTAAATCTCCAAGATTATGGTGGCTTCATCTGAAGTTATGGTCCATTTTTTTATAGCCAAGGAACAATGTAGCATCATGTCATACAAGCACACACAATTTCAAATGAAGAATAATAGAGGGATGTACAGAAAATTCTCCAAGGCCATTACAATTGCACAAAGCCACATCTCAAAGCAACAGACTTAAGTCTGTACAACGATTATGCACAACTACACATTGCAAATATTGTTGCTGAATATCTCGTGCAAATTAATATGAAGTTTGGTCCTCATCCTCCCTAAAGTTCACACCTAGCCTAATGTGACTTTTTCCTAATGCTCAATGTGAAGTGACACCTTCATGGAAAGCACTTATCATGAGGGTAGAAAAAGAAACTTTTAATACTTCACACGACCATGATTTCAATGATGCGCAGCATCAAAACCATTGTCGTGTGAAGTATTAACCCTTTGCACTCGAGAGGTGAGTCTCACTCACCACACGATTTCATGCCGCAACTCAAGAGGTGACTGTCACTCACCACTTCGTACGCTGCAGTAACTTCATGCGCGTAGTTGTTTATGTTTAGTTCCTTCGATGCCGGCTCCTTCGCTCTGTTTGTATAATCTAATGAAGTGTGAAATGATATCCCTTCAAATGGAGATAAGACTTTCTTATCTGAAATTAGTATGCAACCACGAACCGGATTGTATTTTTGGTCTCAGTTCGAACCTGACAGCTGTGGCAAAGAGCCAAGAAAAGTTGAAGTTTTTGATCCCCATTACCATGGAAAGTAACAATGAAATAAGCTCTAGTGAAGATGAGTTTGATTTAGACTCGCTAAACGAGGAAATTACATCTGTACACAGAGAGCTTGACGATAGAGAGAACGCGAGCAGTGATAATGATAATGATGAAGTAAGAGGTGTAAGAAGGCAAAAAATTAGAATAATAGACAGTGAAAGTGACAGTGATGCTGGATAAGAGCCACAATCCAACAGTTCCAAATGAATTAGCTGTCCAGAATCCGAAGAAATACCCCTGAGAATACCGTTTTTTGCCGGCAACAATACTGCAGGACTGAACATATTTGCAGACACGAAAGAACCGTTAGATTTTTTAAAACTATTTTTTTACTGATGAACTCGTAAATGAGTAGTTACAGAAACAAATAATTATGCTAGAAAAAAGTTAGAGAACAAGACGCTATCACCGTTCTCGATATTACAAACTTGGCACAGTGTGACTACCGAAGAAATGTGGGCATTTATTGGTGTAATAATAAATATGGGGACAATGCCGCTCATGAATTTGCAAGAGTACTGGTCACGGAATGATGTCAGTTACATAGCTTTTTATTCAAACAAATTTGGTACTACACCAGCTTTATCCAAGCTGAAGAGTTATTGAAATTGAAGTGCCACTTGTCAGGAACAACACTAACAAATAGGAAGCATTTGCCAAACCAAAATTTGGCAGGAAATCGACAGTAGCATTCCGCAAGGGAAATACATTAGTTTTACCATGGAAAAACAAGAGGGTTGTCACGTGCTTGACAAATTGGAACAATGCAGGAATGACTTCTGTGAGAAGAATGTTATGAGGTGGTGTTGAAGTTACCGTCGAGAAGCCTAATGTTGTAATAAATTAAATAAAACATATGGGTGGTGTCGAACGTACTGTTTCTTACGAAAATCCTTGAAATGGTGGCGTAAACTGTTTTTTTGGGGGCTTGAGAACTTTGCTTTTGCATTGAAATCAGTTTATGTTAGAGGTAGTAAAGTCGCCAAAAGCACTACGAAACGTCTCAAGTTGCTGGTTGGTCTGCACAGAAACGGCCTCGAGTGCAAAGGGTTAAATCTTTTTATGAAAGTCCTAAGTTTCTTTTTCTACCCTCATCATGAAGGAATTCCACAAAGTTAAGCCTGAAACTCCTATGAAAGCATTTATCATCATCAGGATTATGATAAGATCATCAGTCATCCTTATGAATAAGGTTATTTTTTTAAAAATATAATCATTATTTTTTTAAGCTCTTGTAAAATGTCCTGTTATCATGGAAAAACTATATAACTGCAAAACTAGCAACCGATGGGTTAATTCTGAACTAATAATAGATATGGTTTATCATAAATTGTTACTGAAACCCTAATAGATTCTGTTAGGTATATGTAATTTAATAAGAAGTAATATTACCTTATCTGCCAACCCTCCCCACATTTGCTGAATTTGATAAAACTTAGTATTTTGGTTACAGCTAGTCTTTTGGCTTTTATCAGTTGGTGCCATCATCTGCTTCATCTAAAATTAGAGAAATTAAAAAAAATAAAATACAAGAGAAACACTGGCACACAAAATAAATACTGTTAGATTTTTTAATCGATCAATCATCTAGTTCTAAATCACCTATTCTTAGTATTTATCAACTTATGCTAGATCAAATGATATGAGCTTAATATCTATTATTATCATCACAAAAATAATTACGGTCTGAGAGAAAAACACTTAATAAGAGGTACTCCTAAATATGAAATTCAAAGCAAAAGGTTAAGTATACCTCAACTGGTCGGTAATCTGGTACAGTTTCTGTAGAAAGAAAAGCAAATTTTGCTTTACTGAGGTTCCTCTGCTGAGTTTGAGACTCTGTAGGCTTCATGGCAATTGGCTTGTGCGTTTTTACAAGAACACCTAGAAGAAAATATTTTTTTAAAAATATTAAGAACATGGACTTGGGCCTTCAGTGTTAATAAATTATCAGAAGTTTTGATTTTTGCCACATATGGAGCATTATGTGGCTGAATGTTAATCCTAGATAAAAGGATTCACTTTCATATACAAGTAAAGAAACATTATGTATGATTTTTAAAAAAATCAAGGTTATTAGGGATATTAATTCTCATCACACTAATCAAAGTGTAAAATCCACATCCAAGTGTACCACCTTCATTAACATCAAAATCACATCAACACAGTAGGTTAAAAATGTTGAAATACTACACCATGGTCAATGCTGATCGTTTTCAGTCTATCATTACTTTGTGGAAATCCATTTTTAAAGCATGAAGAAAGAATCAAAGACTGAATTTCCACAGAAAAGAATTTATTACTGTCGACTAGTTTTGCTACACTCTCCAGATGATGCTAGAGTGAGGCAAAATTAGTCGGCAAGAAGAATTATAAAGAATTATATATATTGGAATCAAGCAGATCACAAGTGCAAAAATATTTACTTGACCGGGAATTGAACCACGGATCTTTCAACTTCCGTGGCTAATGCTCTAACTGCTTGAGCTATCGAGGAAACGTAATTTACACTGAAATTTGTGGGGGATTTATACAACCAAGTGTCTCATTTCTTTGGCTAGGAGATGGTGTTAGGGAGCTATTACACCCACCGAAGGAGAAATGGACAACAAGAGAAAAGGGCAGTAAGAAAGCAATCATACAATGTCATAAAGCATAGGAACAGTGCATTTCATGGCACGCATAACCAGAAGAAAGAAATGAGCCACATTGGACAAATACACATTCAAACACGTAAACCTGCTAAACAGCAAACAATATTTTAGCACTTGTAATCTGCTTGATTTTGCCTTCCCCACCTCTCACAGAACAGATTATGCTCATATTATGAGGTTCCACTGTATTCAATTGTTTTAATCCTTAGTACTGGAATTTTTTTCTGAATGAGTTTTTAAATGCATGATATAGATTTTTGAAGATTGAATGGTAAAGACACTCCAAGCAATAAAAAATATAACATATTTGTAATATTATGTTTCACTGTAATTAATAAGGGAAAATCAAACAGTGATATATTAACCTGTACAGTTTAAAAAATTGGTTAAATGCATTATTCAACATGAATTTTTTCATCAAAATTAGAATATCCCAATTTATGTTAATCATCAACTTTTAACTTCGGCTGACAAGCTTTGGACTTAACATGGACATAGTGTGGCATTAGAATAAACACAAATAACATTTTTTTTAAACATCAATCTTGAGTACTCACTCACTCTTGAATTAATCAGTTTTTCAAAAATTGACATAAACAATGTATGCATGAATTGTGATAATTATAATAAACATGATTTATGGTGGAATTGATTGTTCACTATACAAAGTGTTTATTACATAAGACTATCATGTAAATTGTAAATAAATATATTATTACATAAGAAACTACACAGTATGAAATGCTAAATTCATCTGAACTGGAAGTATATTGCCTTGATGATGATGGTGAGTGTAAGATAATACATATGTTCTCCCTTATCAAACCAAACTTCAAAACTAAGTTTCATTTGCAACTAGTACGCATTCCATAATGTTCTAGTTAAAAGAAAAAGCTGCTTAAAAATCCATACCTGTCTTAAGAGAAATCAAAATTGGTCCCTTGTTTTTCCCAGTTATCCACTCTTTGGCAGTCAATGATGGCGTCGGGGCAGCAGTATCAGGAAAAAGATCATCTTGAAATTGATCACTCTGCAATCAAATTTGATAAATTACTAAATTGAATAAAAATACTAGCATGCATTTGGTAATTATTACATTCCATGTGAAAGAACTAATTTCTTGTGTCACAATAAAACCATCAATGTTATTTTTTGGCCTTATTAAATTTTGCATTAACAATATCACCATTGCAAGGTTAAATTAGAATGAAACAGATAAAAAAATAAAATGTAAGAGTTGAGTTACAGTAAAATTCAAAAGTCTGTGACTAAAGGGGTAAGGAAGCTATATGGTACATGACTAGAGAAGGACAATGGATGATGTGCACCTAGTTGATATACCCCAAACCTTGCGAAATTTTATGCAAATGAAAATGCATAAATAGCATGTAAACCATTTTTTGCCTGAAAGACAGACAAAATTACTGTATAGATACCTAAGAGTAAAATAAAATGATTAACTGTAGTCATGCCAGAAAGGACAAAGAGAAAAATATGACAGAGCTTTGAACATAGACATTCTTCAAGTGTTTAGTATTACATTGAGAATTGCTCAGAAGAGAATTGGAATCAGCATCTTCATCCACCAAGAAACAACCTCACCTAATCTGTCAGACACTATCATTGTCGAGAGATCTGATAGTTGTAGCAATGTTAGTTTTGAATGCATGGTAGGAATGAATCAATATAATTAGGATACTAAAAATAATTACAGTAGTCAAGTTTAATTTTGGTAAAAAAATTTGGAACATTTGCATTAAGTACATACAGTCAAATGTCAAATTTAAATTTTTAAAATGAATGGGTGAGAAATATGTAAAATCAAGTTTTATGTAAAATTGAGATTCGGGAGATATTTTATAGGTCCATTTTAATATTTTACAAATGAAGTATCTCATAGGATTATAATTAATTAAATAATATAAACTACGAATAACCTCATTATCTAGGTAAAAATTCAAATATTAAATATGAGATAAAGACACGTTCATGTGATGCATTTTTCTGTAATGAATTCCTCATGTAGTTTCCGGTTGGGTGTAGTGAGTTATTGCTGGCAGCTCTAGTGGCTACAACCTAGATTTTGAGGATAGATCTGCTACTTTTTTACCTGCACGTTTTGTGGATGGCCACTGATATTGTGCAATATCCATTGAGCAGAAGGATATTGTGTAATTAGTTCAAACTAAAAGTGTTCTTTTGAGTAGAATCATCGAAATATGAGCTGAAACCTGTGAACTAATGAACAAGTGTGGTGATGATAGAATCATACTGGGAGGACAACTGTTTAATGCGATTTTCAGCCCCAATTATAGCACCAATGCTATGAGGATAATGACAAAAAGCATAAAATTGTTCCAACATTGTTTTCCATTCAAATGAACTTGTGTGAATTTTGTCATTTAGAGCCAAGACAACTGCTTTTATGTATTGAGTGCCAACTTCAACTTCAAGTGTTTTTTGAGGTCCTGAAATGTTTCCAGGAGTCAAATACTGCAAAGTAGATGCATGTGCTGCTTGGGACTAACTGGAATCTCTCATAACAGTGTCTCATTTCGTAATGAAAGCAATGACCAGCGGCAGAAGTCCCTCCAGGACATCTTCATGCAGGCTGACATACTTTTTAAGTGCCTTTGGATCAAGGCTATTTTTCACCAGGTATTAATGAAAAATATTCAAAGTAATTTCAAGCAAATTCAAGTCATTCAAATTAGATATAAGTAAGCTGGTCAGAACATTTCCATTGCATAGATCTGAAGTATTTGCATACTTTAGTACAGTAACATCCTCGGGATGTCTTTTTCTAAATTTCTATGGAAATAGCCACTTCATGAGCTTCTTTTCAATTTTTATTCCTTTCCCTTCAGTTCTAAATTCATCAGAACAGGAGCATTAGGAAAATACTTTCTTTGAACAACTAGACCAAATATTTTATCTTGACTTCTCTTCTATCTCTAATTGTTCCTAATTTTTACAAACAGCCACCACTAGGTTTTAAAAGCATTACTTTCCCCTATGATGACCAAGTCTGCTAACAATAAGCCTCATTGCTAAGCACCATCAAGGCACAGCAGAATTTATAACTACAATGGAATCTCCCTTAACGAGTACCTTGCAGAGCTAGTAATCTGCATAACAAGCAAAAAGAATGGTCCTCAAAACGACTCACTTAAGGAGCGACTTTTCGCATAACAAGTTTTTAGTAGAGGGGAATTCCCAAAGCCATTGCACACCTGCTACTGGAATTTGTCTATAGCACTCTTCCTGTTTGCATCTTTGCATTGCTAGTAATCATACATTTTCCCAAACTTGTGCTCAAACATATTATTAGTGATTACTTCGTGCAAAGTTTAATAATATTTCGTGCACAGTTTTAAAATTGACCCAAAAGAAAATACCTTAAGAAGAAAGCCATAAGAGAATAAAAATAAAATATAACAGTAAAAATTAAAAGAAAAATCAGTTAAAATCGAGAACAAGGTGTGAGCATGGCTAATCTAGTATGCACATCAACATTCAGTCAACAACGATTGGCCATTTCTTCAAGAACACAGACAGACTAGGAGACATTCTTCAAATAGAGTGAAAAGAGCATCTATGAAAGTATTACATATCTCAACAATGTTGAAAGGTTGCTTTTCATACTCATCAACAAAAACCAATGCGACACCATTAGCAAGAATATAATTTGTGAGAAGGGGAAAGTGATTTTCACTGACTTAATATGATGTCAGGATTTTCAATGACCAAACAAGTATTTAAAGGGAGCCATGTGTGGTTCGAGAAGTTAACAAGAAGAGCTGTCAACCACAGCATTATGAGGCATGATGAAGCAGCAAGTTTTGAGTCAAAGGCAGTAGAGAACTTCAACACTGACTTCAAAAAGCTTGTAGATTCTGAGGGTTACCTGTCACAACATGTTTCTAATTATAACAAGATGGTTCTCTTCAGGAAGAAGATGCCAAAGCAAAACCTATATTTGTGTGCATAACAGTAGAAGAGAATGCATTGTCTAATCACAAGGCAATGAAAGGCCGTCTCATGCTGTTATTTTGCAATAATGTGACCGGAGATGTGAAAATCAAACCCTTGTTTGTTTACCATTCAGGAACTCCATGAGCCTTCAAGATGTGTAGTCCAAAACGACAGTCTGAATGAGATGTGGAAGTCACAGGAAACTTTTTCATCGTACCATGCATACAAGGTATTGCCCAAATAAGGTAGTGGTGATAGGTCCAAAAATTTATTTAACAGTCATTCTGGGTCTCATTTTTACCAAATTTTGAATTGTCGGCAAAAAAATGTCTCTAGACAGCTTTCCAGTAAAAAGGTATATAGGTATGTATCATAAATAGTTAACAATTTATTTTGATTCTTTACAAATCGAGTTCGCATTCCCAGTTGCTTCATTCCGCAATAGAAGGAAAGGTGAGCATGATCCACAACCCTAAACAGGGTACACATAATTTTCTTTGAATGAACCTTGTACTTCATGTAAATTTTTTTGGCATGGAATGCATTATCATATTTTACATTAATTTATATGCAAAATATTGTTTCACTAAACGAGTGTTTCGCTTTAAGAGAAATATCATAGCATGGCCTATGCTTGTATTATGAGGTTCAACTGTTTTTCTACTTACGAGTTGCCTCTACTCACTCTACATGAACAATAATCAAATTAATCTTTTCAAGGGAAGTCATTTGCATTTGATATCCTGAATGATGTTCACCATTTATGGATGTACAGCCACGTTTAAACACATTTACTAAATTGTAAATAGTTGCCAACACAGACGCAAGGAGTGCCATGAACTTCATCCAACTCAGCTTTGATCTCTTTCTGTGTTAAAAGACTTTTAAATAGAAGGGTTTCATCACTGCATGAAACTCATTTTCCTAAATAAAAAAGTTTGTTGCTTCAATTGACTATGAAAATGAAACCACACCAATAAAATGGCTGAAACTTGAACAGCAGTCTTACAATAGATGAAACTTATTAAAAGAAAACCTTGTGCAATAATATGAGCACCATCACCTTGATTTTTTCCAAGGAATGATTGTATGACCCACATACATTAATGATTGCATTTTATCTATTCATAATTTTAATAAAGCAAACTCATATAATATTATCTGTTAAGAGGTTAGCACTTGAGTAAGGCATGTTAGCATGGTTATTTCTTTCTGAACAAACAACAACATAGATTGCTATGCATATATCAGTGCATCTATATGATAAATAATGAATTATTTCATTAACTGCAAGTAATACCTCAAGACTACATGATGTTCTGAAGCCATAGATCAGTCTTCCCTGGTATATACTGCACAAATTCATACCCTGGCAGTTACATGAAAATTAACATTACCTTTAACTAAGCTTACTAACCTTGCGTGGAACAATCATTGATATTGGTTCACAGACTTCCTTTGTAGCATGAAGTTTGTAAAAGCGAAATATTTCACAGCGGCTCACATCACAACCACGTTTAGGCATTATGCCAAGTCCTCGCTATGGCAATACATGAAAAGGAAGAGAAAATATAGGAAATTAACACTTTTTGCATCATAATATTTTTCATCACACAAAATAGAATATTTGGCACTGTTATTACATACAGGATATTCTACAATGAAAACTTTTGGTGCCAAATAAATTGAAGAGTTTTACCCACATGGCAAAACATGTTAACTCTAGGCTCCAGTGTGTCAGAGACTTCTACATCAGCTTGGGAACATTTTTCTCTATGGGTAAAGACGAGTTATGCACCAGGTGATCATGACAAGACTTGACAAGACTTCATCTATGAATGTCATTTGTTTAACTTATACTATACTGGATTATGTAGCATTCAGTTAGTGACATGCTGGTGATTATGAATTTTGGCCAAGTTGATATTTTATAAGGATTCCCATATGAATTGACAACTCTTATAATGCATTTCACATGCTCAGAATCTCCCTTTTTATTTTGTGAGAAATTCTTCACCAGTAAGAGGTAGTAGACAAATGTTCTAAATACCATGTAACTTCACCATCCCAGGAGGAAAGAAGATCACAAGATCACATCAACAAGTGCATACGCATGTTGATGAATTCTTATTCATCTGAGCTGTACATATACTCATAGAAATACATATGAAAGAATGAAAACCTTGATTTCCTTTTCATTCATCTCCACCTTTCTTTGCATTCTCTTGAACACTGGTGTGCTGTTTAGTTATATATTGCCTATATTAAAGTAGAATGATGGGTGTCCACATTTATGATTTCTCAACACAAGACATTAACTAACTTCTATAAACTCTTAAAATAAAAAATAATGCATTTAATGGTATGTAAAACCAAAACAGCCATTGTCAAGTCCAAGAAGAAAATGAATTGAAAAACTTGTTACATGCACACATAAACGTTTTGAATCCAGGTAAGAATACCTTTTACATATGAATCAAATTATTCCTGTATAGAATAAACAGTATTTTGGAAATATGTGGAATAATAAAAATGGAAAGTAGTTCATAATTTTAAATAAAAAATTTGCAGGTAAAACATGTCCAAACAATTGATAATTATTACCATAATAAGCAGAAAACCAACAGTACAAATATGGGGTAGTTATGAATGAATGTGCACAAGGACTTTCCAAAATGTTAACATTTTGCATTCTGTAGCTTGAGTTTTCAGTGTCTTCTTACAATTTCAATTTACAATATTCTAAGAAAAATTGAGAAAATTTTTAATTTACTGGTTATACTCACTTTTTAAGTTATGAAATGGTGTAATACTAAATTAAAAACAATGGACAGCACCAAAAAGTAAATGAAAAACTGCCTCACCTGAGGAGACCCAGAGGGAAACTGATTGAGGTAGTGAACCCATGGTGCACGATCAACAACTTCATAGTATCGAATGTTTCCATCCCCCTATAATTCAAAGGAGTTATTCATTAAAAAAACACAAAAAAAATTTCAATTTCTATGAATAATCAAGTTTAACTTTAAATAAACTAGGAATCTAGATAAATACTTTGTTTACATAATACATTCATCCTAATAGGAAACATGAGTAAGGGGTTGGTCCTTGACACAATGAAGAAAACGAAGAAATGCAATGGTAATACCAGTACCACGAGTAATAATCCTTAATACAGTAGCAATCTTGCTTAATGAGCACCTTGGATAGTAACTGATTCACATAATGAGCAAAAATATTGTGCCCCACTCGCTTAACAAGCAACATTTTGCATAATGAGTGACGAGCAATAAAGCAATAAATCCACGTCTCGTCTCCAGTAATGATCCTTTTGATGAATGTGGGATCGGATTCAGCCTCGCAAATCATGTCTTTTGCGACGTCAACACGGTCTCTTTTTTGCATGAAATTGAGGTCTTTTGGCACCAACTTTGCTGCTACACGACGGAAACCCAAATCATTAACCCCAATGTCTTGGGCGGATCCATAGGCAATGTTCAAGTCCTCCGCTATTTCTCTGATGGTTAATTTGCGGTTATTGACCAACATTTCTTTTACTTTATCAATTTTTTCACCGACTTTCGATGTCGATGGTCTGCCACTGCGTTCATCATCTTCGATTGACTCACGACCACTTCTGAACCGCTCGTGCCACTGGTAAACGACCATTTTTTTTAGAGAATCGTTGCCGAAACACTTTTCCAACATTTTCAACGTCCGTGCGCCACTAAATCCGTTTTTTACGCAAAATTTAATACAAGTTCGTTGTTGCAAATTTAAATCCATTTCTGCAATTGTAAAAAATCACCAACACACACAGAGATAGATGTACTCTTGGCTACGTAACTTTTGCAAATGTCAAGTTATGACACTAAGATTTAAAGGGAATATCAACAACAGATGTACCAATTTAACAAAAAAAACAGAACTCAAATCGGAACGATGGGAGCGCCACACGGTGGTTATTCCGGGAACTTTTTGATCAAGGTAGTAACTTTGTAGAAAATAAATTAAGGGCATTGATTATGTAATTCAACAAGCAATGTGGGCATTATCACATTAAGATTTTCTGATGATGTACATCAGTGATTTGTCAATAGAGTTATTGAATGTTACTATTGTCCATTATATTTTAGGACAGCAATATGATCAATCACCCTAAAATAAAGGAGAAAGCAGTAAAAGAACATGTTCATATTCTGTAGCTTAAAATACAATAGCTAAAACTAAAAATGAGAGGTCTGTAAAAATATATTTTGTCTACCAGAAGGCCAACGGTGGTAATTATCACAGTGGTGATACCAAACTTAACTGAGCAAATCAATCTAACAATACAGAAGGTTTATTTGAGGTCATAATGTAAGTTTTTAGTGACTTGAAACAAACTCCAGAAAAATGATAATTCAGCTTAATACTTTCAAAGTTACATAAATGAGGTCAAGTAAACCAATTGTGCAAAATTCATGTAAACTGTTTCCCTACAAATAAACTAAAATGGAGTTTAACTCTTCGGTTACAAAACCAATACTCAAAATCTACAAACCCAGATGGTAAGTCATTTGTCCAGCAAATGAATTACTCTTGACCAACAAAACTGTCTATAAATAGTTAACTTAAAAAGAGTATTCAAGCAACTACTAGATTCTCCATGTATTAATTAATTTATAAATCTACTTATGCCATACATTTAGCAATAGCAATCCAAGTACTCACCTTTCCAGCAAGAAAGATAATTTTGGTGTCGTGATCATAATAAGGAAAAAGTACACCAGATGATGAGTCAATAGTCTCCATTGAAAGAGGAGTTTCTAAATGATCTTGGTCCCACACAGCATATTGACGATCTGAGTGACGAGAGAATCCAACAGTAAACAATCTGCCTGTATCTCCCAAAAAGGCTACTTTACTTGCTTTGGTACCCTGATGGCAGACACCTTCCTGTCAAAGAAAATAGAAGTACATAAAATGTTGAGATATACCATAACTTTCCTTGATTTTAGTTTTATATTTGATGGTGATTACTGTAACGGTATAACTAAGACCTGTATGGCAATAATTAAAATTAAAAGGACTTTGGGAAAAAATGGCTAATTGGGAAAGAGTGGGTGGATCATTTGAATATGGGTGAAAAAGACAAAACGGACATCTCCATGTTTGGCTTACTACCTTGATCAAAAAGTTCCCGGAATTTATTCAGAAAATTAAAAATACATGTTTATTCATCTAAATCTATATTGTCCCCTTCAAAGTAATCCCCATCGACTGCAACACACTTATGCCAGCGCTTGATCCAATCCTCGAAACATTTTTTATATTCGGTTTTCGGTATGTCCATCAGTGCTTCCTGCGATTTTTCCATTACTTCCTCTCGGCTGCTAAAACGCGTTCCCCGTAATGGTTTTTTAACTCGATTGAACAGAAAGAAGTCACAGGGAGCCAAATCAGGTGAATTCGGTGGCTGTTGGATGGTATTTGTTGCATTTTTTGTCAAAAAATTACGAATAATGATAGCACTGTGCGACAGTCTCAACGCACTGTGCGACGATTTCTGGTCTCTTTCGGCGAATTGCTTCACGCAAACGTCTCATAACGCCCAAATAATACTCTTTGTTTACTGTCTGGCCTTCTGGCAAAAATTCATGATGCACTACACCGTTGTAATCCATGAAAACCGTCAGCATTGCCTTCTTTTTTGACTGAAAACGACGAGGTTTTTTTGGTCTCGGCTCATTTGGTGAACGCCATTCACTTGCCTGATGCCTGGATTGCGTGTCGTACTCATAAACCCACGTCTCGCCTCCAGTAATGATCCTTTTGATGAATGTGGGATCGGATTCAGCCTCGCAAATCATGTCTTTTGCGACGTCAACACGGTCTCTTTTTTGCATGAAATTGAGGTCTTTTTGGCACCAACTTTGCTGCTACACGACAGAAACCCAAATCATTAACCACAATGTCTTGGGCGGATCCATAGGCAATGTTCAAGTCCCCCGCTATTTCTCTGATGGTTAATTTGCGGTTATTGACCAACATTTCTTTTACTTTATCAATTTTTTCACCGACTTTCGATGTCGATGGTCTGCCACTGCGTTCATCATCTTCGATTGACTCACGATCACTTCTGAACCGCTATCATCTTTGATTGACTCACGATCACTTCTGAACCGCTCATGCCACTGGTAAATGACCGTTTTTTTAGAGAATCGTTGCCGAAACACTTTTCCAACATTTCCAACGTCCGTGCGCCACTAAATCTGTTTTTTACGCAAAATTTAATACAAGTTCGTTGTTGCAAATTTAAATCCATTTCTGCAATTGTAAAAAATCGCCAACACACACAGAGATAGATGTACTCTTGGCTACGTAACTTTTGCAAATGTCAAGTTATGACACTAAGATTTAAAGGTAATATCAACAACAGATGTACCAATTTAAGAAAAAAAAAAAGACCTCAAATCGGAACGATAGGAGCGCCACACGGTGGTTATTCCGGGAACTTTTTGATCAAGGTAGTATTCACCATAGATTTCCTTAACTAAAGGTCTAATTAACATGGCTACCCAGTGTGTAATTGAATTTTATGCTGCTAGGTAAAACTAAATGCAATCCTCAGCTATCGGTCCCCCATTGTAAAAGCATCTCACTTAGCATTAAGCTAGGTAATTATTTGAGGCGTACAACAATTTGAAAAATTATGACCTGTGATGAAAAGGGAGTGCATGCATCAAATTCTTTCTTTTTAGGGAAACGTTTCATGAGACCTTACATAATGCTTCAAAAAGCATTCAAGGAAAAAGCCTTGAGTCATACACAGATCTACAACTGGTTTGAAATTTTTCCAAGTTAGGCTAAATGAGTCCTGAAGATGAGCCTCATTTCAAGGACCCTTTCACAAGTTGGACAGACAAAAATTATGATTTTATTTGTGAATCAATCAACCAAGACCATTGAATGATAATCAATGAGCTATCAGAAAAGATAGGAATCAGCTGGGAGCTCATGCCAAGTAATTTTGCGTGAGGAATCACAGTTGAGTAAAACTGCAGCCAAATTCATTCCCAGACTACTCACAGATGAACAAAAACCAAATGGTTTGCCATTTGAATGAAGATATAAACTCCAAACAGGCAAAGCTGACCCAGACACTCTGTTAGAGGTGATAATGGAAAATGGGAGTTGAAGCTCTGGGTAAGCCACTGAAACAAAACAGGTATTTCTCTACACCCTTTCTCCATGCCCATCCTTCCCTAATGATACAAATGACCTCAGCTGTTGGTCACCTTGCCTAAAGCTGCTGCTGCTACTACTACTACTACTTATTTTGCAAACCTTGGTTCATTGATCGCTCAAAACCATATTGTGGATTTTTTCAATCATTTAGGAGGAAATAGCTTCCACTGGGCATCCCAAATGATGTTAAACATTTGCTGGCCATTACCAATTAAAAAGGCCAATTAAAAAAGTTAAACAAATGTATGGCCATGTTCAAACTCAATTACTCAATTGTAAACAGTTGCAAACAAAGATGCAAGATATGCCATGAACTTCATCCATCTCGACTTTGATCTCCTTTGGTGTTAAGCCTTTTAAGTAGAAGTATTTAATCACTGCACCAAACTCATTTTCTTTCCATTTTTCTAAATAAGCAAAAGTTTGTTGCATCAATCAGTTATGAAAATTAAACGACGTGATGGATATGGCTGAAATTTTAAAATCAGTCTTGTGAGAAATGTGGCTTACAACCTTTTCAGATAATATGAGTGCAATCTCTTGGATTTTCCAAGGAATTATTGAACAACCCACCAACTTTCATTTTTATTTCTACTACTTCCCTTCAGCCTCCATGTCTTTCCATGCCTCCCTTACCATTAAGCCCCTATACATATTGAAAAGAAGAGGTGACAGTACCACCCTGTACCCTGTCTTACTATCCAGCCTAGCATTGTCCATCACGACTCACATTTTCTTCTACATAAACCTCAGCAGATTGTAGATAGGAAAATAAATTCTGTTCTGAATTCATTTTGATGTTATTCAAATGAACTATATTATATAATTACAACAAAATAAGAATATCTATAAATACCATCACTTTGTACATGCAAACAGATGCAACAAAGGTAAATAAAAGTCTTAACATTAAAGTTTGAAGCACAAGTTATACAACATATTTGAAAACAGAAGGATAAGGTAATTGGGTATTTCAAATGTTCTAATCTATGAAAAGAAGGAAATAGTATTTAGCTGTGTAAGAAAATAGAAGTAGAGCCTTTGATAATGGGAAGACATGACATGATTCTCTGTGGATAGTTTAAATGGTTACATTAGCATTAAAAGACAACTATTGGGCAAGAAATGCATTATTAAGTAGAGAAATTGCTCACCGAAAGAATTATCCCATGCCGTGGCTCAATAATTCTCAATCTTTTATCCTTGCAAGTAGTAGCAAGAAGACTTCCATCTAGGTTGAATGACATGCAATATATTACATCAGGATGGCCTTCAACAATTGACACAGCTTCTTCACGACCAACATCCCACACAATAACCTGTAATTCAAGTTTTTAAAGAAGCACAAATTTTACTCAGGAGCTAGTATACTAGCCTATCAATTACAATGCTGAATATAGTGCAACTAAAATAATTAGGAAAATAATTTTGGACAAATATATTTTTTTTAAGTTTTCTGCATAAGATGCAGTAAAACCTTGGTAAAACAAATCTATTCAATTATAATAAGGTCAACCTTAAATTTTAAAAAATATGCCACTTTTAGTGGTCAATTAAACTTAGAAAATTGAGTAATTGACTTAAGGCTTTAATAAAAAAATTTAAAAAGCACATTAATAACATCATTGCAATTTATAAGAACTATTAATCAATGTTATCGATTTCCATACATGAAATTGATCATTACTGGGTTCAGGCAGATGGTTTATTTGAGGCAAAATATAAAAATCTCATTATTATTAAGGCTCAAGAATTTTTAGTCCTTGTTGAAGAAGTCCCCATATTGGGCAAAGGAGCAAACTCTAGACAACTTTCCAGACAAAAAAACAAAATCAAATTGCAAATTTTCCATAAATTGAAATATTTCTTCATGGAGTTTTTTTTTATTTATAAACCATATGTATTATGAAAACATCTCCCTGGAAACAAATTAATTAACATAGACATTAATTAACCATGACTTGGCATTTCTCCCTATGGTTTTTGGCTACCTATGTAATAAAAAATACCAGTCACATGAATGTCTCTAGACAGCTTTTACCATTGATTTTACCGTGCTTCAGCTTCCTCAAATGTCATTGCTACCTTAAGAATTTATTTTATCCAAATTACATTTAAAATTTGAAATCATTGGAAATCATCATCCTCATTGGCATTCATGCAAACAGTAGCTATGTCCTTCTAAAAAAGTTGCACAGTCAAAATTAAATGCATTCCATGTGGTAAAACTTGCAATCATATGCGTTCATGTAGTCTTTAAGTTTTCAAGCCCCTGTGGATTATTTTGGAAATACTAGGAGCTATTTCATTCATCCTTATCAGTCTAGAAGTATTCCACATTGTTTTTGCGAACATTTAAGGTGTTTTTGAGAGAGATTATATTTTTTTAACTGGTAATATTTACTGTCACCCCTTATGCAATTAGGGTTGCACACACGGGGAATAAGCAAAAATGATATTTTAAACAAAGTATTTGCCAATAATTTGTCTGATGTCCGACATTGTGAAGGAACTGATTGAAGTTCTGATAAATACAATACCAAAATTCCAAATGGTATAGATAAAGATGTAATAATTACCAAGAAAACTATGCTCTACCTTAGCAGTATTCCAGTGACTCTGAAGTTAATGACAGTAATGATAACTAACACAACAAGTGGCAGTGTTTTATTTCGATCGGACAATGATATTATTACTGCCTCAGAAACATTTTCTGGCACACCAGGTGTGAAAATTATTCCACATCATCCAAAAAATTTGAGTGACATAGTTTGTTTATTGGGGATGATATCTTTTCAATGATGGTGGAGGAATCAAATCACTTTCATGAGCAACATGCTCATAGTTACAAGGAATCTCTAAAAGTTTGAAGTAGCACAAAAAACCATAAGAGAAATGAATTTTTTTTTAGGAATTGTTATCCTTATTCGGCAGGTCCATAAAGACAGAATAAGTCATTACTGGAAACTGGACCCTCTAACAGAAACACACGTTGCACAATAATGAGAAAGACCACAAAGATCAAAGAAACTGTGCTGTATTTTTTAATAGTTCCCTATTCAATTCTTTTAGGGTGTGTGTGTAGCACAATGGAAAACAAATTTTGTATAAAAAATCAAGCATGAAGTTGGAAGACACTGAGTTGAACTGTAATGCATTGAACAATACCACACACTAGTCGATTACTCTGGTACATAATCTCTTTGCATTTAAAATTTCATTAAAAAATATCCTGTGGTTTAGGTGTTTTGTGTGTTTTATTGAATGTTTATACCTTTCATGTAGCGGCACAAAAAATGGCCAACCCCAAGGGCTGAGAAATTTAAAGGGCACCAGCACACAAAGTGTTCACTCGTCAATCCATTTTCCATTAGGCCAATAGGGTTTGGTTCCTATTAGTAATTTTGAACAAAATTAGAACAGAAGCTTTGGAAAATAATTACTCACCAAATGGTCAAAACCTGCACTAAGAAGAATGTTCTCTGCAGTAGGATGCCATTCAAGATGGCCCACCCTCCTCCTATGGCCACGTAGATCAACAAGCCATTCATTCAAATGGGAAGTCAGTCCACCCTCAGGAATGTACCACAGTTTAACCTGCCACAGCAAATAATATGGTGCAATAAATCACTTTATTTTAACAACATTAAACACATATATACAAATATATAAATACATATAGGCAACATTAAACTACAATTAACCATAAATTATTTAAATTCAATCACTCTATATGATGGAGCAGATGTTTCATAATGGTATGGTTACCAGGCATTCAATATTACAGATTTATAATGCAGAGTTTTACTTAAAGATACTTCAAGGATTGTTTTTATTTTTGCTGCTTAGGTACTTATTGAATGGACAAAAATCCAAATATTAAATGACTCTTTGAAATAAATACATTAATATTGTCCATGATGTACCAAAGAACTTGAGTCCAAAATTTATGCAGTTAGTTAATTACATTGCTAGTCATAAGCCAGACATAGATGAACACTTTTTCTCCTCTGCAAATGACTGATTCTTAGTGCATCCAAGCCACAAACACTTTCAACTTCATTTGTAACGAGTAATTTCACAGCAGAAAACTAATAGAACAACATCCTTAAAAAAGCTCCTCAACAAGCCATTTTACCGTGCAATCATCAGAACAGGAGGCTATGATATTATCATTAAATGGATTCCATTTAATGTCTAGAACAGGTCCTCTGTGTCCAGTGACGCGGCCGGCATTAAACTCCAAACGTCCAGTCTACAGCAAAGAAGAAAGAAACATTACATGAAAAATTAACATTTCAACATCTTTGATTAATAAATTTTCTAATAAGAGAAGATGTTGGACATAAGCAGCAATCTTACTCTTTTCACACACAGTAGAGAAGATGCATTGTATCATGAAAATAAAATGATTCTGGGATTTCATTTAAAATACAAATTTTATTGTCTCCTGAACACACCTCCATAATTTCCCAGATGATATCTCTCTATATGAATTGTCTATTCGTGATGAAATGTTGGGGGGCAGGACTAGGGATCAACAATACAATTTTTTTATGTTTTAACATTATATAATATACTGTGACGATGTTGCCTTGTGACCAAACCGTGTTTGTGAAAAATAAAAATGCTAATAGAATCTGCCAAGTTAGTCTTTCTTTATTTACACCTAGGGTAAAATTTTTACTTTTTTTCTCAAAATTGTCAGAAAAGATAAAACCAGGCCAAATTGGGCCCAATTGTAAGGTATGACAAAAACCTTATTTGAATTATCCATTACTTCATAGATATTATCAATACCCATATTGAAAACAGAAAAATTGTAATCACCACAAGTATAAACTTAAATAAACCAAAAAGTTGTTTTAATTGTTTTCCATAGGATTAATTTTCAAATTTAGAAAGTTTTCACCAATTTTTGACAATATTTATTTTGCCCTTTAAATTATGATTTTATTAACATTTTCATCTGATTTATGAAATATCTTTTATTCAAACCAATACTTTAAGTTACAACCAAGTGATGCTTGTGTGGTAGGCAGTTTTGAAGAAATTAAATTTCTCTACAACTTTTGTCTGAGAAAAATTGTGGTGACATTTAAACATTAAAGACCTTTCATTCTTCTTGAACACATTTTTAAAATACACTATTATGGCTGATTTAGGAAACATCAATTGATACAACCAGCTCACCGTCAATTTTTCATATCAAATAAAATATTAATGCAATTTACAAATAAATGTTTGATTGGAAAAACTTTAATAAACCATGCCTGAAATTGTGTATTTAGAAAATGTATTTGGTGTGTCTAGAAAATAAATGTTGACAAGTTCAAACTAAAACTAAACCAATATTACACCTATTCAATGTACCCTTAGAAAAAATATTTTCTGCACTCAGTCACCAGGAGCACATCATCCAAACCAATGGAAATACGAGGTCTGTTCAAAAAGTATCAAAAACAGCTCTCAACAATTAACTGAACATTCATAATGGCCGAACTTTTCAGCATGAGTGACAGACATAAGTACCAACATTATGCCAAAAAAAAATCAAAAATATAGAACCTGCAGAAATTCAAAATTCACGACACTTTTTTAACAGACCTAATATACCTAAATTCTATAGTAAAATTACATGATAGTCAATATTTTCTTTTACTTTACAGGGCACCATAATGGCGAAGAAAAACTTGGAGGAAGGAATAAATGCAACTAGCCAACAGGAAGAATTGATATATGAACTGTCTTCATGAGCACTCTTTATCCCATTAAAATTTATCTGGGAAAAAAACAATTGATTATTATGTTCATAAAGTTAATTAAATAGACTGGTTTCAATTTGGAAGTTATTATTCATAATTAATACAAGAATGTCATCTAGAACTTAATATGCTGGATACATTTATATTCAGTAAAGTCTCTTTATGGTAATATTGAATGGACCCAAAATGTTAGCCATTTCATTAAAACAAAACTTACTACAGAGAATTTTAATACATGTAAATTCTTTGTTTTAGAGAAAAAATATAATACAAATGTACAAAAAGTGCGAGTTGAGTTTCGCAGGATCTACCCTTACGGAAGCCATGTTGGTTATTAATTAATAAATCTTGGCTATCGAGGTGCCTCATCATGGAACTAACAATGATGTGTTCAAGAATCTTACAGGAAATAGAAGTCAGTGATATTGGCCTTTAATTACTGGGGTCCTCCCTGTCTCCGTTTTTAAATATGGGTGTTACCGAAGCTACCTTCCAGCCGTTTGGCACGCTTTCTTCTGCTAATGATTTCTTAAATATTATATCTAGATATGGGGCAATTTCAGTCGACAGTTCTTTATACATGCGCACCGGTATCTCATCAGGTCCCGGAGATTTGTTGGGGTCTATGTTTTTAAGGAGTAATTCTATTCCGCGGGTGGAAATATTGATTGCTTCCACTGACTGCTGAAATGTTTTCGGAAGGTTTTCGGATGTATTTTGTGAGGATATGTTGAAAACACTCTGGAAGAATGAGTTTAATATGTTGGCTTTATCTAAACTACTCGTTACTTTATCCCTCTTTTCGGTATTCAATGAGTTTATGGTGGACTTTTTTCCCTGCACTTCCCTGACGTAGGACCAAAACATCTTTGGGTTATCGTTCAAGTGTTCGCCTAATTTTTTCCTTTTGAATTCCGCTAGTGCCTTCCGGAAGGCCTTCTTGGCAGTGGACCTAGATGCTTTGTAATTCTGTATGGTTTCGTTGATTTTATCAGGGGAGGAATCTTTAACTGCGTTTTTCATTCTGGCATGGCACACCCTTTGCTGCCTAAGAGATTTCCGTACTTCAGAGTTGTACCATCGGGGTTCCTTATTCTCTTTTACATATTTACTAGGTATAAACCTCTGTATTGCTGAGCGTGTTATCGTAAGAAAATTATTTCAAGTATCCTCAATACTACTAGTTTTGCTTAATTCGTCAAATATAAAAAAAGAACTTTTTAATTCACATTTTAAGCCATCATAGTCCGCTTTATTGAACAAATAAACCTTTCTCTTAGGTTTGTTAACTTTATCTACGCTTAGAGAAAATTTAGCGTTTACAGCCCTGTGATCACTGATTCCGTCAACAACTTCTATATTTAAGACCTTTTCGGGTATATTTGTGGCTAGCAGATCAAGAATGTTCTTTCCCCTTGTTGGTGAAGTGACTAATTGATGTAGGGAATTCGAGGTGAACACAAATAAGAGGGACTCGCATAGATCCTTGTCTTTACCTCTATTAATAAAACTGTACGAATCCTAATCTATTGTGGGAATATTAAAATCACCTCCAATAATTAGGCTATGCTCACTGTTGTGGGATGTAAAGCTTTGTATCTGTTTTTCTAGGTCTGGTATTGAGTTAATGCTAACGTGGGGTGGTCTATAATACGCACAGATATATATTCTTTTCGATCTGGGTGTTTTCACTGAGCACCATCACTTTCTATACAGCTATCAGGAAATAACTCGGCTCTACTGACGTTAGAGTTCTTAACTGCAATAAACACTCCTCCTCCGGCTCTATTTTTTCTGTCGTTTCTATAAACTATGAAGGACTTGGGAAATATTTTGCACTCTGCGATGTCATCTGTTAACCAACTTTCAGTTCCTATAATGATATCCGACTCTGTGCTAAGAATGAGATGGTGAAATTCCGGTATTTTATTTTTTAAACTTCGGCAATTAACTACTACTACGGAAATTATATCCTCGTCTGAAACCTTCTTTGCGGTCTGCTCTCTGGGGATGTTTTTTAATCTCTTTGATGTCTTAGCATGCAATCGGCCAATATTCTGATTAGTAATTCTATCTTTTGTCTCATTAGCAGTGCAAGTACTTGGAAAAATATCTTCTGGCAACCTAGTATTGTTAGACTCACTAATTGACCAACACCTTATTATATCGTTATTAGGACAATCTACTCCACTACCTAACCTACACATTTGCCTAAAAAATATCTACAGTGCTCGAAGATCCTATGAGCCACCCGAACCGACACCTCAGGGGTGTAGTGAACCCCGGAACGGTTCAAGGGAGTGGGACATGACATGAGCACCGGTCTCAAGTCCACAAACTCGGCCCCTATGTTCCAACAAAATTTCCACAGCCTTCCGTTCAGAGACTCAATACGACTCCAAACGTAAGCACCGCAGTCAGTCCGCGGGACAATGCTACATATGGACAACCGTAAGTCCACATTAGATGCCTCCCGCACATGATCCACTTCGGATTTTAGGTCCCCAAAGGCACTCAAAATCCTTTCGGACCCATACCTGGAGGCATCGTTGGTGCCGACATGGGCTACCAACCGCAGCATGGAGTAATTCGTGCCCTGGACTGCCGCCCTTACTGAAGCCGTGGCGTTAAAGAACCCGTGGTAAGGACAAGGGACCGCACACAATCAATGTTGTCGTCAACACAGGTGGTTGAAGGTCATCCCGGCCTTGCATCATCCGTGGCATCTTGTCGGCCATCTCTGAAATGCTTAATCCACTTGAAAATGGATGTTTTCTTCAGAGCATTATCACTGCAAACAGCTGTCAACATTTCAGTAATTTCTTGATAACTCTTACTGCACTTCACCAAAAAACTTGATGTTGGTTTGTTGCTCCGTGATTTCATCAATTCTCATTTCCGAAAAGAGTAAAAACAAGGACAACAGAAACTAACATAACTGGCACCATATGCACAGCTTGATGACCCGCCAAGCACAGACGGCTCATTGGGTCTCAGGCAACTAGTGTCACTAGGGGGTGGGGCTATAGTCCACATCATGGCCACCAGATTGCATATTTATTGGGCAGACCACGTATGCTTAAAGTACAAAAGATTTCTGAATTTCAAACTTTAAACAAAATCATAGTTTACTCTCAGAATCAAAATGATAGAACCATGTCATTTAAATTGTGCAACTCTCATCCCTTTTAACCTAGAGCGAAGCTTACATGTTAAGTAAGCTTCATTTACACACTAAAATATTCCATAAAATTATTGTTATTTTACCTTATGGGTTTTAACTAGAAAAACACCCTAAGGAGCTGAATTGCAAAGCAAAATGCGTATCAGGTCTACTTTTGGAAACCATAATTTAAACCATAACCCAAGCTTTATCCCACCTTTCAACAAATTAAATTTTTCCCCAGTCCATGCTCGGTTCTCATTGTTATTGTTATGCTGTTTTTGTCTTTTTGTCCTCTTTCATGTTTTTTATATTTTTCACCATAAATTGGCGCTACTGCTGTATGTGAATAATGTTTCAAAATAAATAATTGAGAATTGTCATGTTCAAGCCTATGAGAATCCATTGCAGATGAAGGATGCTATGAACTTCTTGCCATTTCTTTACTTATGAATAAATATTAGTTTATTCAAGAGTTGTTTTGCTCCCTTCATATAGGGTCTAACACAGCACCTTTTAAGTGATACTAAGAGTATCCAACCGGGGCTGATGTAAAAATTGAGGTCACTTTTCAAGCATTAACCCAATGTCTCCCATTCTTCTAGCCTAACTGGCATGTTGTTGTTTGTGGAACCATGTGAAAGTTTCAAAACAACTCAAAAGTTAGTACTTTGTACACCTACTTTTCATTTATAGCCAACAACACACCAATCCACTATTTTGAGAAGCCAGAAACAATCTGTATTGTATCTCAAATGAAGGCTATGTGAAATACAGGTGATAATAAGCTGATTTCCCAACAGTAAATATTTCACTTTGTTAAATTTTTGACAAGCAAAATATTGATAGGCAGCAATGAAATTATTACTTTGATTTAGACCCACTGCACTTACTTTTACATTAAGTTTTTGTGACTTAAAGATATGTCTGAAAATAATTAACCATCTACATGTACTGCTTGGCCATTCAACCACCACTGAACCCTATTTATATTTCAATATCATTATCCCTAAACTGAACAAATGAATAAGAAAATCCACAAAGCATAACACTAGCGATGGTGCGGGTCTGATGCATTCATAGCGTATACGAGATACGAAAGAATGATGATATGTGATTAACCAGTTGAATAGCTAAAATCCTACATCATACAAGGAAAAGCCATTATTATGATTTAAACGAATGTACTTTTATGACCCTTCATAAAAATACTTGAAAGCAGCAACTACTAATAAAGTTATCTAGAGCTCAGGCATGCAAGAACTTAGTATTCACATGAAAAGTGGCACTAATGTAATGTGAACATTATTAACCCATTATGATTTCAATATAAGTTCTATTTACACTCTTTTGCACTCCTCTTAACACCAGTTCAGCTCACTCCCATTGCTTTGGTTTCTACATTCCCTGCAAATACCACCTGATTAAGCAAATGTTTTTCAGGAATCCCTAAAACTTCAATTAGATGATTTTTACCTTGCAAATTGGAAGGACCAAAAATGCTCCACCACCAGCAACTTCAGTCACGATTGCAACAAACTTAGGGTTGACAGCACAGAAATGGGAATCATGAGCATTTTTTGTTATCTTGATGTTTTCATAGCATTTGTCTTTCTTGGCAGGGCTGCCAAACACATGACGAAACTTCGAGCTCCTCACACCTCGAAAGGTTAACTGAAGAAATGAAAATAATTACAGCATTTTAATCCCACATATCCTTGATAGTTATGCAGCAAATAATAATAAATAATACACCCTGGGTAAATTCCTATTTACTTTTAATACCTCCTCATTGGTCATATTTCATCCCAAAGTAATATCTCCACAGCATCCCTCACAGTTCTCAGAACTGGAAAACAAAGTAAAAATAGAAAAATAATCGTAAAGAGACATAAAAAGTAACATAAATAATAACAAATAATAAGAATAAAAAATAATTATCCAATAAGTGAATATAAAAGTAAAACTAATTAGAGCAAATTAAAAGATCTGATGTACTAGGAAAACTTCCCATCAAATTCCATACTTCCAGTCCATCCCAATGAGCCAAATGCTAATAATCTCTAATACCCTGCTATATTATAAATAAAATAACTGCTAACATGTAATAAACACAGAGTGGAGTTAGCTTGTGAGAGAGGAAACAAAACATTTTTTAGATCAAAAATAAATAAATGATTATGAATTTCAAATTTCTATTGACATGCCCCAACCTCAAACAGTTTACTGTTGGTAAAACATTCACAGCACATCATGAACAACCTAAAACCAAGAATACTGCTAACTGCAGTTTTTTCATCTTTAAAACATCTACCACCTAATAATACATTTTGAGTAACTGGTTAAACAATCATCAAACAGACTGATTATATTAAATAATATTTCTTTAGCCCGTGAAACGTTTTTTACACCACTGTGAAGGTAAAAAAAAGGGGATGGAGAATAGAGATTTGCGTGGGATTTTCGGACCAAGTTAATCCATCAGCAGTGATCAGACACATTCAAAATATTAGAACAATCACATTTACATAGGGGTATTTCCCAAATTGGTTTACAAGGGAATTAATTCTATTGCCAGGGACTGTAATTGGGAACTTACAAATACACTAAGTCACAGTGATTATCCCAAAGTGGTCTACGGGAAGTTTTTCGCTCACCAGGGAAAGTGGCCATGGCTCATGAGACCGAATAGGTTTACAAAGAAATTAATCCAGCTGCATGGGCCTACTTTGGGGGAATAATACACTTACACACACACTCATTTAGATATTACAGCAAAGCAATACCAACACTCAGGAATATGAAGTGAACAAAATACTGAATGGCCTGATGGTGTTGTTTAAACCAAAAATGACAGGGAATAAATCCCTACAGTCAAAAGAAAGAAACAAATGGTAAATAAAGGAGAAAGGGGAAAAAACATAAAAGCTAGGGAAACAATGGTGCTAAAAGCATATTTCAGACACAATTTGATCCTCTCCAGCAATCTAAAGGAAAAACCTCTGCAACGCAAAGTTAAAGTGAATTGGAGTGAGGAAACCCAGGATTTATATAAATCAAGGGATAGAGAGGTGAAGGGATGGGGAAGTTAAAGGGAGGGCCTAATTAATGGCAGTTAGAGAGAGGAGACAAATAGTCATTCGGGGTAATGAGAGGGGGAGGTAAAAAGGTGGGAAAGGCAAAAGTTTAAAAGATTCAAGAGATGGAATGCACAGACAAACTATTCGATAAAGACACAAGACCAGCAAGCTCATAGACATAGAAAGAGAATATGCATGTATGGGGACAGCTTATGTCAATGGATATTATATTACAAGGCTGAAAGGGATGCAAATAAGGCATGAGGATAGTTAACATACTCGTGGAACTATTTCAATGTTAAGGAAAATGAGGGGATCGAGTTCTTAAGGGCTAATTTGTAGCATTTATAAGTGAGGATTTTATCAGAAAATTTCTTCAGATCAGTGTCAGTTCCCATTCCATAAAAGGGATATGCAGCCATATGTGAAGAATGACAAGTCTGATTTTGCATGCAGCTAGAGTGGTTCTCAGATCCCCATCATTATAAAATCTGACCACAAAATCCAATTCATTTAACATTTACCATATTTTCAGCCTTCATTTCAGTACAAAGGTAAAATTTTGAGCCAAACTAACTTAACCTTATTACAATATCCACTTCAAGAGCTACAAAATGGGTTTTTAATCAGTCTCACTAGATCTTATAACTTTTTATGCACAACAGTTTCAGTAAACCTCTACTTGAGCATGAATTGCCATACACTATACTACACTAGAGAAATGGCTGCCCCTGGAGAACTGAGAATACATAAATCTTTCAAAAAGTGGTTAAGATACACTAAAACCTGCACAAAGCCATGTACCAAAAATAACTATTTCCTAATATTGTCATGCAACTAATTATTTTTAAATCGGATGATTTCATTTGGAATGACCCTCAGGCTAAAATGTTTCTCCATATCCAAAAAAGTACTTTCAAAAAGAAACACTGAAATTTTGCCCAAAGTAGCCACTTTAGTGCAACATAATAGTGCCTACACATTTGTTGGGAAATCACAACAATTGCTACACCTTTATCTGCTTAATTTTAAATTATGGTGTAACATACTAAGTCCTAGTAAAATAAATAAGATAAATCGTAAAATGTTGTCTAGCAGTAAACTATTCAGTAGTAACTAGTAGTAAAGCCATCCAAGATCTCCATCTCTGTTTGCAAAATTGGCAAGGAATTTTAGGAAATCTCCTTCCTCTCTTTTACATGAGCACTCCTGTTCAGAAAAATCTTATCCCAATTTTGCCAAGATGTTCAAGGAGAGAGAAAGGAACTATTTTTTGTATGGCATTCCCATAAGCATCAGAAAAAATTCTTATGCAAATCACTAAAAGGTAATTTCATTTTCCTCTTACCCTTTCAATACATAAACTGTGTACTGTTAACGGTTGCATCTAACTGCAGTGAAGAGTGAAAATATGATATGGCTTAAATAAATAAGTATGACTTACTCTTTTACCACAATGAATGGAAAAATATCTTCACAAAAGTCTGCTAGGAAATATATAACGGTCTACAGATTTTAAAATTGTTATCCTCGATTGTAAGAGTTATGTAATCTACCATATGGAAAATGGTACTTTTAACCTTTCAATTCAGGGCAAAACATTTTTACCCAAATAAGAGTTTGGGGTTTATACCTAACCAATAATAATGAAATTATCTGGTTCATGTGACCATAAATTAATTTTTTCAGACCTATCATAAAGTTGTGAAACAATTATACCATACAAGAGTTTATATTGATGACATAACCAAGTAAAAATCCTCAAGTTCTATTAGAATATATGCTGAAAACTTGTTACTTTACCAAAAAGAAAATGAGTTTGTTTTGAATACTTCCCTACCCAGGCAGAAGATCGGTAAAACCAAAATTCTAAATTTATCAGTGCCATTTCTAATACTACAAACTAATACACATATATGGTGGATCGTAACTTGTCCCCAGCATATAAATCAACAAAGGAGAAACCATCTACATAATCTTCTGAAAATGAAGCTCACATAAAGCTGATACCATAAGCCTTCACACTCAAACCAATGTTTATCATTAAGTTCAACTGATGCTTACCAAAGCCATTGTCACAGATACTACAAATATTCTAGCTTAGCCAATGAAAGGCCTGATGCAATTCTTGCAGGAAATTGTGTCAATGCTAAATTTGTGAAGTAATCATTGTGAGTGGGTATTTTCTGTCAATTTCCTAGTGTGGGCATGTTCCCGAACAAAACTGAGGGCAGTTTCCCACAGCAGTACGGTAAAACCAGAAACTTATGGCTAAAGATAATGCATGAGAACAAATATGATAAAACAATCTTTATCTTAAACTAAGTTGCCAATGACACTACCAATTAAACAGACATCAGAAACAATCAACCTGGTACCTTTTTAATGTCCAACCTCATTGGTAATAAAATCCAAAGTTTATTTGGATTTATAAAACAAGACATTATTGATACTAAAAATGGGCGTTATCAACGTTAATCACGAACCAATTAATCCAAAACTCTATCGATACCAAAACGATATCGCGTTTATACAAAACACACCTAAAATATTTTTTAAATCTTACTTTGTTTCGTGTATTGCGAATTTTTAAATTTGAATAAAATCTCCGGGCCCATGAAAATCATAACAGAAAAAATCTGGTGTCAATATTACAAAATTACATTTTTACTTAAACACATAGCATAAAATTCTTCCTCGGGGCGTTGTAAAGCAATCTTGTCTATTAATTGCCCGTGTCCACATCATGCAAAAGATCGTTTTGGTTTGACGACAATTCATACACATAAATATACCACACATTTTGCCATATGTCACTTGTCACAATTAATTGTAATTCTATTTTACTTTGCCAGCAAGGTTTTATCTTCTGATACTTTTGGAAATATTATTTATGAAAAATCTGCTTTGTTCAATTCACTTTTCAGAAAAATCATTTACACGTATGACCAACATCAGGTTGAGCCATAATTGAAGAAATACCTTACTCTGGCATAATGAAACAAAATACAGGTCGCATAAGCTACTGCAATATAAAGATTACCTGAGAGGCAATTCCAAGGCGGCTTTAACCGTATTAAACTTCCCAAATTTCCAGCCGCTGAATCAAATAATATTAATAGTAATTATTATTAGCAATGAGATGATGAGCAATATGTGTATATCATATTTTCCTCACGGCATATCGTACATTATTAGGAAGATTAGATAGCGGGGCTGAGATTGATTGGAGCTCATTTTGTAAAATAAACGTGATCCTTAAAACCTCTGCCAATTAACGTTGAGTAACAAATCAAATTCTTAGCAGGAAATCAAAGTAAGAACTCACGATCTCAATTCCATACCATCTACCTGATCATGCACGCAACTTCATTCATCATCCCCAAAATAGCGGATGTCGTCAAATATCACATACACAAGTATAGGCACGACACCTACGCAAATATTAAATGCAACTACACACTCACAAATAAAAAACCAAATCAGAACATGAAAACGTTTCGGTTATCAAGTCAATGAACTTCATGAATACTTCAAGGCGTGGGTGGAAAAAAATATTTTTCACACAAGCTTTAAAAGCTATTCATTTTTATAATTACCCGTTCCAAAGGCTTGTTACAAGCACGAACATCGACCATGTTCCCCACTGTCCCTTTTTCAATCATAGAGGCAACTTATTATCCAATTTTCTAGGCAAAAAACCGCAATAATCTTGGCAGTCTGAAAACCCTAAGGGTATGATAGATTCCCTGAATGCGTGCTTCCCTTCGGCGGTAGGCTATCCCACGAGATCACGTATTATCGCAGTTGGCTATACCTTCCAGGGATGCCAATGTAAGCGTTTTACAGTAAATTTTTTACTTGAGATACTAATCATATCCAATGCCCATAGGTAATTATAGCAATTATATTAATGCTTATAGGTCGTTGAATCATCACCACTATACTTAAAATTTTTCAAAGTATGCAATACTTTCCGGTAAACTTAGCAAAATCAGGCAAAAGTTTACCTAGTCGAATTAAAAATATTATCGACCGTATGTCAAAAGGTATATACAGTCTAGAGGAAACTTTAAAGTTAGTACATGATCCGATTTTTACCTGAATAGCTAGAAAGGTACTAGCAGTTCAAAATACATGGGAATGTACTGAGTTTTCATTTGGCTTACTCGGCATATTTTTTTCTACCAATTATGTTATTATGAAAAATGTCATCAGATATTAGAAAGGATTATATTCGCTATAATCTACGGGCTGGGGTAGGTTCCCGTTAAAGATATAAGTACAATAACTTGTTCTTTAGATCTGCATGCTTTTTACCTACTTTAATCTCACAAAGAATGTCTGTCCTTCCTCTTCCTCGCCTTCCCAACTGTTTCCCCCAATTACCATCTTTAACATCCCCTAGCCTCTCACAGATTCGCAAGATCTGCCTTCTTCGACCAACAGCCGCCTCTCTCCCCCAACAATTCATAGAATTTCATCTTTTGTATCACTTTTCATTCATTTTAATTTTATCCATTCTCCTTTAGTCCAACATCTCAAAAGACTCCAAGTTATGAATATCCTCTTAAGTCAATGACTAAGTTTCCGTACGATACAAAAAATAAGCTCCGTATTAAAATTTTCAGTATTGTTTCTTTACATCTTTACTGGATGTGATTGTCATTACTTCTGCCTCTTTGTAACATCTTTGCCAAATGAAATTCTTCCCTTAATGTTCTTACCATTTTGCTCTCTTTATGAAACACTTATAAATAAGTGAATTGCTACATGTTCCACTTTATCTCACCTATTCAGTAATTATCTTAGAATTCCTATAAATTATCAACATACTTTTCCTTGGGTTCACTCTCGTATCATACTACTGGTTCTGTATTCTGCCAATTCATGATTGTAACCCTTTTGGCAAATATAGTTTAATGAACCCCTCACCTACTTTCATTCCTGCCTCAACCCCTTCTCAAGCCCCCTTTACCATTTTCTTCTCATATACATATATTGAAAAGAAAATTAGATAACAGACATCCCTGTTTTATCCCCCTCGACGTTTACTCTGCCAAACATCTCAAAAACCTACGAAGCATTCAAACAAATGCAGGTTATATTTTTATGTTTATTTATACTAGTGATATATCTATGGAAAGTCAATATCTGTCTACATACGCATTTTTAATCTCTGACAATTCAGAAAAATGCATTACCCTCTGTAGTCTTTATGTGGAGGAGGAAGAAAAATATGTTTTCGGGATTTTAGGAGAATACGGTTTGCAGTCAAGAATAACGGGATTTAGTTTTGTTTACATTAGCCTAAGCACCTTTATGAAGCATGGAAATAGACTAATCACTTTCTCAATCATCTTTCACCTATTGTTTAGGAAAGTTCGTTGCTCCTATTTTAATGGGACGGCGTCCTCTGCGAGAATCGTTATTAGTTCTTCTTTTTCGAATCCTCCTTTCAAAGAAGAACATCTAAAAGGCGGAACGCATGTTGCAGGTTTATATACGGGAGAGGTCATGATGTACGGCCTTTCCTGAAATAACGTTTGTACAATAGTTCATCTGCCCCCTCCATTTTAAGGAACTTCCTTTGCATCGTCTCATTCAGACCTTTGACGAAGAACCATCAGGTACTAATGGCATTTCTGGACCAATCGGGGGAAGTTACCTACTCCAGGATGTTCAATGCCAAGCTATTGACAGCTCCTTCCCGATGTTAAACATTTAAGATCAGAGTAGTATCAGTCAAAAGCAATAACAGTGCTATCACAGTAATATTCTAGTAAAATATATCACTTTCCGGCAATTGTTTATACACGCTAAACATCAAATTTTGAGAAAGGGAGCATTCAGTGTTTCCTCCTACAGGTATATTCTCCTCCACACTCATATCTCAAAATCGACACATATCCAGTCCCCCCATCAATCAAGTCTCCGAGCCACAAAAAACTATGCTCCATAGTTAAGTTTTCACGAGCCATTTCTTAACATGTCTGCTTTTTTCTGTACGTGCCTGCCATCAACCCCCGTCCCTCGTAAAATCTGTTTTTTTTCTAACGTGGGTCTTCTTTTAATGCCTTCACTACTCTATCCATACTCCGCCGAACGGCCTCCTAAATAGATAATTATTGTACTCTTTCCAGTAAATGAGTATGTCACCCAAATCAAATTTTAGCCTCCCGAATTCCTTAAGAATCTCATTACCTTTGATTTATTATAGTTAATTTTTGTTCCTCAAATATTACACAGATACTACAATGAGCTAAGTAATGATTCCAACTCTTTGGTATGACTTGTCAACTAATGCTTGATCATCCACAAATCTGATTTGATTGGTTTCCCACCTACTTTCATTGCTACCTCCAGCCTTTCCCATAGCGTCTTAGACGTTTTCTTCGATGCATATTTAAAAAATAGGTGATAATGGACATCTATATCTTACTTCTCTGCCTGACACTGTCAATTCCGAATCTCCATTCGCTATCCGCCCTTGAGCAGCATGAGGTGTCTCTAAGATTCCATGTAAGTCGTATATCTCTCTAGTCTAACCTTATCTCATGCAAAATTTTCAATTAATGTGCCCAGTTAGCTCTAAGGAACGGCGTCTCATAATGCACGAAGCATACAAATACACCCTGATTAAAGTATTCTAAGTCCTAAGCTATCTTTAGCGACAAAAATTCCCTAACTACGAGACGTGTTCATAAAGTAAGGCCCGTTTGGTCACAGGAAAAAATATACTCATATGAAACACATTTTATTGGCACTTTTAGTTAGCTACAAACCTACTTCACTTATCTACATAATCGCCGTTCACTTCTAAGCATTTTTCGTACCGCTGCACCAGCTTTTTTAACCCCTCTGCATAGAAACTCGCCGCCTGAGGGTTGAACCAATCGACAACGCCATTCTTGAGTCCCTCTTCGGTTTCGAAACGTTGTCCACCAAACCACTGTTTCAAGTGCAAGAAGAGGAAGTAGTCGCTGGGTGTAAGGTCAGGACTGTACGGTGGGTGGTTTAGAGTTCCCAACGACCCAAAAACTCCCGTCCACTGGACATTCTTTGCTCTTTGTGGTGGTCGGTGAGCATTTTCGGTACCCACCTTGCACGCAATGTGTGGTATCCGAGGTTTTCTGTAACAATATTGTAGACAGTAGTGCGTCCAAGTTGAGGAAATTGTTCAGCCAGGCCATTAATTGTCAATCGACGATCACATCGCAGTTTTTGTTCCACTTGCGAAACAATTTAATCGGTCAGAATACTGGGCCTACCACTTCGCTCTTCGTCATGGACATTTGTTCGTCCATTTTTAAAACCACAGCGCCATTGTCTAACCTTTCCTTCACTCATAACTGTAGGTTTATAAACTAGGCATAATTCCCGATGAATTTCAGCAGCCGACAATCCTTTTGCATACAAGAATCGCATGACAGAACGCACTTCACAGCTGGCGGGATCAACGATTGTCGTGGGCATTGTTGTTTGCATGCACGGACAAGCAAACCACTTCTGAAACAAAACAAATGCTGCTATAGCTTCTCAATGAATTAGTAGATGGCGCTGCAGGAGCAAAACTGTATTCTGAAGCGCCAATATTTAAAGATAAGCAAACGGTACTTACTTTAAGAATACGCCTCGTATTTCCAAGCACACTTACTACCTTTACCGTCTAGTTACCATAGTATATATTCTTTCCATCTTTTCAGAAACTCTTCTTCTTCGAATATATTATACCCGTTCCATCTCTAATAGCCTAAACGGAATTTGTTCTGAAATCTTAGGTTTCTTCATCTTTCGGTAATTTTTTATTTTAAATTTTCTCATCATCTTTTCTTTCTCTATCTTGAATGTAACATTACACTTTATGAGCATAAAATTGTCATATGAATCCGTATTACCTCTGGTAAAAATGTGAGTTGATCATGCCACGCCTAATCCTAAAATAATCTGTTATCTTCCTGAATATTCTGGCACTTTTCATGTGTACGTGCGTCAAACTGTGGTGTTTAAACCAGGTCTTAATTTTAATTTAGCCATTACTCCCGTCTATCCCTTGGCCTGTGACGCTTGCTCCTCGCAGCAATCGAGCTACGATACCGTACAACATGCACTGTTAATACGTAAAGTCATTTCAGTGTCTATGATTCACAGTTTATGAAAATGTTAGCACAGTGCAAGCATTTTTTTTCATGCTATCCTTGGAATTCCTTCCCTAGCGCGAGCGAAATGTTTAGCGTGTGGCTGTAGTGTTTATTCGGTCAGGCGCAGCCAAGCAGGGCGGAGCTCATCACTGTGAGGTTATTGCTCTCTGAAACACCCTTGAGAGAGCAAGTGGTCCTTTGAATTAGTAGGAGAACGTAGTCACCCCATTCCTGGTCCCCACCCTCCCCTCGGATTCTCCTCCTATATCTCTCCTCCCCCCGTAATGGCGGAAGAGCATAATATTCGGATAGTCTCCAGTCCCTTTTATCTGCAGCCCTCGGTCAGCGACAGCCATTACGAAACACTGTCAGTGTTTAAACCAACTGAATATTTTAGTGATTATTATTTCTTACTCCCAAAATAGTGGAAACTCGAAATAACTGCCATCAGCATGGTTTAATCATAGCTTGAAAACTTGCATTCATGATATTTCTTCAATTAACTCAATATTTCTCATAAATCACAATAGGCAGGATTTAATGGGCCTAAAAACTTTCAGTGCCCAAGCGGATGTTAATAACTGAATCAAAAAGTTTCCTTGGACGAAATTAGTCGTCTCACCATCCTACGAAAGAGTAACCTTTAGTATAAATGACTTCCATAAAACACAGTAATCAACCCAAAGGTCGGTTTAGTAGGTGATGGTAGAGCTCACCCATGTATACTAAGCCCGACGGCGTGTGGATATTCACACATCATAGTAGGGGGGCTAGGTCCTTTCCCTGTGCCGGTTATGGTTTCCCAGGAAGATTTGGTACCCGAAAAATCAACTAGCTTGGGTGGAGCTGCAGGTGCCCAGAGTGCCTTGCCCGGGAATTGAACCCGGCACCCTCCGGTCAGTAGTCCAATTCTCTACCCACTGGACCACTGCGACCTCCAAATGTCTTCTATGAAAATAATTATGCTGTAATCGTCAGTTTTATTACATCAGTTTAATTATTGTATTTAATTATTCTCAGTCAAAGAAATGATACTTTCCTTAGTGCTGTGCCAAAGAATGAAAGTAAAAACAATTTATCGTCATTCAGTTGGTAAGGAATATTTCTAACTTTCCTTCGGCAGGTCAAGTGATTTATTTCCCCAATACAAAATAATATTATCCATCGATACGAATGGAATCAACCAACTCTTAAGCGAAAAGATACAGAACATGACTAATGGATACCGAGCGATTGGCCAACACGAAATAATCCGAAAAGAAACTAAGATATAAGCGAGACGCAGAATGCCCCCAGCAGAGAGAGGTTCTCCGATAACCCATCCGCTTGATGTCAACACTTTTGTACCAAGGGACACAATTGTGCCCCATTATTTTCCGAAAGAACTCATCGGAACACATCCTGAGCATTTTATGCTATTGTGCTCATTTTTTTCCTTTAGTATTGACGGCTGTTGTTTACGCAGCTCGAAAAGTCCACAAAGTTATCGGAGAAGTAGAGGAGCATTGAGTAAAGCAGACTTCAAACCAATTTAGAATCTGGGGTTCCAGCAATCTCTTTAAATCCACTTCGTCACTAATGTTACCTTATTGTGTTAGCACCTAATAGCTGTAGTTAGTAATGCTTCAATGTACATGTTTACATAGCTCAAATGCTAAAAATTTGGGGCGTTGTGCCCTGATATTTGACAGTGATCACAGTTTACTTTATTGCTTCTATAAAATTTTAATTTCAAGTAATAATAAAAGTGATCAGAACAATTTAAGTAAGCCCATGATTGCAACGGTAATTAGCT
The DNA here is from genome assembly GCA_037158775.1 of Hetaerina titia. NCBI lineage: Eukaryota > Metazoa > Arthropoda > Insecta > Odonata > Calopterygidae > Hetaerina > Hetaerina titia. The sequence continues at coordinate 51,492,040 of CM073769.1, read as the reverse complement.
GATTAGCTGAACTCCGACGCGAATTATAGATTCTTACCATATGAGAGATTCTATTTTGTGACGCACAATGCACAGGAGGGAACTAATACGTGCTGAACACTGGAAAGATAAAATCTTATCTCCAACTGACGTATGATGATAGGGGCATTGAAATTTCTGATGTCGGCGGACTCATTATTCATCCTCCAATTATGGTTTCATCATGTTCACAAATACACTAACCACTTCGCCCAAGATGGATACTTTACTTATTGGATAAGTATGCTTCCACAGCGTACGTAAAAATATTAAAATACCAACAGCATTACAATGCCTGACATGGGTGTAAAAGTAAAACCAATAAACACCGCCCGTACTGGAAAAACCCATCCATAGGAAAGAGTCCTATTAGGATTTGAAATGCTCCGATGGCTGAGGTCATGTCGCACCGTTGGCTCAAAATAATCCATATTATAGGAGCATAATATCACAATGGAACTCTGTATTCAAACCCCTGTGCCTCTGGTTAGTCGGCTAGCGTGTCCCCTAGCTTCCAAACAGAGACGATCACGATGGAATTTTAAATCTAATATTATAAGTATCCAAATGTCTCAAAAACTGAGATCTTCTCCCCTAATGCAGGATACAGCATTTGAAGGCAATTAAGGAATTAGATTGTTTTACTCGATCTAATAATATTTAAGCCATATTTTATATTTAATAATTTGTAATCCAATGTGCTTTCGTAATGTCAATGCGCTTAATTACTTCTCGCGTTGAAATAAAAAAGAATTATTTGATTGCAAATATATTTTAGTATGCTGCAAAAAATAAAAAGCACAGAAATTTCAAGATCAGAGAGAAAACTTGTCATATGAAATAAAGTGTATTAATGGATTAGGAACTTCTTTTCTTGCGAATTCAGAAATGCCATTAGGACAATCACTGTATCATACTCACGACCACTCCTTTCAGTGCATTTGATAATCTTTCCTTTCACTCTCCCAAGCATACTTGGGTTTTCGATATATTGTCTCCACACTATCTGAACTGAGATCAGTTTATCTTTAGGCTTCATTCATACTGCATTCCTACGTTTTACTACTACGTACAGGTTTTTCATTTTACTCCCAACTGCTTTTCTGTTATAATCTTTCTTACTACCGATTTTCTCCCCAGATCTACTTAGCCCGCCACCAAACAGTGGTGCGTTTCATCATCAACGGGGATGTGGTAATCCAGTGCGAAGAGCGCTTGGCTACTGACCGGAGGGCTCGGGTTCGATTTCGGATGACACCTCTGAGCACCCTAACCTTCACCCAAGCTGTGTGATTTCTCAGGTCCTTGGAAACCACTGATGGCACTGGGAAAGGAACTGGCCCCCCTCCTCCGATGTGTGAATTTCATCTACTAGGTGAGCTCTATCTTCACCTATCAAACAAACCTTCGAGTTTATTCCAGTGGTCACTATAATAAGCTACGCACGTTGCCATTATAGACTTCAATGATTCTCTGTATTTCATTATATGCAGCAAAACATATTAATTTAATGGAAACACCCCTTCGTCATCTATACAAGTGAACGGACATGTCTTGAAATCATTTCGTCGAAAAAAATAATAAATTTTCCGTTTATTATACTCAACAGGTTGCTTACACCTATCACTCCCTCAACGGTCAACAAATGTACCTACAACTTTTCCTTATGACAAATACCAAACCTGAACATTTTATTGATGCTATTATTCTGTCGCAAGGGTCACATCTATGCGAAATATCTCTTCATTTTCACCAGAAGTCATCCTTCAGGTTTTCAACCTCGACTACCACTACGGCAGAACAAATCACAATAACAATCCTTCGGATTTCAACTACAAGTCGAGAGTGAACTAAGAGACACTAAAAGTGTTCTTAAAATAAGTTTGTCCGCTCACTCAGAATAAAATCTCTCCCTTGACTGACGTGTAACACCATCATCAATTCCTGACCACTATGAAAAACCACTCCTATCAATTTATACAATAACACTCGCCTTGGGCTTTGTTCCATACGAGTGCAGGGCACACTGTAAATTCGTCTTGCAACCATGCCATTCGTTTACTCTCTTATATGTCCCTGCACATCTTCACATTCCAGACATTGACCAATCTAGTTACATTTTAGATTTATTACATATCTAGCATGTAACATTACCTTGCCCGTCTCTTTATGGACCTATCACAGCCGACTATGCCACTCTTGGCTTCGGGCGTCTGAGTCTTTTGGTTTACATTTAAGCGCAAGAAAAGATAGTGCGTACAAGGCTGCCAGCTTTTTCAGCACCCATACAACATGAATCATTCCTTCCTAATGGTTATGGCATTATCTCGGCCAGTTTAGACACATTTTCACCAGCATACCACATGCGAAACCTAGTATCAGAAGCCCGTTTTCACTATTCTAAACAAGTTGAGGGTGTCCCATCTAAATGGAGCACCATTACCATAAAAAAATATCTATTCAAGCTCATTTACAATATGCAAATGAATTACCGTATGGGAAATGAGAATGAATGATGAGGTGACTGTCAACCTGTGAGATACTGGAGGGGATAGGGCGGAGGGGAGGCCCATGACGTACTAATACGAAGTAGTCAGAAAAGGGTCGAGAGTGAACAAAGTCATATGAGATGTGACACTGGCCATAGAGCAGCCGGGACAGTCCCAGATCTGAGAAGTGAAAAGACCTCACGCGTGCGCTATTGAATATATAAAGGATGGGCAGAAAAAATGAGAAAGGAGAAAAAATGTGAAATATAAGAAGGAAAAGAAATGAAAGGTCAGAAGATAACAACATAGTGGAGAATCTACCTCGGGGTACCTCGATAACAACATAGTGGAGAATCTACACCGGGAGAAAAGAGAGCTTTAGGGAAACCACCCCCTGAAAAGCTCATCCTCCTTATACGATAAACCCACTGTTAGTGCATTTAATGGGACGGGTAACTATGTCAAGGGAGGCTAACTATGTCATTGACAAACTTGATTTTTTGACAATTAGTATTAGAGATAATAATGTTGAAATGAGACTGGGTTGCAGACTCTCCTTCATTGGGCAAGTCTTTTGGAGAGACGGCTACGGCAATTCATCAAGTTTCCTTACGGGAGGTGAGAGGGGTTCAGGAGGAATCTTATGTAAGATATTATTATTATTGGTATCCTATCGGCTAAGGTATTGATTGGGTGGATACAGACTATACAGCGGTACAACGATACATTTCCTAGCATCTCCCTACAAAACAACTGACATCCGAAACTACAGTACACAATTGCCCCTCTTTAATTACGCAAACCTTCTTCCACCCTTCATTCCGTCCAACATATCAAACCTTGTTATACCCCTTCCTTCTTCACCAAACGTTCTTCCCTCTATATCAGTCTTCAATATTCCATTGCCAATCAAAATGCTCTACATCCACCTTTCCTGACTCCTTTGGGTCTCTCCCAACAAACCCTTCTCCTCCCATATCTCGTTTGTTTTCCATTCTGTCTATTTCACTATATCCATCCTTCTCTAATCCCACATTTCAAAAGCCTCCAAACCACGCCGATTAGCTTGATTCAATGACCATATTTCTGCACCGTAAAAAACGAAGCTCCATATCATACTATCAAAAAGTTTTTTATTTCCTATTTTAATATTTAACTAATATTTCCTCTTTCTCGAAAACCACACAACCATTGCTTTCTTTAAATTGATTCTCGTGCCAAGCTAAGCTCCATATAAAATTTAACGTCTTTTCTTAACATCCTTTATGAAACGTCACCTATTTTATTACTTGACTCATATTTTCTTTTTTTCGAACACTTTGCTCTCTTTGCATTTATTCTCGTTACACACCTATTGCACTGACTTTCCAATTCGCTTAACAATGCTTGCAACCCCTCGATGACCGGGAAACTAAAGCTTGATCATCCGCAAACCTGGTCATATGAATTACCCTCCGACTTTCATTTCTATCTCCATTTATTTCCATGTCTCTTAAACCATTTCCATCACATATACGTTAAAAAAAACGCAGGTGATAATGGACACCCGTCTTACTTCACTTCCTAACGCTGCCCCTCCAGATTCTCTCATCACCCACTCGCACCTAAGCAGCCTGAAACATGTTCAGGTTGCGGATAAATCCACCTTAGTCCTATTTCCTGCCATGTATTTATTCATTCAAGCCAATTCACTTTGACGAACGCCTCTTCACTGCAATGGCGTCACGCGTGCCTACCCCTTTCCAAACCCAAATTGATCATCCTCCAAGGACACATTTGTACTTCCTCTTCTTTTTTATTCCAAGTACCATCTCAGCTGCAAGCACAATAAAATGCTTAGAGTCTTCACACGCCTTCCCATTTTTTTTTGGAATAGAAATTAACAGTGATATGACGAAATCTACCGGTCAAGTGCCTCCCCCTTAAATGCTACGAATAAGCCCATCAAGACTCTTCCTTCTACGTTCCTTTAAATGCTAAAGTAGTTCTGCGGGAATGTTATTTGCCCTCGCGGTGTTATTTTATTTCAATAATAATCTTCATTCATTTCCATCTCACCATAGAGTAAGCTTGGACCAAAGCTATCCCCCTCTTTCTAAGCTTATTGGACTAATATATTTAACATGCAGTTCCTTTGTATATTCCTTCCAGGTTCAATTAATAATTATTAATGTCATATTCCCATATCATCACGTAGAAGATTTTTTTACGTAAGTAACAACATATCTATATCTTGAAAACTATAGCTGTTAGGAAAAAACTAGTGTCATAATTGGATTCAGCACCCCAATTGTTCTTTAAATCAGCATTAAAAGCTCCGGCACCAAAACCACTGTTGGCCTGTGTAATTTTCCTGGCTTATGTTCGATCGTTTGCACGGATTTTCACTTCTTATTTCCTGATAGATCATTAACCTTTCTACGGAAATAATGCACCTATCTCACCCTCCATTGGTAACTTTCCACACCCTCGCACTGCGTCTTCTACCAAGCTTCTTTCGCTCCATTAGTTAACCGTCTCAGTTTAAAATTCAAGTATTTATATACTCCCTTCTACCTAATTCTAAGTTGACATTCCTCCATTTCCTTTTCTCGTCTACCTTTATAATACGAGGCGTATTCTTAAAGTAAGTACCGTTTGCTTATATTTAAATATTGGCGCTTCAGAACACAGTTTTGCTCCTGCAGCGCCATCTACTGATTCATTGAGAAGCTATAGCAGCATTTGTTTTGTTTCAGAAGCGTTTGCTTGTCCGTGCATGCAAACAACAATGTCCACGATAATCGTTGATCCCGCCAGCTGTGAAGTGCGTTCTGTCATGCGATTCTTGTATGCAAAAGGATTGTCGGCTGCTGAAATTCATCGGGAATTATGCCTAGTTTATAAACCTACAGTTATGAGTGAAGGAAAGGTTAGACAATGGTGCTGTGATTTTAAAAATGGACGAACAAATGTCCATGACGAAGAGCGAAGTGGTAGGCCCAGTATTCTGACCGATTAAATTGTTTCGCAAGTGGAACAAAAGCTGCGATGCGATCGTCGATTGACGACTAATGGCCTGGCTGAACAATTTCCTCAACTTGGACGCACTACTGTCTACAATATTGTTACGGAAAATCTCGGATACCACACATTGCGTGCAAGGTGGGTACCGAAAATGCTCACCGACTACCACAAAGAGCAAAGAATGTCCAGTGGACGAGAGTTTTTGGGTCGTTGGGAACTCTTTAAATCACCCACCGTACAGTCCTGACCTTACACCCAGCGACTACTTCCTCTTCTTGCACTTCAAACAGTGGTTCGGTGGACGTTTCGAAACCGAAGAGGAACTCAAGAATGGCGTTGTCGATTGGTTCAACCCTCAGGCGGCGAGTTTCTATGCAGAGGGGTTAAAGAAGCTGGTGCAGCGGTACGAAAAATGCTTAGAAGTGAACGGCGATTATGTAGATAAGTGAAGTAGGTTTGTAGCTAACTAAAAGTGCCAATAAAATGTGTTTCATATGAGTATATTTTTTCCTGTGACCAAACGAGCCTTACTTTATGAACACGCCTCGTATAATGGGCTAATTTCATTTCCCTCTGCTCTATGTCTGTAATCAAAATTTTTCTTGTCATTTTCGATTTTATTGTTCCTAGTTTCTTTTGCAGAATTGGCTATCCCTTTTTGTGTGTTCCCATTTTCTTCTTTGTACCCAGCTGCTTTTCTTCGCTCATGATTTTCTTTACAACCTGTGGGTACTCTTTTCTTGTCGTTTCGGTTAATTCCTCTACATTTCCTAATCCGTTCTTCCTGTTGTATTATTATTAGGTAATCTACCGTTAAGGTAGGTTTTTGGATGGACACAAATATCAAATATACATTTTGTGACTCCCCACCTAGCAAACTAATCTATATCAGGTCCCTCTTCATCTCGGTGTACTTCTTTCCTCCCTTCATCCCGTCCAACATCCCTATCCTGTTCCTCCCCTTACCACGCTTGCCCAACATTCTCCCCTCTATTACCCTCTTCAACATTCCACTACCGCTCAATACGCCTTTCATCCATTTTTCCTGCCTCCATAGGATTTCTCTCAACAAATCCCTCTCCTCACCCACCATTTCCAGTACTTCCTCATTTGTTTTCCTTTCGGTCCATTTCACCTTCTCCATTCTTCTCCACACCCACATTTCAAAAGCCTCCAATCTACGTCTATCCTCCTGCTTCAGCGACCACGTTTCCGCGCCGTACATAGCTACGCTCCATATCAGAGTTTTTACGAGTCTTGTCTTAACATCCCTACTCAACGTCCCCGTCATCAACTCCCTCCTCCTTGAGAAAGCCTCCTTGCCTAGCGCAATTCTTCTCCTTACGTCCCTACCACTTTGACCGTATTGGTCCAAAACACTTCCGAGATATGTAAACTGCTCTACCTGCTCTATTCTTTCCCCGCCTATTTTAATATTTAGCTTAGCCTTTTTCTTTCTGGAAAATCGCATAACCTTTGTTTTATTAATATTGATTCTCATCCCATATTTATCGCACTGAACCTCCAATTCACTCAACAATGCTTGCAACCCCTTGGCTGACTGAGCAACTAATGCTTGGTCATCAGCAAACCTAACCGATTTTACGAGTTCCCCTCCGACTTTCATTCCTACCTCCAGTTCTTCCCATGCCTCTTTAATCATTTCCTCTACATTCTTTAATCATTTCCTCTTTCCATTATCTAATCAATCGGACATCTTTTTTGATTCCCGGGTATTTTCCGCAGATTAATCAAATATTTGTTATGACTTTGAAGTCTTGCCTTCTACAGAACTCGTACTACTTTCTCCCCGGGATCTTTCATTGTTCCTAAGACGTAGCCCCCAACCTCACTACCATCATCTCTTCCTCGCCTCCCATCGCGTTCCAATCCCCATCACTGTCAAATGCTTCCCCCAGGAACACCCGCAATATTGTCCTCTAATTGATCGTACACCCTGCCGATTTTTGCCTATCTATGATTGCTTGGTGGCATGGACAACGGCCAGGTACGTTGGTTCAGCTTTTACTTCTACTAATAATAATGTTCTATCACTCCCTTGCTCTATCTTTACCACTCTTCTTCTCATCCTTTTCTTCAAAATTATTGCCAACCCTTGCTAGTTCTCCTCCCCTACACCGTAGGGAAAAGCTCGATCGCCCCAGTATTCTCCGCTATTCTTCCATATTACATCGCACAGTCCTAAAATAGCTGAATTTCCTCTCCCCATTTCTCGCTGTTTATTTTATAATTTCCCCGTCCTCAATATCGTCCTAACATTCCAGCTCTCTATCCTAACTAGTTTGATCTTCTTCTTTGTTTTCTGTGATGTCAATTTCGCTTTGCAAGGATTTTGCGAGATGACCACCGCGGAAGCCTTGCCTTTCCCGTTGTCTGGCACAACACACGGACCAGGGCGCTGGAGCGTCCCGAATCCTGTAGTTGCCGGGGGACCAAGTCTGTAACTAGTTATCTCCAGAGCGCTTACGAATCTCCCAAAACAGCTGATTCTCCAAACCCAAGTCTGTAGCTTGTTTTCTCCCGAGATAGAGAAATATGATGCTCTCTAAGAGAAAATAATCTCTCAGCTCAAGTCTGTAACTCGTGAAGCAACTTCCGGGAGACCCTGACGGTATCTCGTCGGTCCAGAGAGGGGGTACTATAAGTTTTCTCCTAGGTAAAACTGCGTATTTCGACAGAGATTAGCCAATTGTTTATAAATTTTGAAGCACGATATAAACAACTGAGATTAATTTCCGCATATTAGGAGTAGTTAGATGGAAGCAATTAAACTTTAAAAATTTCCTTCTGGAAAAAAGTTTTCCTTCTGGGCAACCCGGGCTTTAAGGCTAACGCCTTTTTTTTTGGGAAACTGGTTAGCTTTGCGCATTCATTAAAAATAAATTGTTATTGTGTAAAATTGATATAGGTTGGTTTAAGTCGAGGTGCTTTTTTGGCATCCACCAAATTCCTTCTTACTCTGAGATAAAGGCAAACACTATAGGACTATGCAAAGGTAATTTCTTCAATTTAACCTGACTTTTTTAATCTGTTGCAGTAAATCAATAACAGTATTTTGTTGTTCCAGGTTATTAGCTCATTGGTTCTGTTCTTAACATTTTTCTTAAAAATCACGAAATGGATGTATAAAATTATAGTGCCATACCACTGATTGATTGGCATGCATCACTGACTGTCGTTGCTACTTAGAATTTGAGCTTCAAATATCCATATAATCGAGATATAAATGCTGGTAGCATCATTTCAATTGTTCGTAAATGATTGTTTTTGGGTGAATATTGCACTGATATTAAAAGCTCACCATAATATGCATAATGTATCTTTCTGTTAATTAAGGATTTATACATTAAAAATTGTAATAATATGTTTTCATAGACTATGCTTACGAAAAGACTTAGTTAAGTCTAAGAGTGAGGCAAGAAGTGACGGTTTACGAAGTTTTTTAATTGTGATAAAGTGACTAAGCTGAAGCAGGTTAACTAACTAGTTAGGCTCGTGTAAGTTTGCATTACAATGGATGAAAAAGAGTAAATTTATGCATTGTGTAGAATAGGTCTGCTATCTACCCCTTGGAATCCATTATTAAGAACTAATGGAATAGTTAACTAGATATGTGAACTTCATTGCCTACTCCTGCCGAAAAGAGCTTTTGCTAAGAATAGTAATGATATATGGTTTGACGATATGATAATTGAGGACAGTGACCTTTCATTAACCAATACATTTATGCACTATCCGTAGAGCGCAGTGCCATTTTCTACGACAAAAAAGCTGCAGTTCCGTAATTCAATCGTAAAACATACATACACCTACCATATTGCCTTAAATCCTCGTTGATCAGTTTTTGACAAAGGCAATTAAAATTGCCAACAGAGCCATCATTTTCTCTCTCATGTATCGTTCAGGCGTTGTATTATTTTCAAACTACCATTTAAGAGCTAAAATCAGAATGCACTTAAGTTTTTAAAATCAAATTTTACTGTCTATTCAGACCATCTCCCCATGAATTGTACTGGTTATACCTCAACTACATAAAATATATGTCTTACATGAATATGAATCAATAACAAATTACCTGCTTTTCTTCGACGGTAAAGTGATAGAATATAATATTACTATGAGTGGGTAAATTAAGTAATAAAATATTAAGAGAGGATAAAAATTAGGAAGGAGCTATTCCTTGGTTCTATACTACAACACCTTATGCGATGAGCTTGGTCCGATTTCGATGAAATAGTTTTTCATCTACAAGTTTTCCTTTTCTTTACATTGCTTTTTATGACTATTATCGTTAACTTTTAGCTGAACGGCTAATGCTGCGTATGTATTCAAATGTTGTGTAAAGATTAAATATGAAATTACCTACACTAAAAATAGCTATGTCGATGCTAATCTACCAGCGGTATTTTTTAGGAATTGATCTTCCTATTAATGCAAACGTCCTGGCATATTTTTGCAGTAGCATCCTCAAAATATTTATTAAATATGAAATATACAAACGATACAAACCATTTTATGCCCCGCATGATACTCGTCTGTACAATATGGATTCGGGTGACGTAATATGTAAACAAGTAGCAACGAAAGATTTAATTGGCTCGCGAAACATTTCCCACAAGAACTTCTCATCTTTCATAAATTTCTTCGAGTCCAGACTTTTCTACCTTCCGGTCGGCAGAAAAATGTTATCTAGCCCAGTTACAGACTTGCATCTGGAGGTATAGGGGAAGAAAATTTTTTTAACGTTTCTCCAAGAGAGAAAAGTTACAGACTTGACCCCCAGGACTCACGCCCTTATCTCTGTCCACCATTATTTCATGGAGTAAATAATTGAGGTGGTTGCCCGTCGCCTTCCCCAATAGTGTTTTTAAATAACACCATTACTCCAATGGTCTCCCCACTAGGGTTTGATGCCTCACTGGAAACAGATGCTGTGTTGACTACGTTTCATCTGGCTCTTACCCTTCGATCTATCCAGAATGGGTGACCCTACCAGGAGCAATTATTATTGTTCCTGTCTGCGCGGCTCTAGAGGTCATCAGAAAGCACAAACCCTTCCTCCGCATCAAGGTTGTAGTCCATGGAGAAAGACGTAAGGTATACCATTCTATTTTTTAAGCCATTATATACACCTACATCTAAACACTACCCCGAAAGGCGTCGCAAGTACGTGTGGCATGGGGCGTTCACTCACCAGCAATTCCATATCCCCCCTCCAATGCTTCCACACATGGCACCCCGTGATCCCCAGATAGGACAAGTGGAAAGGGGGCTATTAATCTTCGTTATAAACATTACAGCTATATTGCTGTTGGTGCGTAGATGTAACTCTTATCACTCACTTCTTGATTCGAAAAATAAGAAGTAGAGAAGAATGAATAATTTTATAATTAATGATTTTCATAATCATTAATCAGAATTAACCGTTCCCCAAACCGTTTTTTAACCGATTCCGAACCGAAAAGACCGAAACAAAAAAAAACGAACTAACCGAAACAGAAAAAACCGTTCTCAGGGGATGAGCTGAGAGGATATGTGTGGAGGATTTGTGAGGGAAGGAGAAGTAAGGGACGAATAAGAAACGGACAATGGGGTGGGAGGGGACATGTAAGCGGCTTTTGTATGGATTCAGTGGGCTTGATTCAGACCGGGAGGTTTTAATGACTGGACCACCCAGATACGCGCCATCTCGCGGGTTCTCACCACTATGCTACTTGCAGATTTGGTAAGGGTTTCAATCACCGAAGCAGAGAGCAATCATGCAAAGATTGGTCGTGGGAAGCAGTTTAGTATGGATGGGATAATTACAAAGGTGGAAGATTTGGTGGAATAATGGTGGTCATTCATGCGGAGGGAAATGTTGGTTGTGTATTCACCCACGTAGAAGGCAGGGCAGAAGTTTCAGGAGAGGCGGTATATAGTATAATGTTTTTTGATGTGCAGGTGGCGTCGGATTGGAAATTGGTAGTAAGGGAGGTGGAGGGTCTTAGAATATATCAGCATTTGCAGCGTGGGCAATTGCATGGTGCTGACAGGGGCGGAGAATAGATAGGGGTGCCCGCAGGTGGTCTTGTCGACTTGAAGATGTCTCGCAAGTCCGACGGGCGGTTAAAAGAAACGGAGGGACAATGTGGGAATAAAAGTGGTGTGGACTGACTGTTATTAATTGGAAAGAGTTCACGGATTATATTTTTGATTTTGCGAATTCCGATGAAGAAAGTGGTGATAAGGTTAGGGCATTTTGGGCAGTTTGGTTTGGAGAGAGATATAGTATGTATTGGGTTGACGGTTTGAGAAATTTACTATTCAGTAGTTTTTCAGGGTACCCACGTTTCCTGAGAGAGTCGTGTACCTGGTTCATGTATATCCGTTGGGAGGGGGTGTTGTTGCAACGACAGAGACCACGAACTGAGATACAGAAAAGCATCCAGCGTTTTGTACGAATATGTGATGGGTGGAAACCCTTGAATGAAGGTATTGTTGGTTGTTGGTCGGTTTAATGTGGAATGAGGTGTTACATTTAGTGTTCTGAAGGTGAATGTCGATATATAGGAAATTGATATTCAAATCAGATATAGATAAAGTGAAAGGTACCAAGAAGTTGGAGTTGAGAGAGGAAGTGAAGGAGGATAAAGTTTCGCGTCCGTGGGACCAAAGAAGGAAAATTTCGTCTCCCAGAAGAGTGGTTTAAGGGTTTGTCTGTGGAGAAAGGTATGTTCAAGTTTACCCATCAAAATATTTGCGTATGCAGGAGTCATACGCGTGTCCATTGCAGTGCCTTTTGTTTCTAAATACATTTTGTCGAAAAATGTCTAAGCATTTTTGTTGAGGACCAGTTAGGTCAGTTCGATGAGGAAATCTACGGACGGGGTGTGTAATGTGGCTCGTAGGGAGAGGTAATATTTCAAGGATTCTAGGCCTTCATTGTGAGGAATTGAGCTGTAGAGGGATGTAACGTCTATTGTGGCCATCAGAATGGTCTAGTTGTGAGGAATTGGGATTGAGTGTAAACGTTCCAGAAAGTGGTACGAATCTTTGATTTAAGAAGGGAGTGAAGTGACTATGGGTTGAAGGTCGTGGTCTATTAATGCGGAGATTCGTTCAGTGGGTGAGTTGACGCTGGAGACGATGAAATATCGGGTGAAGAATTCGAAGGGAAAGGTTGCGATTTCCAATGAGCATGCCAGCGTAGATTCTGGCAGAAGTTTATAGTATCGGTGACAATGCTAACGTGGTTAGTTCTAGGGGTGGGAGAGAAGGAGAGACCTTTACTTAGTAGCGAAAGCTCGCTATTGTCGAGAGGCACGGACGAAAGGTTCACTACTTGGTTTTGGGCTTGGAGTATGGGGTGATGGGTCTGTGGCTCTTTTGGTTGGAAAACGGCTATTTTGCACGGAGATTAGGGTAGGTTGCAAAGGGTGGCAAGATCCGGTTTTGAAAGAAAGAAGGGTGGATGTTCGGGTGGGGGTGAGGGTTGTTTTAGAGGCAAGGAAAGTCCCACGGAAGAAAGACTGGATAAGAGTGGAGAGTTTTTCAAGGAGGCCCTCATGTCTTCGAGTGAGATTCCGAAGTGCCGAGGAAAGTATTTGCTTAAGTGACGGAATTGGATATGATTTTGAATAGGGACAGCAGGTTGGTACGATGTTCACTAAAAAGATAGAGGTAGTGAGATAGGGCATCACGCGTGAGTTCGGGTGATTGTTGGAATATGAAGGCGTGTAAGTTCAGTTGAAGGCTAGGAGGGATGCCAGAAAGACTTTTTATTGCAGAGGAAAGGAATTTTTATTGCAAGACCTTTGGGTATGATTCATTCATATGATCATAAGGTATGATTCATTCATGTGATCATTCGGTATGATTCATTCATATGATCATAATTTTTCACTTTTTGTGCTTTAGCTTAGATTTTGTTATCTCTCACAAAATTTCACCTCTGGCTATCTCCTCCACATTTTTCGATCAAGCAATGTAGTTTATCAGGAACAATATGGTCTATGATTCCCAATTTCGTAACCTTTACGTTTTGGTCACACGAAAGCATCCTGATTTTTCACTTACCGTTCAATCTAAGAATTAGTTGTCTCGCAAAATTTCCCCTCTGGGTATCTTCTCGACGTTTTCGGCTAAAGGTTGCCGTATTTTACGAATCATATTGATTAAGATTCCCAATTGCGTGTCATTTACAGTTAAGGCACAGAAACACATAATAATTTTTAACTTTTCGTGTTTTACCGAACATTTTTTTTGCCTCGCAAAATTTCCCCTCCGGTATCTTCTCGGCGTTATTCGACCAAGCGTGGCGGTTTCTCTAAACATTAGGTCTATGATTCCGAATTGCGTATCATTTCAGGTTAGGTCACACGAACACATCCTAATTTCTTAATTTTCGTGTTTTAGCTAAAATTTATTAATTTCTCGCAAATTTCCATCTGGGTATCTTTTTCGAAGTTTTTCAGCCAAACGTTGCAATATAACCCGGGATAAACATGGAGTGAGGAACTCGGAATGGCTATCAAATTGGGCTACTTTATATGCATGCATGCGGAGTTAATGCAGCCAATATTGGAAGTGGTTAGGGTAATTCATTGAAAAGGCAGGGAATTATATAGAGTTAAGGGAAAAAAGGAAACGGTGGTGAAAGAAAGAGAATGGAACAGTCTCGGAGACATAACAGTTTCAGGCTTAACTTTGTGTAATTCTTTCTCTCCTGTGTTCGTCTTTTATGTGTCTCTATGCCTTTTTCTTATGTCTATTTCCATGTGAATGAATATTTGTTCGCCATCTGGCGGGTTTTCGTGTTTGAATGTGTGTATATATAAAAATATATATATGTATGTATGTGTGTAGGTCGCGGTAGTCCAGGGATTGAGCGTTGGATTACTGAACGGATGGCCCGGGTTCGATTTCCGGTCAAGCCTCCCTGGACACCAGCAGCTCCACCCAAGCTATGTGATTTTTCGGGAATAGTACTGGGTGACCTGTACCATCACCTATCAAACCGACTTTCGGGTTGATTACGGTGTTTATGGTTTTATATATTATAAATATATATATCTTATATCTTATACGGATTACGGTGTTTATGGGAAAATATATACACACATATACATATATATTTCTATATATTAAACGGATTTTACTTTTTTTTATATTTTTAACTTTCATTGCCCTAAGTTTATCTATTAAACTTCCTGTCAGTCTCAATAATATTTATTCTCAATGTTGTGCAAATTCAATAGAGAAAAACTTTTTTCTCGCTTGAAGAACAAAATAAGTTGATGGATAAAAAACGAATGCAGAAAGAGAACGGAACGTTAGTAGGGGGTCTACTCCCTTGGAGTAGACCCCCTAATTTAGTAGGAAATTATTAATTGGGGGGGAGGGGCAAATTATTAGGATGGAAAGCCAACACGATCTAAGAATTGCATGAAAGCTCATCTGAGAGTAAAAATAGGAAAGAATAAAATTCTAAACTTTAACAATAAAATCTTTTTAGCCTACTAAGGTGACGCTGAAATGCGTGGAATTAAAACACCATAGTGAGTTCTAGGTAACTAGTCTCATATAATGCGGAGAAAAGGTTGTAAATTGATCGAAAACGGGAGATTGACCTCCCGTAACGACAAATGCTTTTATCTCCTATGTACTCTCAGATAAATTTCTCTTGGTAACTCGAATACGGTCGGACAGCGATACATAAAAGGAAATGCTAGACATGGAGATGAGAAGGTCAATGTTCAGAACACAGTTCCCATTCTGCAGACTGACCTTGCTCTCCTTACGGGAATGCGTTTCGGGAATTCCTTCTTGGAAAAATATCCGGAATATTACGTCACCACATCAATTTCTTCACAAAAATTTCATCAAATTACTTTCCATCAGTGGCACTTTTGACTCAGTTACTTCTTCTCACTACTGCGTTCGCGTGGTACTTCAATTATGTATTCTAATTGAACTGATGTTCAAAGCGTTTATAAGAGTTTTTGTAAGAGAAAAGATGAGAAAATGAAACTATAGCAGTAAAAGATGTGAATTAAACATCAACAGGCTTCCATTTTCTTCACGCCGTTCCTTTTCGGGGTATGCAAAGTAAAAAAAAAGCTTCATTTGAAGATATTTCAATACTCTTTATGACTGAATTAGAGGCAAGTCATTAAAGATATACATGAGGGGAGAGTGCAAAAAATGAAGTACCAAAGTACGAAAAATAATATTTTTGATTGATTTGAGAGGAAGGGGTAAAACAATAAAGTCAGATTAAATATGGCCAACCTTCCGAGGTGAGAAATATTCAGGATCTGTTTTCAATGGAGAAATCTCAGGAACAGAAGAGTATGAATGAAAACACACTTGAATGTGACGGAGGTGAATTAAGTATGCAAGGAGGAAGTTTAAGGAAGAAATTGATGAAAATTAAATTTTGACAGATGACACGAATAAAACACCGGTTTGTGACTTCATAGGCGAACGCGCATTCTGACCTTACACCCGCTGTACGTAATTGTACATAACTATAGATATCAGTAGTTACTATACACGTATATAGCAAAGACCGCAATCGCATTCTATTTCTGGAGCTAAATTTGTTCATAGAAACATCGTTATTCAATCGCTGTTTGCTCGATTTTCAGTCGTCGAATGTATTTCAAAATAATACTTCATAAACTCGCAACTATAGCAAAGAACGGCGCCGGACATTTCCACACTGCACAGGAAGTGTGTTGGCCTTAAAGGATAGTGTTAAGTACGGTGGAGGATCCTGGATACAATTTCGCACGTTTCCTTCGAATACTACCCAAGTAATGTGATTATCTAAGAACCAAAACAGGACTAGGGATCTCGGGCTACACAGGGTATCTTGTATGTGCCATTTCCACACGCCATAGGCATTAGGAAACAGATCCACCCTCACAACTAGAATCGAATTTCGGGTTGAAAGATAGTTTTTTATTTGAAAATGTATGTTTTTTATGCAGAATTGCATTGAATTCGCGTGATTCAATTGTACATTGTCCTCGTAAATCAATAAATTAGGATCGCTCTTCCTAAAAAAACCTAGGAAATAGCTTGTGGAGGAAAGACTGAAGCTTAAAGGAAATGTAGGCCCGTTTCACTGGCAAATTCGTTTAAAACAATGTACCGCCCGTCCACTCATACCACGTCACGTCACGTGGAAGCCCACATCGTTGCGCAAGATTAACTCTCAGTGTCAAATGGAGGGTGAACGTATATGACCGCGGGTCAACACAATGACACCACACGGGGGGTAATGGCTACGTCATTGAAACCAACTCTCCCGCGACGCCTCCGCCTATTCGAGCGGTCAGTCCGTTTATCTCGTAACCCCCAGCAGAGAAAAGCGATAGCCCGCGACTGACCTCGACGAATCTAGAGTGGCATTCGGCAATGAGAATGGCAAAAGAAACTTTACTGCTGTAAAACCGATTTCATAGCGTAGCGTGTTAAATCTGAGCAGAGATATTTTTTTGAAAAGTGTACCCATGCTAATGCGAAGTCCTCAATTCACGCTCCCATTTCCAAATCTGCGGTTAATTTTAGCGAAATGAAACATTTCTTGTGGTGAATAAATGAACCGCCAACATTTCTTACATTTTTTAAGGATGTTATTAAACATTATAAAAATGTACCTAACCGAATTCTACAGAAATCATTATTCATCCTTTAAATTTTCAGCACAATGACCTCGTGGCGGAAAAATTGACTACTCCTCATCGCTTACTAAATTAGTCATTATCCTTTTCGTTATGGAAGACTAAAATAAATAAAACGGCATATGCTTAAATTAGTAGAGCACGAAGTGAAATTACGTATTAATAATTGTTGTTGATATTTTGTCGACTATGATTGCAGTAACATAATAAATATGAAGAATATTTGAGACTTAGAACAGTTAAGAGAAAAAAAATTTGCACTTTTCCACAGATTTGAATCTGTGGAAAAGTGTAGGTTTTGCTCTTCTCATAATGAAGAACTTCCACTACATCTCGCCTGAATCTGTTGAATATATTAGAACAGTTGCTACCCTTACTACTGCTATGCCCCGCTTCAGCCGACATGAGGCGGTCTCTTTCTGAAGTTCCGTAACTGGAATGTAGTATCATTATCAAGGAAACGTTCTACGGAGGGATTAGAAATCGCGATAAAAATGATGAGCACATGATAAAACGGCACGATATTATAATACAGGGAGGGAGAATTCGACCCAGCTACTTTCGTTTTGCATTACCTACACTGCAAAAAAGTCTGTTACCATTTTTCGTTAGTTAAGATTAGAGTTATAGATAGTATATGTAGCTAGCTAGAGATTATCCGGGATTAATTTCTTTCAAGTTGTTTATTCGACTTAGATGCAAATGTTTTCTTGATTTTCCATGCATTAGTTTAACATCGTTCACTTTCATATATATCAGGAAAACAGTAGATTTACTTCAGTATAATCACTATTTTTTTTTTAAGTATACCCTAAGGTAAAAAATATTTCATGAGCTACCTGGACTAGAAGAATTAATTTTTGTGAGCTTCGTAGGCAGAATACAAGTACTTTCCATTTCAAATGATTAAACGAAGCAACTAATCACTGAAGAATTTTCTATGGCCATGGAACAAGTTTGTGACAACAAACGAGAATTAGTTCCTTTGATTATTATCCACCCAAAAAATTATTACATCTCAACAAAACTATGATCTCTTAAGTGGAACATGAAAGCGCGAACCTCAAGTGGAGGAGAATATTCCCCACCGGAGTAACTGAATCGGCAGTAGTTTCGGGGATGAACAGTCAATCAATAGCATGAATTTCAATCGATCTAATCGCAAGTTTTTAAGCAACAAAATCAGCCAACTATATTTTCAAAAAATTATGTAATTTGGAATATCGTTTTAAAATAATTGCATTAATCGTTTCTTGATAATGAGAGAAAGGTTAATAGTTTTCGCAAATGACAATTCTACCGTAATTAGTGTGAATACAGTCAGTTTAGTTAACGTCTTCATTTTAACTGACAGATGCAACTTGAAGAAGAATGGAGCATGTAGGGTTTTAAATGGGCGGAGGAATTGTGTAATTGCGAGCGGAGACAAAACGAAACATATTTCTATTCGCTTGGCATTTATTTTTCATTTCTAGATGGGGTTCATTGCTATGAGCCTCGAGTCCAGATCTTTATTTAGAGAATGTCACAAGTTCTCCCATGTGTTTTCTACAAATCTCTACGTCCGAAAAACACTTCGTGGAGACAATTTTCCCCTTTCTCTCAGCGAGGACATCTCATAAGTAAGATACTATTTTTAGTTCAACGGCCTCGGATGTGGATACCAAAGGTTTTCCCATTCGAACTCCAAAGCTAACGGGTAGAGAGAGTAGATGTCCCAGCAAATATCAACCATATATTTTCTTTTGAATATATAAACTGGAAAATAAGGCTTATCTTCTTATCGCGTATGCATACGGGTAGTCGAAAAATCTATATTGGATGATATATATATATGATCTATATGGTTGATAACTAAGGAAGTTGATATTGGAGTAGATAACCAACTATCATTTTGTTCATACAAGTACAGTCAAGGGGATCGG
Organism: Hetaerina titia; assembly: GCA_037158775.1. Classification (NCBI taxonomy): domain Eukaryota; kingdom Metazoa; phylum Arthropoda; class Insecta; order Odonata; family Calopterygidae; genus Hetaerina; species Hetaerina titia. The sequence continues at coordinate 51,472,909 of CM073769.1, read as the reverse complement.
GATGGTGCGGTGGCTTACCACCCACAGGGCCCGGGCTCGAATCCCGGTTCCGGCAGATATTTTCAGTAGTATCCCGATCCCTGCTTGAAGTGCTTTGTGAAGAGCACTTTGAGTGAGTAGGTCCTGCCCGTCGGATGGGACTAACCGGTTGAAGACAAGCTTGTCTTCACACAGGATATATATAACCAGTGCAGTCACATTCCTAGTTTCAATGACATATCTCCAGGTTGCTATTTTACTTTCTAAATCTTTGGCTGAAACTGAATTTTCAAAGTCACCCGAATTTGTCATTCATCCACATTACCCACTTGACCTCCGAGGGCAAATAAATTAAGTTCCGTTTTCTTGTCAAGTGGGCAGTGCGGAATGTTTTTGAGAAAAGGAATTCGTATCTCAACACGTGTAAACACAGAAACGTAGTTTGAACCCTTATTCTAGATAGAACGACCTTCGTACTGCACCGTTCTCGTACACGATAACACTAAATATACCTTTAGTATGTAACACCTGATTTGCTTGCATCATCCATCTTCAGGTCAAGATCCACTAAGGGTAGCAACCCTGCGACCCTGGTTGCCTCTTGCGGCGGTCACCGGACCAGATGTCGCCACGACTCATGAATTGGATGCGAATTTTAGCATATAAACTGACCACCAGTTTCCCATAACTTGAGCTGAGTTTTAAGAGATCCATTTTAAACTACAAGGGGTATAATAAAACTTTGTGTGCACTATATGAATCCTCATTGGGCTAAAGTGTAGTGGATATTTCTCTTGTAAGTGCAATAAAGCGTGTGCCGATTGATTGATTGTTTCTGAATTTTAATTTCAAATTTTTTTGCAGACTTCAGTTTTGTTCCAAAGTTCTCACGGGTGAACTCCCCACCTCTCCTGTGTTCGTCCTTTATGTGTGTTCCTTTCCCCTTTCTTTATATCTATTTCTGTGTGAATGAATATATATATATATATATATATATTTATTTATTTATTCATATATAACCCCGATACACTATAGTTTTAAACACTAAATTCTGTAATGACACGATAGACAGTTAAAAATATATTGAAATACCACAATGATAATTGGCATTCTGAAATAGAAGTAAATCAGTGAGCTATCAGAAAGCTAGGTGATTTCATAAAAATCGCTACATAAACGAGAGATAGCCTTCACATGTCATTGTGTCAGGTTTTCTTTTTTCTGGAGTTTCATCTCCAGCAGTGTCTTGGGATTTGTCTAAGCTAGACTTACTCGCAATCTGTACATGTCTCAGACTGCTCAAGTGTGAGTGGCAGACGGAAAATCGGGATGGACAGTGTTAAAAACAGGGATAGACCGATCACCTGTACTTTTCAAAGTATATGTGGAGAAATTGGTTAAGGAGGCATGTTAAGAACTGGAGATAGGAATGAAAATCAGACTATCCATGAAATCAATTAGGTTTGCGGATGATCAGGCTTTAATTTATCAGCCAGCCGAGGGCTTGCAAGCATTGATGAGCGCATTAGAAATTCAATGCGATAAGTATGGGACGAGAATCAATGTAAAGAAAGCAAAGGTTGTGCCATTTTCGAGAAAGAGGAAATCTCAGTTAAATAATAAAATAAGAGATAAAAAACTAGAGCAGGTGGAATGGTTTACCTATTTCGTAAGTGTTTTGGACCGACATGGCCAAATTAGTAGAGATGTAAGAAGAAGAATCGTGTTAAGCAAAGAAGATTTCTAAAGGAAAAGGGAAACGGTGACTGGGATGTTTTATGAAGGATGTTAAGAAAAGACGTTACAATTGATTTGCAGCTTGGTTTTGCAGTGTGCAAAAACGATGGTCATTGAAGCAAGACGATAGGCGTGTAGTGGAAGGTTTTGAAATGTATGATTGGAGAAGGATGGAAATGGTGAAGTGGAACGAAAGGAAAGCAAACGAGTAAGTGCTTAATATGGTGGGGAGGAGAATTAATTGTTGAGAGAGACCAAAGGAGTCAGGGGAAGTGGCTGAAGAACATTTTGATTGGCCATGGAATGTTGAATACTGATATACAGAGGAGAGAAAGTTAGGTAAACAAGGAAGTGGTAGAACTAGGATGGGCATATTGGACGGAATGGAGGGTGGAAGAAAGTATTCGGAATTGAATAGGGTTTTATTGTAGTTTTAGATGGCAGGCTGTTTTGTAAAATGAGGCTAGGAAATGTATAGGTGTACTTCTTTAATGTATTTCTCCATTTAAAACCTATTCTGAACCTATTTTTTTAATAAAAATAGTAATAACTTTGATTATGTAATTAATCTTCCAAATCAAATAATGGAGTGACCTTTCTAGTTTAAAATTCCTTATTCTCAAGCAAGAAGAACTATCACATTTGCCGTAGTTTGCGCTCTCCTACTTAAACGTTGAGCTGAGCTAATTCCTTCTCAACTGCCATTTATATTAGTTTTATTAAGATTCCTTTTTTATCACACATTCCCGGAAAATTTTCTTTCATGAGATCAAAATTATTACAATCTCTCTTCCAGGTGACAACTTCAGTTCAAAGTATATCAGCAAAAACTGTTGTCTTTTATAGTATAATTTTCTTTATTCTTATTTTCGCACTAAGCCTGGCCCGGTTCCGTTCAAATCTTTGATTTCGGAGTGGTCCCACCCACGAGTGGTTTTAATGTTCCTGTTTCAAGGTTCTGTAACCCACATACCAATACGCTGTAGTATATAGGCCAATTTTGAGATAGCAATGTCTGGTTTTATGAGTTGATTTATTGAAGAGACTAGTGGTTATTTTTTCGAATTATTTGATTCCCTGTTTACTCTAATGCAATAACTTAAAAGCATTAAAATCCAACAGCGACGACGTTGTTTCAATTCACCGAATGCAATTTAAATTCTTTTCCTAAGTTGACATTTGTACCCAGCCTACGGAAAATTAGCAGTTTATCAATGAATCCACTAATTATTGAAGTTAAATCATCAAATACCTGTACCTGTAGAAGTGACGACAAAAACGTGTAATGGTACTTTTATTCTGGCAAGCCATTTAATAAAGTATAACATTGACGCATATGTATTATACTTGAATGGCGAAGGAAACGGGTGGAAAATCACACCTCGTACATAAATATAAAGTACACGTAAATAAATATCTATATCTCTATATGTGTGTGTGTGTGTATATGGGTCACGGTAGTCCAGGGGTTAGACTACTGACCGGAGGGCCCGGGTTCGACTCTCAAGCAAGCCTCTCTGGGGACCTGCAGCTCCACCCAAGCTATGCGTTTTTTTAGATATGAGCGAAGCGAGATTTTCAGCATAAGGGCGGAAGTCTATGATAAGGGGATGGATACAAACAGCAACTCTATAAGATAATTTGTTATAATACAGCCATAGTTTCGAAGCAAAGCATCATCAGGTAGCTATACATTCCACAAAGTTTCTCATATGCAGGGTGTACCTGTATATTGGGTGACAAAGGAGGAGGGAGGGAGGGAGGAAGGTGGAGGGGTAGAAGAGAGGAGAAAAGCAATTTCGTGAGTTTCTCAATTACTGCGTGTGGTTGGGGAGAAAGGGAGGATGGCGTGGGGTGGTCATACATACACACTGTTCTCGCAAAAAGGTAGTAGCCCACTTCCGGCCATTAGGTTGGGGTTTGGTGTGGTAAGGAAAGATTAGCAAAGCCACTTACAGAACATAGGAAGACAGAGGGGAACTGGATGGGTACACATGACCACTGATGACATGGCATTCCTTAAATTTCAAACATTGTAAAATGTCCTAACTCCTCTAAAGCATCAACTATGGGACCTTTCTTCCCGTGGATAAAATTTTCGGTACGAAGCTGCTGTCATGTTGTTAACCGGCAGGGGTTCAACGAATTGGGAACTCTTTTATCGTGCGTGAAGCATGCTTGGAATTCTTGTATACTTGCTTCAAAATTTCAATCGGTTTGTCCGATGTGGACAGCATTACAATCAGGGAAATAGTGTTTATAAACTCTAGTTTTTTTTGTAATTAGTTTATGTTGCCTTTGGGCGAGCTATTGGAGATTAAAATTTGTTGTCTCCGGCGTAACTTTATGGAATTTACACCCGGGCCGTGCTTTTTAATAAAGTGTGTGGAATTACAAAGTCAATAATTTCATTTCAATCTATTGGAGATTATTGTTTTGATGTGTCAGTTGGTTGCAAAACGCCGCCTTGAGTTTGTTTTTGGAGGGCAATTATTGTTTTGCATGAGTAAGAGAGATATGACCGAGCAAGAAATCCTTCTCTATCGGTGTTTGTCTATTGATTTGATCTACTTGATCTGTTCTTTAGAATATCACTTTCTGAGTTACTAAGGTTCGTTTATTGCATCAACTGTTGTGTTCTCCCCATTGCCATTATTGACTACCATTTGCTTTAGCACTTGTATGTTGTTACATTCATTGAGGTACGCCGTTAGACTTTGCATATAGTGGAAAGCCACTATTATTTTTGTGAATAATGATGTTTGCATTAGGCAAGGATGATTTGATCGGAGTAACAGTCGAACCCGTCTTCCCTCACATCACCCTTGTTAACCGACAAGGATGGAGAATCTATAAAATGTATTGTCGCCTGATCATGATACTCTGTATTGAAAGCATGGTCATGTTACGATTGTAATGAATTACCTTGTGGAACTGCAGTTTCAATACCATTATGATGAAGGAATCCCGAGTGGAGCCTACTACATTTTTTTCAAAAATTCAATTTTCATCGGCTTTTTGTTCAGCTGATAAGTTTCACCATGATTAGCTCATATTCCAGGAACCTTATAAAAGACGTTATACAATTAAAGAAGGAGGAGGATACTCCTAATACGGTTATGCAGAATAATAACAGAGTTTCAGATTCAGTTTTATATTGAGACTGGTGTCTTAATACAGCAGCGTAATTTCATGAAAGTGGAACTCAACTCAGTCTCGGCGTCAAATACGTGAGGCGAATCAGTTTCTGTGACGTTAGCTTGGCCGCGGCTAGACCTAATGGCGCCATTAACGTCAAGAATTCTTCGCCGGCCCTCTCTCTCTCCCGCAGCGCCCCACCCTACGACTCGCTCGATCTATATTCTTCGACGAGAGTCAGCTCGAAATGCAGTGTCAAGTAATCCGTCGACGCTAGGGGCAACGTCACGAATCACGTTTCGACAGTACGCCCTTAAAGTAGATATCCAGAGGAAATTTTCATTTCCCCAGATCTTCGACACCCTTTGAGCCCGACTAGATCTAAGGACTTTTAATTGACCAAACAAGGCGAAACTGAGATCTTAAGATAGCCTGATAACTTATAGCATAACTGTTTTCTAAAACAGAGAAGAGGATTGGCTGTTCCTCGGAATGTTTCGTGAAAACGTCTCCATTTTATTTTGAGTATGTTATCACATCAGGTTGATCGTATCCCTTCAAAACATGATTTTTCGTAGTCATATGTTTTTGTAACCGTTACAATTTTGTACTATGACGTTATCTATGTCTTTGCGTTTGCCAATACCCTTCAAGACTGTCGGAACACTAAGCTACGGGGCTCATAAATGTACTCATTAATTAAAACTTTAAAATTAAAGAGCGAAAGTATGAGTGAGCATCTGCTGTAAACACTTTTAGTGTTGTTAGGCGATATAATATATCCTTTGATTTTCGGAATATTCGCAACTTTCGCAAACTTTTCAAAATCACACTTTTATAACTGTGCATTTATTTGGCGTCGTTTGTCAAATCATATAATAATGTCATAAAATAACGGAAAGATGCATACTTCACGCCAATCGTACTTTGGGGGTATGCCAAAAAAACTTGCCATTTACATGCACGACAATATGATGGATCAATATTTATGTCACGCACTGGCAACGAGTTATATGGATTTTATTTGAGCTATTGTGTACATATGCCAGCCACTGATTTTAATTATCAGCAATATTCCTTTCAAAACAGGTTTTACACTACAACGAAGGCATTTTAATACGGTAATAGGGACCAAATGAACAAGAAAAATCGTATTTTGAAGAGAAGCCATTTTGTTGAGTGCCATATAATTGAAATGTACAAATCAATAAATACTATCTACATTTCCTGCAAAAACTATATCGGTGTGGACACCCGTCTGGTCAAGAGATATGCTTTGCTCTTCTAAAGATTTTTGTTGGTTTACATAACTACAGGAAAGTACCAAAAGTCATTGAGGTTTCAATGAGTTTGACAGAAGACAAAGGAAGATGGAAAATATTTTTAATTAATGAGTACATTTATAAAGCAAATAAATGATTCCGGCGGTGTGAGAAATGTTGGCAGTGCATGTCACATTGTTGAGTAAATGTCAGGCCCGTAGCTTAGTGTTTAAACAGTTTTGAAGGCTATTGGCAAAGGTAACGTCACAGTTAATTGTAAAGGTTACAAAAACATATGAGCTACATTAATCGTATTTTGAAGAAATACCATTTTGTTGAGCGCCATATAATTCAAATTTACGAATTAATACATACTATCTACATTTCCTGAAAAATAATATTTTGGTGACCATGTTCATGCAATAATTTTAGCCATTACGCAGGACTAGTGCATATACTTCAGTTTTCGAAGAGTAAATAAAGGTACAGATCATTGTAACTTTAAATATGGTTAATGTCAGAAAAATTAAGTCAAAGCAATACATATATTCATGCAATCAATAATGAAAATTGACCACAATAATAAATAAATTAAATCATTCATCAGAGAAACCAAATGTAAAACCTAAATTTTCATTTTCGTCCGAAAGTTTCGAACACTTGTGAATTTTAATGGGATATTTAAGCTGTCTAGAATCAAACTCAACACTTTTAAAGATGGACAAAGAAGAGCTGCATCTCTTGTGATTCCCTAACATGGGCAACAAAATGTTATTTTAAGGATTAAACTACGTAAGACTACTTCTCTCGATAGAGATGATAACGAATTTCAGCAAAATAAGAATAGAACTATTCCATAGCGACTCCAGTTAGTTGGTATATCGGTACATCCATACCATCCATAATTATCAATACTACCTGAACAATATTGCTTTTCCCCTTCACTTCAGAAAAACATTCGCATATATGTCACTTTTCCATATTTGTGTGATCTAACATAAAAATAAAGCATTGTTTAAATAGACAATATGAAACAATGTCTTCGAGCTTCATCATGAACATCATGTTTTTCCTATTTTCATTTCTATTTTCTATCTGTGATTTTAATTATTTATCAAATTTGCCAAATTAAATTATTGAAAACAAAACCGGAGAATGGATGAAATCTCCATTGTATGTCTTTAGAAAATTATCGAATTCCCTGTTACCTGACTGGAAAGAGGCAACAAATTTCGAAAATGACGCTAATTATGGCTCTTTATATTTTACAACACTCAAAAGACTTTCCTTACTTTTTGCTACATAATACTGCGGAAGACTGTTAAGAGGTTGGAAAAGAATTATTGTAAAATTAGTCGTAAAAAGTTGCTGTTACAGATTAGACTGATTAGAAATCACTATTTCGATTACTAACACTATATTTTTCTTAACTTTAAAGCAAAATCGCATTGAATATTCATTTTTGTTTGTAAAGAAATTACTAGAATTTCCACCATTTGCATCAGAGAATTACTAAATGTTTAACTATCATATCGGAGTCAATAAATCTAATGCTGAAAACTCCACTTTACTTTTCCTATTTTTACAATGCCACAATTTCAAAGTGCAATGCTAATTAGCGGATGACTCCGTTTAAGTTACTGTCGCGGCATCTCCCGCAGTTGCTTTGAATTTTCCTATCTTGTTACAGAGTACGTTGGTCGAATATTTTAAGTTGAAGAACAGATACTACTACAATATTTCCTTGAATTATAGTATAAGCGCCTAAAATAATTTCAAATTTGTTTCATTAAATAATAAACTGTGGATTAAATCCAATCAAAATATACCCCCAGAAGATCACTGCGATAATACCCGTTTAAATGGATATTATAACTTTTGTTATAGCCTACCAAGTGAATCTACTACACTTATGAAGCATAGAAGTGTTCAAAATATGAAAAGAGTTGCAAAATAAGGTCAGTTGATCAGCCATAAATCTAAATATTACCACAAAAAACGGAGTGCGAACGTCGGCGTTCATGACCTTCACTAATTTAAATATGCCGCTCAAGGCGAAACGAAAAACAACAGAGAAGGTTCATCAAAAAACCCTGGAATTATGCTAAAATGAAAATTGTTTCTTTAATATTATCATATGGCCCTAGTTATTGATTTTTATATTTATTAGCGCATAAAGTTTATGTTCATGCTTTAATTGTCTTGAAATCTCAGACCTTTGAAATTGCGCCATAGCTCTTAAGGCTTGGGTTCTGGATTGGCCAGAAATTAAAGAAGAGGCAACAAAATCATCGTGCGCAGTACTGAGGACGTGATTCCGTCACCAAAGTTCGTATGGTGTTGTTCATTTAAGGTTGAAGATTGGTCACATCCGGCAAGCGCATAGTCGTCTCGCAGTTAAAAATCCACAAGCTTAAGTCCTAGCTAATTTTGTGTGTGCGTGTGTTCCCATTCATTGTTAGTGATCATGGTGATGAGTCTGCAATATAGGATCAACCCAATATATTATTCAGATTATTCTGATACGAAAACTTTCGAATAACACACACTTTCATTATTTCTTCGAGTCACATTGTATATAACAAGTATTATAATAGATTTTATTTATCCGAGTGACACCTTTATGACCGACAGTTTTTTCAGTAGTAACTTCCTCATGGATTTAATCGCCAATGTAAGTATGGCATTATTAATCGCGACTGTGAACACTACGTAAATGGGGGAAGACAGCTGCTGCATATGAATAATTGAATGTGTAATTTGATTTTTTTGCAGTATCCTTTAGTTAAATCCTTCCTAGCTGGATCGTTCTCTGGAACTTTCTCCACAATAGTTTTTCAGCCTTTGGATTTGGTTAAAACCAGGCTTCAAACTCCTGTTAATGCCTCCATTGGGTAAGTAACGGAACTGCTTATTCTTGAATAGTATTTCTAATGCTTGGTTTCGGGAAATATATGACACGATAAAAATTTCCCTCTGCTTTTGTAACAGGACGAACCAATCAGCAAGTATGATTACAATTTTCGGAAAAATTTTAGAAAAAGATCATCTTCCAGGTCTATGGAAAGGCATAACGCCGGTAAGAATCTCTTTCATTATTAAACTTGTCATTTGGCTGTGCTTTTCTAAATAATCATTTTTAAGTAAATATTTGTTTTCTGTGATCTAGTCTATCGCACGAGTAATTCCAGGAGTGGGTCTCTATTTTTCATCGCTTCATTGGCTTCGCTCTTTTACCAGCAAAGGCTACGAAAGTGAACCTGGTGCTTTTGAAGCCGTTGCCCTAGGAATGGCAGCTAGATCTATTAGTGGCATTTGCCTCATTCCTATGACTGTTATAAAAACTCGTTTTGAGGTAAGTCATTAGTTATTCGATTGAAAAGTTTTGAATCAATGGTGTGGATAAGAGTATCATTCTATATATGGCTATAGTGTTAAGAATATTTGCTAGAGGAGTTACTCCTAAGAGATCTATTGGTGCCGTGTTATTCAGGTTACCTTTTTTATATTATTTTTCCCAAGGTTGAGATATCTAACTAATATTCTGCCTATTATTTTATCGTATTAATTCTTTGATAAAATACATTATTTCCGAATGATTTCATATGAGGGTTACACGTGTTAATGTTTTAGCAAATTGATGTAACCTGTTAATGGCCCAATAAATTGCTTCTTGTAAAAGTTGGATCACTTAATTAAAGTGAGTCCATATTTACTGTGCATGAACCCAAATATCAACTGCTGCGTTAAAGGTTACGATAGTCGTTTTAATCCTCGGTGGGAAAATTGTGAAAATACAGCTGTGAAGTTAGCATATGTTAGTCAACAATTTGGATTAATTTAGATTTTAAAAGTATTCACAACATTTGCAGTTGGTTTATTAGAAATTAAAAATTGCATTCACATTACTTTAATGTACCTGTCAATGATACTCCTATATGCATCCATGTAAGTCTACTAACTAGAGACTGAAAATCCTGAAATATGAGTCGCTGAAATATATTTTTATTCAACATTAATACATGTTAGTAGCAAAGAAGGGTTATTGATCAGTAAAAGGTTTCTGAAACTCACACACCCACATCAGTGCTTGTAATTGCATTAACTATTAATTGCATCACATATAATTAGAACTTAAATGCGAATTGGGAAACCACAAAAATAATTATAATTTAGCCGTAGATAAAATTGAAGCATTATTTCAAGCCATATGCAAGTGGAAAAGTTTAAAGATGGAAGGTTAAGGGAAAACTGTAGTTAATTGTTAAAAGTAAAAGGTTTTCATGAGATTTCTGTAATATGTGTTAAAAGCTCATTTAATGTTTCTTTTCAGAGTGGAGTTTATCAGTATGGCGGTGTGGCACAAGCATTCAAGACTATATATCGCAATGAAGGTGTTAGAGGCCTGAGTTGTGGTTTACTTCCAACCCTTTTTCGTGATGCACCATTCTCAGGATTGTACCTAATGTTCTACACTCAAACAAAGGCAGCTATTCCTGCAGGTATTTATTTACCTTGTGTTTAGTTCACATTGATTATATTACCCATCATTTTTCTTAGATTTTCTTGGATTTTCTTGTCACACTGGTGGCATTACCTTCCCACCTCCACCTCCCTCCATTGAAAGTGTAAGACAATTTTTCAGGCACTGTGCATGCAATGACGCCATGTACATACTTAATAAATCAAAGCAGAAGAGCATTTTTCATTCATCATGGTATTCCTCTTGAGCAAGAACCAACAAACTTAAAAATATTTTACCTACCTGGTATAAAGCCATATTTAGATTAAACATATTATACATGCAATTAAATCATCAGGTATTGTCATGGCTTTATAGTTGTTATGTTAAAGAAGGTTCATTGACAGTATTTAATATTGCATGTAATGATTTTTAAATTAATTTTGAAAGGTAGAAAAATCTGAATCAATAATACATATATTTATGAGATATTCATTCATGTAGGATTGATTTATGTGCTGTAATTTTTGCGTGTCTCTGTTAATCACTTAGTTGCTGTCAATCCTTGGCGTCATGTCTTTGATTTACATATATTTTTATGAAAAGTATGTATTTGTTTTTTTTTATTACCTGCAGATTGGATGAATTCAAATGCCAATGCTCCTATCCACTTCTCCTGTGGTGTTGTTGCTGGCCTGCTGGCATCTTTTGTTACCCAACCTGCTGATGTTCTGAAGACGAAAATGCAGCTTTATCCTGAAAAGTTCAATGGCATTGTTGATGTCATTTTCTATGTTCACAAAGTAAGTTATTATTCAAACTCAGAATTATTTTTTTCTCATTTTTTAATTGATAACCAGGTACTACTTGGTATTGTAAATAATGAAAAATGTGTAATCACCACATTCATAGGTCATGCATTATTGGATTTGGAACCTATTACAGTTAAAATGGGAAACATTTTGTCATAAGCATTAACTAGTGTCAAATTTTCCTGTTTATTTTTAGTATGACATTATGACATTTGGCCTTAGGACCAGTCACATTTTATAAATTATACCTAGTGATGTTAAAGTAAATTCATGTGAAAATATAGTTACAAATATTTGAGATGATGTCTATTAAAGGATCATCTTACAGTAACCTTCATTTTTCAATTTAGCAGTAGTCCACTGGGCTAGGGTAGGGTTTTGATTGACCCTGCATTACTGTGCTTGTATGACCTGCCTCACATGATGTAATATATTCTCAAACCTCGTACTGCTCATTATACAAACTTGTTCTTTAGCTCTGCATACTTTTGATCTCCCTTATCTCAGTACCTCATGTAGTCACTTACTCTGCATTCTTTGAATTTATACCAACATCATTATCTCTTCCTGTACCATTCCTAAAACATTGTTTGTTTCACTTTTTGTCTATTTTATTTTTTCATTTCTACTCTGTACCCGCATGTAACTATGCTTACACTATTGATTCAATGACTAAGCCTACATGTAATACTAAAATAGTCTTCAATAGGTTTTTCTTTACATCTTTGCTTATGTTTTCCGTTAACAACTCTTGCATCTTTGTAAATGCTTCTTTATCTGACTAAATCCTTTTTATGTTCTTACTGCTTTGCCAAGTTCTTCTAAAACATTCTAAATAAGTAAATGTGTGCAGGGTCGCACCCAAAAGTGGTAGGACTGATTTTTTTACAAGAATTTTATTGACGACATACTTACATCGACTTAATAATCTTCAAAGTATGCTCCTTGAGCTGCTACACACTTAGTATAACGTTGCTCCCATTCCTTGTACGCCCGCTGGAAATTTTCTTTGGGGATGCAGTTGATGACCCTCGTCGAAGCCTCTTGAACGGCCTTTATCGAGTCAAAATGTGGCAACGCCGTATTTGGCCAGGAGCTGTCTGACGACGAGCATGCCATGGCACGGCGCGTTGTCATGATGAAGCACCCAGCAGTTTACGATGGCCGGTCAGACTCTTTTCACACGTTCTCCGAGGCGGGTGAGCACCTGCACGTAAAAGTTCGCATTCACAGTCTCACCTGGTGGGACAAACTCCTTATGAACCACTCCATGACGGTCAAAAAACACAATCAACATCGTTTTGATTTTTGATTTGCTCATGCGAGCCTTTTTTAGACGTGGGGACGCGGAAGTGTGCCATTCCGCGCATTGTCTTTTCGTTTCGGGGTCATATTGAAAAACCCATGTTTCATCACCAGTTATCACACTGTCCAAACAATTTTCATCTCAGTGCAAATTGGCTTACACTTCTTCGGAAATGCGCACACACGTTGCCTGTTGGTCGACACTCAGAATTTTCAGCACCATTTTGGTGCACACCTTGCGCATGGCCAAATCCTGTGAAATAATGCGTTGGACATTGGATGCAGACGGACCCAACTGGTCTGCAATTTCTTCACTGGTTACAACTGGCAACATCTTCACTGGTCTGTGTTCAGCAGTGTCCTCACTCTGTCCACATTCGGGTCGGTTCTTGCCGTCGGTGGCCGTCCGGAGCGATGGCCGTCTTCAACGAGCTCCCTACCCTCTTTAAACAGCTTGTGCCACTGTGGAATGGCTTAAGGCAGTGTCCGCATAAGCCTGCTTGATCATATCGAGGGTCTCAATTGCCGTCTTCCCGAGTTTTGCACAAAACTTCCTGGAATAACGTTGCTCTAAATTCAAATTCATTTTGTTTTTCGACAAGGACAAAAAACTTGCTTCACAAAAAAGTGTCCTCACTCAATGACAGCCCGCAGGTGACTGAGGTTGGTGTTGGTCTGTTGCTAAGAGCCCCCTCCACCTTATCCTGCCAGGCAGACCCCCTCCACCGCTCTGTTCGCGCCAGAGAAAATCAGTCCTACCACTTTTGGGTGCTACCCTGTATATATTGTTTATTTCTACAGACTTTAATGATTATTCTAGCCATCCTGTTTCTTGAGAATCTCATTGCCATCATGTTCTTAGGATTAACAAGGCCTTCAAATTTCTTCCTACAGCTTTCTCTCTTCCTCTCCATGCCTTTGTTCCTTTTCCTTCCCATCTATTTTAATTTTTCCATCCTTCTCCACATCCATATCTTAAATCAAAATTATTTGAGAACTATCTACTTTAAAATTGCTAAAATGTGGTTGTTTATTTATTCATTCACAAGAAAGTGTTAAATTCATTTTTCAAAATCTTTATTTAGTTGAGATTTTTATGAGAATTTGGAGTTCATTTGGTCGTGGCTAATAAATTTATAGATTATGGCTGTGTTGTTGTCATTTGCATTTTCAAAATGTGAGATTATATTTTTGTATACTAGTATGATACCGAAGTACGACCCATATTTTCACTGTGAAAGAAATGAGTAAAACAGTCTATCCTTTTTAATCTTGTTGTTTACATACGAGGGTCATCCGGAAAGTAGTACCCGTTCGTGAAATAAAGACACAAAAGTAAATATTAACAAACATAAAAAATTTTATTTGAAAGAGGATACTTTAAACTACTTCTCAACATAATCTCCAAGCAAATTAAGGCATTTGTCATAACGTGTGACAAGTTTCTGTATTCCTGCTGCATAGTCCTTCGCCGCCAGCTCATTGAGATACAGGGTCACTCCTTCTTTAAGTTCTTCATCGCTGTCAAATCTTTTTCCTGCAAAAAAGTCTTTAAGCTTTGTAAAGAGATGAAAATCTGAAGGGGCCAAGTCCGGGCTATACGGTGGATGGTCGAAAGTTTCCCATTTGAATTGCTGCAAAAGTTTTTGTGTTATCCCAGCTGCATGAGGCCTGGCATTGTCATGAACGAGAATGACACCAGTAGACAATAGACCTCGCCGCCGATTTTGTATTGCCCGCCGCAATTTCTTTAATGTTTCACAATACGCATTGGCATTAATAGTGTCTCCACGGGCCATAAAATCAATAAGCAATACACCTCGTCGATCCCAGAAAATGGTTGCCATGAGTTTCCTGGTGGACAGAACTGTCTTGAATTTTTTTGGTTTGTTTGGTGAATGAGCATGATGCCACTCCATTGACTGTCGTTTACTCTCAGGTGATGCACAACAAACCCATGTTTCATCACCAGTAATTATGCGAGTCAAGAAAGAGTCTCCTTCATCAGAATAACGTCCCAAAAACGTCAGTGCTGCAGCCATACGCTTGGTTTTGTGCTCATCTGTAAGCATGCGAGGGACCCATCTTGCACAAATTTTTGCATAATGCAGATGGTGTTTAACAATTTCATGAACAATTGTTCGAGAAACATTGGGAAAATGCTCACAGATGTCATCAATTGTGACGCGCCGATCGTTCCTCACGAATTCGTCAACTGAGCTCACCAGTTGGTCTGTAATGACAGACGGTCTCCCCGAACGCTCATCGTCGTGTGTGTTCCCCCTCCCCATGTTGAAGTCGTCCATTACATTGTCTCCATACACCTCCTTTAATTGGCGATGAATATCACATGGGCGAACGTTTCTTGCATTGAGGAATTTAATCACTGCCCTCACTTCACAACTGGCGGCGTTCTCAATTTTTTTAAACATTGTAAACAATCACAGAAACAACACAGGCAATGCTAGCGTCACGCAACTTGGCTCAGAGAAGGCAGACAAGCCACTGAAGCTATCTGACCTCGTCCAGCGGCTACTCGCGTCGTCAGCACTTCATGCAGCACGAACGGGTACTACTTTCCGGATGACCCTCGTATAAATCAGTGAATTCAACGTTCCATCCAGTTTATGGTGGGTCAAAAATAAGATTCTAGACTTTCCTTATGCCTTCTATCAGATCCATATGGGTAAGGAGTATAGGTAAGGAGCATGTAATCAAGTGGTGATTTGAATGACATGACTGATTAAATGATAAAGACAAAAAGTGTGGATAAATAAAAATGAGAGATTAGGAAAGGGAAGCTTTCCAGCCATAAAATGGGGCAGACCTCTCAAGCAAAGAATTAAGGCACTGCTGTGATAACCTTAAGTCCTCTTCTGAGTATTGTATTGTTCTCTAAATGTTCTCATGTATTAAAGATTTAGCCTTGCTATGGCAGTAACATCACAGCAAATATAAATCATGTTTATCATGTCTTCTACCACATGTAATTAATCAAAAATGCTGTGGAACTTCTAAATGTACCGAAATATTTTTAGTAATTAATGTATCACACCCATGAAAGCTGTGACGAAAGTTATCATTAAAAGCGGAGTAAAGAGAGAGGGAGTAAAAAGGGAGGAGAAACTGGTAGTCGAATATGATAGGGAGATGTCCGGAGAAAAGTTGCAGGTATTAAGAGAGAGGGAGAAGAAACTGGTTGTTGAATATGATAGAGAGATGTCCAGAGAAAAGTTGCAAGTCGTGTCTGGATGAAAGCATCTTTCAAACAATTTTGCATTAGAGCATTACATTATTTGGATTTGATTCTTCTCTGTGAATGCCTTTCTACTAGATTTTCCTCTCTGATAATGGTAAATGAAATAACTGTTTAATATTTCATACATTTTACAACTGCTATTAGCAGTTTTGACAATTATATCACCATCAAGTAGTTATTGTCAAACTGGTTGTTGCAGTTATGGAATATCACCAACTTTTTTAATTTGTGACAATGGCAATCAATTTACACAAAGTTAATTTATCTATCACCTACTTACTTCTCTTCAATAGCTCATAATGCCAGTGTTTATTCAAATCATGGCATTTTTGTGCCTACTTGCAAATACCCTGCATTCACAGTACATTTTGCTTTTTTTAGAGCAGTCACTGATCAAGTAAGTCTCTCGTAAGTCAGGTTTGTGTCAATGCTAATTGGGAATCTATTACATTTATTTGTATTAGTAAGTGTTTGCAATCTTATTTGAAGAATTTCATTGCATAAGAAAAATTGTTGATTTAAATTTTTTATTCCAGAAATATGGAATGAAAGGTTATTTCAAAGGCCTTGTTCCAAGAATGCTACGAAGGACACTAATGGCAGCAATGGCATGGACAATTTATGAGCAGGTGAGGTGAATTCTCTTTAAGATTTCAACAGATTTTTGCGTTATATTCATTATGTATTTCATGTTCATAATCGTTATTGATTATTCAATTTACTCTGTATTCAAAAGCCCTTATTATATTTTCATGCTTTTTTTTAGGTCACAAAGAGTATTGGACTGAAATGAATCCTTTATGCCAATGACAAATTGAGAACCATGACTTTTCCAACCATCAATTTTGTATTAATCATCATCAACATCATTTTTTGCACAATGAAAGTCACCTCTTGCTATAGGCAGCTGCCACAGGTGAATTCACCATAACAGTGCAAGGATTTATGGCTGTTTTGATCAAGTATAAAATGTAAAAATGCACATACTTATTTTTTAAAGTTGTTATTTTTGTAAAAGAAGTAAATGTCTACATTGCTAACATTTTATGAGATATATAACTGGAGGAGAGTGATGCATGAACCCTGTGTTAAAAGTTTTACAACAGTATTATAAATTAAAATTTTTAACTAAAACTGTTCTATCTCTATTTGTCAGTGCTCTTGTGATAGAGACATGCCATCAGGTCTGATGGGCAGCAGGACTTGCTCCCTTCATGGCCCTATCCTCTCCAATGTGTTTGTTCAGTCAGGTACAAGGCAAGTCTTGATTCAAAAGTCAAACGTTACTAACAGTTGACAAGGCAGTTGACAATTTGTCCATTGAGAAAGCAAGTGAAACGTGGCTGCTAAACTTGAGTTAAATTTAGTGCACATTAAGTGCATTTACTCAGCATTCGTTTAGTCAGTTGATCAAACATTTTCACTATTGCATACTACCTTTGAAATCCATCAACCGCAAACTTAAGCACATTGCATATGCCAAAAGCGTGCCATCCCTGTAAGAAATTCCATAGACTCTCAAGCAGCGTAATAGATATTCATTTTCCAAAGCAGATGGGCCCAGCTTTGCAGCATGCTATATCAACTAAAACTGTTTTAATAGTATTGCTTTGGACAATTTTTTTGATTAAGCCCTACTATAGAATCAAGTGGTATCTAATCAACAAACATATTCAAATGGATGTTTGGCCTAATAGAGAGGTGCTACAACACACATGAAACTCAATT
Organism: Hetaerina titia; assembly: GCA_037158775.1. Classification (NCBI taxonomy): domain Eukaryota; kingdom Metazoa; phylum Arthropoda; class Insecta; order Odonata; family Calopterygidae; genus Hetaerina; species Hetaerina titia. The sequence goes on along the minus strand of CM073769.1, from coordinate 51,455,227 downwards.
GTGCTTATATTGGAGGAATGATAGGCTAGTAATTATGGCATTCAGCTATTGACCATAGGATTTAAATCCATGGTGTCACCTCCAAAAAATTCAAATTACAAGGTGTATTATGATTTGGGTGCCAGATTTTTCTTAGAGATTGTGTTGCAGGTATAGGAAGAGAAAATGTGAATTTTGCATTCTCCAAGGTTTACATGAAAAAGTGGTTGGGCCATTTGGTGAACCCTGTAACTGATATTGGAGAAAACCTGAATAAGTGCATGAAGAAAGGATTGTTTTGAATATCCGGTTTACATATAAATCTATTAATTTGTCCAAAAAGACTTATAGGAAATCAGATAATAAGAATAAGGTTCTGGTTGAAAAAATGGCAGGTAGGTTATGAGTATATTGCATTAGAGTATTAAACCGAGGCTATAATTTCCATGTGATTTTAGAGAGGCCTTTTTCCGTAAAGCTCTTGGAAATGAGATAGCTGCTTGGAAAATTGAAGTATCTGCCTTGGTAAATTCTCTTATGTCACCCGATTACCAATAGATGGAGATGTATGAGATCGTACATGTCAAAATTATGCACAGTATAATTTTAATTAAATGCTAAAATGAGTCCTTTCAAAAAATAGTTCAATAAAGATGACCATTTCAGTGTCTAGCATTTTTAAATAAAACGAACAAAATTAATATCATCACAGAAAATATGTGCAATGCATCCAATTTAAACGAACGTAGTAAAACTTACTTTTTATGAAGATAAAATTGCTGCTGGCTGACACAGTGACCACTTTTATAACTCTCCTGAAGGTATTTTTCACAAAAATCCATGCTGCATTTTTTTATTGACTCATTAATGTTATTTTAAACTATGAATGTTCCAAGACATTACTCAAATCTTCACTTTTCCAAATTCTGTATAGATAGTTTAGATTTCACCCCTAAATTAAGACAAAACTGATGAAGATGCAACTGCTGGAATATCCCTATCGAACTATAAAGACCTTAGAAAAAGTGGTAAGGACCATTTCTAATGACTCATTCATTGAATTTATGAGATAAGAGGTTTGGCTAGAAGATTAAATTAGATCAGTAGGTATTTTCTTTTCCGAAAAGGGGAAAGCAGCAGTGTTTGAGGTTTGTAGTATAGTTAACTTTAAATTTGAAGAGCAGCACAGGTGATAGGAATAATCAGCAAAAGGATCGAGGAAAGAACAAATGGATTCCTAAAGGGGGATCAAATCCGAAAGAGAAGGAGATGCATAATGCTTTAGCTACAACGAGATTATTGACAGCATAGAAAGTAAAACAGAAAAAACCAGGGTATTCAATGGAGAATCTGAATGGGCAGAGGAAAAACGGGGTTATTTAATTTCCATCCATCTATCCATTCTAATGTTTATGATAAAAAAATGGTATAGAAATCGCTGGAGGTAGGTATGAAATCTTATGGGCACCCATGAAGTCAGTTAAGATACATGGATAAGTTAGCTAGTCAAAAAAGGGATTTCAGTAAGAAAATTCTAAGGTTTGGTTAACTTTCAAGGAACATTTAGAAACAAACCAAATTTACCACCACTTGCTATTCTAATGTCGACCATTGACAGATTTGTTGATGATTTTCAGAGTCACTTGAATTATGAACGAAATAATTGATGGTTTTCGGCATAACTTTGTGAAATCGATTCATACTGGAAATGAAAGAATGATAATTTTGCGATTTCACAGAAATTTATTACAATACGACCTGGGTTTCGACATCTAACGTCATCTTCAGGTAACAACTCTACAGACATCCATCTATATTTATCTACATTTAGGTAGGGGCGGGGAGGTGAGAAGGTGGGGGAGGGAAGTGAGCGATGATGGTTGGGGGGGAAGTTTGGAGTGCGAGAGGAGATCCTCTATGGGGAGCACTCCTCCTGATGGCAGAGGAAAGTGGGTGGGTTTTAAATGGTTCATAGACAAAAGGTCATTAACAATATTCTCTTTGGACCGTACACTTTTTGAAAGTTCAAACTGCTCCAAAGCATCTAGTCTGAGTCCCTTCTGAGTCTGAGACCCTGATCTGAGTCCCTGAGACTAGATGCTTTGGAGCAGTTTGAAATTTTAAAAAGTGTACGCTCCAAAGAGAATATTGTTAATGACCTTTTGTACACCTCCCACTCCCCTCTGCTACACCTACCACTACTCGATACCTGGGCTAATGAGGGTAAAAAACCCCTCTATTTCTCCCCCAATACTCTTCCTTGACCTCAAAGATATGTAAAGGGCTTTGCATTTATGTCTATGAACCGTTTAAAACCCCCACCCTCTTTCCTCTGCCATTAGGAGGAGTGCTCCCCATAGGGGATCTCCTCCCACTCTCCAACCTTCCCCCCAACCATCATCCCTCATTCATCCCCCACCTTCTCACCTCCCCGCCTCTACCTGAATGTAGTATATATAGATAGATGTCTGTAGAGTTGTTACCTGAAGATGACGTTAGACATCTAAACCCGAGTCGTATAGTAATGAATTTCTGTGAAATCACGAAGTTATCATTCTTTCATTTCCATAATGAATGAAACATTTCATTTAAGATAATCAGCTTATGGTAAGCTTTGTTTCAAACTACATAATTACATCATAAAGGTAGTGATAGAAGTGTGAGGCATGTATTTTCATGGTTACAATGACACATATAATGACTTAAAAAGTTACTTTGAGTAGTAAATAAATATATTTTGAAAGCCAAATTTAAAAAATTGGTAAGTTTCAGCCATAATTTATGATATGAGATGCTTTTAAGATGAAAAAAATGGTGCAAACTGATAGTAGTAGTTAATTTCACCATATTCTGAGTTATCAGGTAGTAGGGCATTATAATACCAGTGATTCCTGCGTTTTTTTTTATGGACTGACTCATAGCATTTATGGGAGAGGAATTTGGCTGGAAGGCTTCTTCAGATCAGTGCTAGTTCCTGTTCCAAAAAAGGGAAAGACTGCAATCAATGATGATTATGGAACATTAAGTATGATTTCACATGTTGCTAAAGTGGTTCTCAGGATAATCAATAAGAGGATGGAGAGCAGGGTAAAATTACTTACGGGATGATTAGTCTGGGTTCAGGAAGGGAAAAGGCACGTGTGATGTCATTTCAGTAATAAGCTTCACTAATAGAGAGAAACATAGAATACAATCAGGATGCATTTGATTGTTATGTAGATTTCAAATAGTCATTTGATAGAGACAATTTAGTACAATACATGAATATATTGCAGAAAAGAGGAGTAATTTTCTGAGATATGAGACCTGTGTTCAACTTGTACACATCTCAGACTGCTCAGGTGCAGGTGGTGGATGGAAAGTTCAGATGGGCAGTTTTAGGAAGAGGAGTAAAAAGAAAGGATCATCCATTATTACCTATGTCATTCAATATACATGTGGAGAAAATGGTTAAAATAGTAGACGTAAGAAGAAGAACTGCATTAGGCAAAGAGACTTTGACATGGAGGAAATTGATGATAGGAACGTTTAGTAAGGATGTTAAAAAAAGGTTTGTTAACACTTTAATGTGGAACTTGGTTCTGTACAGTGTAGAAATATGGTAGTTGAAGCAAGATGATAGGTGTGGGTGGATTGGAGGCTTATGAAATGTGGGTGTGGAGAAGGATGGAAAAAGTGATCTGGACTGAAAGGAAAACAAACGAGGAAGTACTAGGTATGGTTGGGGAGGATAGGAGATTGTTGGGAGAATTAAAAGAAGATGGGAAAGATTGATGCAGAGCATTTTAAATGTAAATGGGACTTTGGACACTATTCACTGTGGAGTTTACAAAGTCAGTTTCATTTCCATGCCAATGGGATGCTGAAGACTGATAAAGGGAAGAATGTTAGGCAAACAAGGAAGGGTCAGGAATGGGATTGGGATGGAATGAAGGGAGGAAGGAAGTATGTGAAATTGAATAGGGTTTATTGTGATGTTGGATGTTGGCCTGCGTTTTGTTAGCAGAAGCAAGGAAATTTTTGCTGTACTCTATGGTGGCTTGCGTCAATCTAAAACCTACCTTAACTGGTAGATTACCAATAATAATAATAATCATGACTGGTGATGGTAATACCAGAGTATGCTATTGGTGACTAGGTTAGTTATTAGTGACATTTTTAAAAAATGAGGATGTCTGGTGCTAGTTAACATGGTAACTACAGGGGTAGTGCAGCTTTTCTCTTCAAGTTTAGGTTTTAGCATTCCAATGATAAAATTAATACCATTTACTACACATGATCATTCTCAAATAATGGATGTGCATTTACTATGAAAATTTGGCTTATTTAGCTCTAATGATCTTATCAATGACATGGCCAGGAATTCATGTGCATTGGCAGGGTTTATTGTTACAACAATTTTCGTCAGCTGCTGTTTTATGAAATACAAAGGCTTTATGTTAAATGAAACAGTTTTCCTTGCTCTCCTCTTCACAAGTACCTTAATCCAAGTACAGCTATTACAATAATATATTTACTGTCTGTTGTAGAAATATAATTATAGTTAAGGTTTTGAAAAAAATTCTCTGATTAATGACTCTTATCCCAGAATACTGATTGACATGTATAACCTTTAGAGTTTTTGTATGCATTTAGAATGACAACTATACATTAAGAACATAGCTCTATTCCAAAAAAACTAATCTTCTAGAAGAAAATTTGCTTGCATGAAAAATCCTAAATATATTGTGTGTGTGTAGAATATAATGAATTACAGAGGGAAAAAAATGTGAGCTCAGCAAGGCAAATATTTCATATTTCTCATGACACGTCCTCAATGTATGCAAGAAGCATCAAAATCTATCTATTTCAACTGAGCACAATAAATATGATAAAAAACATGTTTTTTATCAAGGAAACACCCTTAATTACAACATCATTTGGTGGGAAATTTGGGTCAACAAGCTATCTTCATGTATGTCTAGATGAGTGACATAGTCAACACTCTTTGGTGACAACTAGTTGAAAAAAACATCTTGGAATAGGAAAAGTTGACATAGCTTACAGAGGCATTTCAGAATTGATAATTTATGCTCAACGACCATTGGCATACATCTTCAAAGTCCACTCTTGGGGCCTTACAGAATCATTCTGAGAAATATGGTTGAACATAAATAAAAAAGTAAAAATGAATCCCGTGAAAGATGAATGTTAAGTTAAACATCAAAGTTAGAAGACATGAAAATGGGAGCAGATGGATGACTATTTTGTATGAAAATGGGTAAAGAAGTAGGACATTAGGAGAATATTATTAGCTAAGCAGCTTTTATGAGGGTGAGGGAACTAAGCAAGTATGTTAAGAGAAGATAAATGAAACTTTTGTAATGAAGGGTAAAGTGGTATGGTTGAAAATCCTGGCCTTTGAGAGGAAAAAATAAGTGGAAATTGAAGAAAGTCATAGACAGAGAAGACTAATTATTATATATTAAAAATTTCCATAGGAGTAAAGTTTGTAGTAATAGTGTAAATCTAGACTTTATCTTTTCTACAACCTTTAATTAATTAAAGGATTTTGAAAAGTCAGCATGAAGAATGGAGGTTATGAAATCGACAGAAAGAAATGAAACAATAGGTGGTAGGTAGGGTAGGGGAAGAGAGACAGTTGTTGGGAAAGGTTCAAAAAGCAATAAAATGTGATAGCAAAGCATATATCAGTACGGGATATATGTTAAAGGTAAAATTAGAGGGAAATACTGCTTGGAGGACATTGAGTATTTGGAGCTAAAATATGGCTTATTTAATGTGAACTAATATAAAATCCTAGAAATTGAACATTGGTTAGCTGCTTGACATAACCATGAAATTGTTTAATGGTTTTGTTGGGTTCATCGATACACTTCAAAAGTACTAAAGTTATGCTCTGAAACAGTAACAATATCAACAAAGGTGACTAACAATTTATATTTAAATAATTTTATATAAGATGGTTAATGCTTCTAAGAGAATTAAAGGACTTCTTATTCATTGGCTTTTAGTATTTATATATATAAATAAATATATATTTATATTATTTATTATTATTTATTTATTTATATTATTTATATTTTATATTATATTTATATATTATAGTATTTAGAAATTTTTAAGTCCCAGTAAGACTATGATCTGATTTTTAGTTCATATCGCAGGTGTAATTATGATTTTGTTAAATCATCCTTTAGGGTCATCATCTATTCCATACACCAAGTTAAGTTCTTATTTTTTATGAATAAGAACATAGTTGAATGCAATCGGATAAGTAACTTAAAATGAAGATGGATACCAATATCTATAGTAATCAAACATTGATCCTAGGAGTGGTACAAGGAAAGCGCATAAATGTTCAAAATCAAAGGTAAAAAAATGCAATAATAGATTATACCTGTTAATAAACTGGAACTGCCATCACAAGCCCAAAAAGTCTATGGAATGAATATCTAGGTACCTACCATTACTATGGAGTTATGCATGAACTACAACATTCAAACTATGCTGACTGAAATGCTAGTTTGCCAAAAACTAGGATAAATCGGCCTTTCAATAAACATCACAAGCAAATTTTAAGGCCTTTCAAAAATATGAAGTACTTCCCCTTCACAGCACCTTTTATCAATTACTTACAATTCTGGCACATATTCGAGGAAAATTTGAAATTCACTGATGAGGTTTTGACTTTTATATTTAATTACCTGCAAGTTTGCATCGGAGAAATGAACTCTCATAAAACGTCCGCGAATCTCCCGCTTTCCTCGTTGTTCCGACAGTGGTCGACTTATATCCGTGTTGATAGATCGATTATCAGTTGTTTGTTATACATGCCCACCGAACGATGCTATAATTCGTTTTAATTACCTTGTGATTATTGTCGTCTAAGTATGAACGAAGAAATAGCATCTAGCAGAGAAAGGAAGCTGGCAAGGAAGAAATGGAAAGAGGAAAAGTTGATAAAGTCGCTGAATAAATCATTAAAGAACAAGAGTGATGAGGAAGCCAGTCCAGCATTGAAAAAACTAAAAGCTACCGAAAATGTAGACATAGAGAATTACAAGCGGCAAAGTACAGTGAGCATTGCTGTACCTGGCTCCATTTTGGACAATGCACAGTCACCAGAATTGAGGACTTACCTAGCTGGCCAAATTGCTCGAGCTGCATGTATATTTCTAGTGGACGAGGTAAGAAAACAAGCATCTTGATATGTGGGACATGCCTCGAATGTCGATTTCAAAAGTAATAGCATAGCTGACTTTCTCAGTGAGGCTAATGTTAATTTTTAGAATAAAAAAGACAAATTGAGCACATGGTTATCTTTTGTTTCAGATAGTGGTTTACGATGATTTAGGCGAAGAAGAAAGCTCATCAAGCAACAGTGATGTAAATGAAGCAAGGTCATGCTGTCTGCAATTAGCACGAATTCTACAATACCTAGAATGCCCCCAATACTTGAGGAAACATATGTTCCCACTGCATAAGGATCTTCAGTTTGCTGGTATTTTAAATCCCCTGGATGCTCCACACCATTTTCGCCAAAAAGATACCACATTATACAGGTGCATTAATGTTTTGTTTTATCTTAGATGAGTTATGTCAAACAAAGGTATTTTCGGAAGTTTCCTAGTATGCTTGCATATTCAAACTAAAGGTGTCGTAAACAAAAGGAAAATGTGTAGATTTAAAGTAGGCTTCGTCAAAGTTCGTTTTGGTGTCATGGGTTGAATAATAAAGTAAGCTTGTATTCTAAGATCATAACTCTCGTTGTGACCATTCCTTATTTTAATTGGACACAGGTACGACATGGAATGCCAATTTATGTCTGGAAATGTTCTACTCTATTTGGACTCAAAATGTGCCAATAAAATCAAAACACTTTCGATTATTTTTCGAGTGATAGTAAGGGGTCATGACTTATTGACTAGCTGTTGAAAGTACCTGATTTCTTTTTCATGCTAACATGAATGTATGTCCTATGCATTTATTTTCATTCATTAAGGTTCACATGCTAAATATGGATTGCTGTATACTACTAATGCATGCATAAGTTCATATATTTCCAGATGTGTTGGCCAGGTTGAGGTAGTTATAAAACTGATAAGAGTCCAATTAAGGATATAGCTTGGAATGTTATAAAAATTCATAATTCTTGGCAATTATTTATTATAATGCTTAAGTCTACCTTACGAAATTATGATTGCTATTATTGTCTTTACAGAGAAGGTATAGTGGTTAAACGGCCAGTTAAGCCAGGTCGTGGGTCGATGGTAAACGTTGGCTTGGAGAAGGATGTTCCAATAGACCAGGTATTGCAGCCAGGTACAAGAGTTACAGTGAGGCTCAATTGTGATGAACCTGCTAGTGAAACCACCAATGGGCATCCTCAGAGACTGAAAGGAAAAGTGGTTCCTCCATGGCAGCCAAGGGCACATCTAGGAAAATACTGGGGATACCAGGTTCGGATTGCACCTTCATTGAGTGCTGCCCTTTCAGACTGCCCATTTCAGGAAATGTACGACTTGATTATTGGAACATCGGACAAAGGTTCCAAGGATATGCCAGCACAGATTCCCTCTTCAGATCATGTATTGATTTTATTTGGTGGCCTCCAAGGATTGGAGGCAGCAGTTGAAAATAATGGAGGTGAGCTCTTTAAAAGTGTTGCAAGTGATATGACCAACATGTGTGATTTATATCTAAATACCTGCCCCCAACAAGGTTCCAGGACAATAAGAACTGAAGAAGCCATACTGATAAGTTTGTCAGTGCTTTTGCCAAAAATTGTCTTAAAAAATAGCAGCTCATCAAATGCATCACCTGATGCATAAAATAAAGTGATTCCCAACATATTATGTAAATCATTCTTTCACAATTTCCAATGAAGGTGGTTAATTAAAAAAATCAAAGATTTGTGGGAGAAATGAGAAAAGTTTCTAAATTTGTTGGGTGGCAACTTGCTACTAGCTGAAAGTTATTCACCTCACATTCAACCTTTGTTTAACAGTTACTAAATGACTTGACCATTTGTTAGTGATGTTTTAATTCCAATGGTTTAACTCTTAATGTTGAATGTTTCAGAAATTCACCATACCAGTTAGCCATACATACAATTTTTTATGAAAGAATATTAAGTCACCCTGAATGGTAATGTTGAATTGAGCTAATGATTTGAAATTTATGCTTGACTTTTTGTTTCAATTTAAAATACAATTATATTTGCATATTAATTGTGTGATTGGTAAATACTAGTTAAGTCCAACATAAAAACTCATTCATATGAGGTAACGTTGTGAGTAGTAAAGTTAGCTCATATAAAAACAATATCATTATGAAAATCCAAACCAAAGAATAAATGGACAATAAAAAATTACAATGGTTTCCTTGAACTTTTTACTTTGTGTACACCATGGGAATATCAAGTGGATTTCTTTCTTTCATGTAAAGAGGTGCTCATTATCAAAAAGATAACCACATTCCTAATGAGGCTGGTATGGCAAGTTAGCAAAGCATTGTTTACATACAAGGCACAAAATTTAAATTAAATACTTAAATTGAAGTGGTGGAACCAAAACCTTATCAGACTCTCACCTAATTAAGTTTCAACTGAAATAAAAGTTCTTTAAATTATTTGGTCACAACAAAACGTTTATTACAAATGTAAAGTCATTTTAAATATCCAAATATACAGTAATACATCATAGGAAAAACTTTCTTCGGCTTGTCTCCATTTCATGCCTGCGACCAGTAATTATCCATTCATACTCTCCATGCTTTGAGTCAAAGGTTCCCTGTTGCAAATATCGAAGCTTCAAAGTGAAACGTGGACCTAATTCTCTAATTTTTACTTTCCCAGCTGACTGAAATTCATACCTGCAACATCAATCATAATGATCATTTTGTAAAACAAATGTTCATAGTACATGTAATATTTCTATACAAAAGTACTCCAAATAATTTCATGATACAACAAATCAAGCTAAAAATATAGGTTCTCTTATAAGGAATTTCTTAAGGACCACCAGCATAAGAATGCAAGTAATATGACTATTTAACCTCCTAAGGCTACCTGTGATGACGAAAAAATATGTAGTCTCGCTGGTTGTGGAATGTTACTGCTCTTCTTCCCTTGAACTCTGGGTCAAAATGAAACAAGGCCCCTAGCATTCGCCCAACAGTATGACCAAGCCTAGTGTTGAAATTGTTTAATATAACCTCAGGTCGATGGTTCGTAATATCTTTATGGCTTCTCTGAAAATTGTAATAACACAAAATAAAAAACAAAGGTGACTCATTTCATTTAAAATTCAATTTAAAATACAAAATCAGCAATGCAAACCTTTAAATCCTTTGTAATCTTTACATTACTCAGGCGGAAGTTAGCTGTTGGTCCATTTGGAAGATGAATCACCAGTAAACCATCTAAACAAATTAAGAATCTTTACGGGCATTTTTTTTAATAAATTTTATATTCAAAATTGCCATTGAATACTGATCGACAATAGGCTTTTGGTTTGTGGGGACATATACAATCTATTATGCTTACATCCCAATTGCCTAACAAGCTGAAATGCAAAATGGCTCTCTCAAATCTGATGCACTTGTTAATTCTACATCGCTTCAATGAGGATCATAAACAATCGAGTTCTTGGAATCCCAGACTACATACTTAATCATGATTTCTAACAGATTTTACAGGATAATCATGGGAATACCAAGATTAGAGGATTTTTAACTTATTATTCTGATTAAGTGCACTACATCTCTGGTAAAAAATGATTCAGAAGTGACTGTAACTTCACTATGTAAAGGTAACATGGAACGAACACGGTGACAATGCTAAAATAATAGCCAAAAGTTTGATCGACCAGGAGATGAGGTGATAAAAGAAGATGCAATTATCACACCTTAGTGTAGCCTTTTGATGATGAGGATCAGCTGGAAGAAGGAAATCAATTTTTGACATAAAATCAAGAATTATATCATACAAAATAAATGTACAAATATGGAGAGCAATGATATCCCCAGGAAGTTCAAATTCAAACCAAGAATTAGACAGTAGAAAGGAAAGGTTATATTGATTCAAACATTTTGACAGATTATTCTGACATAATTGAACTTTTCAAACAAACTATTTGGCCTCTTACCCAGCCATCCATCTTATTGAGTCTGGGACAGTTCCAATTCCAAATTTCTATTCTCAATTAATAGTAACACGAGTAAAAGCCTAGACAAGAATAAATACAACTTTCCAATCTAGTTATCAGATACCCAACTCATATTTGTGGCTGAAATGGGGGGGCAGGACAAATTTATTGAGGATGAACCCAGTAAATGTGGAACAAATCCTATCACATAAGTTTGTTCCATGAATCCCCAGCCACCTTTAACTTATCCAATCCGGGGAATTGGTATGAAATTCAATACCATCATTATCTCAGAAATACTCATTTCTAGTGCAAAATTTACTATCAGGATCTTCAGTTATAAATTGTTGAGGAGTGTGTTATGATGATAATCTAACACTTCACATCACACATAATATTACACTTTGAAATAGTTCAATGAATATTTTGATTTAAACATGGTACTGGTTTAACTAATGCATCAGCATTCTAATCACATCATTCTGTCTCTCATTACTTTCAGACATTGCTAATGATTGATATATTAGGACTTTGAAATAACAAAAGGAAAAGTGTTTGTGAACTAATACAGCATTTCCTGCCAAAGGTGTGCAAATTCAGGAGTATACATGACAACACAATAAGACTTATATGGGACAGGGTACTGATGAAGAAATTTCCTATGGAACTTGTGGGAGTGAAGCGACTGTTTCTTACAATGTGGTACATGCATATACAAAACGTTGTACATTTTCAGTGTGCTTCCTAAGTTATCCTGTAAATAACAGCTAAAAAAGTTAAACTTCACAGCTGCAGAAAAGGATACTTGGCTTTTTCATGTCTTCATTTATGACAACTATATCAGTAAATCCTCTTGCAATACAACTTTTAACCATTTTTTTAATTCCAGATCGATTTCTGTAACGTGACAATGAATTTGGTATGATTCTCATAAGTTCACGGCCAAAGACTCTCGATCTCTGAAATAAATTAAGAAAAATATTTAACTTAAATATACGCTATAAAAAGTTAATTTCCATAAAAATATTCAGAAAAGAAATGTTTAAGCAACTTAAAAAGTTATCAATCTCTTTAATGGTGCATGCTATATTTTGTAACTAAAGGATTCCAGGAAAATGAGGTAATAATGCCACATTTGGTAAACCTTAAGAGCATGGAAGAAACCACTCAGTACATACATTTTTAATTAATTACTTTTTCAGTAGGAGCAACTTTGAACAAAATTTGCATAAAACAAAAGTAAAAAAACATTTTTCAGTTTCATGTTGGTGAGAATGAATTAATTAATGCACTCAAATTTTTCCCGTATGCAGCAACAGTTATTTACACTGTATACAAGAAGGTCATGTAATCTGTATTGAGGTTGACTCTTATAACCTATTATACAATCTAAATGAAGAATTATAAAAATATTGTCATACAATGCACAAAATATTAGACAAACATTACACTAGGTTACCTATATTGAAATAATTAAGACAATTAGTCACTGTGAAATATATTTCATGCCTCTTGGGATTATGATAGGCTGCACATGGTTTTTCATTGTTTCCCAAGGCCAGAGCCACTCTGGTTACACAACAACCATAAATTAGGAAGGATTCCATACTGTTACTCTGGTTCAGAAGTAGGGTCGTAAACAGACTAATCCTGCTGACATTATTATAACAATATAAAGTACTGGAATTAAATGTACAAGTGAAACTACAAGTACAAATTATTTAAGTAATTAGACACTGGAAAAATTAGTTAACATTAAATATTATTCAATTAAATGTTTCCCCACAAACTTGGTGGAAAGAATTGAATGTTTTGACAACTACTGTATCTGTGCTGGTTGGATCAATGGAAATTACTCCAAGTAGCACCAATCATTCCTCATCAATGACAGGAGCTAAACAAAAGATTTTCAACATACAAGAGAATACAAAAAAAAAAGAATCAGTATATTTTCCTCATCCAGGAAACTGCAAAGGAATGCTTTATGCCAATGGGGTGGCCATTCAAAAGCTAGAATCATCAAAAACACAATTAATGCAGGCAATTTCAAACATTTATGCCATTCAATTATTATGGACCCAAATATAATAATCAGTCCTGACAACTATGGAACACAAGGGTAGTTGTGTCACAGACCTAGGGAGGCAATGCCTAAATGAGAAAATGCTCAGCAGAATTTTTGGGCAAAATCAATTATTTAATAATGTTTAATGACTACAGGTACCAGAAAGGACAAGTAATAATTAGTATTTTATTTTTGTTGTTATATCAGGTCCATTACATGAAACACTCAGCTGTAAGCAGGAAGTACAAGAGTATTTAGTAAGTTGGGTTGCCTACAACTACAAGAGGCCAAAAAAAGCAAAAATATTGAGTGTTTTGTTTAAAAATGTAAACAAAAAGGGAGACTTGGAAGATATAGTGATTGAAAGAATTGAATTGAAGAACTGAAGCTGGCTATGAGTAAGATTTAACATCTTCTCACAATGATTTTGAACCATATAAGGTAGCAAAACATGGAATAACAGATTCGAAAATATTTTGTAACATATAATATCCTTTTCTTAAACTTCAGCCTAATTCCAATTAATCAGCAAACCACATGAATAATGGCAACAATAATAATTCATGTAAACAATAATTCAGTGGTATAAAACAAGAAAAATATACAGAAGTAGGAAAACCATGATCTAATGAATCAAAATAGTTGAAACTAAATACCAATTCAAAAATAGGTAAATTCACATTGCACAACTATAAGTGAGATTGAAAAATAGGCATGTTGGACAAAAGAAACTTAAAAATAAGAAACCCCAAATTGTGCTAGTGGAGCAATTTCCGAGTTCCATTTTCCAAGAAAAATGGTCAAAGTAGAAGAAATATAAGAATACACTAGTTAAAGATGTTTTCACAAAGAGGAAGGGATATTGAATAACAATGTTGAAAAAAGACTCACTACTACTTTGAAATGGAGCATGGTTATGTATGGTAAGGAAACATGTTCATTGAAGCGAGACAATAAGCTTAGATTGGAAGATATTGAGATGCAGATAAATCAAAAAAAACTTGTGCTAGGCATGGTGCAAGAGGAAAGAGCATTGTTGGCGATATCTACAAGAGGCAAGAAAGGTGGATGTAGAGGATTTTACTGGCGATGTGAAGACTGTGGTGGAGGGGTGATTAAAGGTTAGGCAATCAAGGAAAGGGAAGGAAAAGGATAGGGATACTGGATGGAATGAAGGAAGATAGAACTTATATGAGGAATTAAAGAGTTTATTGAATTGTGAGATGTCAGGTTTTGCCTTGTTAGGCAAGACTAATAAACGTAGACGTGTAGAGCTAATCATTTGATTGGTACACCACAAAATAATAATATCCTTCAATGTATGTACAGAAAACTCAATTCAAAATGGAATGTGACCAAATTCAGGTGAAAATCATCACATCTTTATTGAACATTATGCATACATGCATCCTTGAGGAGTAGGGCTAAAAATTAGTTATTCGAAAGAAAATGACCATACGAATTTGACTAACCTTCTCAGGATTATCAGAAAAGGTTATTAAGACCTTCGGTTCGTAAGTTCTTGAGTAATAGCCACTTAGGTCATCGTGGGCTACGTCCAATGCAACTTCATCCTTGGCTTCACCTTCCATTGACACCAGCATTGTTTCATCCTTTACCCTCATATTTTCTATCGTCTTTGGAGTTTGCTTAGGTGCACCTTCTGCTTTCATTGCCTTGTGCTTCTCTTTAAGAGCCTAAATTAAATATCCGCATTAAACGCTTAATACTATACCATTTAAGACAACGTAAACACAATGAAAAATCTCAGAACTAATGACTATTAATATTTGCCAAGTAAAATGTTAACATATTAGAAGAATGTCATGCATAAATGTGAGAAATAATATTAACGATACAATGGCTCAATTATTTGTAATTGTCAAGTTTTATTATGTCAATGCAAAATTCAATGCCGCCAATCCCGTCAGCCTAATTTAAGGTTTATTTTCCAGTTTTCAATTACAACCATGGATCCCGCTTTCTAGGCATGCTCTTTTTCACTGATGTAAATAAAATTCACTAACGAACACGAGTAATTATGAAGCAAATTTTTTTATGCTTCTAAATTTCTATCTGTTGGGAACGATTCGCTCCACATCATGAATGCTGAGGAACACACATATAATAAATATATAAAATCAATAAAATGCATGAGATACCTTCTTTTTCATTTTCTTATACTGTTCAACTTGTCTCCTCCGAATGGTTTTATTTTTGATATCACTAATATGGCTCGGCAACGCCGGGATTTCTTCCCCAGTGTCTTCATCTTTCACCGCAATATCCCCTTTGTCATTCATGGTAGCCTACACTGGTTATAAATAATGTTATGTTATAGTAAATGATATTATGCACTCTTTGACACACTTCAACTCCCTCGTGCTTTACTAGCAGATCTTTTATTCGTAAAACAAAACTACATCACACAGCGTACGAAAAACATCTGACTCACGTTCACCGTACAGCTCGAATTCAAACAAACGTTGATGACAACATAACCCCGGATAGTAAATTTTGTGCCATGACCATTGTTAGACCTATGTGCTGATCGGCCGTGTTCAGTTAATTAGCAGACTTGTAATAAATGTGCTACAGTTAAGTCCTTACGCATGTTTAAAACAGCCAAGAGTGGTAGAGAACCGTTCGCATGTTCAAGTATTATCAAAGTTGCAGAAAGAGCTCGCACTTCACCGCCCAAATTCGCAGACATTTTGGTAGAGTTGCCCCACCGATGTTTTTTCACGCATGTTGTTATACCCAGCGTGGTCCAGTTTGATAAACCATGACGTTTAACTGATCGGAATACAGGAAATCGGCGTATCATTGTGCTTTGCAATGGATTAATATATAGCTTTTCTATATGACATGATTTGGGAGAGTCCCATGGACGAATGTGAATTTACTTTTAAATGCAATAAAACCATCAAAATGTGGTTTAACGCATCGTAAGCTCCGATAGATTCGTGTACCTTACAGAGGTGAACTCAATCATTAATTCGGAAATCTTCCCAACTTTAATGAGAATTCTAGCATTTCCTGACTAAGTGGCCATCATTTACATTGCCTTTTTGAGACCCAGAAGAATAAAAATAAAATTTGTGTCACAGCTTACAGCCTAATATTACTGGCTATCTTAGAATCCAATTCAATTGTGGAAACAAGGAAAAAAAGAGAAGATCGCGCTTTCTTGAGGGAAGCCGGAGGCAACTTTCACAAAATCTGGGCTACTTCTGCTAATGATTACTTTTGTGAGCAGAAAAAAATTCGAAACTAATTTGCTATACCGCAGTCAACTGCACATAAATGCGGCGCGTTCATCAGTTTATGGCGCGGTGACTGGTATAAAACTTTATTGAAATCTAACCATACCACGCCAACTCATTATTATTTTCTTTTTAGTTTCCCCAGATTTTAGAATGTCCTCAATGAATAAATACAAATGCACTTCATAAGGCTTTGTGAAAAAATGATTCTGTTCGGGAGAATTTAGAGTTACAACTATCCAACTTTACTCTTTAAGACTTTCGGAATATGGATGCTAAAGATATTGGTCCAGAATTCCGGGATTTTCTTTTTCGCGTTTGTACAATGGAGTGATGTGGACCTTTTCCCCGACTTGATAAAGTATCTGATAAAGATTTATTGAGTAAGCTTTTTGAAAAACTTGAAATTACCAGGGTCAACTTCACCGCTAGAATTTTTATTTATCCGACCCTGGAGATCTGCTAGTTTTGATTAGCATCCATTGTTGAGTTTTTATGATGAGGTCTTTCATCGATGTTTGAACTCGAATTTCTGAGCTAAATTTAAAAACGAAGCCATCGAGTTAGAGATATGGCAATTCACCTTTACCACCGATAGCATAAGTAGTACCTAGGGATAAGTGCTCAATCGGACGCGAGCAAATTAACACATTTTCCGCCCTTAAAAATTCGAAAAGAGAAGAGATAATCATTTAGTGATAACGCCAAAGTATTTTGATTTTGTGCTATGAACTTATTAGGGACTATTACGGTGATAGCGGCCACACATTTCACCATTCAGTCACTAGATAATCTAGACGGTAATTGGTAGCATAGATAAACAATTATTCTGAAGATTTGTACGGTAAATAGACAAAAATCATTTGAAAGCAATAAAATATGAATTACTATTGAATTGAAAATGTGAAAACGAATCGTACAGCACGGTCAAGGAAGAGTTCCAATAAAATTCATGTAATATCATCACGTAAAGAGACTTCAATGTACGAATCATGATTGCTGATCTTATATGAAATCAAGCAGCGAATAATTACATTTTTAAAAAACATTATAAAATATTATGTAGCCACAAAAATCCCCAAAGTCCCGAATGTGAGCACATACTTCCATAGAATCGCTTTACATTTAGTATTCAGATGATCCTTTCCATTGGCACCTGTTTCCCATGGCACCGCCATTACTAAATGTACAAAATTAGTGAATGAATGGGAAGAAAATGTGCAACTTATACATATTATGATTGCTCTCCAAGCAATATTACTAGGTCGGCATTGGTATTTGGTGTGAAAATAGTGAGGGTGTTTTGACACAACCAGAACGAACCAGAAAATGCACAATCTCCATTATTTCTCTACGTTTCATATCCCATATGCGGCATTCACTTTAGAGAAATATTTATATTTCCATACACTACGGTATATCCAGTGGGCCGCTTGCTCTGTATCTAGAACGAGGACCATGGGTTTCCATTTCAATTTAATCACGGTTTGGGGATCATATAAATAACTTAATTTCGATGATATTTGTTGGTGTTGGGAAATAGCTTCACCGAATGTATGAACTCAATTCACATACACGATCAAGTGCCAATAAAATTTATTGAACCCATGGCCTCTTTAACTTTCCCCCGAAAAATTGGAGAGAAATTTAAACCGATTTAATGCCCTTTCATGTTGTAGCTGTATCTCCGTGGCTATATAATAATAACTAATAAAGAGCCGTACGCCTATGCTGATTTGTCAAGATATAGTTTATTCTTATGATCGTGTTTTATCATCGCACCGAGGTCGTCCTTTTCATTTAAGGAGGATAATTTTCAAAAGGTTCAGAAAGTCCCGTTTCGAAGTGGTTACTTTAAGATACATATCTTGAATGAAGATTGTATAGTAAAACAGATTCCTTTTATACCTATCCTCCTTGACTTCTATTTACATTGATTTAGTTTCTACAGCAACTATAAACAATCAAATTATTTAACGATAATGCACTTGGCGCATCGAGGGCACAATAAAACATTTGGTGCGAAGAGGGAGTAAGAATTGGCGCAACGAGGGCACAACGGTAGATCAAACTTCCATACCTTAATCACGTATCACCTACGGAGGCACACACCACCGCAATAAAAAAGAGCAAAATGTACGTATTATCGAGAAATTCAATAAATATTATGAAAATATGGACAGCTATTTATGGAACTGAAATTCAAAATAACCAGTCGTTGCTAAGTCCCCCAAACTAATAGCAATTTCAAGTAGTAGTTAGGGGAGGTGACCGACAGCTAAGGTCATTTGTGTCATTAGAGATAGGAAAGGATGAAGGGCGGAGAGAAACCCGGTGTCGGCATTAGCCTACTCTTAACGAAAGGCGCCAAGGGGTCCGCAGCTGTCCCATCTGACGGACGGCGCAATCACTCAAAGTGCCCTCCACAAAGCACCTCAAGTAGGGATCGAGATACCACTGAGAAGTATTCGACGTCGCCGGGATTCGAACCCGGGCCCTTTTATTGGGAATCAAGTACGATAGTCATCGCACCATCTCGATTCCCAAAAACTTCAAGCCATCTTGTATTTCCGAAAGTTTCAGTTGTAACCGTTGCAATAAAAATCGAGCATTTACACGAATTTAAATATGTAATATTTGGTGCATATAAATTTGTTATATAACCAGTTTCCTCGCATTCTGTACTACAAGTAATACGGAATGCAAATAATTTTCATGGTTTCATCCAAAACCATCTTCGCCCAAAATGAAATACGATTCCATGGTGATGAAATAGGTAAAAACCTTATGCAAACCCCATCACCCCACAATCATAATTTCCTTTATAGTTTTCTCAATGCTTCCTTGTGCCAAGCACTATTTTGTAAACATTTTACACACATACAACCACTTAATTCGTTGCATTAAAGCCGTCGAAATGAACTGCTTTATCGTGAAAGAGTAAGGTTGAAATTCTATGAAAGTCTATCTAAGTGAGAGTGGAGTCTAACGTGCGCCAAAATTTGCAAGATAATTGCAAAAACAACGAACTAATAATTTTGGGACCGTTAAAAGTAGCTTTGAGTAAAATACAAGCGACAATGTTTTCCGAACATAAAGTTATCGTTGCAGAACACGATTTTATCTCCCAACGCCCACGAAAGTCATCAACATACAGGAGAGGACGCCTGGCGAGAAAGAGGCATCGCCCTGCCCTGAGATCGTTTTTCCCGGACCTTCACCTCCAGCTTCCCATGACCTTCGTTTTCTGGACCCACCTTGACTCCCGCACCAATCGCAGAGGGCGAATCTATTTTAACTCGTTCCCATATCCACGCGGTTCCCGGCCGGTGCCTTCGCATCTGGACGTTGTTCTGGACCAACTTAGCAGCCGGTGAAATGAATAACTCTTGATCCTAGAACACCGTTGACCTTCAAAAAAATCCTACTGAACCCGTTAAGCGGCATTTGCATTAAGAAACTCTTAGTCTTCTTATTTAAGGAGCCATCTATTCCTCAGGTCAAACGGTGGACGCGATTTCATTGGATATCTCTATTTCGGAAAATGCCGTAATAGACTTCCACGACAATATGACTGAGAAACAATCGCACTTGAGACTTAAACAACAGTGTTGGGGATAAGTAAATACACATACGTTCAGCGTTGATCATAAGCGGGCAATAGCAACTATTGAACTTCATTTATTCCGACATTAGTAACAAAACTCGATCGTTAACACTTCTTTCCGATAATAAATGGGGCATATTTTGTGGAAGTGACTAAACAGTTACATGTAACGGACTATTTTTACACTTTCATTTAACAAAACAAGCTTCGGTGCTACAACATTATCATCCAGTCAACCTGATGATAACATCGTTGCGTCAAAACTTTGCCGAAATTAAAAACGAGGAAAATGGATTCGAAGTTATTAATTTCTTCAAAGTGACGGCCTCGCCTTTTTAACTTGCTAAATCCAAGGCAAACCCATAAAAAATTACAGGCGAAAAAAATTACACAAATACAAAATTAGTTTAATTTAATAATATGATAACGTTGAATCAATATGTGTTTATCATTTACCAAGCGATTGTATAAAATAAGTCCTTCTGAGGACGCTATAGGCATCGATCCCTATTGTATTAATTCTGTCCAGGGACATCTAGAGAATAAATACAATTTAAAGGCAATCAAATACGATAATTTCAAAAGTCGGTCTTAAAATTAAGTAGCGTTACTCTCGCAACCAAATAGTTCCAAGTGCTCATTAAAGGATCCACTTATACGAGAAATAAACCTAGAGAAAATAGAGGCGTGATAGTTCTATCCGCGATTAAAATCAAATACCTTGCATTTCAAGAACTATAAGCTACCACAGATTTCCATTGTACTTTCAAAAAATATTCCAAATCTACTATCAGACATAAAATAATCGATAAAAAATAACGGTGAATAAATAGATGCGCGAAAATCAAGAGCTCACTTCTCGCTTTCAAAAGTCCTCTTTACGCATAACGAATGAAATATTTCAGAATCAAATATATATGGAAACTCGTTGGACATAATGCATATTGCATTGAAACGCGGTTTACGAGATTGTATGTACAATGACCCTTATGGGTCATTGTACATACAATCTCGTAAATGAGTGCTTCATTTGGGTGAGTTGATCGCCGAGGCAGTTGTTGCGGTTCGTGCGTCAGCAGGTGATCAGATAATTTCCCCACCGATGATTATTTATTTAACTTCAGATAGGTATAGCATAGGAGATGAATGACGACGGCAATGAGATTTATGGTTTAGCTCAGTGCACTCCTCATAAAATAACTAAAAAATATCTTTGTTTCATTTTATTTATAGTCGACCTGTGTGAAATTTTGTTCGAAACTAGACTTCCCTCGATATATTTATAAGAATACCTCATATGAGAGGTGTGTAGTAGTGATCTCGTAGTGCTTCGATAGCTTCACGCCTTTCTGAGATATAGAGGAGTTACATTTCTCAGGGTTAGCCGAGATGAAGTCAAATGCAAACGAAATAAGAAAATGGCCCAGTCTGAAGAAGATCGCACTTAGAAATTGTAGCGTCACTCAAAGGTTTTTCTTGGGAAATGGCTAACGAGAATTGGTAACGATCGATTAGCCGCTCCATTGTTATGGGCGGTGTAGCCGTGAGATTCAATGAGTGTATGATCAGTTCTCATAAATTTCTCAATCCCTATATGTGTGCGATGATCTCCCGAACCGTTAATGTCACAAAAAAGGTTGTGCACACCTCGAAGCCGCAAACATTTTTCACGAAAGTGGAAACGAAACCGTTTATAAGTCATTACGAAGATGAAAGTGCTTTGCCATTTAGATAGGCCGTCACATGGAGACTATTAACGCCTCCCTGCTTTCGACTAACCTCTTCAATAGCCCATATTTTTCTTCCACTTCAATGTCATCTACCATCATTTCTTACGAGGTCAGTAATCATTTCCATCTTAGCCTTAGCCAATCTATATTTCTACTGTTGATCATCTTCAGAATACTCTTTCTTCACCAACTGATTCAGCTCCTCCTCCCTCTTTCCACCTCTCTGATCTTCTCCATTATCATATTTCGGGTGCTTCCAACATTTTTTCTTCTTCCTTTCTTATGGTCCACATTCGCACAGTTCCACACTAAAAACCCAAAATTTAACCATTATTCTCTGCCAAAACATTTCCAAACGACCCACGTGATAATCTTGACTTCTCATTTGACGGCAAACTTGACTATTCGTTTCCTAGTCTTTAAATCCGAGTTGAACTACACTCATCCAACTTCCTAAATATTGGAAGTTACAAAAGATCCATTTTTTCTTCATGATATTCACTTTCATTTCCAAACCTTTTCTTTTTTTGACACAATTATGATTCTCCTTTTTCTTACATTAATTTCATTCCAAATTTCTCACAAGTGTTTTCTTTATCTTCGAGCTCTCGGTTTATCGCTTGCTTACAGCCCTCGAGAATTCTTCTAGCAAAGATTAATAGCTATTTGATTCCAATCGTACATTTTCCAATAATATATTCTAAGTGTACAGATGTAAATCATGATGAGGAGCGACAGTAACCATGTCTTATTGCTTTGCCACTTTTGAATGCTGCCTTCTCATTCTCGACATACGAGCTACTATGTAGATATCTCGTACACGAATACGTTCCTAAATGTAAGCGAGTGATTCAGTTTCCATTTATCTGTACAAAACAGTAATAGGGAAATTTAAGAGGTAGCTCTAACTTTTTTCATTTGCAGTAAATACTACTACAGGGGAAGTGACAGCCCTGTGGGTAGGGCGTTGGACTAATGACCCGGGTTTTATTCCCGGGCAAGCCTTTGGATACTCAGCTTCAGCAAAGCTTTGTAGTTTTCCCGGTACCAGCTTTTTCTAGGAAATCATTGGTGGCACAGAGGAAGGAAAAAGCCCCCTACCCTGATTTGTGAAGTTTACACGCCATTGGGCAAAGTACTAGATGAACCCTATCATCACCTATCATCCAAATATTCGAGTTAATAACTTTAATGGTAAAATACTACTGTGAATGAGTAACCACTTGAAGGCGAAAAATTGCATCAAATTCATTCTAAGGCTTCAAACAATAATTACTTTTAGGGTTATTTTACCCAAGGCAAATATTACCTTCATTTAGGGTCATTCCAATTACCTAGAAATAAAATTGGCGACACACGTTTCATAACCAAGTAAAATTGATTGAAATGAATCATCAGTTTCTGGTGTAACTTGGTGGAAAATCTTCATATTGACATTTGAAAATTAAGTGGAAAAGCCAAGTTGTTTGATTTTCAAATTAAATGAATCAGAAAATTTTTAAGTCCACTTTAAGAAAAATATTTTCATGCGTTGAAAGAAAAAAATCACCGTAGAGTTATCTACATCTTAGACTCCGTGAAATAAACCATTCAGAAGAAAAACGGACTCATACGGGTCTCGAACAATCGAGCATAACGTACACAATATTTGTATATTGATCGGGAGGTCAATTAATAACCAAGGCTATGGTGTCGCTAAAGTTAATTTGGAGAATTGAACATCTTAGAAGCAACGAAACGCTTTAAACTACGTAGTTTTTAGTGATATTACATGTACAAGTAACGAAAAATGAAACTTTAGACTTGTCCCATATTATTATTCAGGTCGTAATTTACGTACATTTGAAACATCTGAATCCGTCTAAGAATATACGGGTACATAAGGACTAAGAGCTCAGATGTGTGGGAGTCGAGGAATAAAGGATTGGTCAGTTAAGCGATTGGATAACTCGTTGGATTCCAACCGAAATATTTGGGAGATAATTGGATCCGTTAGATGGAGGGCAACTGTCATTTCTTCTATCAAGTAATTTATTAACTATTGGAAAAAGTGAACACGCACCTGCAATCGAATTCTCCCGTCTAATGCTGGATGAATATAGTAAAGTAAATAAAGAAAAGCAGTTTTGCGGAGATGCAAATGGTCACACGTTAGCATGCTTAAATTACATTAAATGTGAAATATCCTAAGAGATAATTTCGCTATTTCAATAAGCTTGCGCTCCAAAAACCCGGCGCGACATTACTTTATTCGTAAGCCTATTTGCCAAAGCATCGAAAACCTTGAAAAAACATGCCAAATGATCGTCAAAGCTTCCCTTAAGTCTTTATGTTGACGCCTGAAAATACATTTAATGTGTATAATTTTGAGTTCAGTAACGTTTTTAATTTCTTAAAATATCCCGGACCAATACGGTAAAAGTAGTAGGGACGTAAGGAGAACAATTGCGCTAGGCAAAGAGGCTTTCTTAAGGAGGGAGTTAATGTCGGGGACGTTGAGTAGGGAGATTAAGAAAAGAATCTTAAAAACTCTGATACGGAGTGTAGCTGTGTACGGCGCGGAAACGTGGTCGCTGAAGCAGGAGGATAGACGTAGATTGGAGGCTTTTGAAATGTGGGTGTGGAGAAGAATGGAGAAGGTGAAATGAACCGAAAGGAAAGCAAATGAGGAAGTACTGGAGATTCTGGGTGAAGAGAGGGGTTGGTTGAGAGAAATCCTATGGAGGCAGGAAAAATGGATGAAAGGCATACTGAGCGGTAGTGGGATGTTAAAGAAGGTAATATAGGGGAGAATGTTGGGCAAACGAGGAAAGGGCCAGAACAGGATAGGGATGTTGGACGGGATGAACGGAGGAAAGAAGTACACATAGTTGAAGAGGGACCTGATATAGAGTAGGTTGCTGGATTAGGTTTTGTTTGGAGTTACAAAATATTTATTTGACAGTTGTGTCCAACGAAAAACCTACCTTAACCGGTAGATAACCCAATAAAATATCCCGATCCAAAAATGTACGCGTACTTTTCCTTGCAATGTTAGGTAGTATGCATCAGTAACGTCCACCACTATGATGCACAGGTAGGGCCGCACTCCCTCTCGCGGTTGGCGAATACCTGATTAAAAAGAGAAGGGAAAGAAAAAGGGTGAAGGGAGAGAAAAGGAAGACTACGAGGAAAGATGACAGAGATAAAGGATGAGATCCTCCGAGGTTAGAAGAAGAGGGAGCAGGAGGGGAAAGAAAGGGGTTGGTGACCACGCCATGAAATGCCAAGTGTAAGCGCCATCGCAGTGGATTATTCTTCAAACTGTAACTTGCTATTTAGAGGTAAATGGAAACTCATGGGTTGGTGAGGGTAAAAATTGAAATGTTTGATGGATTTACATGCCTCGCGGATAGTTACTTAATGTATACGTTTCTTAGTGTTAAAGTAGGTTTTTCAAAAACATGATTCATTGTCGCATTAAAATACGTAACTAAATTTACATTTATACATGTCGACGTAATTCTTATGGCGATTTCGAAGTTCGTGTGTCTTGAAACTCCATTTTCAGGTAAGGACAAATGAACTGATCAATTGCGCCACAACGAAATCGTTTCGGGTCACTTCCCCCACCCATTCGTATCGTATAAAATCTGTGACGATAAGATTTGATATTGAAATAATCGTACTAGTTTCTGTTCAACTGAAGATCGAACTGGAGAGGAATGAAATTTTAAACTAGGTTTTTTTAATCAGTGAATGATTATTCGGTGAAATATTTATGTTTAATTAAATCTATAATTTACCTATTGTATGAAATTGTATGCTTCTCGAAACGTGTTCTTGCTCAAACAAACCTAACTAGCTGCCCGTCACGAATTTCGAATTTTTTCACAGCCTACTCTGAGAGTGCCGCTTCCACTTTTCGACAATGCTGTCCAGGGTCAATCTTACATGCTATGATGAATGCCTACCATCAATAATGTGTTATAAACCAGAATTAATACGCATTCAAGAGTTTATCTTCAGAAACTGATAGTTGTTCGGAATTTTTATTATTTGGATTAAATAAATATTTTAGCAATCTTAGTATTCATAATATTACCAATGCAATCTATAGAATTGTTTTCGACCATTTGGAATGTCCATGCTTTATGCTGCTCAGTTTATATATGATTATTACGTTTCGACGTTCCTCTCCTTCACCAGAGATGTTCGTCATTTAAGAGTAAAAAGCATCATACGACTTCCCATTCCTGTCTTCGTAGTATTTGGGAAGAATGGATGAGAATACACAAGCTTAGTTTTAATGGCAAAATTTTTCTTTAGACCAAAACAGGGAATTGGAATGCAACATTGACAGAGGTGTTTTGCCACTCATGCAAGGTAACGCGAGACTCCAAAGGAAGTGCTGTAGCACGCACCACAAAGGGAGCAAATCAAATTCAACGCCCTATCTGGCACTTCTTTTATACCTTTTGAAGTTTATATGAGTTCTTGAACCCTGGTCGTTGACGGGCTTTGGGACCGGGAGTTGGTCATCGACCTCCAGTCCACCGCCCACCGCTCTACCTCGGAGGCGGGGTTCAGTTCAGTAGCCCCGCTGCTTCCGCTAGCGAAAAGGATACGAGTTTGGAAAGTTAAAACCAGCAAAAAATGTTTTGCCAATCGCACGAGTCTAAGCATGTCGACGCTTAACCTTGGTAT
This sequence comes from Hetaerina titia, assembly GCA_037158775.1. Classification (NCBI taxonomy): domain Eukaryota; kingdom Metazoa; phylum Arthropoda; class Insecta; order Odonata; family Calopterygidae; genus Hetaerina; species Hetaerina titia. The sequence goes on along the minus strand of CM073769.1, from coordinate 51,428,744 downwards.
AACTAGCGAATTATTCTATTGAGACGTAGTAACCCATTTAAAAAATATTTCATTCGCAAGCATTGCACCTTGAGCAAAGAACCACTTAAAAATGTTATTGCTATGTCGAACGGTCATTCAAGTCCACAGAAAGAATTCCTATAAAAGAGCAGTGAAACAGCAAGAATATACGAGCGACGTGCTTCACTTCGTCTCTTGCTTGACACTATACCTGCAACATGTCAATCGGAGAGCGCAGTGAAAGGAAACTACCGAAGCGGTAAATGTAGGAGGGGGTGAAGATGAGTGGGGAATGGATAAAAGGATGGGTGGGTGGGCGGGTTGGAGGGAGGGAAGCAATGAGGTGACCACAGAGAACAGCGACGAGGGAGAACGAGGGAGAGGGAGGGGAGCAAGGCAAGGAATCGGTGGGTAAGAGGGGAGGGACGGAGGTAGAATGGCGGGCGGGGAGGAGAGAGAGAGGGTGGGGACCGCTGTCGGTGGAAGAGAGGGAACATTAGAAACCTGCTTCTCTTCTTACAACTTCACATTCCTTATCTGCCCCCTATATAAGCGAAGCTTCGGCAAATACCCTGACCAGTTGACGCCATGTCTACCAAGTGGCTGACGGTTTTCCTTGTCGGTCTCTCGTTGGCCTTCGCTGAAGTTCCCACGGAGGAAGAGTTGACGTCGTACCTTTTCGGTGGCTTCGAAGAAGCCGCTTCCAAGGCATGCAACCTCCTGAATAAAGCTGAGTGGGGATACAACACGGATGTCTCCAACCCTGACACCCTGAAGGCCCTTGAGAAGGAGACCGCGGCGTTTTCGGCATTCGAGAAGGAGCAATGGCTGAAATGGTTCAAAGGACTTAAGTGGGAAAGCTTCAAGAATGAGACGATGAAGCGGCAGATAAGGAAGCTGGCGGTACTCGGAGTGGCGGCTCTGGAGCCCGAAGAACTGGCCAAGGTGAGAGCAATTGAGACTACTATGTGAATGTTTCGGTGACAGGCTTCGTAATGTGTCCATAAGGATATGTACTCCTTTCCGAGGCTGTTTTGCTGTAAGATTAAACAAGAAAATAGGTTAAAAGAAACTGAGCTCTACGGCCTCGTAAATTAATAAAATGAAAAGAAAATAAGTGTTTAAAAAGCTAGATTGATTGTTGCTCAGTAATGCATTACAACTTGACACCTAGACATGTCGACGCAATTCTTATGGCGATTTCGAAGCTCGTGTGTCTTGAAACTCCGTTTTCAAGTAAGCTCAAATGAACTGATCAATTGCGCCACAGCGAAATCGTTTCGGGTCACTTCCCCCACCCACTCGTAACGTATAAAATCTGTGACGATAAGATTTGCTATTGAAATTATCGTACAAGTTTCTGTTCAAATGATGACCGAACTAGAGAGCAATAACATTTTAAGTTTTTTTCAGCAGGAAATGATTATTCGGAGAAATATTCATGTTTAATTAAATCTATATTATACCTATAGCATGAAATTGTACTCTTCTCGAAGCGCGTTCTTGTTCAGAGAAACCTAAAGACTAGCCGTGTTATCAATCGAGAGCGTGGAACTTTAGATGTTAGATTTGAATTAAGAAATGAGATTATTTATTTTCCTTATATTAATTTATAAAGTGCTACGTTTTGTTTTCCTTGGCGGCAAAGAATGACTACATCATTTACCCTCTGCCTGTTGAATATATCCTATGCTATTTTAGTTGGTGTACCCTCTACCCTCCCGTTTCCAACACTCAACACATAAACGTTCATTTGTATGCGCAATGTACTACTTCCATTGTGAATCGAATGACAAACAGGTGAATTCTGAAACTGCCCGGTCCAAGGTTTCGTAAACGAATAATTCTCAGAGTGATGCTTACGCCAATCAGAGCTGTGAAAACAAATCAATTAGCAACGTTGGCATATCAATGAATACACTCCCTAAATTCACATGGATACACATAAAATTTACAATGCATTTTTCTCCATGATTTATCTGTGGATACCGTTTAGTATTTGACCAATAAAATCGCCTGCTTTTCTCTGAGGAATGTTATCTTCCACAGACTTATTTTGTTGAAGCGCAACGATACATAGAACGATTGCTCTTTAATGATTACGGCCTAATTCGACGCCATGTAACCTTTATATAGGTACTTTTTGATATTTTTAACTTGCACTAAACCAGTCTCGTTTATATGTAATTAGGGCAATGGCATATTTACATAACAAGCTCATGTTACACTTTCTCAACTGTCCTTTCCACCCACTCCATACCAAACTTGGTTGACATTACCGAGTAGTTAATTTTAACTATGGAAAAAAGTGTTAGCACATTTTGGTAAAACTGAGTTTTCCCATAGATTTTCTCAACTTTAATTTTGCAACATTTGATTGTCTTCATTTAGTCAGAAATTCAAATAAAATTATCATATAAGTGAAATAAGCGGCATCTTCATTGTGTGAGTTTACGCGAAACTTCCAAGATGTCATTTATTTAGAACTGATAAGATAATATTATTTATTATTATCAGTGCCTTACATTGCGCATGAGAAAGAATTTATGGATGATTGAAGTTTATTGAACTCCAGTAAACACGGAAACCTTTATTGCCGTCTGATGGAATGATGTCGATTTAATTAATGAGTATCGTCTTCTTAGCAACGTCAACTTTCTTCACAAAATATGTATCAGCGAAGTACTTCCGAAGTCTAGCTGCGGGAAAGAGTGAAAACAGAAGAATTTCCATATGGAAACGTGACCATTCCATGCCTAAATTGAGCCACCAGGAGTTTAGCAAAACCTTTATTGCAAACAATGAAAATTCAAAATTCAAATGGTCGAAAAATAGGTATTATATACTCCTCACTTTATTTCAAAGCTTCAGGCCACCTATTAGGTACCCGGATTATACAAAAAACACTTAAGAGCATATAAAGGCAAGAACTACTTGTTGAAATAATCGCCTGCATACACTGGACTTCACCGATAGGACAGCACCCAGTCCATGACCTTGTCACTGCTCTGAGTCGTGATTAACTTTAATGGGAAAGGTTTACACGTGAATAATTAGCGAAAACATTACATCAAGTCATCACGTATTTAGAACCATCTAATTTGAAGTTTATGCTTCCGCTGTATGTAACAAAGTCATACGTCTGACCTCGTGTTGAGATGAAATAGATTCTGACCGGTGAGGTGCATCCGCAGAATGCCTCATCCTAACGACAGAATAGGCTTACACCCTAGGCAATGAAAGACTATGGGGTAGATGGGTTATTTAATGTGTTTTAAATGACGAAAAATGACCAACTGTCATAGCTTGAAAATCGGAAGAAAAGTTCTAAGACGATTGGTTCCATCTTATAGGGATATGATTATAATAATGATGGTGTTTAGGCAATAAAAATATATCCCATTAAAATAATAACTAAAGTTCATAATACGCATTCGATTGATCAGGTCTCCGCAAGAAACACAAGTGCTGTTAGTTTTCCAGAAACGCCATTCTTCACCCTGCAGTATTTCCCAAACCAGAGAAAAATTTTACCATGCCCGTCCCTCCTTCACAGTTTAAGGTGGCCATTCCGGCGAGCTTCAAACCTTAAAGTAGACGTTAAGGTTGATTGACAGATGAAACTAACCAGAATATATTTTTTTGAAAAAATGATTTTTCATTATCTTGGGATTTTCGTAGACTCCATTGTTGCAGATCATTACTCAAAGAATTAGGATACTGGAATAGGATATATCGATCTAATGGAAGAATAGGTAAAAAAGCTAGATGGCCCAAGGCTACTGACAATATAGGAAATTTCAGTGGGGTTATCATCCTGACCTTCTTCGTAACAACATGAAAACTGGTATGGAATGCGTTATAGAATATCTATGATATTATTTGTTACATTATACATTTCGAGTTGTTTTTGTTATAACGGGAAATCTCCACAGAAACATTTCAGCTCTCCACTTGAGATTTTTTAGCATCACATTTGAAAAACCTAGAGTGTATCGCACATCAAGCTGTTTGTCTCCATTTCACGGGTTTTCAAAGCACTTCAAGATAGACTAAAGGTTGAGCAAAGGCAAAGGTTACGTAAAGTAGGCTGGTAAATTTCGGGACAAAAATTAGATAAATTTATATAAGAATAAAAGAATGCACTAAGATGGATGCAATATGTCAATGTATTATGTAACGTGAGTTCACATTAAAAAGTAAATTCTTCACTTTTGTCATATGCCAGCAGCTGAATTAATTGAAATTGAATCGAAAAATAGAATAATAATAATTTCAGCGCTTTACTTCCGATTTCAAGATACTACCGCCAATATGTTGCTAACTTCATAACCTATAAGCAGATTCATCCCGACGATAAGGTGAATCTTTATTATATTTGCTTAACATAGTTCTTAAAACTTAATTAAGGTTTACGTTGATAGCAAGTCTGGATTGAAAATCGGAGAGCTCATTATTTCGACTGACTGCGAAGATATGCCGTTTCATTTAACAGGGTTAGATGGAACGGCAAACAATATTTTACCATTTGGTCATCTGAGTATATTATTTGGGTTAAGATATTTAATCATCATCAAGCAACACTTTCGAAGAAGGAATCAAACATTAATCAACCCAAAGTTTGGTTTTGTAGATGAGTTAAGAACTATTAGTAAAATCAATAGCATTTTAAATGCATACACTCATGTTAGGGATGCTTTCACTTCCTGGTGCCGTCTGTAGGGCACAGGCAAATCATGCAGCTTGGGTGTGCCCTGAGGCATCATCCGTCAGCATCCGATCGCTGTTCCCACCACACTACCACTTCGCCACGGTAGTAGGAAAACGAAAGCCTTTTTCCAGGAATATAACATGGATGCCAGTGTTGCATTTTAAGGCCTGCACTTCGAATTCGTTCGTTAAGGAAAATTTTAACCCACATCATTTTATTCTGACGTTAGTAAGGGAGACACAGGGGGACATTACGCCCCCCGTAAATTTTCTACACTTGCACGCATTTCAGATTATTCATTTTATTATACCAGCAACAAAATATTGAGGAAAGGGAAGGTAAAGACTAATGAAGAAGCTCCGTTTGTCCCATGTAGAGTCAACCTGCCTACCGTTCATGACAACACGTAAGGAGAAATCAGTTGGCGTTTTTTCAGGTCTTGTATATCAACGAGGCTGTGTCTACATTCTAAGCGAGCTATTTTTATGATTAATGTAGTACGAACCTAGGGCTTTGGTAGGATTTCATTTCAGTCGACTTTAAGTCGCATGTTCAAGGTGAAAGCTAATTTACGGACTCAAACTCTTCGCTTCTTAGCAGAGAATGCTATTCGGAAGGGAAAATATCAATAGCTTTCTGTTTTGACTTCATTGTTTTGTCTGAAGAATTACGTGTCAAGAACCTTGTTTTTGTTTGTATCCCTCAATCTAATCACAGAAACGTCCATGCACGAGTCACGGAAACAAATGCATGGAAACTGTTGTTTATCAACCACACTTTTATAAACATTTTGAGATTGGAATGAAAACTCGATCTGTGCATATTTCTGTGAATGTACATAATTTAAATTATTTTATATTAATGGTAAGAATTCTTTTTTTGCCATGGACACAGAAGTCTGTATCCCCACGATAAAAGATCTGTACTGCTCGTAATTTCAGGCGCTTTCGAACCTAACTTGTACTTACGGTAACTTCGAACATTTATCTTAGTTGAATTGTTGGATAAGCGAATGTCATCTCTAAATATATAGACCAAAAGCATTTCCGTGGTGAACGAGGAGATAAGTCGATGAACGGAGGATTATGTAGAGGTACTGCCTATCCTGGTGTGGACGGTTGCGACTCTAACTGATACAATAATTGCGACTTTTCTCAAAAAACATTACCATAAAATTTTCAAGTATAGCTCTATTTGAAAGTAGGGTTACTATCATGTCGTGTGATTCGATTAAGCTTTAGTCCAATTTCACGAAAGATATGACGAAACAAAACTTTTTTATCCGTTGATATGTACCGCTGAGCATTGAAAGTTTTGTTAATTACGTAACTTTACAAGAATGCATTTTTTTTCATCACGTTCTATTGAATTAGTCACTGAAATACTTTGTACCTGGATACATGCAACACATACACAAGTGCATTCTAAGGCAAATTGTAATACCAATATTGATTATAATATTGGTAGTAACCGTTAAACATAATTCTGTGAAAGTTGGTAAACCGCTTCAAAAGATGCTCCAAAGGTCTTTCATTTACCCGGCAAAAATATTATGCCAAGCTGGAAGGGAACATTCGTATTGGAATTATATAACATGGGCCACATCAGTAGCTTTGACGACCGTGCTATCAACGCAGGAGAAACGCTGGGAAAAACATTTTTCTATTGGCAGAAAACATTTCCGATGGACTTAAACTTTTTTAAATCGATTAAACACGATTTAATATCAGTTGTGAGCGTTTTAAAAATCGCATACGTTGTTTTTTTTTAATCTAAAAAGCAATCCCATGGAATTATTTCCCGAATGGAAAAAGAAACGTCTTGAAAATGCAATATTAATGATTATAACTTATTTGTGAAATTTAATAGATACGTACGTGAACAGTATGTGATGCATGGCCATGTTTTTCTGTTTATGAACTTTAAGAGACGGGAGCTTAATCAAACAGCGCGCACATAATAATTCAAACCTTAATCTTTTTCCTAGTTGTTTCCTGGAAGTGCACAGTATTTTCACTTTCCGAGGCTCAACGGCGTTTATCGCAAAACTTAATTTTTCTAACGCCACGGACATCAAGAAGCGAGGCACATGAAAGTAAAAATGACACGGAAAATAGATTTGATATTACACAGTATGGTAAACAAAGAGTCGGGTGAGAATAGCTGATATCAAGAAAAAACATAAAATTTGCAGGTCTCAAAAGTCGTAAATCGTGCAAGAAACTAAGTTCAACGGCCGAATCATCGAATTGATTTCTTTTTATTTTATTGGCATACTTTCCTGACTTTTAAAATTAAAATATATTATGTAACAAAAAAATACTAAAAAATAGCATTTTTAGTATTTTTAGCATAGCATAGCACCTTACTCCCTAATATGATTGTTCAATTTTTAACTTATAAGCCAAAAGCTCCGTGATAGCAAACCGACTGCAAGAGAGTTACGGGAAATTTGAAGAGTTCAACTTTATCGCAGGCGATATTCTAAATACCTCTCATGCAACCCCAGGATGTATACTAAACCTCTGTGGCTTTCCTGTGATATCATACCATTTAAAAAAAAGAAAATATCATATATATATATATATATATATATATATATATATATATATATATATATATATATTTCTAAGCGGGTCGCGGTGGAGTGGGTAGAGCGTTGGACTACTGACCGGAGGGTCCCGGGCAAGGCACCTGCAGCTCCACCCAAGCTAGTTGATTTTTCGGATATCAGATCTTCCTGGGAAACCATAACCGGCACAGGGAAAGGAACTGGCCCCCCTACCCTGGTGTGTGAATATTCACACGCCGTCGGGCTTGGGTGAGCTCTACCATCACCTACTAAACCGACCTTCGGGTTGATTACTGTTTATGGTTATATATTTCTAAATTATGAGGATATTATAATATAATCTCTCAAAAATTTTAACTAAGGATCTAGGCTTTTCGCAAAAATGATTTGAGGTATGGTCAACTGTCCAAAAAGTTGGCTGAAAAATTTTTTGTTCATTATCACTTCAAGAAAACAATAAGCCAAAAATCAATCTGACAAAACAATAAAAATGAAATGTCCCTATCAGAAGGGTCAGTCCACCAAAAGGATCATTTGCACAATGTGATATTTATAGTAAGCTTAAAAGGGGACTATTGGAGACTACGAAGGAAGGGCCATTCTGATTACCCATTAGTGTAATCCTTATGATAGACTACATACGATCGCACAGTTTAGCATTTCACCCTTTTGCACTGAATCAATTGAACTAGTAATGTTAGAAAACTTATGCTTAAAAAGGAAATAGATGTTTTAAGTCTGTCGGTGGGAAGATTGAGTTAAAGTGACAATTGTGGGAGGGAGGATGGTGGATTGGGAGAGGATCGGATACCAAATGAAAAAGGGGAAGGTATGTGGCTGGTGTTTATCACTTTGGAAAAGAATGTAACCTGCGGAATCTGCTCTAATGAATTGAAAATTAAATTGAATATGAGAGAGAGAGAGTTAGGTGGAATTTAAAAGACTGAAGACAAATAGATTAGATTTTGGGGGATGGGAGGAATATTGTGTCGTGCCGGTTTCCACTATATCTTCTGGTATCTACACTTTTGACGAGGCCAAGGAGATCTCTGGTACATCCTCCCCGAAAAGCAAGTCGAAAGTCAGCGGGTATCGGCGATTTACGTGGGGTTGGACTTGAGGGTGGAGATTGGAGGACATTACCCTGCCTAGTGCGTATGTCAGTGTGATGAGTTTAGGGGCGGATCGGTCTGGTTTTACGGGGTAGGTGATTGCTAGGTAATTCCTACCTAGAAAGGACACGGTCAACATTTTTTTTCTAAAAGGCCTTTTGAGAGGGACGACTTCCAGTGGATGAGTATGGGCAGACATAGTCACAAGTATACACAGTTTCCGTTTAAAACGCCCCATACGTCAAACACTTCCATGCGTGTGAAAGAACAACGCAGAGTGGAATATTATTTAATTTAGGATACTATTGATAACGGGGGTCTGTACTTTCGACAAAAGCTACTTCTACCAGTGGCGAGAGCTTCATCTAACGTCCACTATCACAACTTTCTTGCCCGATCGATTATGAGGACGCGGTTCGGAGTTGGAGATATCTGTGTGTTTTTCTATTGAAGTTTAAGTTTCTATACATAGAGAGTACTCTTCATCTCCAGTTAATTGGCGGAAAAATTGTGGAAATGAATTTAGGGCATGTCAGCACACAATAAAAAGGTTGGGGAAAACTAGCAAACAGAATTCGGGACGAAGATATAGGTTCATATTTTCAAAATAATTAAAGTTGAAAAATCAAAACGTTTCAGAACCTTGTGTGACATATTTTAAAGTGTACTTCTGCAAATGAGAGGAATGCTCTATCGGATTGAACGCCTGAAACTTCGCAGCGTATGGACGCCTTCGGACCCAGTGGCGTCATGCAGGATACTAGATCCCAGTTCCCCGTTACATTTTCCACCGCTGCAAGTTTGTCCAATTAATTCTAAAAATTAAATTCTTTGTCAATCAGCGGGAAAACCATAGTTTCATCATGCAGCTACTACATTTACTCGATTAAGGTAATGATAACACTTTAGAAAACAGCCTTATTACAATTGATTTAAAGGTAACGTCAATTGATAGCATTTTTATGGGCATTAAAGCCATTCCCGAGTTGTACAGAGATCGTGATAAAATTACGCATGATTTCGGTAATTACTTCATTATAAATGATTAAAACTGTATCTTAATTTTCTTGGAATAATTTTAAATCTTCCACCTATTGTCAAAATCACACATGCTTGTTGAACGACATCATCTACTGCTTAAAATGTGAGCATTTATGTTACGCTATGATGCGAGCAATGTTTGTAAATTTTATCTTGAAATAGTGTCTAATGGGTTTGACTCGGTTTTTCAGTGCGAGAAGCTTTTTGATTTTGTCTCCGACTTCTGTAAAAATCAAATTCCTAAAAACAAATAACTAAAGAACTCGATTCCTACGGTTCAGTTGAGCTAATTAACGAGAGGATTGTCTACGTTTACTGAATTGAGCAGAAATGCAAAATTTACAAAAAAATTAGAAAGGAATGACCTCATACTATTTGACCCAAAATAATATATCTGAGTTTATCAAATTTAAATATGAGACTAAAAATATTTTTCGAATATTATTATTTAAATTCAAACCAAATAAAATTTATCAGCTTTGTTTCAACTTTTATTATAAATTTCCTCTGATTCATTTCACATTACTAACCGAACAGATGTTGACTTTTTATTACACTGATAGAATATACGAGCAATAACACATACTTTTTTATGGGCAATACGTAGCAATAACACATACTATTTTATGGGCAATACAATCTCCTCTTTCTGGATACTCAAGACATAAAAGAAAATACTAAATTGCTGTCTAGGCATTAATAATAGAAAATTATTCATGGCATCGCGAATTTATTTTCTGATGATACCTCTTCCTAAACTATAGGCTACCTGAAATCACAGCACGTTATAAGTTTCGTCGCACATACACGAACTTAACACCTGCATAGGGGCTGAGTCGAAATAATCTTTTTTGATAATTCTCTCAGAATGTACAAACAACTACATTTGCTTAAGTCCTTTAGGAGGCAGGAAAATATGACAAATATGGAACAATACCTTTTTTAAATTCACCAATATATTTCGGTTAGAATCTTGGATGATTATTGACTGACATACACAGTACGTCGGATACGTAGTTTTAGTTACCCGTTCCCGTAGTCCCGTTACTACGGGACAACCAAAGATCCATATAGTACATTTCGCGCTTGAGATTTCACAGGAAGATCTTGGAATAGAAAAATTACACAACTTGGGAAATGGTAACGGATGTCTGAAATCGTCAACTGGAAGGGACCCCAGACCCTCCAGTAAGCAGCCGAACTAGTCCGTCACGCTGCCCTTGATGCATGTACATGTATTTGTCCAAAAAGATATACATGAAAATATATGGAATCAAAGAGGAAGTGATGGAAATTACATAGTTATAAGATAGAGAAATGAATGGATCAAGGCGAGGGCCAAAAGAAAGCAAGATTTTATCAAAAATTCATCAATCTATTGAATACGCTCCATTTTCGTAATGATCATTAAAATGAATTTGATTCCGAAATGATCCCCAATGGTGAATTTATTGGCCCTAGTACGGACCCCTTTCTCGGCTCACCGTACAGAGTTTAATGGTTATCAAGCTAAAATATTTTTTTTTATAATTTTCATAAAATTGGGTCAATGTTAAAATATTGTATAATCTTTCGCCTCTAGACAAATGGTCCTTTCCTCCAAGAGGAAGGTTCCAGGCCCGGTCAGTGAGTAGGGAATGTTGACCGTTTGAACAGATACAAATCGAAAGGTTAGAAGGGAATGTACATGTAGGGCGGACTGATATCTCGTGTGTGATGGGATGGAAGAGATAACGATAGGGAGATGATAAAAAATCATTATCTACTAATGACCATAAGTTCAAACGTCACTTCGTGGGGCTTCTTTCCTACGAGAAGAACAAATTCAATACTTGCTGATGCAATGAGTGCTGGTTTACGTAAATAAATAGCTATCCAGTAGATTCATAACATAGGTTCTGTACACTTATTTGCATAATATAATTTCTATAGATTCTGTGGGTGTATTTTTTTAAATGGTCTCATTTTCGTCCATATTCTGGTTGGACATTAAATATCATCCGCACCAAACTCCAACAACTTATTTTTATTCAACTATTAAAATGTTTTTTGCATATACGTTATGCATATGGGTCGCGGTGGTCTAGCGGGTTGAGCGTTGGACTACTGACCGAAGGGTCCCGGGTTCGATTCCCGGGCAAGGCACTTTGGGCACCTGCAGCTCCACCCAAGCTAGTTGATTTTTCGGATATCAGATCTTCCTGGGAAACCATAACCGGCACAGGGAAAGGAACTGGCCCCCCTACCCTGATGTGTGAATATTCACACGCCGTCGGGCTTGGGTGAGCTCTACCATCACCTACTAAACCGACCTTCGGGTTGATTACTGTGTTTATGGTTATGGTTATGCATATGACTACAGATCAAGATACCTAACAATACCACATAGAATGTTTCCTTCTAGGTCTATTAAGTGTCGTCCAATATACGTATGCGTTCCTCTGCATGAGTTCACGTGAGAATTGTATGCATTTAATTTCCTTTATGGGTACTTGTATATGCAGGAATGCTTCCTTATACTCGCTTCTGCAGCGTTTAGTCACCCAATTAATCACCATAACAGAACTGTAAATTTTGGGTTTGTTAAATTTGTTTGTTTGGGTAAATTTGGGGTTCCCAACTATTAAACTTTTCCGAACTAGCCCATCTACGCGCAACAGTACCAAACAGCAGATTTTCCAAAATGGTCATCACCAAAGTTAAACAAAAACAATACTGCTGAAACGATGGAAAATGTAAGTCTAGGTACAAAAACTGTTTTTAATAACTATTTCGTGATATTCATGTGGATAAATAAAATTCTTCCCGCAGTAACCGCGAGCAGAACCGTGTTTACTGCCGGTAGTTTCGAATAATAACGGCAAGGTGTATTACAGGATTTCTTTTTGGTACTCTCGCAATGGACAAAATATTCACGAGGACGAATTATACGCCAGTAAAAAGTAAGATATTCCACGCCATCAAATTTTAAACGTAAACTGAAGTAGTGATGTTAAAAAATGCGCCTTAATATTTTCTGTAAACTTTTATCTAATACGTTGAAATTTTAAGACCGTAAAGCGATGTGGGAATCAAACTCTAAAAAGGAAATTGAAATAACCTATGGTTACTTTCTACCCAGATCCAGGTACTCGCCAATTAATTCTCCAAGCTTCCGAACTCCTAGGCGAAAGCAAGACGTGAGAAACTTATATTTATGATAAATTAAAATGCGGCACACGACGTTTGATTATAATTTTATTGGAATAATTATTTTTATGTAGAAATTAGCGTAACTTCGCGGTTTCATTACATATAAATTTATTAACACTATTTTACAATTACCGGAAGACTATAAAGTTCCCTTAAAGGAAGTATCGCATTTATCTACAAGATAACTAAGGTACACTACGAGATTAGTTTATAAAGGCCTAAACGTAATGGACTCTCGGTTCATAAATCGGTGGATCACCGAGGGTTTGCGACTAGTAGGAATATAGCTGTTGCAGATGATAATCATGAATTATAGATGAATCATGAACTTGAGTTATACACATGCAGTAGGTCATCCTCAACCCGAATAGGGCCCCCGAAATTATTATCAGGCCTCGGAGGCACCACCATTGTGCAGACATTGAGGTCATCGATGTACATATTTTGGACCAGTGAAAGGGTTGTCAATGCGTCTTAGTATGCAGTATGGGCAGTAGAGAGTGAAGTGAAAATATATGAACGCAGAGATGGTAACTTTTGTTTTTGGAAAAAATGTTTCTAATACAGAGATTAACGAAAAAGAAAAGGTGAAAATAGTAGTTTCTGTTTCAACTATAAATGCTGCATTCTTAAAAATAGGAGAAAAAACGATCAGGGTTGCAAACAAACCGTTAGGAATTTCTGTGGACCAGCTTTACTCTTTTGTACTACTAGTTTTGTAAGAGCATTGAAGTCGATATGACTAGTTCAATAGGCTACGTACTTCTTGTATAACTCTACGGTCGTATTTTTGAATCCCGCCAATTGTACGTGGATGTTGGTTGAGGGAGGATGGATTATCATGAGTGTAGTGGCCTGATTTTCCAGTATTGTTATGCCTGTCAACGGCTGCCATTTAGTGTTCGTGTTTCTTCTTTAAAAACAAGGAGGAGGGGATTGAAAGACAGCGTACACGTGATATTGGCGCTGCCAAAGGGTAGCCCATTTCGGATGGGTGCTTCAATACTTGCGAGTACATGCGCGTGCTCAGCTTACAAGCTTACTCAAGTTGACCCAACGCTTTAGCGGCAAGGACAAACGAAAGATAACACAATCCATTCACAACTTACGTGCAATGCGAACAATCGGCGCGCCAATGAAGTGATGCAATGGTCTACCAGAGGAAATTCGGCCAACCCTTATCTGCACGGCGGGCGATTCGTATTCCTTCAGAAGGCTTGTTTCGACATCCCCTCCGCCAAAATTCAATGTCTTCGGCTTGGAATCTATTTCATCATTTGGCCAATCGGGGCAAAGGGATTTTAGAGACGCATTTGAGCGTAACGTTTCTTAAGCCGAGAGAAATATACTACCTACAAGTATCCATTCATCCACGCATAACGGTACCTTACTTATTAAGGCAACCTAGTGTACAGTAAAAAAACGTTTTTCCTTTATGTAATCCTTGCCTTGACTACGGGTCATTGATTCTACAAAAGAGCGCGTCAAGGTTTAGAAGGCGCGTCAATAAAGAAGAAGGACGCTGCAACCACCTAGGCAAAGTTACCAACTAAAAAAAAATATCTTTCAGGTTTAATAAATTATTAATATGGTTTAGGGGGTTTGAATAATTAAGCATTTCATGTTTTAAGTCAATATTGTCATGGTTGGATAGTTTTCACTGGTAATGGTAACCAATATCACAGTTAAAGGGTCAACTCGCATGTTGTATGACCTTCAATTAGATAATGGTATCTTCCTAAAAAAGCGCCAGCAATAAAGAAAAAAAAATTGTATGTTAAGCAAGCCTGAAATAGTATATTACTTCCTGACTTCTATACTTATATTTAGGCAAGTAAAATGTATACCTAGACTTTTTCTTCAAGTGACCTTTGGTAAAAATATATTTATGTATACTTTACAGCTGAAGAAATTGGAAAATGTTATGACTGGAGTTTATAGTACGGCAAAGGTGTGCCCATACAAAAATCCCAAATGTGATACAACTAAGGAGGGCCTATCTTTGGATCCTGGTAAGTTTGCAATGAATGCAAAATTCAATAAAATTTTATTACCATCTTCCTGATACTGAAACAGACAATTAAAGTCTATGTGCAACAAATAAAACACACACACACACATATACACATTCAAACACGAAATCCCATCATCCCATATATATATATATATATATATATATATATATATATATATATATATATATATATATATATATATATATATGTATATATATATATACACATATACACATTCAAACACGAAATCCCATCATCCCATATATATATATATATATATATATATATATATATATATATATATATATATATATATATATATATATATATATATATATATATATATATATATATATATATATATATATATATATATATATATATATATATATATATATATATATATCATACATTCATAAAAAGGTATTATTATATGATGATCTGATTTACCTGATGATGTCGCAAGTTGGTCAAACAAATTGTACCATCTAATTAAAATCTGTGGAAAAGTACAAGTCTTTATTTTTAGTATGGATGGGTAAGATAATAGTTGATGCAGGAAAGATAAAAGAGAGATGGAAGGATTATATAGACGAACTGTATGGAAAAGAACTTAGGTCGACAAGGCTAGATATAGGAAAGGAACAGGAAGTAGAGGAAGATAGCTTAAGTTCAACCATATTCAATGATGAGAGGGAAAGGGCATTAAGGGAGATGAAAGCAAATAAGGCTGTGGGGGTAGACAACATTCCTGCGGAACTACTAAAAGGTTTAGGAAAATGTGGAATGAAGGGTCTATATAGACTGTTTAATAATATCTATGAGGAAGGAATCTGGCCAGAAGACTTTGTGAGATCAGTGTTAGTTCCTATTCTGAAAAAGGTAAAGGCTACCCCATGTGAGGATTACAGAACAATAAGTTTGATTTCCCACACAGCTAAAGTTGTTCTCAAGATCATCAACAAAAGGATAGAGAGTAAGGCAAATGATTACTTAGAGGATGATCAGTTTGGGTTTAGGAGGGGGAGAGGTATGCTTGATGCCATTGCAGTAATGAGATCATTAATCAAGAGGAATATAGAATACAATCGGGACATATTTGCCTGTTATGTAGATTTCAAAAAATCATTTGATAGAGTGAATTGGAAAAACTAATGAGTATATTGCAGAAAATAGGAATTGAATGGAGGGACAGGAGGTTAAGAGTGGAATGGTCAGTGTTAGGAAGAGGTGTAAGGCAGGGTTGCCCATTATCACCAGTGCTGTTCAACATATATGTGGAGGAAATGATTAGAGCGGCTTTGAAAGAACTGGAGATAGGAATGAAAGTTGGAGGGGAATTCGTAAAATTGTTTACATTTGCTGATGACCAAGCATTAGTTGCTCAGTCAGCCAAGGGGTTGCACGCATTGCTGAGTGAATTGGAAATTCAATGTGATAGATACGGGATGAGAATCAATAGTAATGAAACAAAGGTTATGTGATTTTCCAAGAAGAAGAAGGCTAAGCTAAACATTAAAATAGGAGGGGAAAAAATAGAGCAGGTAGAACAGTTCACCTATCTCGGAAGTGTTTTGGACCAACTTGGTCAAAGTAGTACGGACGTAAAGAGAAGAATTGTGTTAGGCAAAGAGGCTTTCACCAGGAGGATGGAGTTGGTGACGTTGAGTAAGGATGTTAAGAAAAGATTCATCATAACTTTGATAGGGAGCATGGTTATGTATGGTGCAGAAACATGGTCAGTGAAGCAGGAGGATAGATGTAGATTGGAGGATTTTGAAATATGGGTGTAGAGAAGAATGGAGAAGTGAAATGGACTGAAAGGAAAACAAATGAGGAAGTACTAGATGTGGTGGGCAAGGAGAGGGGTTTGTTGGGAGAAATCCTAAGGAGGCAGGAAAAATGGATGCATTGATAAGCAGTGGGGTGATGAGATTGTAATAGAGGGTAGAATGTTACACAAACAAAGAAAGGGCAGGAACACAATAGGGATGTTGGATGGGATGAAGTGAGCAAGAAAGTACACAGAGATGAAGAAGGACTTGATGTAGAGTAGGTTGCTGGATTGTATTTTGTTACAAGGCAAAAAATATTTATTTGGTAGTTTTGTCCATCCAAAGCCTACCTTAACCGGTAGATTACTTAATAATAATAATGATACACAGACACACACACACATATATATATGTAGGATTTTTGGTGGTGCAACCACCTTTCTCAAGAGGAATTAGGAACAGAACATATATGTTTCAGTTTCTGTGTTTGTGTCGTCTAGTTATTCCATTTACATTATTGTGCGCGTTCGTGGGATTTTCAAGAAAGTGACTTTATATATATATATATATATATATATATATATATATATATATATATATATATATATATATATATATATATATATATATATATATATATATATATATATAAATAATATTTTTCTAAAAATATATATTTTTATATATATTTATATATATTTTTTCTACACACACGCATTCAAATACGAAATCCTGCCATTCGACGAACAAATATTCATTCACACACAGAAATAGATATAAGGAAAGGGGATAGGAAAACACATAAAAATACATATGTATACACATACATATGTATGTGTATACATACACATTTATGTACATATTCTTTCCTTCCTTCTTCTTCTCTTCCTTGAGAAAGGTTGCTTGGACCACCAAAAATTCAGAAAATAGTTTCTTTTCTTTTTTTTGTTTCTGTGTTTTTGTCTTTGTCCACTAGTGCTAACTTCATATAAAAACATTTGTATGGCACAATAGTGAGTATGGCCTGAAGTAGGGCCAAGAGAGGGCCAAAAGCTCATACTTTCTAAAATGTGATTTTTGTGTTCTATTGTACTGTCCAAATTTTCTATATTAACTGGTGTGCATATATATGCATGTGTGTGTATATAAATATACATATAATGAAATTTTTAATTATGATGAATACCATTTTCAGAATTTTTCAAAACATATGCATTTAATGGTTAGAAAGAAAGCTCATACATGCCTTGGTGATATTTTTTCAGAACTTGAGAAGATAATGGCATCCAGCAGGGATTATGATGAGTTACTATATGTATGGAAAGGATGGAGGGATGCCACTGGAGCAAAAATGAAGAATGACTACAAATCATATGTGGAATTGAGCAACAAGGCCGCCACCCTAAATGGTTTGAATCTCTTAATTAATTGCAAATGAACATTTCAAAAAATGTTGATGAGTATATACATAAGCAACATTTGGTTTTAAAATTTACTTTGCACCATAAACACAGTTACCAACCCAAAGGTCGGTTTGGTAGGTGATGGTAGAGGTTCACCTAATACTGAGCCCAATGGCATGTGAAATTCACACATCAGGGTAGAGGGGCCAGATCCTTTCCCTGTGCCGCTTATGGTTTCCCAGGAAGACCTGGTACCCGAAAAATCACACAGCCAGGTGAAACTGCAGTGCCTCTTGAGGTGTGAATCGAATTTGGGCCCCGGGGTCGGTAATGAAATGCTCTAACCGTGGAGTACCACGTCCTCATACACTTTGTACATATGTGATATTAATGTTATGCATAGGATACCTTAAGTATTGACATATTATATACAATTCATTTGATAAACTTAAAGCTAAATAAATAGGCATTCCTACATGTAAATGCCTTTTGTTTTTTATTCCATAAGAAGAAATCAGCATTAAATCTAACTACAAAAACATCACTGTCAATGCTTCAAATATTCATTAACTGCGCAAATATATGAAAGGAATTATTTATGCATGTGTACACATAAGGGATCCAAAAAAGACAGTTATCAACTCGAAGGTTGTTTTGTAAGTCAGCATAGAGCTCACCTAGTACTAAGCCATCCATATATGGAGTGTGAAATTCATCCATCAGCATAAGGGGACCAGCTCCTTTCCCTCAGCTGCCATTGGCTACCAAGGATGACCGTTTCCCATAAAAATCACAGAGCTTAAGGGATGCAGAGATGGCCCAAATTCATCACCTGGAATCGAACATAGGCCCTCTTTATCAGCAGCTGAGTGCTCTACTCAATGGACTACCATAATATCCCTAACAAGGGATACTTAAAGGCAAATGACCAGCACAGTTATGAAGAGGTTACGATGAATTAGTAAATTAGGAGGAGATAGTAAAATGTAGTGTAATGAATCTATCATGCAATTTTTGAGGTTATAATGATTGCGGAGTACTTAAATGTACATCAGATTTTTGATTTTGAGTGTGAAGTTATAAAATCAAGACCCAAATTCAATTTAATTATCCACTTAGCCTCCACAGAGCATTTGAAATGTTAACACACTATATTAACCAACAACAAATAAAAAAGAAGATTAAATGTAATAAGAAAAAATGAGAAAACAAATGTATTTATTTTCAAATTATAATTAAATGTTTGATGAGATGACAAAGGGATTCTTTTAATTTTTTGGTAACAACTTTTTAGATGCCAGTTTAGTAATACTAAAAGTAACAATAGAAATGAAAAAAGGCTTCATGGAAGCCTTAAGTTGCAGCCTGAGGTGTAAGCAGGGTTGTGAATAATGGTGAGACATTTTTTGTTCCAGAACTATATAAAAGTCTTGATTGAATCCTTACACATTTTGCAATAAAAAAGAAACATTTTAAAGGTCATTAGTTTCATCATCACCTTTTTGAGAGCCAAACAATTCATTGTTATTTTATGACTTTCAATGATAAAGGCTGGATTATGGTTAAAGACTAAGGTTATATAGCAATAACCACCATTTACTGATGTCCTTCTGTATGAAAAATAAATTTGTATCGAAATAGTGATTGAGGTTTTAGGCATCAGCAGCATCTGTAGCATTTTTGTTTACAACTCATGTCTCTCACACTCCAATTTTCAAATTTCAAGAAACTGTAATAGTAACTTTAACGGAGTCACCCGCTATGTGTGCATTATAATGCAACCATTTCAGAGAGTAAAAATCATTCGCCTTGACCGGGATTCGAACCCGGATCCCTCGATATCCGGCCGAGTGCTTTAACCACTTAAGCTACCGAGACGTCCTCTTACACTCTGAAATTTTGGGGGCTTTAAAGGAACAAGATGTTATGACGAAATACCGTACATACAATGTCACAGGCATTCGTAGTCGTGCGCGACGCGCCACAGTCCACGATGTTAATAAAGCCAATTTCAAACATTTAGGCTGTTCATACCTTAGACAAATACATTTAGGCTGTTCATACCTTAGACAAATATATATATATGATATGATTTGTCTAAGGTATGAACAGCCTAAATGTTTGAAAATGGCTTTATTAACATCGTGGACTGTGGCGCGTCGCGCACGACTACGAATGCCTGTGACATTGTATGTACGGTATTTCGTCATAACATCTTGTTCCTTTAAAGCCCCCAAAATTTCAGAGTGTAAGAGAACGTCTCGGTAGCTTAAGTGGTTAAAGCACTCGGCCGGATATCGAGGGATCCGGGTTCGAATCCCGGTCAAGGCGAATGATTTTTACTCTCTGAAATGGTTGCACTCCAATTTTCATTAATAATGGTGACAGAAATGCCTTGATGCAATCAATTCCTGATATTGTGGTCTGTATGAGTTCAGAAATAACAATTCTTCATAATTAGTGGCACCTGGATGTCAAAAACCACCAGGACCAATAGCATCAGCTTCAAAAGTCTCTGTTCATGAGAAAAATAATATATTCAATATTCAGCTATTTGAATAAAAACCATGGTGATGATAAACCATGATCATAATGATTTTATGTCAAAGTTCATTTGACTGAGCTCCAATAAAATAATTTTGTAAGAATTAAGTTTTGATATTTTAATTACCCAATCAATTCTCACTAGGGAAAATCTAATGAAGTACTTGACAAACATGAATTTAAAAATTAAGAGGTTCTAATATGGTTTATTGCTGCATTTCATTTTTTCAAAATTTCAAATGTCTCATTAAGAGTCAGCATGAAACAATGGATGGCATCAAAAATCAGAGGAAATTGGTACTGGAAGTATACCAGTGAGAGATCAAAAGAATACAAATGATATTCTTTTGCATCCTGGATCACTTCCACAAACTAAATCTGGCAACTACATCATATACCTTTGAGAGGTTTTATTTACACACTCATCATTATTCATTTCAAATTTCCACTTTCAATCTGAAATGAAAACCAAAATCTTTTCATTTGACAACTATGCAAGACGTTAACTGCAAACTCATTTTCAGTTACTCTAATTTCAGCATCAAAGAAATTAAGTTCCGCACCTATTTGTTTTCACTGTTTCATTCATAAACACGTCCTATTCTGGTAGGTTTTGAAGACATGGGAGCCATGTGGAGAGACGACTATGAAGATGAGAACTTGAGGGCTACAGTTAAAAGATTGTGGTCTGAATTAGAACCACTCTACTTGAAGATCCATAGATACACAATGCGCAAGTTAAAGGCAATATACGGTGATCGGCTGGATGACACTAAAGGCCTGATACCAGCACACTTGCTTGGTGAGTGAAAGGGAGCATTTACTGGATATCTGAAAATTTTGTTAGAACGGCTGAAAGAGGTAAAAAAAATTATATTGGCACACGAGAAATAAAGCATTTTTTTAATAGATAATTCACAAGTCATTTGGATAAATAAAATATTTCTGTAATTATTATTGTTAATATCTGACCTGTTTTCTCTCACTACCCTCCTATTCAATATTCAACCCCTCAATGATCATTTTCAATAGCACAAATGTTTGCTTCATTAAGGTATATATTATGGTAAATGCTTCCTTACATATTTATAGTTTAAATATAAAGGAAGTAATAGGTATCAATACTGAATAAGTAACTAATGTGACCAATCATGACTACATCTACTTCATAATAATGTTGTCAATATATTTTTAGGTAACATGTGGGGTCAGGCATGGGACAATTTGGAGAGTATTTTGCGACCATATCCAAATGCAACAGCATTTGATGTAACAAAAGCACTGAAGGAACAGGTAATTATTTCTAATTTACCATTATTATTTGAAAAATAAATTATATTTTAATACATGTAGTAATTGTTAACGTTGTACTTAACGTGGATTCAATTGTTTTGAATCACAGGGATATGACGTCCGCAAGATTTTTGTCACATCAGATGAATTCTATGAATCCCTTGGACTCCCTTCAAGTGCAATGTCATATGGTGACAAAGCAGTAATTGAGAAACCAAAAGACCGTGACATTGTCTGCCATGCATCTGCTTGGGACTTCTGTGATCGTACTGACTTTAGGTAAGTTCATGTATCTCCACCTGTACAAAATACATATGCATGATTCTCTGTGAGCATACTCTGTCATTCTCAGACAGAGTTCTGGCCACCTAATTCACCAAACTCAGCAAATGCAGGTGATAACACCAATATTGAATGATTGAAATATGAATGTTTTCTCATTCATATTTCAGGTGAAATGATAGGTGAAGAAATAATGGCTCAGTGAGCTAAAATGTAGGTCATATCAAAATTTCCTAAGTCAGTTGAAAAGTGTGATGGTCATGAAATGCAGAATAAAATGTATTTTTCCACTGTTCTTTATTTTGGTACTTGTTTCAATGCTTAGGCATCATCATCAGGTACAAATTAGTCAAGTTGCGGTCAATTTACATACCATTCATGAGGGCGCAGGAGTGAGTGAGAGAGGGTGGAGGGAGGGGAAAGAGGTGGGGTTGTGATTGGCGTTGATGGGGAGGAGGAGAGGGGTGTTAAGCATCATGAAAGGTGATTATTGGGGTTTGCAGGAGGGGTGGGGTTTAGTTAGGTCTTTCGGTGAAGGAAAGGGATGCTTCCAGGATTGGGGAGAGGTATTCAAACAATAAATCATTGACCAAATGACCCTTTTTTAAATTCTTTCTGATTTCTAGCTCTTCCCACTTGTCCATCCTTCTTCCTTCATCCATTAGGTGTATCAATTCTGGGTTGAAATCGCTCCCATGATTTTCTTCCCACAGATGCTTGGCGAAGTGAGATTGCATGAGGTCACATTTCCTAAAACAGTGTTTATGTTCCTCCACTCTTGTTTTTAATGATCTCCTCATTTGGCCTGTGTAGATAGCACTACAGTCCTTACAAGTTAACTTCTAATTTCCACTTTTATTTTGTTTTTCTACTTTGTCTTTCATAGTATTCATGAATGATTTTAAGTTTCTTGCATTGTAAAAAGCTATCCGAAATTTTTCCCTGGGGAAGAGGTTGGCTATCTTTTGTGAACTCAATCCATAATAAGGAAGTCTACACCATTTGTAATCTTTTATATCCACATTAACTGGTTTAAATACAAGATTGTTTTTTTCTAAGGGAATGTTTTCTGTGCAATATTTTTTCAATTAAATCTTCTTTGTAACCATTTTTAATTACAATATCTTTTATCATTTTAAGTTCTAGAATAAAATTACTTTAAGAAAGAGGTATGTCCCACAGTCTATTTAACAGGAAATGAAAAGTGGATAGGTTTTGAGATATGTGATGGCGGGAGTTGAAAGGGACAATGTGGTACTTTTCCGAAAAATTGCAAATTCAAAACTCCATCCCTTTCTCCACACTCATATCTAGAAAATTGAGTTTCTTACTTTGTTCTTTCTCACATGGGAAATTGATTTCTTTGCATTGGGAATTTAAGATGTTTACAAAATTGTCTAATTGTCTTTCAGTGTCTGTCCATATTGCAAAGTTATCGTCTACGTAACGAAACCGACAGTGAATGTTCTTCGTAAAAAATGAGGGACTGCTGAATATTTTAAAAAAATTGTTCATGTAAATGACAGCAAGTAGTGGTGATAAAGGAGACCCCATTGCTAATCCTTCCACTTGTTTGTAGTAATCATTGTTGAACTGGAAACAGTTTTGATCAACACACAATCTCAGTAATGACATGAACTCTTTGAGGAAAGGTGGTTTGGCCCCAGCACTACAAAAATACACTGCAAAATACATTGTGTTCTTCATTTAATGAGCATGAACTTCCACAAAGTTGAGCCAGAAACAATCGAATACAGTGTAGTAGTCATGTAACTATCCAATATGTGCATAAAAAAAACAATACTGAATATTTTCAACACTAAAAATTAGCATCCATCCACTTCCTAATTCATAGACTCTAATAAGTCCTGATTTTCAGTACCTTGGGCATCCATTGGCAGGAAAATCAAATAATGAAGGCACCAAATGATGCCGTGGAGAATGTGTGTGGCAAAGTTATTCGGGAGAACACATAGCATACCCATAAGTTGTTGAATTGTTTTACTTGGCAGTGGCCAAGGACACACCTATTTCATTACCTAACTGATAAATACATTACTTGGGGTTGTTAAATGAACAGAGTGAGGGAATAGACTTATGATGCTTCTAGGATGAATTTGCCAAGCTATATTTGCAAACATTTTCTTGGTGGTCAAGCAAAATTTAATGATACACATATTTATTGAAGCCGACACACAAAATATTAAAATAACTTGTTTACTGCCACCATGAAAGCTAACTTCTACAATGCTACATCTGAAATAGATATGACATACTAAAAACACAGTACAAAAGTTTGGAGAAAGGGTCAACATGTATGAGATGTAGATGTATGAGTGTAGTCACGTCTTTATGTAGGTAAGTAGGTAACATTTAGCACTCCTACCTAAAACATTCTATCATCAATGTTTGCAAAACATTAGAGTCCAGTATTTATTCTAGAAATATCAGTTTGAGAAAAAGATTGGAATGACATTACAAAGGATTTTTACTCTAAATTAATCCTGGATATAGTCCATTGCCACAGCTCCAATTAATGAGGACAGAAACATGTGAATGCTAGATTGTTACAATAATTGAGCACCAAATTATCATTTGAATTTCTTTACAATATAAATGGAATATTCTAACTTACAGCTAAACTTCATAGAGAAATACATATGTGCTACCAAAGATTTGAAAATGGTCCATGTGAGACATAATGCTGCTTAGTTTTAGTTCTGACTGCACACATGGCACACAATTAACCAATATCATAAATTATCAGATGATAAATCAACACACATTGGGTTGCTCATATAAACCATATGAGTCGCAGTACATATACACCATACATGTTCGGGTATCCTCCTAACTTAATATATAAAATATAAATATGTAACATGTTGGAAATGAAAACATTAAAAGGATATTTCTCACCTGTGCCTCTTATGCCAATTTTATTTTAAGAGAACTTGAAATATTTCTTTCGTTTCCATTATGAGTCTCTTTTAATACTTCATGCATGGGAATATTTCTCTTCCAATATAGGATTAAAATGTGCACAAGTATTAACATGGATGACTTCATCACTGTACACCACGAGATGGGCCACATAATGTACTTCATCCTTTACAAGGATCAGCCATATGCTTTGAGAACTGGTGCCAACCCTGGATTCCATGAGGCAGTGGGAGACACAATTGCCCTCTCAGTGGCCACACCAAAGCATTTGAACTCCATTGGATTACTCAATGAATACAAGGATAGTCCTGAATCAGATCTTAATGCCTTGATGCTGACTGCAATTCAAAAGGTGAATTATTATTTTATAGTCAGACCAAATAATGAAACTAAATGTCTGCAATGGGAAAAACTGATGGCAGCAATTTCTAATGCTCTGGACAAAATTATATAATCACCATTCCCAATGCTTATGTATTCTTAGATTGTCTTCCTCCCATTTGCCCTGGCCCTGGACACTTGGAGGTGGGATGTATTCAGTGGCAAAGTACAACCAAATGAATGGAATGACCATTGGTGGAAACTAAGGTATGAAAATTCTTTTCTCTTAGAAATACAATAGATAAATCAGAATCTTTCCACTGGGAAAATAAGTGTGATCCATTCAACCATGGGAACCTGCCACCTCTCCTTCTTTACCTTATTTGCTTGAGCTTCCTAATACCTTACACCATAATTCCCTTCTCACTGAGTATCAAGTAGTACCAACAATTAAACTGAACTGTTTAAGCAAAAGGTGTAATCACAGTGACCTACTGATGTTTATGAATGACTTTACATTACACATTCATAGCACCAGGAACCCATTTAAATCAGTCAGTCAAGTCAGCATACAATTATTGTCAATAACTGAGTTACAAAAGCATGTAATAAGTGTGCACAACCACTCATAATTTTAGCTCCAGTTATCAAGTAAGCCTCTGCTGATTGCCTTTGCTTTCTAAGTTTTTCTACTATCAAGCGAGACAAGTTTACTTTCATGAATAATGAGTATGAACTGAACTTTTTCACAAAGCCAAACATTCCTTGTTAGTACTCCACAATGCATCACCAAAAAACAATATTACATTAATAAAATGTAAAAACAAGATTTGTGACACTAGAGATGGCTCAAAGAGTTTAAATAATATTCTTTTTTATTATAGGAAGGAACTCCAGAGACTGGAAGCTCCTGTAGCTCGAAGTGTTGATGACTTTGACCCTGGCTCAAAATTCCATATTCCAGCAAACTCTCAATACATTGCGTGAGTATATCTGCATAGCAGATAATGAAGTAATACCCAACCTCACAGTTTATGCCTGTAAGATGCAGTTTCTAGTTTTCCTCCCTATTATTGTGTTTACCACCAACTTAAATTATAAATAGTTAATATGTGCACTGTGACAAACAGCCCTTGGCCCTTTCCATTCATCACTGTCCCAAGTAGTTGATTTTTATGGTACAGGATTGAATTCTTTTGAAATTCATTAAAAATTGTGAGTAATACTACATGCCTTGAAATATTACTTATTCTTTTATAAATACACTACATTTATCATACAAAGATTACATTTATTATAAGTGTAAGTCATAAATGTTTGACTTGATTCTTCTTGAAAACAATGAATTTCAAATATAACAAATATAACCCCTAGTGTTAGTGAATCACTTGTTAAATTTGCCTTGAGCAAGGTAATTAATTAATTATTAGAGCAAGTCAATTATGATTAATATCTTTTGCACTTCCCATTCATTCAAATAACACTGGATTGTAATAATTAACTGTTAATGTTATAATAAAATTCCAATAATACAACTATTTGGCAATTCTTACTACATAAATTCATGTTACTTACAGGAATGAATTGTAATAAGAAAATTTGTATAATTAATTTTCACATTCAGGTCTGAAATAAAAGATACCTTGGATTTGAAACACAAAATTAGTTTTTTTATTAACAAAATGGTCTTGGACATTATGGAAAAAATATGTACAAGTGTTTAGAGGACCAAAATGATGAATAATATATGCTCACTCAGTTTTGGTTGAATTAGCATGATGTAGTGGTACTATTTATCATATTCTTGTCTTTTTCAAAAAGTTTCTAGAAAACTCAAAACATGTCCATCCCTGGTTCCTGGAAGCACCTTACTTCTCTTTACACCTGACTTCTTTTGAACACTCCATTCTATTGTTCAAAAAAGGTGTAAATAAAAAATACCACCATACATCTTTGCACAGAATAACTTACTTTCATATTAACAGGTACTTTGTGGCTCATGTGCTGCAGTTCCAGTTCCACAAAGCTTTGTGTATAGCTGCAGGAGAGTACAACCCTCAAGGAAACCTGCCCTTGCATAAATGTGATATCTACAAATCGAAAGCAGCTGGTGATTTGATGAAGTAAGTTCATATATTCATTTCACTAAGTGTAAATAAAAATTTAATTACAACACCACAATTATTCAAGAGCTAGTTTTTAAAGATCCAGAAACTTCGGAAACAAATAATATAAAAAGGTGATTGTTTCATCAGATGTAACAAGCAACACTTTCCGTGAATGGATAACTTTATTTTAGTGATTTGCCAAAAACACAATTTGATAATCCTAAAATGTCATTTTCAGCACCTGCAAGTTTGCCTTTTATTTTCGAGATTTGAACCTTCACTGCTAACCCCAGAATTAGATGTTCCATTGTATTTAAAGTCGATAAATGGCACATATTTGACAGTACTTCTGACTGCTAATTTCAAGATTTTAAATGAACAGTATCCCTAATAATTAAAAGCTGAAATACCAACAGAGGATTCTTTTACTAAAGAGCTACCTCTTAATTCTTCATTATGGAAGAAAATTACATTTGTAGGTCCAAAATAAAACTTTTCAGTAATTACAATTTCTGAATGGCTTAGAGAAGAAGAAATAGAAAGAATAAAAAAATTACTTTTATGACACTTCTTAATGTATTTAGGTCCTCATTCAGAGCCAACCTATAGAAATGGAATTGATGTCAAACCAAATATTAGACTTAAAGAGGGTTCTTCAATGATGATGACAACATGCACAAACAATTCGAAATTAACTTGCAAAATATTAAAATATTAGAATATACTATTGTTAAATATTAGAATTTAATTATGTAAGTGCACTGGTACTAGGTATATAATGCAAAGCATTGATTTTTCATCTTCCTTTCTTCAGGCACGGTCTCTCTCTGGGAGCATCTAAACATTGGAGTGATGTACTTGAGATCATGACAACTGAACGGCAACTATCAAGCTTAGCAATTTTGGAATACTTTAAACCTTTGTCTGATTTCCTAGATGAAGAGGAAGCAAAAATAGCTGAAGAGAGCAAAAAGGAGAACATGGGAATCGAAAGGGAGTCTCAGGCACAGCCACTATCTAAGACTGAGACAAAAGAGCCAAAAGGCCCAGCAGACAGCACCATACCAATTGTAGTTGGATCTGTATTAGGAGCCTTTGTCATTGTTGTCATAGTAGCATTTGTGATTGGAAGACGACGTAGGTCTGCTGCCAATGAAGGGATGTGAGAAATTGGTAGAAATGAACCATTTCTAATGTTTCTTTGATGATGCTCATTAAAGAAATGTGCATGAAACATATTTCTTGTACATTGATGAACACAAAACTTCCACTGAATTTAATTGACGACATAAAAAAATGCACCAATGAGAAAATTTACAACATTTACTGCACATTCAGTACTTGTGGCTGTGATTGGTTGGAATATGTGAGAGCTTCTTGAAATTGAAGAGCATTTCCAAAAATATTTTGATGTCAAAAAAACAAGATGTTAAGGATCAGAAGTAATACAGGGTGACATGTATCTCTTATTTTGTACAATAAAAATTTATTTCTTTTTTTACAACTTTTATAAATTAGTTAAAAATTAACAATTAATAAATCCAATAATATTTAGTACCACATCTTTTCTCAGGTACATGTTAAAACAATTAAGATACTGATACCCTAATCACCAGTATTAGCTTTTACAGTTTTATAATCTTCTTTCCCAGTTAATAACATACCTGGAATATTTATGTTGCTCAGTTTTTGGTCTATACAAACTGAAGGCCTGGGTGTGATCTGTCAAGAGAAAACTTCCATGTACTTATTTCATCATATTAGATTGATGTGATACTATTTATATAGTTCAGGTAGCATTAAGTACTTGAACAAAACTTGAAGTTTGTATCCAAGTCACTAATTGACTCAACTACTCAGCACTTAGGGATAATATTGAAAAAATGAATGTGAAGGCTGAATAAATAATCACTAAATTAATGGAGAGCAACAATTCTAAAAAATAAAAATTAATCAGCCAAACACCATGAGATTCTATAATGTTAAGAACATTTCAAAGGGACTGTTAGCAATACTTCCAAGTTTAGAGATCCTATTATTAGATTTTGAGTATGGTATTATTGTGAACATCTTACATGGCAGTCAAGTGAGTAGTTTGGTGGCTGTATTAACTCAATGGAAAAGAGCACATGCATTTAAAAATCTTCATAAAGCACAAGTAAGAAACCTACTATCAGATGTAATAAATACCACATGATTTGTTTCAATAAAGAATGATCTTTTTTAAAAAAATTCATTATTCAACCTCCAAATTTTGATGGACTATCTCAAAGTAGTCCCCATTGAACTCAATGCACATCTCTGACATTTTCTTCCAGTTTTTGAAGTCATGCTGGAAGGCATATCTTGTCATTTCCTGTAAGAGGAAGCCTTTTTCAAAGCTTTAAATGGGGATAAATGCTTTCCATAAAGGTGTTTCTCCACATTGGGCCCATGGGGCTACATTTGGACTACAGGGATGATGAGGAAGACATTTCACAGTGATTTTCACAAATTATTTTCAGCAATCACATTTGTGATGCGAGGCCTTGCATTATCATGGTTCAGCATCCAACTTGTTGCTTTGAAATATTACCCTTTAGCAATTGTTATGACCAAGGAGAATTTTAAAGACATCCACATAACATTCTCCATTTATAATTGTATACTGGTATGATATGCTGATATACCATTCCTTGAATATTGAAAAAATGATATGCCCATGACTTTCCCAGCAGAAATCATTACGATAGCTTTTTTTAGCATCAGTTTTGGTAGAGATTCACAAAGAGGGGTTAGCTTGTTTTGCTCTCAGGATCAAACTGATGTACCCAAGTTTCATTTGCAGTGATAATCTTTGAAATAAATGTATCATCTTCCTGCAACATCAATGTCAACTGTGAACAAATCTAGATCCAAAACACCTGTTGTTCAGGTATGAGCAGTTTCGAAACTAATCACACATAAACACACCATATGAACTATTCTTTGCTACCAACATATGGGTGGCACCCAAAAAATTTCAATATTTCAGACTGTACTCTAAATGTTATCAAAGAACTTATCTCCAAATGGTAGCTGTATTGTTAAAGATCTCTTCCATAAGGGCTGAAGTGACCAGAGTGCTGGGACTACCCAGAGTGCTGGGAAAGTGAATTTGATAGTCTCTCCATCTATAAACCATCTTTAACCTCTGCTATCCTAAAAAATGGGCTCTTCATTAGCCCCGTAGAATTACATCTTGATTGATGATTTTTTTAGGTGAAAACAATTTCAATACACTATCAAGTGTTACCTCAATCATCACCATTGGTGAACTAAATATTACTTACACATTACATGACTCAAATCACTGAAACTTGTACCATGTATGCATTAAACATTAAGTTAACAAAGGTAATGAAAGGGAATCCAGAAAATGAGATTAAAATAGAGACAGCATCCATTTGAATATAAGGTGAAAATCACATAAATAATCTATTTTGACTATATTCAATAAATTTGCCTTAATTTTAATACTTAACATACAATTCAAGAGCATAAGAAAGAGTACATGGATGTGGAGTGTCAGCATATTACTTACAGTACATAGTCTACCTATTATATTGATTACTCAGTATTGACTGGGATAGAAAACAGAAAAAAAGGTTATGATGCTGATTGATGGTCTGATATAACATTTCATTTTGAGAATGCACTCTCATGTTTCAGCTCTACTCGATACTTACTATACAAACTTCTGGAAAATAATTATCTTTTACTGATTACAATACGAATTATATAAAGTTGATAACCTAATTTGCCAACAAAATATTCCTTGCATGAAACCCAAGTTCATCATGCATCCATAGTTTAGAAGGGTTCAAATGCCAAATAGAACAAACAACTTAACACACAGGAGCGATGACACCTAGTCCATAAGAGCTGCAGAGTTACAGTATTTCCTTATTTTTCCATGAGAAGCATCCCTTCTTAGGCAAAGTCATGTGGTGAAAACAAATGAACATTCTCACACATTAGACATACAGCTTTCCCAGCACTGCCAGCTAAAATGCAATCTTATCATATAGAAATGTGCCTAGGGCTTAGATAGAATGGAGTTGCAAACTTCTGTCCTCATGCAGTTTGTTGGGAAGGGAGATGGGGGTTAAAATGAAGTTTAAATGAGAAAGTGGGCTACAAGGTTCCAAATAGCCAATGACTAAATTGGCCAAAGAGCAAATTGTCAGCTAAGCTGGGCTGAAAACACTTCATACTTTCCAGTTGGAGTGCAGGAATGAGTTGCAGCAGGATGGGAGGTGGGAATGGCTTGGGGCAGAGAAAAGGCATGTATGCCAATGAATTTACAGACTTGAAGATAATGTTACCAAATAATAAGCAGTAGCTTCCTGAGAACTAACAAGTGGTACATCTAAGAATTTCTTCAAATAATGCATCCATGTTCATAAAAGTAACATTTTCTAATACCTTATTGCAAGAAAAAAGTGAAGGACGAAGTTTTTAAAAATTAAACTTTCATTTAATTTCCATAATGCAGAAAACAGAAATATTGTCACAATGTCAACAGCGACCTGGCTATAATATGGAAATTCTATTGATTTACTTTCTTTGCCTAATTTTTGTTGGTGATGTTTCACGGAATGTGGTAGCAAAACAGATTAAGAGAAGTTTGAAAATAAGCAAGCACAAGGGATCTAAAAACCTATACATCAAGAATTATTAGAGCAGAATAGTAACAATTGGTACAGACTTCCTTTGGTCACCAGCTACCACTGCTTAGTATATATATATTTAAAAAACAAATGAGAAAGGATATCTCAAAAATAATTAAAACACAAATATTTTCTACTTACTAGCTCAACTGTTGAATCAAAAGATCCTTTTAAAAACTGCACACCACCTTGTGTATTACAAATTTTATAATGAGTGCAATCTTCCAAAAGATATTCTTCATTGGAATAATTCAGTATACTCTGCAAATCCTTGATGGGAAAGCTAAGATTCTTGCTACTGTAGGAAATGCTCATTATCTTCAAAGCTCTTCTGTAAAAGTTTGAGAATACATAAAAATTAAACAAAGGTAAATGCCATAAATTAAACAAGTCCTGAGATATGTTAAGTCGATTTTATTACAAATTTTCTTCCCCTGCAAACTTTACACATCCTCACACTGAATTGTCCACCACTCTTCTTTCGCTCTATTTGCTACCCACCTCAATTTATTATTTAACTCTTTAACTTCCTTTTACATAACTATGTATCTACAATCTTCCATTTCCTTCTCTCATATATATTTCTAACTATCTTCCCAGTTATCCATGGTTACCCTGTCCTTTTCCTATTCACTGCTTCTAGAGTTACATCTGTGGCTTTCTCATTTTTCCTCTATAGTGTACAGTACCCTGCCCTTGCTCATTATTTTCTTTAAATCCTGTCTATACTCCTTTCCAATCATTCCTGTTGATGCCCCCAAAATCCATTTCCTATACCATCTTCCCTGTTTTAGGGAATTATGATTTCAGTCCATGTCAGCTCCCAGGAAACCATGTGATATAATAATGGTATTTCTAAATCTATTCCTAACCATAATATAGTCTAATTGATGTCTTCCTGAATCCCCAGGTTTTCCATGCATATCTACACATTTTGTGGTGCCTAAACTATATACAAGGGTCATTCAATGAGTAAAGAGACCAATGCTCTCATTTTGAAACTATTAAATAAATCTTTACCATTATTACAGGGGTGTTAGTTGGCAACCTTGGCATGAGCTATGACGAGCTGTTTCATTGTTTTATGTTAATATAGCCTCAAAATCTTCAGTTTAGCATTGCAAGTCCACTAGAAGGGAGGCCTCATAGATATTTGTCATTGTAGACATTGATGTAGGGGAAGTTCACAGAAGTTCATTGTTCATAATATTAAAGGTACACCCTACTGATCAATTGAGGTCAAGGAAAGTTTGTTCTAGGTACCTATACTAAGTCAGAAAAAAATTGGCTAAATATTCATAATTGGACAATGACTAAATTCAACCTGTTTACAATACACTGAGCATCACCAAAGATGACCTTCTGAACGAGCTCACTGACATTGAGAAAGAGTAATGAAAAGCTGTGAAGTACATCAATATGAAATTAAAACAATCAATCTGAGAATGGAGATGAAATGAAAATCTATTTTGAGTGACATGAAGGTAATGAATGGGGCTTGCAGGTGAAGTACATTATCCCTTTGAAACTTATGGTGTGTATTTCATCCTCTCATTTTATGCTTACTTTGGTCATTGGAGAATAATTTACAAATTAATCACCTTTATTATACTTTAAATGCCTGCCTGCTATTGTGTTAATTTTGTGGAAAAGCATATCCAATTTATTAAATGTACTACGTTAAAACAAAATTTGTCATAAAATTCAAGAAATTCTTCATAGTAAGCCTTCTACATATTTCCCTAACCATTCCTATCCATTGTAAGCTTCTTTTCTCCTGATTTGATGAAGGTATTCTACCTATTTAAAGCTAGATTTTGAATGATAAATAACAACTACTAACTTCAAACTATTGCAAGAACTTCCTCTTTCTTTGCTCTAAATTATTTCTTTCTAGATTCCTTTGTAACTTCTGCCTGCCTATATGCTACTAAAAAGCCTAATCTCTTCCTTTGTCTACTCTACTTCCCCAACATTCTCCTTTCTGTTACAGACTTTAACATATCACTACCTCTCTCATTCCCTATATCCACTTTCTCGGCCTTTTTATGATTTCACAGTAACTTTGTTTCTTCAAGCATTTGCCTACCTCTATGTTCAATTTATGTTGGACAAAGAGGAGAAATTACTTTGTCCAGATATAACAGCGCAAGAAGCCAATATTTATTGCAATCAGTGCTGTTTTAAATTTGGATAAATATATTACACGAAAACAAGCCAATTTATCACCCTGTTGAAGTTGGAAAGTACATTTGAAAACATTTAGTGGTTAAATATAATATATTCAGATTACTGGAAATTTTCAAATTTAATATAGAGAAAGAAATATTTTAGACAATTTTCTTTTAAAAGTATACTAATTGAGCTATGTTTTGGATGGACACAGACTGAACACTGCTAGATTTTTAGACTTTCCTAACAAAGCACTACTTGACATCCACTCAGCATTAAGTTGTTCTTCAATTCCACATACTTTCTGCCTCCCTTCATTCCATCCAATATGCAATTCCTTTTCTTACCCCTTCCTCAATTACCTAACATTTTCCCCTCTATTAATCTTCAACATTCCATTACCAATCATTGTTTTCTGAATCCAGTTCTCCTGCCTTCTTTGGACCTCCCTTGATGATCCTCCCTCCTCCCTTACCATGCCTGGCACTTCATTGGTTTCCCGTTCAATCAATTTTACTATATCCATCTTTCTCCAAACCCACATTTCAAAAGTCTCCAATCAATGACTATGTTTCTGACCAATATGAAACCATAGTCCATATCAAAGTTTTCACAATCATTTTTTTATCATCCATACTCAACCTCCCAGTCACAAACTAGTTTCTTATTTTGAAAGCTTCTTTGCCTAATGCATTCTTCTTCTCATATCCCTGTTACAGTATCCATCTCAGTCCAAGAATGTAAACTTTTCCACCAGCTCAAGATTTTACCCTCCCATTTCAATGTTTAACTTTGCTTTCTTCTTTCTCAAAAGCCTCACAACCTTTGTTCTGCTTACATTGATTCTCATCCCATTCCTATCACACTGATTTTCTAATGCACTCATCAATGATTGGCTAACTTGCAAACTAAAGCTAGATCATCAGCAAACCTTATGGAATTTATGAATATTCCATTGAATTTCATTCATAGCTCCACTCCTTCCCAAGCCTCTTTTATCATTTCTCAAAAGTATGGTTAATAATGGACATCTCTGTCTGATGCCTATTCCTGACACTTCCCCTTCTGATTCTTCATCCACCACATACACCACTGAGCAGTCTAAGACATGTACAGGTGGCAGATAAGTTGTCTATCCCTCCAGTCTACTCCTTAATTCTGTAATACATTCATTAATTCAACCCAATACTATCTAATGACTTCTCAAAATCTATGAAACAAACAAATACATCCGGATTGTACACGATTCGCCTCCCTATTATCCAGTGGCTTCATGAATGCTATGGCATGATGCATACCTCTCCCCTTCCTGAACCTAACTCATCAATAAATATATTTACAATAGGAACACTACTTAAACAAATCCATAAATGAGTGCAAATAGCAGTAGGAAAGTAGAGGCAAAAACTAGCAAAACAGTAAGTAAAAGTGAAACCATTACCATTCAACATGCACATTCTAGAAAAACAATAAACAAATGTGAAGACTTAATTACCAGAAGACAAATAGTGAGGTTAGAACAAATAACCTTGCTCCAAATTAGAGACGTGTAATTACTACCGAAAAATGTGTAGGCCTAAAGAGATTAGATTCAAGAATTTCTCAGAGCAAAATCATTCACCTGGAGTGGGATCCCCAGATTTGAACTCAGAACCCTTGATCCCAGGATTGAATGTGATTAGTTTTTTTCCTCAGGCATTTTCATATTTGTGCATACAGCATAGGATACTTCACTAAAGTTACAGTCAAGACATTTCCCAGTTTCGTTAGACCTAAAGAGACTTCAATTTAATGGACTGAGCCCTTCAAATATTTTTTGAACAGCTAATTTTCTTAAATCCAAAAGTAGACTGGAAAAATTTAGAAATAATAATTCATTTTAATGCTTTTAAAAATGCATGCTTATTTATAATACCAACCGCCTAATAGCAGGAACATGTAAACTGGCAGCACAGGATAAAAGCAATGGAAGCTCCTTCAGCAACTTGAAAACCCTTACATAGTTTCCATGCCAGAAGGCCAAGCTCACAGCCAGGGCAATTTCAAAATCTCTGGTCCTAAAAATATTACAAACACATGAATTCTGTAAAGTTAAACAAGTTCAACTGAAATCATAACAAGAAGACTGTTCCTGGACCATCAAAATTTTGGATGAAGGTAGAAGAGCAGAGATGCTAATCATTGCATTTAAATGCCCATTTTTTTTAATGCTATGGGGTTAATGGTTTAACCTCCAAGCTCCACTCTTATCTACCTCCTTCTCCACCCCACTGCCCTCATCTACTTGCACATTAGAACTGCATTCCTTTGCTTATTACTATCCATCTCTTTTTCATATTCCATTATTTTATCCATGCATAGTCATCCTTTTGGTGTTAAACCCCATGCTCTTTGCTTTCTATATCATTTACTGACTTTTTCCCTATTGTAGCATCCAAAGAGCTTCAGATATCCAAATTTACCTTGGTAATAATTTTTTCAGTCCATAGCTATAGTTACAATTAATGCTTTTCAGTCAAAAAATGGGGCAAATTTTTCAGAGTAGTAAGACTTGTCTACTGCTTAAATGTCTTCATAAGTCCTAACTACGATAACATGACCTTACCATGTAAGTTCTTCCAGAAAATATTGAATATCTCGGGATTACTATTATGTTTAGGTGCATACTGTACCATATCAAACTCCCAAACTGGAATTCGAGGCCACACCATGTCCCAAAGTTTTTCGCAATCTCTTGTGCAACAGAAATGTATGAAGCCAAGAACACAAGCAATGGGTCTTTATTATGTGGGGTCACTTATACTTAACGACCGAGACAACTATAGGATAGTTGAGACGACTACACCTAGTCTCTGACTCCTCCAAATATCCCAACACTATGTACAAAAATAAACCTAAATAAACAAACCACAAATAAACCTACAATAAACAAATTAATCATTTTAAAATGCAAAATGTTATATTTTTCAGAAATCTTTGAATTAATAATTCAATTATTTTACGTAAACATACCTCAAATAAGTTTTTTTTTCAATTCCTCTATCAATTGCTTCACAATCACCGAGGTTAATAATTAAGTAAAGTGCTTCAAACTCTGCACGAAAACATATTTTCCCCGGATTTATACTCTGTTCATCATAAAGACGAAGAGTTTTTCTCAAACACTCATGAAGATATTTTGAATTAATTACAGGATCATATTTATACCTTGGTTCACAGCAGAGTCTGGATTGGAAAAACGAGCAAGATGATGTTCAAATCTGAATGATAACTTCCACGGAAGTACAATCAAAGCAAATGACTCTTACCTGTATCCAGAATACACTAGAAATCTGGAAATGCTCTCGTAGAGCGAAATGCAATCCCAACCATCGACCCCTTGAATGACGGCATCTTGATTAACAGCTCGTATGCGGTCAAATATAAAATCGTACTCCGATGACCAATCTTCAGATCGGTCAAATTCTAAACTTGAATGAAAAAATTAGTAACACTTAAATAATCTGGACGGAGATCAACTAGCACTCACTCGATTAACATATGAATACCACCATGAAAAAATTACTTGGAAAAAAGGTATGATAAGGTCTTTTCTAGAACTGGCAATGGTCGAAGTTCTGATGGTGATGAAGCTTTACGGCCAGCCGCAGATCGACTAAACGTTTTTACGGTTTTTCTAGGGTCAGCCAAAGGTTTTGCTAGGCTTCCGGTTCCATCTAATATCTCTCGAGGATGTAAAAGCTTCTCTCTTTCACGCCTGTGTAGAAAAAGGATGCATTATGCATCAATAAAATAGACTGGAGGACAAAAGAACGAACTCATTTTAAGGTATAATCTGTATTCTGACTTACAAACACCGTTCTTTCTCTGGGCACATATTCATACAGGTTCCTCGCACATAAACATTTAAAGTTTGCGAGTCCATTTCAGCGATAATTTCAAAAGAGCTAAGCAACCGAACATGGCGGGTGGTAAAATTTTATTACTCAATTCTACTGTTTCCTCTCAGCGCTCTCTCAACAGGTTCAGGGTATTCGTGGTTACGCTATATAGGCTGAAAAACGCAAATGTATGGCGC
Organism: Hetaerina titia; assembly: GCA_037158775.1. NCBI lineage: Eukaryota > Metazoa > Arthropoda > Insecta > Odonata > Calopterygidae > Hetaerina > Hetaerina titia. Next base: position 51,390,491 of record CM073769.1, on the reverse strand, counting down.
GTTTCTGTGTGTGGATCTTACCCATACGCAGGACTATAAGTGGGAAATTTATAAATTTGAAAATGGAAACATCCGCACGAGCGAGCGATATTGTTGAAACACATTCCTCCAGGAGGAGGATGAAACGTGAACACGTAAGCGTAGTATACGAAGATCCAAGTACAACTCAGTATAAAGTCCCTAAGAAGGTGAGTGAAGCCAATATTGATAAACCCGAAAATTGGATGGAAACTTTAAATAACATCAGGGAAATGAGAAAAAATAGTGATGCGCCCGTGGACACTATGGGTTGTGACCAATGCAGTGATAAGGAAGCAACCCCTGAGGTGTGTATGGTATTAGTTATTCGTTTGGAAACTTAACGTTTGTTTTCATTGTTAATAGTCCGATTTGAAGGCCAAAAAGTGCTGTTTTTGGACTAGGCTAAATAAAGTAACGCAAGTTCACGTTATAAAATAACGAGACTCTCATACAGGTCTTAAGATACCAGGTTCTGCTCTCTCTGATGCTGTCCAGCCAAACAAAAGATACTGTAACCTATCCAGCAATGCAGCGGTTGAGAAGTCATGGTTTAACAATCGAAAATATACTGAAAACAGATGATGAAGTTCTTGGTAAATTGATTTTTCCAGTGAGCTTTTGGAAGGTTAGTTCCTCAATAGATGATAAAGAAGCTTGGAAAGAAATTTAGCACTTAAAAAAGAAATTTTATTTTCAGACAAAAGTAAATAACATCAAGCGAACCACCCAAATACTGAAGGATAAATATTTCGGAGACATACCAGCCACCGTTGAGGATCTTTGCAGCTTACCGGGAGTAGGGCCAAAAATGGCGCATCTTTGCATGAAAAGTGCGTGGGGTAAAGTGACTGGTATTGGTAAGTTCTTTTTGTCTATTTTGTTCTGAGAGCATCCAGAAAAAATCCAACACGAAATTTCCCAGTTTCCTTATTCAGGCTACCTAGTCAACAGGTGGTGGGACACTGGCCACTTTCGCTCGGCTTAGAGATTTACTAGGGAATTCACAACTAGCAGTTACGAAGTGTATATTATTATATCATTATATTTCAAAGGATTAAGATAGTAAATAGGCGGAAATGGATTATTTTAACATACATACAAAGAAAAGAACTTATCGTAAGTGACAAGAACTGAAGGCAATGTCACAAAGGAATAATTTGACAAGAAACAATAGAAATTGCAAATGTTTATGAATGAAATAACTGATTATGTCATTTAGAAGTCATCTCAGTGAAGCATTTTTGAGAATGTTAAAAATTTTTAATTTTCTAAAAAATTGACTTCCGCCCCATTGTCACAAACATTTAAAATCTTAGTCTTTAAATCTACTGAATAGCCCAAAGCAATTAAATAGTTAGCTAAAAACGACTTTTTATAATATTGAAAGGTTTTCATCATGATTGTTATCATTGTCCCTCTTGTAACACATAGACTCAAATCTCTTTCATTCCACCTCTGGTTATGTAGCAAGTCAAGCCAGAAGCGACTACCAAGTTTTTTGGGCTTTTGTCACTTTCATAGATTTCTTACCAAGTCCTAAATGAAATGTCAGCTAGCACCTGATAAAACCAAGGTTGAAGATGGACCATTATTGGGCGAGTGCAGCAACCACATAGCCGATGTGGCTTTGGAAGTAGAATAGCTCATTATTCTGCTTCTTCAAGAAGTCAAATTGCCCATAGAGTTTCATTTTATCCAGTTATCCTTTTATTTAACATAGATTTATCTTCCAATAAAGGAAATAATGTACGGCAACCATGAGGAAGATCTCACTATATAGGTATAGACAACATTAGTGTTTTAGGCCCACCCAAAAGACACATTTAATATAGAATGAATTGAAGCAGTGACACTAGATTATAGAAGTTTAGAGATGATAAATTATTAACATGGGTGTCATTTAGATTGGCAACTGATTGGTTGATATAGCATAATTATTCAGTCTGTATTCACCTCGTAGCCACCGAACCAGAATTGTAAATAGGCTCTCTTATTCCATGCCATGTAGTAAAAATAAGTCACATGAAAAAATCAAGTACATATATCTGTTAACCTCAAGTTGTATCATTAGTAAATTTCCAAAGTTATGATCAATTGTGTATTGATTGGCTAATCAATTATATTTGACATTTGTGTGAATAAGATTTATCCTTTTGAAGAGACCCTTCGCAATTGGTCTGGAACTTTTAGTTTACAAAAAAAATAATTATCCATGGCAATAGTATTGGAGAAATATGAATAATGTCAGGTAATACGGTTCAGAAGAATAGTCCATAAATTACCACTGACAAAAAATTCCTAGAACGTTTAACAGATTTGCCATAAGATTTTTAATAATTAAAAAGGGTGCAATTAGAACAAGCATAATATATTATAAATTAAGTGCAAATAGTTGAGAACTTATTGACTGTATCCCGAGTTTGGCATAATAAAATGTTGAATATTAAATAAATCTATCATCATCTACTTCATGTGGGTTGGTTTATTGCATTAGGTAAGAGCAGAATTGGGCCTACAGCATTTTTAATCTTCAAGCTCAGGTTTAATGCTTATCCTAAGGTACTTCTGGTTTCCGAGATTGTTTTAGTGTCCAGAAAATCAATCAAATCCAGTACAAATTGACCGTCGCAAACACACACGCACTCAGGGTTTACGGGGGAAAAACCCCTCGCCAGGGACCACACACTCAGACAAGGCAAACAAAACCACACGCACTCCTTCACTCCGGTATATGCAGTACAAATTGACTGTCGCTGCGACGGTCAATTTGTACTGCATATACCGGAGTGAAGGAGTGCGTGTGGTTTTGTTTGCCTTGTCTGAGTGTGTGGTCCCTGGCGAGGGGTTTTTTCCCCCGTAAACCCTGAGTGCGTGTGTGTTTGTGACTTGCAACGGTCAATTTGCACTGCAAATACCGGAGTGAGAGAGTGTGTGCAGTTTTGTTATCCTTATTCTTTGCACCCTCCCCCGTGTCCCCTAACTAGTGCCCCCAAGAGTACGGCTTTGGGTAATTTGTATTCATTGCATTCATTCGGCCGTAGTACGTTCCCTTTTGCTTTAGTAGTCTGGACAGTATAATTAAATGTATAATTTCAAAACAAATTGTTGTTTCCTTTAAATGGTATTTTATATCATTGTATTCTATGTTTTGTTTCAGGAGTGGACGTACATGTTCATAGGATATCAAATCGCCTGCATTGGGTCGGGAAGAAAGGCACCAAAACACCTGAGCAAACCAGGGTATATCTTGAGGCATGGTTACCACATTCACTCTGGGAGGAAGTTAATCATTTACTTGTTGGTTTTGGTCAATTAATTTGTAAATCAAATAATCCTTTATGCAATTCTTGTTTGAATAAAAGTATATGCCCTTCTGCAAATAAGTGTAACACTAAGAAAAGGGTTTAAATTAAAATTAATGAGGTGGTGCAATTATGCAATAGTTATATAATTATATAAAATTTTACAAAATCACTTTTTCTTATTCTTCATTACTTTTGACTTTAATCTATTTTTCCTCAAAGATTCCTTTTTATTCTTTCTCCTTTGCTGCTGCATTTGTTTCTGGAGAGGCTTACTTTTTTTTGCATTCAACATTGCCTTCTTTTTCAGAATTTTTTTTATGTCCTTCTCATTTTTGAGTGGCACTTCAGGTTTGCTGCTACTGTCATCTGTTTTTTCCAAATTGGATCCTTTTTCATTGTCGTAGTCCACCTAAAAATAGCAAGATCATATAAACAACATTTACGATGCTATAATGTGAAAACATAATGGTTTCAGAAAGCTAAACCAAAATTTAACATTGCTACGAAATCTGGAAAGATGATAATAAGTTCCAAGTATTTATGTTCTTACAATTTCGGAAGGAATATTTGGAAAAAACCCAAGACAACTGAATAATAGCATTTAGTATTATTCATCTGGAAATGTACTTTTTGCCATTTATACACAGTGACTTCAATGTAATGTCATAATACTAGTGATACATTTCTAAAAGTAGAAAAATTATCCCATTATGTTGCTAATAGTAAATATTTATTAAATATCAAATTATAAACTCCTCAGTATTTTCCAGTGACTTAGTAGAATACATAAACTAGTTATCCCTCATCACAGAACAACTACATACAATGTCATTTCCAGTCACAGCATGTCATCAATGGAATAAGCTATTATCTGTTACAACTAATGCACCTCTACCATCATTCAAGCATGAACTTTATAAATCACTAATTTCCCAGGAAACTAATCAGTAAAATCCAGCTCTAAACAAAATTCAAGATTTTTTATTTTGCAGGAGCATCATACTTTGTATTGCATTTGTAAATATAACCAGAAATATTGTTTTACAACTATTGTTTGCATTTGGTATGTACTATATGTTGTATATATTGTGTTATAGTCAATAATTGAACTGGGCAACTAATGTACTGTGTCGCTGTATGCCAATCCTAAGTCATATTGCATGTACTAATTTTATTGCTATGTAAAATTTGCGAAATGTATCTATCTGTTTAATCTTAAATATGTGAGGGGTTAGGTGGTAGGAGAGCCTCAATTTTGCCCCAAATAAAGATGACTATCTATTTTTTGGAATTTTTAAAGGTTTTATGAAGAACATTTTATCTTGAGAAATTATTTTTTTAATGTTTTTGTAGAGATTAGCTAAATAATACAAACATGAGCAATAATAAACAAATGTAAAATAATCACCATTAAATAGTATGAAAACGATAATTCATGTGTATCTATTAATAAAACCAAATTTGAAACAAGGTAAAACCTTATTCAAAACCATTCCTCAAACATATTGCTAATTCCTAAGTTACCAATGATGAAATTAAAGAACATAATCTTTACTGTATAATGTATGGGAATGCTGAATTTAGAAACGCATTCAAGGGTGGTTTGAAAAGTGCAAAAAAATGACCAAAAACTACTATTTTTGGGCCTATCCAAATTTATTTTTCTGCAGTCTCCTTTATAAAGCATATAATTTTTGTCCAATGTCAATCCAATCTATTGATTCCATTAAAATAATTTGATTATTCCAACTGCAAAATAGGCTTTTGCTTCTGCAATCTACACCTTATTTGGGAAAATCTCTTTCATCCAGGAGAATGGGTTGTTTTCTGAGAGAGAAAAATTTGGAGGGTAGCAGAAGTGGGGAAAGAGTTGAAATTGTAACTCCATCAATATTGTGGTTGCCATTGCAGAGGAGCAAGCTGGTGCATTGTTATAAATGGACCATTTTTCTTACAGCCCAGTTTTCAAAAAATCTAATAACACTGCCTAGTATGCATCATCATGATGATGCAAGTAATGACATATCTCGGTTATCCACAGTTACATGCTTATTATGACTACAGACTAAATGCCTCACATCTTTCCTGATGATGCCTATGCCTTCACATTTCCCTGAAACATCTCTAAGTGCTTTGGGGCATGTAACTCTTTTGATCAGATTTGAACACTCATCTAGTGGATAGCTTTCTCATATTGACATGTTTAGGCAAGATATTACGTACCCATTCACTCAAGTATGCTATAGCTTTAGCAATGTCATCCACCTTCACCCTTCTATCATCCATCACTACATAAAATATTTAATAAATATTTCCAAAATAGTATCTCAACTTGGCATACATTATTCTGAGCACTGTTTGTGCTTATATGGCCATCTGAAAAATTATAGACCTTTTGTAAACTTTTCTAATTGAAAGCCCAGATTTATTGTAGAGTTAGTCAAATTTCTTTTCAGTCTCTGAGGAGATTAAACCTTTGTAAAATATTGTCTGATCAACAAATGAAATTTTCTTTCATAATTTTTTTGGATATCACTTAACTAGCTTTTGATTCAAAGGAATGCTAAACAGAGAAATAGACCAATCAGGCTGAAACCTGATTTGCTCCTTCAATAGATGACACTAACTGAAAATAAGTTATGTATGTACCAGTGGTGCTATGTCACTTACTTGGCACAATTTTTTTAACTACCCATGTATGTGTACATATCACATGCAAAACCTCTGTAATATTCACATCAAAGGCATTTTACCTTATTAAAATAGTGCAATCGTACTTTTTTTAAAATGTTCGTTTGTGGCCCAAAATATTTAGTGAATGTACTATACACATATTAATTTCTGAAGGTTCAAAACTACACTAAATTATGAAATATTATTATTGAAAATTGAGAAAATTCAAAGTCAAGAAAGTTTAAGATGCCAATAAATTACTAGAATGAGAGGGAACATATAGCATGCCAATACACAACTTAATGTGCTCAAAGGAAATTTGGGCGCAAAATTGCGTTCAAATTCAATCTTTACAGTTGTAATGCATGTTACCTCTACTCAATCTTCCCTCTTTGCATAAACTTAGAAAAATTGATAACATAAATTTTCTTCATAAATTACTGCATAGCAAGATTGATTCCTTAGAACTCCTAAGGGCAATATCTTTCTGAGTACCTTCACATAATGCAAGGTATGAAGCACTCTTTGAAATAAGATATCACAAAACTACACTTACTACTCGTCTATAAGCCAGATTATTAGAGATGCCAACAGTTGTGATTATATTGACCTACATTCTATCTCACCAGGATCCCTTAAAAAAATGTTATTAAAAATATCCGAAGAATTTTAGAATGCTAATTGTTGCTATGTGGGTATCTGTACATGTCAATAATTTGTTCCTAATGCCAAATAAGAAAATTTTCTGACTTGTCCCGATCGACGAAATCGATCCCACAAGATCTCCTTAATAACTACTACTAACATTTATCATTTTGTACAATCATCTGGCCTGTAACATATACTATTTATCTAATATTCTATTTCCATTTTTTAACTTTAATATTATTTAATATTGATATTTTGTCTACATTAATTAACCTAACTAGGTAAGTTTGTGTACCTGTATACCATCTGAAAATGTATTTCATGCATTGCAAATCAAAATTCTTCTTTCATTTTCAACTGTATTTTAATTATCAATAACGAGTACATCTTTATGTAATTTGTACCCATTTGTAAATGTTTTATTTACAAATGTGGAAACACTATGTTTTTTTGCCTTTCGTTGTGCAAAAGGGTTATTCCTGTTAAATAAAAAAATGAAGTTTAGTTAGGACTCCCAACACAGATGCCCGTAGGATATTTTTTTCATTTTAATTGTATGTATATTCAATATATTCTGGAACCTAACTTGTAGAACTAACACTTTCCTTCTTCTCTGGCATTTTAGAAGAGATATTCAAAGGAATGCAATAAGCCGATTGACATTTGTTTATATATAACATCATAGGGCAAATAGACCATTCAATCCTACTGGACAGTTATTGAGAGATTTATCGATAGAGGATAGTTTTTCATTTATTGTGAATAATCATATGACCTCACACAAACTTGTGTTGATCAAAGAGTTCATAACATATGTATTTTCTAGTTTGTATTTACCTGGTTTTCCCCAATCCAGTTATTTTTTGTTGATATTTCTGCAGTGGATAGTTCGCATATGCTGATGCAATGGCTTTCCAAATTCATCACTTCAGAATTGAGCTCGTTCTGCTCAACAATGGGTTGGTGAGACCTAACCATATCACAATAAGCCTTTTTTGCCTGAAATAGATGTTTGAACTTTAATGTGAATGGGATCATATATTCATTAATTTGGAACAGTTTCATTATGTTTAAAAAAAGAATCAAGTACATATCCTCACAAGATAAGGAAACATTCTATTTTATCTAGATTTTCAATGGACAATGTGAGACAGAATTTTGAGGGAAGTAATGGTTTTAAGTTAACAAAATATTTACTAGATGTAGTGTTTGTCATTATTAGAGGGTGGCAGTCATGGGAAACTTACATTTCCGTAGCAACAATGGGAGATTAGTTTGTTGTAATATGTGATAAAAGAGGGTGGGGTTGCCATTTGATGATATTTGGAACATTGGTAAAATTTAGAAAAACTGAATATTAAAACCCTCATAGCAACAGAAATATTGTTTTGGAAATTTGGTCAGTTATTTAATTGGTTTGAGGGTATTCACCTAGACGATAGAATCAGGCTCAAATATCCGACCATTAATCGAAATATGCTGTCTTTCGAGTATGGAGAAAAGGGATTTATTAATTGGAAGAGGTTAATTGTACACGCAGAGGGTAAAATACGTAAATAGCTAAGATAAAGCGGAATTCCGCGATTTTATTGGAATCAGAGAAGTATGTAGTATTAATTAGTTTCTCTCTCCCAAAAAACCTGGACGTAGGAATTGGGTATGGGAGAGGCTAATTGTGACAAGATGGATGATGGAGAAAGAAAGAGGTGGCACAGTAAAGTGAACTGAACAGTTACACTGGAACTTAATGTAAGGCAAAATTTAAATACAAGAAATGACATAGAGTAGTGGAAACTGCGGTAGAGTAATTTATAAGCCATTTAGTAACTGCAAAACGATTTAAGTCGACGAAACGGAAGTAGGGATGTATTGTAACACAACAAACAGGGCTAGGAATAAAGTGGTTCACTGTGGGAAGCGTCGTATTTGTTTGAAATAAAATGAATAAGATTAATGCTATAAGAAATAAAGAAGATAGTTTAAAATTGTCAAAATGAGTGAACAAGTAATAAAACAGGACATGTGCGCTGTTAGCCAATCAACATACCTAAAGGCTAAGGTATACCAAAGGTTTCTGTGCTTTCCAAAAACTGCGAAGTTTAAATAACATCAATAAATTGCCGGTTATTTCTGCCACAATGATAAGATTCTATTATCATGACATGTCACGTCTAGGAATTGAGTAAAATTGCGACGGAAATTTGAATCGACCCTCTACACCTATCAAGTGTAACAAAATAAAATCTCGTTTTATGATTAACGATGTTTCCTGCACAACAGATTCGCGGTACGTCTCTGAGTCCTGATACAACGCCCAACGTTAAATATGAAGGTCTGTTCATTTTTTAAATCTGCGAATTTATCCATTTATTAAATTGAAACTCTTATAGAGACAAACCTATTTGCTCTTGAAAATCATACCAACCAAGAACATGAATAGAAATGACATCGGCGTAGTATCCTTGGTAATGCGATGGAGGAAGACACTGTCTGGGTTCTCCGATTACTTCCAATGGTATATTCCTCCCGAACGCAAGTGTATTTCCATAAGCGGCGTTTTAGAAATGTTACTAAGTCATGTCAGGAGATTTTGCACTCACCTCAAGCTTTAATCTCTTCTTTTCTTCTTTTAACTGCTTCTGGAATTCTTCCTGTGCTTTTTTCTTTCTTTGCATTTTCCTTGAGTGGAATCCAGTCAAAAAAGCCCTTCAACGAAACGGTTTCGTAATATATTTTTCAATAGGAACCTTTAATTTAAAATGGACGAAAAATACTTACTTTCGAGCGTCTGGATCGAAGACCAAATGTATTTTGGTCTTTCTATTGATGCTTTTCGATGAGCCAGATTTGGAGCGATTCCTTCCCATTTCCTGAAACAATATGTAGACTAATCAATTGCAAATATTACAATGGTATGAGATAATGCTCATGAACCCAATGTAAACAAATAAGAAACCGATTACTTAGTCCTTACCGGTTTATATCAACAAGTAATATCGCTCTTCTGGCCTGTCTCACCCCCGTGTTTACGCTCGCAAACCTCGATTCCCATTTGTTCTTGGTGCGCAGCACGTCTTTCACATTTATTTCGTACCATGCTACTAACGCGTTTCTCTTCAGGCAAATTGGAAGAAAGAAGGAATCAATAACAAGAGATCATTCAGGGAAAAGTCTATACGGATCCTAATAGTAAAAGGCTCGTAGTGACATATGACTGTGGTGTTAGGATTTTGCGGCAAACATGGAGGAAATTATTGGGTTGTTTCCCCGTACCTGACATACCGAACCTGCCGCACCGAACATGCCCCAACTCACTAAATATTAAGGGATAATAATAACGAATGGATTACAATTTGAGTAGGTAAAACTGAATTACCATTATGCATTATCATGGATGAGTCCTGTTCATACAGATCCAAGCTTGTAGGTTGGAGTTCGTGGAATACGTTCTTCAGCTGTCGTCTGCTTGAAGTTGAGGAGTGTCATGATTGGTTACAAAATTCGAGTTCCACCATGTTGAAAATATTTTGCACCAATCGGAGTAGTACTAAAGCATAAATTTGGACTCATCAGCAACATGGCTGTCAGTATAAATTTGAGAGGGGCACGATGCATACCCCCTTTACGTACAAAATTTTTGCTCTCTATTTACACCAGTTTGGTACGCGATTCAAGTGTATTAAAGTCACCGAAATCGGATGATGTGCCCTGATATGTCGCTATGAGTGATATTTTATTTGAATGTACTCTTGAAATGACTTACCAGCTGTTCAAAACAAGACTCTGTGAAGTATCTGCTTAGAGGTACGATTGTGTCACTTCAGATAAATAGTGGGGGAATAGAAATAAATATATCCTTATACCTGTTAATGTGCAATTGAAATGTGATTGTCATTGGAAGTCAGGACCTTACTCAATGCATGAACAGAACAGTTTTGCTCTTGCAGGGAAACGGTGATTTCACTACATTAATCAACACTATATTATTTGTGACATTTCCATTTGGTTGCCATTATAATGACGTCGAGGTGAGAGTAAAATTATTATCAAGATAGTTGTTGACAGTTTACTTTTAGGTATAATTCCAATTCCTTAATGGTCCATATTGTTCATGTAATACTTTGTGCTTTTCACGTTACAGACTTGACCGACTTTTTACCCTATTGGAGAATGGATCTTCCGCCGTTACACGTCGAGCTGCTGCTCGGCAGCTTGGTGAAGTGCAGCGATTACATCCCCACGAGCTTCACAACCTTTTACGTAGGATTTCTACTTATATTCATTCCTCATCTTGGGAGACCAGAATAGCAGCCGGACAAGCTGTGGAAGCTGTTGTTCGTAATGTACCTACGTGGAATCCTCAGCCTTGTGCCACCAAAATCGGTAAATAACGTTAATACACTGATTTTTGTTTGCCTGCAGAGCTTTGACGTGCCATGTGCCTCCCCTTATATTAGTCCTTGTCTCTTCCGTCAAAATGCTGGATTCTTGAGTTCTTTAAATCAATAAAGACATTTTCAGGTGGCCTTCCTGAACCGGTGAAGGATGTTTGTGCGGTGTGTCAATAAATTCAGTTCTGTATGGATATCTGACTCCGGTATCCTAGTTCTCGCGTCATATGTTATTGTTAAATGAAAGGAATACGGGCCTCATCCCAATAAGATTCCCATAACATATTCATGAATTTAGGTTCTGATCTGGGTTCTAAAAAATTGCCTGAATGAGTGTTTATCGTTAGGGCTGACAGAAAATGATAATTTGTGGATTTATTTTTTTATCATAGCAGTTTGACGGAAACGCTACAAAAGCACTTTCGTTAATGTGCCCTAGCTGTGTCCTGGATTACTTAAAATTGAAGTATTTGAGTAATTATAGGAATGATGCTGTCTTAAATTTTTACAATTAAAATCCACATTTGTGTAAATATGCAAGAGAGTTAGTAAGCAAGGATAGTTTTGTGATCAATGTTTTCATTTGCTACCTCCGACTGATGTTAGAAGCTGGCTATGAAAATATTAGGTTTTATAGTTCTTCCATTATAATATTTGATAGATATGCACACCTCTACTTAACCTTTCGGTGATCATGTCACCTTCATCAGTTGGAGGAAAGTGATGCCCATGAAGGATTGTTCTCTGGGCTGGAGAGAAATGGAGGAATGGAGAGGAAGGGGCAAGAATAATAGAGGGAAGGGTGTGGTGTGATAGGATATGAGGGGAAGAACAGAGGGAGTGTATGGTGAGTGAGGAGGCTAGATGAGGGGAGGCAAGTGGTGTGATCGGAAGGTGGTATAAATTTCTCGCATTTAACACTTAGAGTTAGGAAGGATTTTTTTAGCTTTATGTGATTTATCTCTCAACTTTTTACCCAGAATCTGCATTGCAGATTCTGCAAGCAGCATCCAGCCTTCCTAAATCTGCAATGCAGATTCAGAGTGGCTGGACCTGGGGACTCGCCTGGATCTGTAATTCAGATTCAGGGCAACATTCTAGTGCATTGAAATTTAAGCAGCTGTTGAATGATTGTTTATTAAGGAAGATGTGTTTTGGGATAGGATATTTGCTGAAGGCAGTATATTTGGTGGAATGTTGGTGATGCTATGCTAACTATGCTATAGTAAGTGGCACATAAATAGTCCATTCAAGATTTTCCCAACTCTTAAAGCATTACCACATTATTTTCAACCTACTTGGCCCAGTGGAAACAAACTTTTAAAATTTTAAATGTGTTTTTGTAAAATACTTTTGCGGCATCGGATATTTATGCATAAAAATAAAATTGCTTTTTTAGGATAAAAATATATTGTTGCTTATTAATTATAGGGGAAAAACTTAATAACTCCCACAAGAATATATTTCAGTCATTGAAGCCATAGTAGAAATATAACTGTTATATAAGCTGATTTATTCCCAGAATGGAGTAATTGAACAAGTCAAGCATAAGGCTGTAACATATCAGTTGTAAGGACTGACAGTCTATTTGTTAAGTAGACTGACTGACAATGGGACTATTTGTTATAAGGCTTCCCTATATTTAATATGGCCTAAGGATAATAATTTAGTTTCTGTTTCGCTTCCAAAACCAAAAGTATGCACTTTGACAGTAATTATAGAATCTTTATTCATTTACAACATAAACAAATTCCTCTCAATGCATACTATATATGCCATCATACCTGCAGTTCCTCTCCAACTCACTACTTTTCACTCCAAGGTAAATGATATAGACTTGATGATATTTTTTTGTTCAAATTACATTTCATAATCCTTCAGAATTCCTTCTGCATGTTAAATGCATGCAATCCAGTTTTCTTCCTCCAGCCAATCCAAAACCAGATAAGCTTTTCCACATCTTTCAACATGTATGTTGTGTTGTTGTATACAATTGCTTTCTTCACTTCATCATTAACCAGTTCAATTGGATTGTACTTTCAGAGGTAGAGTGACAGACCCACAACTTCATGCTACATTTCCTAGGCAAACATGTGAAGCTCTTAGGTTTTTTTGGCATTTTTTTATGTCCGACAGTGTCAGCAGCTCATCCCATGTAAGACTGGATTTTACTCAATTCCTTTAATTTCAAGTCACTGAGTAATATTTGTCCTCCTCCACCTGGAACTTCTGCAGTGAGTAGTAGTTTGCCTTCTCCATTGCAATCGCACATTATTCCTCTAAAAAGTTTAGAAGTTGATGAAGCCTAGTTCAGAATAGAGTTCCGTTCATCTCTAAATGGTAATCAGGCTTCATAGGACCCTTTACACGTTGGAAAACTAGCTTTGCTTCTGGTATGATGCCTGCATCACCAGACCAGTTTTTAGTTACCACATCTCCCACTGGTGGATTTTCTTTTGAAGGAATTGACACATGGCGAAAACTGTCTCACATAGTGTTAAAGAGCATGTTAAGAATTTCTTTTTTCATCCATTCATCAAAATGTAAAAATTACAAAATTAATTAAGTTTATACTTTATATTTAGTGTATTATTGATTTTCAAAATGTCATCATTATATTTGTATCTAAGTATTATGACTTCCAAGCCACAAGGGGGAGTTGCATTTTATGAAATAGTTTTTGTAACCATTTCATAAAAACAGATGTAAAGGTCATGTAAAGATGATGCTATACCTTGGTTAGTAAAATGTATTTCATCACCTTAAAGGATAGTTTGCCCTTAGAATGGTTCTACAGCATTTTTCTGGGGAAAAATTAAGATATACCAGAGTATAAAAATGAGTGATTATCAGTCAGAAGATTGTATGGTTAGAATGGGCTCTGTTGATGAGCAGCCAGTCGTATTTACTAGGCATCGGACTGATAGCCCTGAATATGATACTGAAGGGGAAGAAGGTATTGTGATACCAATTATTTATTGATTTAATATTAATCCGGAAACACCAATTTTATGGTCTTTACATCTGACTTTTAGCAATGATATATATAACAATAGACACAAGCACCTTAGCCCTAGGTGGAAAAAGCCCACCTGGGCGGGAATTGAACCCTGGACTGTTTGATTGAAATTGAATTGAACATCTGGATTGGCAGATGAAGATGTTAGCCTGCTACCACTACGCATTATATGTTAATGGTTAGGATTGAAAATTTTTTAAGTCATATATTGATGTGAGTACCACATGAATTTAGCCAACAAAAGCGTGACTTGACCACCACGCCCATCAGGCATATACTCCCTAAACCTCAGGCAATTTGGGAGGGCAAGGTACAAAGGGGTATGCAGGAATAAGGTGGACTTGAATGGACTCTAACTTAATTATGTGTTTACACAGTTTTTACATGACATTGAGGTACGGTTGGTGAACTCTGACCTGGTGAGTGCTCAGGGAAGGTGGGTGTGAATGAGTAAGTGGTTTTTTGTTCTTGGGGTAGGGGATAGGTGGGTGGGGGTGGAAATTAAGGAAATGAGTATGTGTAGTAAATGGGAGTGAAAAGGAGCCATTGGGTGGCATATAGGTGAGATCAGTCAGAGAATGTGAGTAATTATTATTTATTATTAGGTAATCTACTGGATAAGGTACATTTTGGATGGACACAACTACCAAATAAATATTTTGTGACTCTTTCGCACTGAGCTTCCAATTCACTCAGGAATGCTTGCAACCCCATGGCTGACTGACAAACTAGACATTGGTCATCAGCAATCATAAATGATTTTAAGAATTCCCCTCCTATTTTCATTCCTTCCTCCAGTTTTTCCAATGCCTCTGTACTCATTTCCTCCAAATATACATTGAACAGCAACGGTGACAATGGGCAACCCTGTCTTACACCTCTTCATAACACTGCCCATTCAGACTCTCCATTCTATTCCCATTTTCTGCAATATACTCATTAATTTTTCCCAATGCACTCTATCAAATGTTTTTTCAAAATCTACGAAATAGGCAAATATGTCCTGATTCCATTCTATATTTCTCTCGATTAGTGATATCATCACTGCAATGACCTCATGCGTGCCTTTCCCATTCCTAAACCCAATCTGATCATCCCCTAAGTAATCATTTACCCTACTCTCTATCTTTTAATAATGATCTTGAGAGCAACTTTAGCTGCGTGGGAAACTAAACTTATTGTTCTGTAGTCCTCACATGATGTAGCGTTCACCTTTTTCAGAATAGGAACTAACATTGACCTCACAGGGTCACATCTAGACATTCTCCCACATTTTCCTAAACCTTTCAGTAGTTCCATAGGAATTTTTCCTTTCGTCTGGCTCCTAACCTTCGACCTATCTGGCATGGGTGATCCTACCAGGGACAATTATCATTGCTCCTGCCAGGACAGCCCTAGGGGTCATTGGAACGCACAAGCCCTTCCACCACGTCAAGGTTGCAGTCCATGGGAGGGATGTGAATAATGATGATCCAAATTTGTATGAAAAATAGAGACATCAGGGAGGGCCTGGGTGGTCACTCAATCGGGAACCACTTGATAACTTCAAAGATTTGGGGTAAAATGGGGAAAGGGGCTGAATAATTTGAAAATGTGTGGAATTGTATGTTCTAATCATGAATACAAATATATGATATGGTATATAAGTATATTGTATATGAGTATGGGAATCAGGCTTATCTAATGAACTTGACCTTAGTGCATGTTTATTTTTGCTAGCTATCATCTTCATCGAATTTTGAACTTTTCAGGATATTTAATTTGTGAATTTTAATTCTTGCACATTCAATATTTTTAGTCATTTCTATTAGTTTCACAGTGGAATGTGAAGGAGACGTTTCTTATTTGAATATTATTTTCCTATGTTTTTGGTAGAGCCTGCCTTATCACAATCAGTTGCATTTGCTGGTCGGATGAGCTTTGATAGTTTTGACATCAGTAAAGTACTTCAGAATGGAACATACCTTATGGGATCAGAAGGAAAAGAATACGACTTAGAAGAAGAAGTTTCACGTGGCCCAGGTATGTTCTGAATTTTGCATGCGTAAGTGCAGACATGTGCTATTAGTACATGTGGCAGAATAATTTTTAAGTCAAGAGTGCTTAAACTGTAAACAACCATGGAATGTCTATATCAATCCTATTGAATGCCATGGCATTGCTACTGTAAAATGTGCACCAACCCAGGTTTAGAATTGTTATGCATTGAGCCATAAATTTCTATTCCCCATCCTTTGTTTCTGTTGATGTTCAGGGTATGGTGGATGTGACCGGATAAAATTCAATTTGAAATTCCCACTGTTTTATACCACAAGTAGAAGTTGCCATTGGCACCGAAATAAGCTTGACGTATGTACTGAGCAGTCATAACCTCAAAATATGCACAATGCTGAGAAAAAGTGCAGAGTATGACTGAATCGCTGCTATTATTGAAAGTGTGCATGCTGATTGCTTTTTTATGTATGTTAAATAAATGTATGTAAAATGTATGTTAAATGTTATGTAATGTACTTCTAGAGGGATAATTTTTATTATTCATAATGAAATTTGCAGTAATTAAAAAATTTCATTTTTCCTCAATAAGATATAAAAGTCTATTATTTTGTTTAAGATGTAACATGCTTTTTATCAAATTCCAAGACATTTCAAATTTTTTATAGATGCACGTGAGAAACTGGCTCGCCAACGGCAATTGTTAATTGAGCGTTTAGGACTTGATGCTCCAAATCGTATTGGAATGGATATTGGCATGGATATTCTTACCACAGATGACTTTGTCCATGTTAAACCAGAAATCTTGGACAGTGCAAGGATGGGAGAACCTATTAGGGTAAGTGCTTAGTTTAGTAAGATTAGATTTGACTGCTCAGAAAAATCATATATGCATAGGAGAAACTAGTTTTAACAAATCCCTTGTTGCTGAAAGATTCTGTTTTCTGATTTATATTTTAATATAATGAGGTTAAATAAATGAAAGCAAGGAAAGCCCTGCTTCTAACTTGACCACAAAAATCATCAAACATTTACATTGAAAAAAATAATAATGAACACTTTCAACACTAGAAGTCGGTAGTCATTCACTGCTTAATGCTATATTTCAATATGGTTCTCCCTCTCCTGACTGAGGCAGCTATTGTCTCTGACAGCAGCTATAAGGACATCAGCTATTCTTAAATGTCAATCTGAAAGAGCACGCGATTAGTCGTTTTGTCATTTCAGTCAGAATTGGTTGAAATTTGTGTGAACTTCTGAATATTGGCTTAACTAATTGATCCACTAATTGTTAATTATGATATTAGTAGATTGAGCCTACCTTCATATGATCAGTAATGGCATAAAGTGGCTGCAGCTATGATTATAGCTACAGCCACAAACAGCGTCCACCATATTGTCTGATCCACAGTTATCATGGAAGGTAGGAATTTAAAGCACTACCCATGAAGAACCCCTTACAGTACACATTCTTAATTCTTGTTAAGGCAAGTGAATTAAATGCCAATAAATCAGTGTGATACATTTTAGAGGATCCCTCTTCATGTTAAATTCCCTCATTCATTTAGCTGTGTCATCATTTCATCACCTCTTGTGCACATTTTGTCTGCTGGTGTTGACCCCCCATGGGCAGGTGTCTTATATGCCATTTTGATATTATGTGTTTCAGTTGTATGTTGATTTTTTTTTGCTAGTATCACAAGGCTAACAAGGTACATCTTGTGACGAAGAAGAAAGGCTTTGGATTTAGTCAAAGGTTTTAAATTAATCTGACGTATGAAAGGGAGAATTCAAATTATGCCAAAATTGGTAGACACTATGGTTTATTGACTGTTCACCATTTTAAATGGGAAATGAAAAATTGGGTCAATAGCATTCAGTGTGTGGAAGAAAAATTTCTTGAGCAAATTCTAAAGAAGTGCAAAAGAACCAATGAATGCTTTTTTTATACTAATCTGATAAGCATTGCCTTATTTTTGAAAGGAAAACATAAGTTCTAAATAATGAAGCTGGTTGCTGGTCGCATAAGTAGTGGACCCTGGCCTAAAATAAAACAACCATTGACCATCGAAGAAAGTGACAGTTGAAAGGAAGGGGATGAAGTTTTGAGTGGGAATTTTCAATTCAATATCTTCCCGACTGCCATTAATTTTAATCATGTTTATTCTATCTGTATATTTTCCTAAATGTTACATCAAAGCAAGTTATTCTGAAAGTCTTTTAACTGATATTGTATATTCTTAATTAAAGAGAGCTGCTGTGGATGTGCTTAAGCAAGAAGTTGGCTTAAGCTCAAGAGAGATAAATAGAGCAAGAAGAAAAGCACGTCTGCTGGCCAAACAGAAATCTATTGAACTCTCTTCAGCAGAGGAAGCAGTTGCCTGTACATCAGATCATTGCCAGGCCATGGATTGCACTGCACCAGAGAAAAAGAGAATTAAATTAGAAGATGATATGGGAAAGATGACAAAGACAGAGGAGATGCCATCATTAGTATTTAGTGAAAGCGTACCTGACAGCACTGGTTCTTGGGGAGAGGTGAGATTACACAAGAATTAATAACATACTTTGAAATAAGTACACCAAAACTTTGGGACAAATAGTAAAGAATTTAGTTTTAAAAATAAATTATTGGATTTAGAAGAATATTTACTTGGATTAAGGACAAACCAAAAATCAGACATGACTCATCAAAGAAGAAGAGTGCATAGAGGTCCAATTGAAGTTTGAAATGTGCATACTTCTTATAATGACTCTAAACATTAATTCAATATTTTTCTTACAGCATATTAGCTCTTTTCTCAGTCGTTAGAATTTGAAGTTCTCATAAAGATAATAATCACAAATATTAAAATGTTTCTACTTTCCTTTGAACCAAGAGGTGCTCAACTGAGAGCCGAATAGTCACAAAAGGACCCGAGGAAGTTACTCAAGCAGGCCAAGGCTCAGGCAGCTTGAGCCTTTGTCCCCATTTCATTACGTTTCTTGCAGGGGTTGGCAATGTATGGGGTACTCACTTTCCTAGTTTGGCCCACTGTCAGTCCCTCTATACTTTTGTGCACGTGCCATATTTCCACTTTAGGGATACTCAGGATAACTCTGGTGCGACTCTTTTATCCCCAGACCTACCACATAGGTGGTCTACCCAAGCTAGGTCAGCGCCTGAAAATGAGTTAAATGGCAAATGCTAAACTATTAGCACTCCATTACTATGTTATAGAGTAGAAAATAAAGTGGTGGATTACAGAGGTGGGGTATTGTATTGTTTAACTCCACTCAAAAGTCAATTAAAAATGTATAGCATATAGGTTAGTCTTTTTCGTTGTAATTAAATGATGGTAGCTTTTAAGTTGAAAATTTTCAGGTTGGTAATTGTTTTGTGTCAGAATTTCATATGAGTGTTTCATTACTGTTTTGGGTCATGCAATTGGAAGTTAGATTTCCCGAAAATATTAACTCTTTCTCATTCATAGAAATTGGAAGTTGTCATAAAAATAACGATCATAATTTATTTTCAATTTCCAATGATCCCTGCATACAAAGAACTGTAGGAGATGCCACAGCAGTAACATTTAAAGAGTTGTCCGCTAATATACATTAAAATGCAACAATTTCAAAGTGTAAATTTGACTTATAGAAGGCCATAGTGGGACATTATTTGCATATTTGAAAATGTTTGTTGTGAGATGGCTCAATGGGAAAACTAGTTAAAGTTTTATAATTATGTTTATTTTAGGCAGTTGAGTGGCCCTTTGAGGGATTTTGTGATCAGTTATCCTTGGACCTGTTCAGTCCTCGATGGGAAGTAAGGCATGGAGCAGCCACATCTCTACGTGAAGTTATACGTCTGCAAGGGGAAGGTGCAGGAAAGGCTGCAGATATGACAAAAGAAGAGGTAAGTAATATTAACTTAGGTGATTCTTCACTTTAAAAAATCAATTGCAATAACTAATGGCATATTATGCTTGATAAAAATTTGCATAACAACCATGATATGATCATGATACTGCGTTACTATAGTCTTGGTCCATGCCCATTCACACTAGTTCCATTTCCTGCCAATCCTAGTCTAGTCCCAGTCCAGAGAGTTCCTGACCACACAGTGCGGTGCAAATGTAATGCATTAAGTTTATTTAAAAATGTCAATGAAAATTTGTCACTTTGAGATCATGGTTACAATTTTCCTTAACTTTTTCATTATTCCAGTATCTTTCCTTTTTCATTCTCTTCTGGTTCATACTCCTCCACTTACTGTAAACAGAGATGAATCAACTTCCCTGACTGGAGACATCATTAAACTGAAGGAAGCAAGTTTGAATGTTTCTCACTACAGAGTGATGACTTCTCACCCTTATTATGATGAAATATTCTTTTAGAGGAATGCTGTTGGGCTGTGAACATATTGATATAATACTGTTACAGTATTGTGAACTTTGGTGTGCTTTTATTCATCTTAAAAGCATGAAAGTATATTTTATCAGTTAGCCTTGCAAAACCATATTGTGGTCATCACACAAATTTGTATTAAATCTTAACAGTACGCCCCTCAGTTATTTGATTATCCTCAGATGGAAAAAATATAAGTACATATTTCTTTGTCTCTTGTTTATTTACCTATTATTATGTCATCTTATTTTATTATTTATATCGTCTTACTCCTGGTATGATTGGTATTTTGTGAGTTTATAAATTATCTCAGAGAATTGGGGTGAGAATATCCCTCTAGGGAAGGAAATAGTAACCTTCATGTAGGGTAAGAGATAAGGGTAATGGGAGGGACATGGTGAAAGGAACCCATGCGATATATTTTTTCTTGGATTTCATTTTAACTTGTTGAGATTACTTGATTAAAATGTTCTCTCACTTATTTTTTACAGAGAGTGAAAACATAACTTTCTTTTAGATCGGGTGCTTTCCTGGCATATATGCTTGATGAAGTTTTCAGGTCTTCCACTGGGTCAGGGGTTCCATGTTGGGCAACATTTCGAAGCTGGACTCATACATCATCCTCAGGGCAGATGAATGCCAACTCTGCATTTTGTCCATCTTATATAAATGAGCACATGGGTCAGGTGACTCGTGATTGGTCCGTAGTGGAGAAGCCTCCCGAATGGTCGCCATTCTGCCATTTTGTTCTTCCTTCTCTAACCTTCCTCAGCATTTGTTTCCACGTGTTGCTGAGGGAATAGCCAGAATTTCTATTGAAATTACAACTTGCCATTCGTATTTTAATGGCCTCTTTAAGGAAAAGGAGAAACCAATAACCAGGGTCTGCTTGCCAGATATCTCCTTGATTTCCAGGAAAATATCCAGGATATTGGCGAGGCATAAAATTGAGGCCGTCCACAAACCACCAGGAAAAATTATAAATCTCATCAGAGCCAAGGGCCCAATCGGCCTAAAGACTCCAGGTATTTAATAAGTCCCATGTACCTGTGGAGGTGTTTACATTGAAGAGATGGGGCGGACCTTTTAGACTAGGTTAAAGGAACACCAGTAACATCTACGGCTGGGGCAGTTGGAGAAATCAGCCTTCCCTGAACACAACGTTGTGATGGATCACTCCATTAACTTCAATAGGACAAGATTACTTGCCCACTCCAGTGGTTACTGGGACTGTATTATTTAAGATGCCATTGAAATACAAATGACGAGTTTTAGTTTCAATAGAGATTCTGGCTATACCCTCAGCAACACGAGGAAGCTGGTGCTGAGGAAGGTTAGAGGAGGAAGAACAAAACAGCACATTGGCGACCAATCGGGAGGCTCCTCCACCACGGACCAATCACAGGTCACCTGACCTGTGTGTTCATGTATATAAGATGAACAAAATGCAGAGTTGACACTCATCTGTCCTGAGGATGATCCATGAGTTGAGCTTCAAAACGTCGCCCAATATGGAACCCCTGACCCAAGACTTCTTCTCGAGAAAACTTAATCATAACTTTCTTTTTTCAAACACAAAACGCTTTCAAAAAAGAAAGTTATGTTGCTGCACCTTGTAGATTTACGTATAAGTATTACTAAATCCACACATGAAAATTAATCTTTTACAAAAATTATTTTATGTACGAAAAATGTACTTATTTCATAAAAATATATTAGAAGAATGCTGCTAAATGTTCACAATTGTCTTCATCGAAAAACAATTGTGTATATATACATCAATCTCATGATTGGGATCAAAGCCACAGATTGCAATTGGTGATTATTTCTGTTGCATTGCAAAGCAAATGTGATTTTTCCATTTATTTACATAAGTTGCATAACTCTGGATCTATTGTATGAATGTAACATACCCTGGGAGACAAACACAGACTCAATAATCCAAGGCTAGTCGTCAGTGCAAAATAAATTTGAATGTGTGCATTCAGAAGCTTCAATTATCTTAGGCTGATTTATGTGTTAGCTTCATATTATGACTTAGCTTAATTTGACTCAAATCACTTCTTGAGTTTCACTCTGTCCTTCATCATTCCTCACTCTCTCCTGAAACCCACACTTTCCTTCTCTGCCTTATTCCTGCCCAATGACTTTCCATCCAGCAACAGAATGTTGGCAGCAGCTTCCTAACTAAGCTACTTCCACCCTATGCATTCAATAGGAAATAGGGAGCCATATAGTCTGATATGGTTGGTGGAGAAGGTAGGAATTTAAGGGGTTTGTTGACTCAGAGTCCCATGCCAGTCAGCCCTGAGTAGCTCTCACCGTCCCAGTTGGCCCCTGCCAGTTCACAGTCTTTGGATAGGAGTCAAGTGAATTTAACAAATGTGATAACACATTTTTTGAACATTTTGACTGCTGGGATGTAAATCTTTCACGAGGGCCAAGGGACTTTTATATTGTTGTGAATTTGAATGGTGGGCATTTCTGTTCATTGTCACCTCGTAATGGTCCATGTAACAATGAGGCAAGCCTGTTTATGGTGAAGAAACCCCTGCAAAAAAGCTTACCTTATCCAGGCATCTGGAGGAAAAAATACAAATTAAACTGAAACTTGGGGACATTGTGATTTATCATCATCTTTGCTTACCATTATAGAAACCATTGAAATACTAAGATCTGTTTTCAGACTAACTTTACATTGTAAGAGATGCAGGTCATGATTTCCTCCCAGTTGCAATAATCTGAGGAGCATTTGGAGAGACTGAAAAATGTTTGGTATGAGTACAACTATAGATATTCGTTACTCCAAAACTGACCACATTGTGAATTGCTCTCTTATATTGTTCAGTCTCTGTTATGTATACCATGTTTGCATTGTATGGCATTCCTTGAGTATTTCTCCTTTATGATTGGGCATCCTGACTTCTAGACAAAGAAGTAGTGTTTGGATATCAGTAGCTTAAAAGAAATTCAAGTTATTGAAATGAAATTATTGACTTCCTAATTCTACACACTTTATTTAAAAACACGACCCAGGTTTCAACATTGAACATCATCATCAGGTGATCCTCATAGAAGCAAACTTGATACACCTGTATATACCTTCTGATCGATGGAGGGGGGTTGGTCAGAGAGGAAGGGTAAGGGAGGGTGGATGGGTCAAAAGATTGAAATGTAGCTAGGAGGAAAAGAGAATTACAAATTACATCTTTCAGTGTCAATTGTTGACTTGGAAGAGTGGTAGGTCTAGGAGTGGGGAGTCGTAGGGATACAAAATTTGTTGGCAAGTTCATCCCTGCAATGGATGCATTTCAAAATTTCCAACTGCTCCAAAGCATTGAGCCTTTGACCTTTATTTTCAAAATGAAGAATTTTAGTCACAAAGTCACTTTTGTGGTCACTTTCGATGAGCTGCTTTGCAAATAGCGATGTTATGTTCTTATTTTGTACACGTTTGGTGTTCTTTTATCCTTTCTGTGAATTTCCATCCTGTTTGCACAATATACTTATTACATTCCGAGCACTTTTAAATTCATACATTCCTCACCTTTCATTTTTGGGAACTTTGTCTTTGGAACGTGTGAGAGATCAGGTTCTTAAGGCATGAACCACTGTAAAAGGTACATTAAATAATTTCTTTGGGTAAAATTTTGATTGCGTTTCGAGAAATAATCCCTAGAGTGTATTTTTTGCCATTTGGCAGTGGGATCTTTTAAATATTCAGGGTTGTAAATGTGGCTTAAGGCCATTTTCATAAGTTTCTTCACCAATTCAACATTTCCCAGAGTTCAACAGGCACTGGGGTGGATTTCCGGAGACAACAAATTCAAGTTACTCTTTTAGCAAAAATTCTTTGATAATAGGAATTTGAGCTCTCATCTTTGATTAAATTTGTGATAATCAACATTGTACCTTGTGTAATGACAAAGAAGAATTTAAAATCTTAAGAGTAATTTATTTCATTGTGATTTAAAAAATGAATGCTTTGTAAAAGATTAATCCTTTTTGTAGATGGAGGAAAGTCACAGACTGTGGTTGGAAGATACAGGACTTCGACTGCTCTGTGTTCTTGCTCTTGATCGCTTTGGTGATTTTGTATCGGACCAAGTGGTGGCACCTGTGAGAGAGACTTGTGCTCAGGCTTTAGGTAAGTCATGTTGGCAACAAAAATATTTGCACACTTTAAATTAATAAATACAGGCCATCCACCAATTGGGATTAGTGAGAAAAGTTGGGAGATTATTGAGTTCATCAGGCATACATATTGCCATCACCAGGTTTTTGATTCTTATTATACTATTTTCCAAAATATGTTTCATCTTAAGTTCATTTATTGTGGGTTAGGCTTTGCTGCTCAGAAAACAGTACATGCATGATTTTTTCTTTGAAGGATATGTATTAATATGAGTAATAATTGTGTGATAATGTATGATCTTTTCACATGGAAGAGAACCTGTGCAGTAAGTTCATGAATCTCCTCTTTAGAGGGGAGATATCCCCTCACCCATGACCTCTCTTTAATGTTTCAGAGTCAGCAAAATTGAAGAGCATTCATTTATCATGCTCTCCTTAGCTCTTCAGCTAATTATGAATACACTGGTGTTTTATAATAGGATGAGTGGGTACATAATTAGCTGAAAATGACTATTTGAGGTGCTTTTGTTTCGTTAGGTAGATCCTAGCTCCTTCTATAACCTCCGAAGTATAAAGTTTACTCATTGGTATGCACATTATTTTCTTTATGATTGTATTTGCTCAAGTGGTCCCCAGACCTATCGTATGCCAGTCAGGTTTGGTTTCATCATAATTCAATTGTTTTTGCGAACCAGTTACAGATCAAGGAATATGTAGTCAAAATATGCATCCATGACACACCCATCACTTAATGCCCCCTGCTACCATCCCTCCTCATCTCACTTCCACTTCCCCTCCCCCACCCTACCCCTCCCTTCCCACTACCTGGTCTTAGCCTATCTACCCCTCGCCCCCTCCCCTTCCCCCCTCTGGTGATTGATATTTATTTATACTTTTTCTGTGTTGCTGCTTGTTACCTGAAGATGTTACCTTGCAACGAAACTGTGGTCGTGCCAAATAAATATTCATGTAGAATCTGTTAAGTGTGTTCATTTGTTACAAATAAGTTTGTTTTGTATCAGAAATCTGTTTTGCTTAGTAAAGTTTTTGGGGAAATTAGTTTTACTTTTGGATGCAAATGGTAGAACTGTAGAATTTGAAAGTGTGCTACTGTGGTCACCTTCCTCATTCAGTAGCATATATAATGTAGACTCTACTTCTACTGCTACTTCATGTATCCATGTAAGTGGAAGTAAATAAATAGAACAAATTAATTGCTGTTAAATTTCACTGTAATGGCTTTTAACATGAGAAATCCAATCAAAGAGGATGAAATTTGATCTAATTGCATTTCTCCATGTTTTTCAGCTCAGTACTCCAACATTAACTTTTTTACTTGTATGAGTGATGAAAGATGAATATGCAAGTTTAACAGCATTTCCGGTACCCATGTCAGGTGTAGCTTACTCTGCTTGTGATCTCTGAATTCTATAAATTATCAGTGCTGGACACTTTCAGCGGCATTTCACTAGAGAAATTAGTGCATAATAATACCCTCAACATATTGTCACCATTATTATTATTATAAACAAGCTCAATCTGTTTGCAGTAACATTCTTACAAATCAGTGGAAGCAGCAAATAAGTGAAATGTACTTGAACTTTTGTAAGCAGAACAACTACTATCATCCATCTAATCATCGACCTACCCACAATCTTCACGGAGACAATTATACAACATAACTACTTAGAGATTAGGTGATAATGCCTTTACTTAAACTGTGTTTACAGTGATCAATCACAGTAAATGCTGATGAAACATAGTGACTGCACAAATGAAATAAAGATAACAGAAGCAGAAGTCGCAACATAAGTGAAGTAATAACTAATACTTTTTTAGCAATAACTAAACAAGAGCAGCTGTCATAATATTTTTTTCTGAATAGTCTCAACGGTTATAAAATTGGTGATATTCAAACAAAAAGATTTTTGGGATTGGGTTTCTTAATACTTCCTGCTGTTTTTATGTTTTGGCCATTTTCTTCTTTCATAAAAGAAAAGACTGTGTATTTTCACATTTGACTTCATATTTGCACCACTATACCTTTCTTTACTTGATTCATTCATGATGTTAAAAACTTAATTCAAAAGCTGTTGTCATTGACCCCTTGTATTTTATAATTGTATTGGAATGACTTCATTCATTCGAGAATTACCTTTATTACTAAATATGTTGTGTTTTCATTCTTTCAGGGTCTGTGCTTTTCCTCATGAGCCAGAAGGGGGTGTTGGGAGTTATGAGAATTCTGTTGCAACTACTTACTCAGAAAGAGTGGGAAGCTAGGCATGGATCTCTTCTGGGCTTGAAATATCTCTTGGCTGTTAGAAATGTAAGATTTCCATGATAAATATAACAAAATTAATGTTTGGTATCCATTAGAAGTCTTAATAATCTTGAACTATGTCGTGTGTTGATATGCATCCAATGTCTCTTCTGTTTGTAAATTAGAGGGAACCTTTTGATAATAGATAAGAATTGAACCTTTTTTTTGTAAGCCAAAAGTTATGTCGGATTTCATTTAAGAAGTTATTTTGAAAAAATGTATTTGAATGGGCATATCCACATTCTCTTATTAATTTAATAATTCAGATATGTTTTTTATTTTAATCATTTTACCAGCAAATCAAATTTTATTAATGTGTCTAAGAAGAGGAGGTCATGACCCCTGGGTGTAAAAATTCCTTTTTATTCAATGCTGATGATACTAGAGCTATCATTAGAATTTCCGAAGTGAGAAGTTGCACATATTCAGTGAACTGTGCCTTGAGGCTCATCTTGTAAGTCTAGACATTATAGCGTAATCTCTTTTTTTTTTTTCAAAGTTAAATTTCTGAAATAAAATAATGAAGCAGAGGTCTTTTTTCCGAATTAAATCATTATGTACAATTTGAATTAACTGAATTACCTCATTCAATGGTCGTTTTCTTAGTGTAAATTCACTAATACAACCATAAACCATAAACATAGTAATCAACCCAAAGGTCGGTTTAGTAGGTGATGGTAGAGATCACCCATGTACCAAGCCCAACGGCGTGTGAATATTCACACATCAGGGTAGGGAAACCATAACCTGTGCCGGTTATGGTTTCCCAGGAAGATCTGGTACCCGAAAAATCAACTAGCTTGGGTGGAGCTGCAGGTGCCCAAAGTGCCTTGCCCGGGAATCGAACCCGGGACCCTCCGGTCAGCAGTCCAACGCTCTACCCACTAGACCACCGCGACCCGCAATACAACCATTATTCCTGATATATTTTTCCTTTCTAATATTCTTAACAGCATATCGTTTCATTGTATCAACAAATTCAACAGTTAACAGTTGCAACAAGTTAACAGTGCTGGTGATACAATAATGAAAACATCTCTTTGGTCTGGATGATTTAATGAGCTATATCAAGTTTTCATTTAAATAAGGATAGTTTATAATGAAAGGGCTAAGGTCACTTAGCTATTTGACTAGAAAATAAAATACCGTTTCTGTTTAAAAATTTAACTTGGGGCTTTAAAACATTGACATATTTTATTAAAATCATCGAAAAATTATCTTAATAATTTTCTTTTTGTTTTATTTTACTTTTACATACATATTTCCTTACAGATATTACAGATGCAATTGTGTTCACTGTATATTTTGCAGGACCTGGTGAATGACCTTGTTCCATTAGTATTTCCAGCCGTACTGAAAGGTTTGAAGGACCCGGTTGAGGATGTGGGTGCTGTTGCTGCTGCTGCACTCATACCAGTGGCAACCACCCTAATGTCAGAGCTACCAGACAGGCTGCCCGAGGCACTGTCATGTCTCTGGGATTTGCTGCTCCAGCATGCTCGTGGCCATGGTGAGAATGAAGACGAAGAGGGAGAGACTGAAGAAGAGGAGGTGGATGAGATGTCTGCAGGTGGAGAAACTAGAGAGTTAGAGGAATGTGTGTATGCTTCCCGTGACTTGGCATCAGCAGCTTCCAATTCATTCATGGGACTCCTTGCTGCCCTATTGTCTTTGCCGGGATCAGAAAGTCATTTGGGGTAATTCAAGAATGCAATTTTTTTATTCCAAAAAGTGTTATACATACATGCACACACACACCCAAGGTCTGTTCAAAAAGTATCGCCAACTTTTGAATTACATTACACACATAAAATATATTTGATTTTCCATTTTTTTGTGGGGCTATATTGGTACTTATGTCTCTCACTTATGCCAAAAATTTCAACCATTTTGAATGTTCAGCTAATTGTTGACAGCTTTTTTGCTTGGATTCACGCAGTATCACTTGTTGCTAGTTGTCAGGCATATTGTTCAATTTGTAGGAATATTTTTTTATGTTTGGTGGTTGAGAATATTCATGAATACAAAATCTACTGACTTGCTGCAAAATTTCTATGAAAATAGTTTTATAAATATTCCTCACCTCATTGATAATTTTAAAAGGTGTATTATTATTATTATTAGGTAATCTACCGTTTAAGGTAGGTTTTTGTATATTGTATGAAAATTTACACGAAAAAAGTAATTTATAATAATTTATAGACAATAGGAAAATAAAGCTCAGGATACTATAAATCATTATTCAGCATCACCAAGTCCCTAGTATTTCTCTATTATCTGCTTTTCTTTTCACTTTTTTTTATTGTTTGCCCAAACCTGTAAACAGAACTCTGAATGCGGCTCTTAACTCTTGGATATTTAAAATGAAAAGTATTACATGGTCAGTTTAACTACCATAGGTTAAGTATTTTTCGGTTGTTTTTTTAAATAAGAATTTTTTTTTCAGTTCTCAGCCTCTGGTAGAAGTTATTCCTCGTCTTTGGCCATTCTTAGCTCATAATTCTTCATCTGTGAGGAAAGCAACCTTGCAGACATTATTCACTCTGACGGGTGGTGTGAATGGAAATTGTCGAGTACTGTGGACAGTGCCCCTTCTTCAGGAAGCTTTGCGTCATGTTTTTGAGAGGGCTCTTCTTGAGCCTTCTCAAACTATTCTTGAATTAGCTGAACTGGTATGTTTTATTTGTTTATAATTTGAATTAATCATTCATTAAGAAAGTAGTTCCAGTTCCATGGAGGTCTCTGGTAGAAAAAATTGCATGTCAACTTGATTCTCTCTGAAAATTAATCTGGAAATAATTCTCTGGACATCATTTAAGTTTGGTAGTTACAATTACAGAACAAGCTAAAGTTTCATAATTTACAATGAAAATAAATCTATTAAGGTGTATTAAATCTGGGCAGGCAAGTGAATAAATAAAAATGTTGTGAAAGCTGTGTGTTGTACCTAAAAAGTTTTAAAATTGTTGAGTGTATATGGTGTAGCTTAATATTGTCGTAAATATAATTATATTCAAATACCAAACCTTTTTCATGAGTGACTAACTAAATTTCTTGGATTTATGTTGAAATTTTGATGCTTACAATTAAGTGAAAAAGAAGATCGGGAAATATTATGAGATAGTGATTCACAGTGTTCTTAGGATGGTTGTAATTTATTTTATATTAATATAAACCATTCATTAAATATTTTAGATCTCACTGTGCTGGAAAAAATTATTGCAAGATACATATTATGCTGTCATCTATTTCATTATCCATTTTAAAGCCCCATATATAATCAATGGGTGCTGTTTTCAGGAAGCAAAAAGTGACACTGGATACATATATAAATGGCATATTACTAGAGAAGTTTTCTATTGTAATATTTGTGCTTTGTAGTATTGCTGCGTAAAGTTCTAGAAAATGAGAACTCAGTCTAATTTGCATTGTGTTATCTTCTTCCTTTTCATTTCCATTTCAGGTATGGGGGAATTTGGTCACAAAAAGTCAAGTAGAAACTCTACTCCTTTCTGCATGCCCTTATGTATCCACGTGGTTGTGCTTAGCAATGCAACCTTCTAAGCTGCCATTTGATGCTGCTCATCTTATAGCTGGAACTGTGAAAACTTACTATCCAACATCAAGACATCAAAGATCAGGCAGTGGTGTACCCATGTCTCGCTACTCATCTGCAAACATTAAATCTGAAATTAGGCTCTTCCTTGGAGGAAATGAGACAATTGCTCCAGCTGTGAGAGAGAAAAATGCAGTTCGAGCCCGGTGCACCGCTGCTCGCATGTTAGGATTGTTGTCTTGCTATGTCACCAGACCGGCACCAGGGTCTGCAATATCAGTGAATGATTCCACTGAGTATTATGCAAAGGTAGTTTTGGCTCCTTTGGAGACATTATCAGCCATCCAGAGAACAGTGGCAGCACTTGTTGTAGCAGAATGGGCGAGATTGGAGCAACTACCTCACCCACCATCACTTCCCCCTCCCAGTACCCCAGCTCCTTGCCCTCAGTCACTCTCCTCCAGGCTCCTGCTATGTTTGCAGGAGTCAATTTACTTCAATGAAATTGCTTTGTCATTCACTCGCTTGGTTCAAGAAGCGAAAGACTTTTTAGCCACTCTCAGGCATTATGGAATCTCTATGGCATCCTTAAATATTGTGGGAGTGAGCGATGGAGGGACCTCTGTTCTGACTGACGTATTGACTTTGGAGCAAATTCAGAGTCTCTGTGGGCCGGGAACGCAACAGATTTTACTAAGTCATAAGCTAAAGCCCAAAGTGAATGAAAGTCTGGAAGAAAGACGAAAAGCACTCAACTGTGCAGCATCTCAAACTTCATCTGATCTCAAGGCCCTTAGTGTTATGTAAGTATCAGTTATAAAATGCTCTAAACCTGATGGCTAATTTTTCAACTTAGCTTGAGGTGTCATTTTTGTGCAGTAAATTTTAGAAATAGAGGATGTGGAGCTATTGGCTGTTGAACAAGTTGTCACAATCGAGTACAGTGTTGTATCGATTTTAATAATGTTTAGATTTAAGGAACACATAGCACACTTTAAGAATGGACGTTTCGAAAGATCAGCTGTCGCTAAACACATTTTTGAAACTGAACACTCCATCACTCCAAAGGACTTAACATTATTAAAATCGATACAACACTGTAAACTCAATGCATGTGAGAGTTTACACATTCATTTAAACAAGAATAAACTTATGAACAATGAACTAGGCATCATCAACAGTTCACTTTTTAACTTCGTTAGTCAATTCAAAAATAGGCATTCCCCTCCTAATAGCCATCACTCTTCCCCCACTCCTTCCCACGTGACCTCAACAAACTCCCTCCCACCTACCGACCATCACTTAACCCCTCCCCCCTTGCCCCTCCAGGTATATATACCTCACCCCTGACCTGAACACCCACTTGACTTTGGACAGTGCCTGGTGCATAGTCTTCTTCCAAGTTCAAGTTCCCATTCGATTCTCTCCCCGTAGATGGTCACCTGGTGACCGAAATACTGGTATTGGAGTTCTTCTTCATTATTTTTATTGGCTATAGGATTTTCTTCCTTGTGACAGTGAATTGTAGGATTTTTCCTGAGGTTAAAAACTCTAATGCTATGGCAGTCATCAGTAAAAACTTCGTAATCAGTTGTGAAATGACTGTTTAAGTAATACAAAATTCAAAAGTATATAATTCACTTACACAATTTCAAATAATTATTTACAGTGAAACCTTGACTGTACATCAACCAAAGTTCACATTTATCTGCAAGCATGTAAACTGTCGTGGATTATTAATGGTGGACTGCTGGCACTTATGCTATTTTAATCTCTTAATTCCATATGAGAAGTTGTACGTCTAAGCTTTCAGTGGACTTTCTTACTTGCATTTAATACACTAAAATTGTTTTTGATGATAACTGAAACACAACCAGCATTTTGTAGAAAAAATTTGGTCTGAACGTGAAAAAGATTTTTGTCGATTGTTGTTTTCAGTTTATACTATTTTGTGTCATTTCCATTTGTGATTTCATTTGTAAAAAAATGAGAATAATAGTATTGGCAATTCTTTAAAAGTTAATGAGCCATTCAGAAACATGAAATGTTTAAATGGATATCAGTTACAAAAGAGGTCATTCAGACTTAGATTCCTTGATGTTAAGGTAAAGTCTTGGGTTAAGTTTACTTTGATCTCTTGTGGTTTTGAGCCTTTTAAATAGAATTGTTTAATCACTGCACAAAACTCATTTTTTTCCAATATTCTAAATAAGCAAAGTTTTTTTGCCAAGAAATCTGCCTTTAATTGGCTATGAAAATAAAACTATTTGATGTGATAGCTGAAGCTTTAACAGCTGTCTAGTGAGAGATGAGGCTTAGTGAAAGAAATCTTTTCCAATATTACAAGCACCATCTTTTGGATTTTGTAATGATTTGTTGAAGGACTTACCTTTAATTAAATAATTTGTGAATTTATGGTATCTAAGTGTAAGCATTTAAATTGTTTTTGTATGTAACTAAATACATTTTTGGGATTTATTTTCATTTTAGGACTCAAGCAGTTATTTCAGGTGCTGTGACAATGCTTAATATTCTTCCTGATAAAATGAACCCAGTGGTTAAGCCATTGATGGAAGCCATCAAAAGGGAAGATAATGAACTTTTACAGGAGTTAGCTGCTTTGCATCTGACTTACCTCGTGGATAGGTGCTTGTCTCGCTCAAACCCCTGCCCTAATCCGAAGATTATTAGTAATTTATGCACACTGCTCTGTTCTGATACAGAGTTTACTCCAAAAATTATGGTAAAGACTAGCCTTATTTTATATTTCATATCTGTTTCAGTAGTACATTGTATCTAGCTGTAGCTACAAAATGAGAAATTGGAATATTCTTTATAAGGAGTGTAATAAAATGAAATGGTAAAAATATCAATTGAGAACATTGTAAATATTATGCAATAAATGCCATCAGGGTGAAATGGAAATAGTTAACTAACATTTGTCTCATCTGTAGCTTACCATGTGTTCTCTCTGGGTAGAATTTTACTTAATTTAAAATCTATGTCTTTGATTCATAATTCCTAAAACTGGTGAGCAAATGCTATAGATACTGCTTTTATCAAAACAACACTACTTATTATCCCATAATTGCTCATGTAAGTGCATTTTAACATTAAGTGAAGGTTTTGTAGACAAAAAAGTAATAGTGTAGAATTTACTGTAACAAATTGAAAAGTTTTAAATTACATATGTATCATGAATTAATGTGATTTACATACAAATATACCCTTCTCACTGTTTCCTTTTGATGTAGGCAATATACAAAAATAGCCTGATTTCTGGATGAAAAAGGAACCTACTTTTACTGATTCCTTCCACATTCATACACTCCTATATTTCTTTTGCCTCAGTTACATTCAGACATTGTCAAATGCTTGCTCTTCTATTCCCGAGACTTTCTTTTCCTAGTCTTGAGTCTCTTCAACATTACTCACCCATGAATTTTTGGTCCACCCCTTCCTCTCCAGTCATTCCCTTTACTGTCATATATGTTTGATGAGATGACTTTCATTCATTCTCTCAACATGACCAAACCAGGGTTGTAAATGTTTACAAACTGATCTAATTCTGGGGCATTTAGTCATGTTTTTTTCATAATACACCCATTACTCACCCTATCTCTCTTGTTTGTACCGCAGAAGTACCCTATACTACATTCTTTTGTCCTCTCATGTGTATTTCCTGGAAACCTAAGTTAAATATTGGTACTAGTGTGTGTGGAGTAAAATTACTCATACACTACCTTCAGACATACACTGCCATTTTTGTTGGCTTAGGCAAGCCATTCAGTTATGTATGCATGTACTACACTTTCTACCAATGACTTGCTTCATTATTTGCTTGATTCTATCATGGACTGGCTTAATTATTTCACTGTTTACCTTCAAAATACGATCTTTGTAATCTCTTAATCTCACACATATGCTTTTGTTTTGCCCACATTTACCCTTTTGTTCTTTCCTATGCCACAGTGAAACTATATGGAAATACATATAGATCTTGTGAGCTCTTAGCAAGCACAACTGCAGTGTTGACACATAGAATGACATATGTTTGCATCTCTATCCATTACAGCTTCCTATTGTGCAGCTATCACTACACAATAATGAATGAAAACCTTCTACTCCTATGATGGTATTATATGTTCTTCTTTCATATCATACTTTATTTCAAATCAGTCATTCAAGGTGCCCTATACTCTTGCTGTACTATTTTCATACGTTGCTTTTAGAAGATTCACAGGTATCTTCATTACATTATGCCCCTTTAATAGACTTTATGTCCAATACATTGTCTCCCATCTCGTGATACAAATACACTCATTCTTTTAGATGTAGGTATTTCTTTAAATCCTCTTTGGTGTACTTCTGTCATATATAAGGTTTGATATTTGGACTTGTACATGTTAAGTGTAACTTCCTCATATGGACTTGAAATTTAAATATAGATTAATTTCAAACTACACTCAATACTTAGTGTCTGTGTACATATATACAAAACATTTTCTTTAAGCTTGTGGTAGTCAAGTAAGATATCAACCTGCCAATACAAGTTTTTTTTAAGTATGAGCTGCTGCAATTATCTAATGGAGTCATAGCATTTAAATTAGAAATTCACCAAAATAATTAGAGGCAAATTGATCATGGCAATGAAAATTGATTTCTAGAAAAAATAGCGTAGTGATGTTTGCAGTTGTTGATTATAATCTATGAGGTAGCATTTTTCCTTTTCCTTTAGGTACTAATTTCATCTTAATTTTTAAAAATGTATTTCAGCCTAGTCCTAGTGGTGAAAACCTGTGTCATGACAATGGTTTTGAAGGTGTGGGAGATGAAGGTGGTAGTGGGAGAAGTAGTCGTACTGCTACACCCACCAACTTTAGCTTTGAAAGCAAATACAATGGCATCCTTACACTCATCAATCAACAGAAGGTGAGAAACTTTTGTTTTAATCATTAAATAAGTGGAATACACACGTATGTGTGTGTGCAGAAATTCCTCTCGAGTCTTCCACTAGATGAGAAGACCTATGAGGAATTTCTTCACGCAATATGCCAGAAAACCACCAGATTTGATGTACAGCTTTCCACTGCATGATTCCTACAACCCATTTACAAGGACATTTAAAGTTTGGTAAGACATTCACAATCAGATTAATTCATGTGAATGAAATAAATCTTCATACTCACAGTTTTTTGCAAAGAGTGAATTTAGTACAAAGAGTTTTAAGTATGATTCACCTACTATTTTATATTCCCTACTTCTTAATTAATGTGTTGTTCTTGGCAGATTTATTTGAAATTTTTTATTTTAAAATATTTTTTTTACATTCGCTTGATAAATATTTTGAGCGAAAACAGAGTCACGGTGTTAGGATTTTTCCCTGACGAAGTATAGTTATTAGTTCAGTTTTCTTTTGCTTGCTTATGCTATTCACCATTGCCCACTTCCATCCCTTTAAGAAGCGGATAAAGGAAAGTGCTGTACTAGAAAATGAGTCCTGGTTAGGTAGACCCTGGTAGGTAGTCCTGGTGTACAGTCCACTTTATCATTCTTCAGTGTTTGCAGTAGTTATTGCTTAGTCCTTCAATCTACTCTACCATATCTCTCTTACCTCCCAACACTAACATCAAAGATCTCTTTGCATTTACAAGAATTCTGTGTAGATAGTCTCTACATTTTCAAGGAAACTATCATGCATATATAATGAAGGTTCCCGGAATAGCTTATAGTAAATTATTTGTCAGCCAAATTATGCTCATGATCTCCTTTTTCTGTCATCTTGAATGGATTATAAATGAGATTGCACAAAAGTCTGTGAAAGCAGCATAAATTCATCGTAGCATATTTGTATGCTTATAACTGGGGGCAATAATTTATGGTAATGAAATGCACATATATTGTAATTTAAAAAATACTTTTGAGGTCAAATATGAATAATGCTTCAAGTTTTCTCCCATAAAAAGCACCCTTCATGGTAATAAATAAAATACTGAATGTGGCATATTTTCAAGACCGCACACTAACCTATTTCATCAATTGCTGTGGTGCTGAAGATGTTTACTTCACCAATGCATATAACAAGTTATTTAAGTATATTGACAATTTCCTAGAGACCTGTAACAACGTTATTAATTAATAAATACAAAGTTATATTTTTCCCTTCTGTCGCCATATTTCCTTTGAATGATCACATTATTTTACTTTGCTTTTATTTAGTCTGCTGAACGTGCTGTATTTCGCCGAACTAATTCCACTGGCGGAAGAGGTCCAGGGCGGCCACCAAATATACCTCATGAGGTTTCTGTGGATGAATTGATGCCTGCTGATGAAGAGGTATATTTCACAAAGATGTGTTCCCCTGGTTTCTGAAGTACTCCACATTACTGAATTTGAAAATACATTCTGTGAATCATATCTTTTACCCTAATCTGGAGGGTAAATAAATTGTGTAAATCATGTGAAATTATTTTGTGGGTTGTTTATAACTTGCATGCCTTGTAGGAAACAATGTATATATGCATATTTAAAGTGAAGCTTAAGGAGAGAGGTGTACTTGTAGTAAGCAAGTTATTTGATATATTCATGATTGGGGAATTGGATTCAGAGCCAAGGCCTCTGAGTAACCTCAGTTAAACACAAGCATTTGATTTTCTAAATGTCCACTCTTTCTTAGAAACTGTAGTTAAAGCAGTCTACCCAAAAACATGCTTCACACACGTTAAAGTTTAATAGTTATTGAGGTCTTTCATAACCAGTCAAACTGACCTTTAAATTGTAGACAGTGCATTTAGTGAAGGAAATGGAAAAAGTCATGGAATCAATCTCATATTTTTGCAGCCACTATACAAGGTAGCAGAACCAGAAAGGTATCCTCCTTCCCATTTTCACTTTAATGTGAAACTATTATTATTTTATGAAAGTTCATCCCATCAAGTATGCTGATATGTATATATATAATGAATTGTCATTTATTTTAATTCTCTCCTGCAGGAAATCAAGCAAAACAAATTGCAGAGAAGAGGTGCTGTTTTTGCTCTTAAATCAATAGCTTCTCACTTTGGAGACGAGCTCCCAGAAAAGATGCCGAAACTATGGAATCTTATGGTTGAACAGCTTAGAAGTTCTGTAAAAATTCCTGAAGGTGATCCAATATGGGTAGATCCATCATCTATAACAGACAGTGCTGCTTCCGAGTTAGTTTCCAACCTTCAAGTTCTTGAGATAACAGCGCTTGTGGTTCATTCTTCTCTTCGTGCAAAGGTTTGAATCTTAAATTTATCATATTACCTACTTCAGGCTGTGCATGCCTTTAGATGCACTGTGCCTAATCTCCATTGCTGTTTGCTTGTGCTTTTAGTTTTTTCCTTTACTCAAGTTTCTCCATCTCTAGTATTCTATTGCAGAGTGTAGAATGATTTGGAAAGGCAATAAATTTCATTTTCAGGAAAATCCTTCAGAAACCTATGGAATATAGTAATTGTTTTGGGAAAATCTGTTTTCTTTACATATTTTAGAATATAAAGTTCTCTGCCTGCCATTTTAAGCTCTATGATAAGCATGCCAAAATCCTCAGAATGGTGTAGAGGCATTTCGTTGACAAAGATTTCTCACTTTTATATATGGCATTAGTGTTTCTTTCTATAATAATTTTTATAATGAAGAACACAGAAGGGATTAGCTTGTGTTGTTGTTTAGAGGAAATGCGTTCATGTTTTGAACTTGTGATTGATTTACAGGTTTTAAATAAATAAAATAGTTGTTTGCTACGACCCCAATAATCTTTCCTATCCATTGCACAAAACAAAAGAAAATGTAGACAGAGTGAAAAAAGTTTTGTGTACTAGGAGTCATGTGACACCTTGGAACATGCCACTCACTCCACTTAATCACTTGCCACAATGTGAGACTTGGGTTAAACAAACCAAAATTTCACAACCAGAGTCAACAAATGCCAAAATTGCCTTCAAAAAGGGATTACACTACATTGATTGCCAATCGTTTAATGGAAGTAGACCACCAAGGTAGATTCTCACCTAACATCTCCCATGCAGAATGTAAGTGAAACAAGCTATGTAGATACCCTTGAATAACTTAAAATGATCAGAAACACAATAATGAATGCCACACTCTTAAATGAAACCTTGAACTATTTACATTCCTTCTCACTCTCCATCCTACCTCATCTTTAGCCTTTTAAGAACACCAATGCATGAAAATAAAGGTTTGCACCCCCCTCCACTGTTTGTCTGCCTCTCTCCACATACTACCATTTCCAGTCCCCACTGACAAGTGGGTATGGCCTTCCTTTTCCGTATTATCCCATCAGATACTCCCGCTGATGTCCTAACTTCACACTTATGCACTTATTTCCAAAAGAAACGCTTTTCATTGACCATACTCACACAATGACCCTTCTTTACCTTCTTCCCTTATTCACTGCTATCAATCACCTAGTAGAGGTAATTTTTTTCACGTATAATTTCTAGTCTTGTAAAGAAAGTCGTGAGCCATGCTAACATTGTGCCACTTCTTATGAAGCGAGTAAGAATAGAAGGTACACAAGCACACAATGAAATGATTGAACCCTTTGAGTGCCATGCATAATTCCTTGGATACTTTAAAGAGAAATGCAGAATTTATTAGAAATTTCGGTAAAAAAATTATTATTAAATTTGCAGAAGTATAATAAAACTTCTGTTGTGAGGACCAAAAAAGATAATTTAGCATGGAAACATGAACAGTTAAATTATTATCTAAATTTACACCCATCAAAAAAAGAGTTGTGTAGAGCGGTGCAGGAATATTTGGTAAAACTCATCAGCATTGTTCGCAGTGACTTTGGCTCTTAAAGGGTTAAAGAATGAAATGTATTATAGAAAATATAACCTTCTGGTTGTATATAGACTGAATAACTGTGCATTCTTGTAATGCGTTCATGAAATACTAGAGAACAGTAATTTATGGAAAAACAAAATAGCCCAGGATGTTAACTTGATTGGCACTGGGTTTGATTAAGGGGGTAAGTAAAAACAAGGTTACAAGTTAAAGGAAAATTGAAAATCACACCCTCTATCACTTGGGTGTGTTTGGGAAACAGTGACCCTCATTTACCTCAATCGTACATAAATATTGCAAAAATAAATAAAAGGAAACAGACTCACCACCACTTGATCCCTAGGGTTTGTTAAGGAATATTACTTTCATGAATTACGTTCACATATTCAGGGTTTGCAAGGATTTCACCTATACCAGGGACCTGTCAACCTCCCACAGGAATTACAATGCAACAATTTCAGAATGTAAAAATCATTCTGAAATTGTTGCATTGTAATACTACACGTAGCGGATGACTCCATTAAAATTACTGTTGCGGCATCTCCCACAGTTTCTTGAAATATCCCACAGGAATGAAAAATTCAAAAAGAAAGGACAGCACTTCATGTTCACAATCACTTAATCCCTCGGGTGTGTTCCATAAGAGTGAGTTTTGTTAATGACACACTTTCAGGATTTACAAGGATTTCTCTTTAGTAATTAACCTGTCAATCGCACAGAAAATACAAAAATACGAAAAAGAATGGACACACATTCATGCTCAGTCACTCAATTACTCGGGTGTGTTTGACCTTTGTGAATGACACTTACTCCCTTCCTCAGGGCTTACAAGGATACCTCCTATGCCAATCGCCTGTCAATCACAGAGAAATACAAAATAATGGAAAAGAATTGGCACACATTCATGCTCATTCACTCAATCACCCAGGTGTGTTCAGAAACTGACTTTAGTGAATCAGACTTAACTTGCACACTCAGGGTTTGCCAGTCACACTAAGGAAGGTGGGTAAGTAGGAAGGGAAGGTAGCAGTAGTAGGTAAGTGCCCTGAGGAAACATGACACCAGGTGTTTTGCCTGCCAAGCAGGCCTCTTCAGAGAAGACTCAATTAAGCAAACCCAGTGCCAACAAGTTTATGACCTTGGCTATTTCTATTTTCCATTGTTCAGGTTTGTTTGTTCTATGTTTACAACAGTAATATATCCTGTTTTGTACAGTGGTTTCCTTTTCTTATAATTGTTCAAGTTATTGAAACATCCTCATTAATACTAAATTTTACTTTAAATTGCCACTATTTGGTAAGAAGGTCATGGGTAATGGTGAAAACTTGTTTTCTTTTTTTAAATAATGTACAATTTTCTTTTTTGTGTAATCAGTTGCTGGAAGTTCTCCCTCATCTGTGCTTTCTACTGCATCATCCATATAGAGCTGTGCGTCACATGGCAGCACGTTGTATTGGAATTTTTGCTTGTCTGGCTCCTGGGACAGTTGTCACTGCTCTGGTGAAGAGAGTGTTGCCATCCCTTGGTGCCATGCATTGTGATAGCCACCGAGAAGGGGCTGTAGAAGCAGTTGCATGCTTAGTTGAGGCACTTCAATTCAATGTGGTGCCTTTTGTAGTACTTCTGATTGTTCCTCTTATGGGTAAGTTAGTTCTTATGCTTCACGAAAATTTCTTTTATGTGAATTAACTTTTTATTTTAAAAAGTTGGAAAACTTTTTTCTTATTTTTTTATGGATATTTGGTGAGGATTAGCATTATACAGTACATCCTCTACACACATTAAAATCCAGTTTGCAATGTACCATCAAAACATAATAAGGTAATAATGTCTTCGTCTTAAAAACTGATCAACTTATATGGTCCATTTCACGAAAAGTAAATTTTTGATAATCAGAATGGTGTGGTGGCTAATGTACTGGCTTTCCACCCAGAGGACCTGGGTTCGAATCCCAAAGATGGAAGATATTTTTCACTGGTATCCCAATCCCTACTTCAGGTGCTTTGTAGAGAGCACTTTGAGTGGGTATGACATCTGTCAGGCATTAAGCTGTGGTCCCTTTCATTTTCACTTTCAGAGTAAGCTAATGCTGATTCCGGGTTTCTCTCCACCCTTCATTCTTTCCTTTTCATCCCTAATGGCGCAAATGACCTCAGCTGCCAGTTGTCTTCCCTAAAAACTGCTTAATAAATTTTAAATTATAAACCTTTTCTTTTGTGTACTACATTCTCAAATATCTAACTAAGTTATTTAGCCCAATGCCTAAATTTGTTGTTGATTGGAAAATCAAAGTGCGAAGAGTTTATTAAAATTGTGACCAAATAAAACTTTGTAATTTTTTTTTAAATGACTGATTTCGTCGAATACTCAACATCGTCCGGTCTAATGCGACCTGATGATGTTAACTCTTTGACAAAACCTGTCTTGTCAAATGAAAATTAGTGTAACTTACAAAGTTTTATTTGTTCACAATTCATCATGTAATTCCACAAAGGTGGTCTGAATGCTATCAAGTTTATTTAAATTTAAAGTAAACAAGATGACATGAGTATTAGTTTTGCTAATAACAATTGAAAATGAAATTTTTTACAATGGAAAAATAATATAAATTCTGGTTAGATTGTATCAACTCACAATTGACTCTTTCCTTCTTGGAAAAATTTGTTTCACAAATTAAATATAAGCTCATTTTTCTCCTATAATTGTGCATTTTAAAATCTTTTGATGCCATAGTTACTTCTAATTACTTGAAGAAGTGATTTGCTTAAAGAATTATTATACTCAATTTTATTGTCACTTGCAAATCCAGATAGTGTTGCCAAAGGGGCAGAAGTCATTATTGTATATGCTCAATAATTATGGGTTTGATGTGTGCAATGTTTTATTCCATAACATTTATGGAAATCCTCTCCAATTAACTCATATAGCCAATGAATGAAATGTGAAACTATTTAACAATTGAATACAACAAAGGGATAAATGAGGTCACCTTTTGTCCTGATGGTTGTCCATGGTATCTGATAAAAGCTAAACATTTCAGACAATCGCAACACAATTTGCCTGGGTCATATTATATTAAAATATCCTGTATGATCATAATAATATGTTTTATTTAACTTTTTCAAGGACGAATGAGTGATCCAAATCAGCAAGTGCGTATGACTGCAACTCATGTATTTGCAACACTAGTCCAGCTGATGCCATTAGATGGTGTTCCAGATGATAAGCCTAAGTCAACAAAGGAGTCTGTGAATAATAGCTCATGTGAACAAGATGATACTTCATCATTCCCTGCTGAGTTGCTTGCTCATCGTGAGAAAGAACGTAGCTTTTTACAACGTCTCTTTAACCCGAGTGTGATAGAAAATTATAATGTTCCTGTACCTATTCAAGCTGACCTTCGATCCTACCAGCAGGTTTGTGTTAGAAACTAATGTAATGTAGTGTTTATCAAAGTTGCAGATGGAAAGATGCTTAACCACATTCAAGAGAAAGTTTAAAAAAAAAATGAATGAAGATGCAAGGTTTCATCCTAAAATATTAGTAGTGATGATTTATTTGCATGGGTCATTGTATGGAAGTTTTATATTTTCTGCACATGTTCATGGTTAGCTATTGATTTTGTGTTTTCAACTAAATACCCATAAAAAAAAGTGCTCTTGCCTTGAATAAAACATTTCAAACTATTTCATTATCTACTTATCATTTTTCATAGTTTTGTAGTGGACAGTTAGTGTGTCAGTGATTTTACTGTTCAAATATGGATTTTTAAAAAAAACTTGTTGTTTACTCTTGTTTTGACCTTGGTTGGTTTTTAAACCTAATGCTTTTTATTCTTGAATTTCTAAAGAAGGTTTGCTATATGCATATTTTAATAGTGTTTTCTTTCATAAGGCGAACTATTGCTGTAGTTTTTCATTTGTAATATTTTAAAAAATATTTTTAAAAAGATAGTGTGCTTGTTATACTTGGTAGCAAATGTATGGTGTTTTTATAGGCCTT
Source organism: Hetaerina titia (assembly GCA_037158775.1). Taxonomy (NCBI): domain Eukaryota; kingdom Metazoa; phylum Arthropoda; class Insecta; order Odonata; family Calopterygidae; genus Hetaerina; species Hetaerina titia. Next base: position 51,347,203 of record CM073769.1, on the reverse strand, counting down.
TCAAGGCAGATGACTTTTTAATGGTAGATGTTTTTATATGCAGTTTTAATCAGTTCATTTTACATTCACCACCTGTAGAATGAATGTTTACAAAAATAATAATGATAATGTTATTTTTAGAATAAAATTTCATTATTTTGATCCCACTTCATTAGACCGACTATCATTTAGAAGTCTCAAATTTACTATTCATATGGAAACATAATCTTCAAATTTCCATGATTTTCTCGTGGTTCAAACTGTCTCCACAAACAATTATGAATGGGGATTGATTCTGGCTATTTTAAGAGCAGATGAAAATATACTAATTATCAAATATTCTGTTATGAGAAACAAGAGAGGGTATTATATTAGTGAATTACATTTTGTGTGGTTGGAAGTGAGTATTCCATGGATCCCTTCACTAAATTTGAACTCTAAAAAGGAACCAAAAAGATTGGAAGACTTGTGTTTGAAAAATTTACACTAATCTCAGAAAGTAGAGTTAAGGGTAGTGCCACGTTTGATAATAGAATAAAGTCGCTCTGCTGTCAACCACGTAAGCTGTCAAGCTGCCTGTTCAATAACTTTTCCCTATTTATCCAACATTGGAGGAACTTAGTGATGTGAGATTCTTAAAATTAATTAATACAATAGTTTATGGATTGATTCAATATTTTTCATATTTTGCATGGTTAATTACCATTTTTTGACAATCTTATGATGTTGTTATTGCTTTTGACAGTGATCAACAATTTTCAGGAATTATGTTTTTGAGAATTTGTATCCAGAAGCAATGAGATGAGATATAAAGCCAATATTATGTTGACTTCTACAAAAGAGTCAAATTATTTTATTATTATGAAGCTAATTTGATCTCATTTGTTAACCAAGATTTCTTAGAAAAGCACAAATGGTCTCACAAATGGTAATACAAATACAATACAAAATACAAATGGTCCCACTCCATGCTGTCATTGTTTTTTTTTTATATTTTATTAATACAAAAACTGAAAAATTAATTCTATAAAATGGATAGATACTCATGTACTGCGCATGATAAACATTTCATAAGATCTTTAATAAAGGTTTTGTAGTGATAGTAGTTTGTAGTAAATTTCTTCACATTGTAAGCCTTTACAGTGGAACCTCTTAATACGAGCATGTGGAAGCAAGTGGAAGCTCGTACAAGCATGATTCATTCCATGACCTTTCTCGTAAAATGAAACACTCGAAGAGCGAATAATTTTTTTCCATCTACAGTAATGCAAAAATACAATGATGTGTTCCAAGCTGAAAAAAAAAATAAATTTTGGGCAAGGTTAATTCAAAGAAAATTATATAGACATTATTTAGGATTATGGTTCACATTTGCCATTTCTTCTGTTGTAGAACGAAACCTCTGGGAATGCGAATTTGATTCATAGAAAGCAAAAAAGATGTGGAATAATTAATTTATTATATACGATACATTTATAATTCATTTTTATAAGAAACCTGTTGAGAGACATTTGTTTTTACTGACTCTTTTAATTTCTTTGTAAATGCGACGTTGCATTATCATTATGTAAATTTTAGCGTAGCATAGCCACTCTTATTAGGGTGATGTTTCTCAATATATGATGCAACAGAGAATTATATATCGTCTTGATCTTTTCCCAGAAGGTGCTTTAGCATAGAGCTTCTTAAAGTTAAAAATAACCTGCCGGTTCATTGACTGGAGTAATGGAGTGGTGTTTGAAGTAAGAAACTGGATCTTGATGAATTTAGAGCTCATTGCTTCACCGCGACTAACACTGCTGTGAATGCTGGTTCTTCTCTTAAACTTGTTGAACCACCCATGGCATCCCTTAAATACTTCTTTTTCGCCCATTAATGAGCCTGGTGTTTTCTTAACGAGGTCAGCAAAAATCACTTTTGCCTTCTCACAAATAATGTTCTTGTTAGTTTTGTCGCTTTGCAATTGTTTTTTGTTTATCCATATGAGAAGCAACCTTCATACATAACCTCAGAATACATAACCATTGCTTAGATATTCTTATCACTCCCTTTGAAGCATCTATCCCTTTTTTTTCCTTCTTCCTGAGGATAGTACAAATCATTGATGTCAAATGATTGTATGTGTATGATAAATCAGCTACGTTGATTGCTCATTCTCACTTTTGAATGATTTCACCTTTCATTTCTATGGTTGTTTAATCTTCTTGTGGCTTTTCTTTGGGGACATTTTTAAAACTACTCATAGAATAGTATTAAACTGTGCATGAAAGTTCATAAATAAAACTCCTAAACACAAGTTTGGGAAAACATGCGATCACTAGCGACACCACAATGCTAGTGGAACTTGTGTTAAACACAAACATAAACAGCCGACAGAATCACTCCTGGGATTTCCCTTTCATCGTCACTCCTGATGTGAAATGTCACTTGCTAAGCAAATTATTCTTGGGCTCAATATATTTCCTCGTAATGCAAATTACTCATTATATGAGGTGCTCGTCAAGCAAGGTTCCAGTATACTAAAATAATTACATGGTTTGTTTGAAGAGTATTGGGAAAAGTTTCAGAAAAATAGATTTATTTTAAATATTGCTACAATGCCCAAAAATTCTCCAGTGTACGTCCCTTGAGCAGCAACACACTTCTGCCAGTGGCTTTTCCACAACCCTAAGACTCCCTGGTAGGGGGATTCCGGAAGGTTCTTAAATTACATGAGCAAGCTTCTTTGACGTCACTTAGGTTCCCATGGTGGTGTCCTTTGAGGGAGAATTTCACTTTTGCAAATAGTTTGCTGGTGCCTAGTTTAGACTGTAAGAGGGTTGGGGATTTGCTGCATTGCTGTTGCAGAAGCTCTTCACGAGCAGACACTTGACTCTTCTCTTGGTCATCCGTCAAGACCTTTGGGACGAGTTTATCACAGAACTTTCACGTTGCCAAATTTTCAGTGAAAATGGTGTGTACTGCCATCTTATCAATGCCAATATGATCTGCGATTATCCACACACTTAACTGATGGTCTGAATTCAGCATTTCATGCACACATCATAAAAATATTGTCACCAATACTTTTTATACAAACTTTGTGTAATTATGAAAATATTAATAAAATTTTGAACTCCTAGATTCTGACATCGCTAAAAAAATCTGGACTATGTATCTACATAACAGATTTAATTGTTTTGATATATGAGGCATAGACACTCAATTGTCAGGGTTTCATTATATAAGTAATAGATACTATAATGAAATGTTCCAATGATGTCACTGAGGACTAAACATTAATCTTATGCTTTAAATAAACTATAAAACTTTAAACCCTTTGATAGCCAAACATAATTGCTTAAGTTTGTACAAAAATTGCCAGGTTATTTTAAAGAAAAATGTATTTATGAAAAATGCCTGTAAAAATATTATTATTAAAATAATGTTATGATAGTTAATTAAACTTATTTAATGAGGTACAAAAAGAGAATGGAGTGTAAAAATAAGAATTACTCAATTATTATTTACATGTATGGCCATCAAGAAAATAGTTGCTTGCAGTGACACTGGCATTTTTTAAAAGATTTAATGGCATTACTCACAGCGACTTTAACACTTAAAGGGTTAATTATATTACTTACTAAGGCAATGTGACCTTTCTTTGTTTGGATGCAATATAATTAGAATTGTCGTGGAACTTATGTCCAACCACCTGCATGTTTACATTGCTCTGTCACTGCAGCTACAACAGCAAACCTTAGGCATGTACAAATAATAGTTTCCAGCCCATGGATCTCTTAGGAGTCTCTTGCATGTCAAAATTCATATGAATGACTAAATCTGATATTAGATTTTTACTACTGTCTCAATGACAGCAGCAAGTTATTACAATTTTGAACACCCAATCTTTTCCCACCCACTGCTTTCTCAAGGGCTGTGGATAAATGATAGTCAATGCATAAATAATAAGTTGGGCCAAAGGTTGTAATGTATTGTGCTGAACAGTGTTATTTTTCATGCTGGCTGAATTTGTTGATAAATCTTTTTAATGTTAAGTGTCAGTATATTTTTAATTTAGAGAGTATTGAATTTCAGGCTGGTGTGAATTGGTTGGCATTCCTCAACAAATATGGACTCCATGGTATTCTTTGTGATGACATGGGATTAGGAAAAACTCTTCAGTCCATTTGTATGCTTGCTGGTGACCATTACCTCCGTGAACAGGAATACAAGGTGTGGTTGACTCTTGATGATTGATTAACTTATTGTAAATTATTTTAATAATTAAATAAACTATCATATCTCAAATTGTGAGATAAACATTCCTTTTTTTTATCTTTTACAGAAGACTAAAAGTGTTGATTCTGTACCTTTGCCTTCCCTGGTAATATGCCCACCGACTCTCATTGGTCATTGGGTGTATGAAGTCGAAAAATTTATTTCCAAGAAGTATCTTAATCCCTTGGCATATACTGGGCCACCATCCGAAAGAGAGAAGTAAGTTTTTGTCATTTATAGTGCATCGCTTAAAACTGATAATTATAGGCCATGAAAAATGACTAGTAACAGTCTTTTGCGTATTATTACCTTATTTGCTAATGGCTATAATGCAACAGTCCCTTCCAAGTTATTTGGAATACCTGACCTCAGGCCATTCATAGTGTTCTTTTTCTTAGGTGTACCTTATACCTGTGATGTAATTTTGGAATGAAAATTTCTTCACAAAATAAAATTTGATTATTATTTTCAATAAGGTTTCAATTTGCTTGATTTTGAGCCATCAATATATTTTATTGTATTAGACTAGACAAGAACACTAATGATTTTAAAGAAATGTTTTCATGAAACAATCTGGTTGCCTTTAGCATGTATTTTTTTCTTTCCAGGCCTTTTAGTGGCCCTGGCATGTGCTGGTTTGTACAGTATCATACCTTTCTTGAAGAGAAAATTTCCACTAGCATCAATTTGTTGTTGCAACTTACTGCTTCGATTCTTAAATATTCATTGGAACACTATCATTGCAAAATGCATTAGCAATAGGTTTGTACAGGGTCTTCCCAAAAATAAGTAGAATAAATTCAGGGAAAATATTTATTGCAGATCAAAGTACAAGCAACTAAAATTCTCCAAAATAACACCCTTGTGCAACAACACACCAATGCCAGTCGCAGTACACTTTCTAGAAAGTGTCGATGAGAACCTCATTCAGACACCTCATTACGGCCTCTTTGATGTCATCCAGCATTAAATAATGGTGGATTTTCTAGCTCCTCTTTATTCTTGTAAACAAAAAGAAGTCCAGCTGTGATAAATTTGGGCTGTAAGGTAGCTAGAGTGAGATCCATGAGATCATGCGAGATTGTCATACAAGCAGTTTTCTGATCTTCCAACAACACCTTGATGACAATCATGCCACACCCCTATCTCATGGCTAAATCTTCTCTAAGAATGTAATGCACTGTGGGTTTTGGAATATTGTACTCTTCTGATAACATTCTGACACTCAGGCATGGGTTAGAATGGAGCTTTTCTCTCACTTTTTACACATTTTCATTCCACTGTATCATTGAGGGACGTTCCTTATCATCTATGTCCTCTCTACCCTCCCACGACATTTTGTGCCAGTGAAAACCATTCCTTGAGACATTACTTCATCTCTGAAAGTATCCTTAACCATGGTCATGATCTCCAAACCCAATTTTCCATACTGAACACAAAATTTTATCATTTATCATTGCTCCATGGCATTGTGAACTTGCGATGTGACCTTTGAACAGGGGTCAAGTCTAACATTGTTCCATGTTTGCCAAGACCTCCCACCACCTTTATTGGCACAAGTAGCCCCAGCCGTTGGCAGGAAAAATTATTCTACTAATTTTTAGGGCAGACCCTGTAGGTGATGAAACTTAAGAAATATGGCTTGGGAATAAAGAAAAGCCTCTTGGGAACAGCATTATTAGAACTGAGAGCATTTAGCAAATGCAATGTGGTATAAATTGGTTATGTGAAGCTTATAAAAGCTCAAATAGCTTCTTAAATGAATGGGCTTGGCTGGAAAAGTTAACTCAGCTTCCTATTCATGCATGGTCTTTTAAGAACAGTAAAATGCACTCACTCAATGATTTGAGTAGTTTTGGCACAAGTATGTTTTCCTGGAGGTTTCTTCTTTAAAACGCAAGTGATTTTGAAATTTCTCACTATCAAGTATAACATATTGTAGCATAAAAAAATCTTTTCAATACACTATGAAGCACTGATGAAATGCATTTTTAGAATACATAGATTCATTGTTTTATACAAATTTCTGAGGAATAAATATGCAATACTGTGCCAGTCATTCTTCCCTGTTGACTTCCTTTGGGTGAAAAAACATGATTCAGGACCTTGCTCTCCAGTCCAGTTACAAATTTTAAATGCATTAATTAGAATGATTTAAGTTATAAAAGTGAAAATACGTGTTCAGAATATTTCCTTGTCTGAATGGTTTCAACAATGGCCTTATTTGAAAATAATCAAATGGCAATAAAGGGGATAGATATTCTCATCTAATAGTAAGAGATAAAAGTTGTAACATGCTGAAATATTTATAAATTTCCAAATATTGTTCAATGCAGGTTGAGAGCTAAGGTGAATCGTTACAACTTGGTGGTTGCTTCCTATGACATTGTAAGGAAAGATATAGAATTTTTTGGTGACATTCAGTGGAATTACTGCATACTAGATGAAGGCCACATCATAAAAAATGGAAAAACTAAGGTAAAATATTGACTACCATTTTAATGTAAATTTTGATTTAATTTGGTTAACTGTTGTTTTCATTCAAAATAAATTGGTAATGGCTGAGATAAAGATTCAAAAAGATTCAGGATTACAGACCTTCACCTAGTGCAAAATATTATACAAGGTACCCCTCTTAGCAGAACTTCTTCTAACATGCATGGTGATGTAATATAGTAAATTATTGTTTTGCAAAAAAAGCATATGTGACCACTTACCTCACTGTAAACATCAATTCATCACAGTAGCAATTGGAAATCACTTCTAATATTTATTAAAGAATATACATAATGTCATAATAACAATTTAAAAGAAGTTAATTCCTCTAATAATGCAACATTTATTAAATGACTTGTTATAATCTTGTATAGCACACATCTCAACAAAATTTCTGACAAATCAAAGCATTACATTAAGAAATTGTTATGTTTATTAAAATCTTATAAATATTAATAATTTCATCACTAAAACCAAGCATTTTTAGTGGTGTGTATGCAAGGTTTTAATTTGAACGGATGACAGAATCAGCACACAATTTATATTTATAAACAGAATGTTATTTCGAGTTGGAATGGAGCTACACCATTGGTAAATTAGTTTTGATGATTTATACCAAAGAGCCCCAGTGATGCACACCACATTGTTGACCGGGGACTTGTATATAATGAAAATGCTTGTTCCAATTCACCTCTGATTTTCTGATAGTTGGTGACCTATCAATGGAGAGTTGGCAGAGAATCTGAGTTTTCTCATTATGCCATCATACAAACTATACTGTCATTCCTAATGACAGCATAGTTTGTGGGGTGACAGTTGAATCTTTGCAATTCAAAGCAGGGCAGTGCTGTCACTTCTTTTTTCCACATGTATTCTAAAATTCATAATAAATAATTGCATGAACAAGATGACATTTTCCACTTTACACATTCACATTTCCTGATTTGGTCTCATTTACTTTTCACCTTGTTTTGACACTACATTTCAGATTCAAAATGACATAATCTCATGAATCAGAATATATGAGTTTGCTTGAGAATGTAAGGAATAAGATTTTACTAGGATTTTTCATTCCTTAGCAAAATATCAAATGTATTAATATAATGTAAAATTGATTCCATATTTGTTATTTAACCATTACCAATGCTGTGTGAGATGAAAAATGTGCATGTATCAAAATGTATATGTTCTAATGTTGTGCGTTAATGCATGCATCAAAGATCAGATCATTTGGCATTATTGTTGGAATTTCTAATCTTCTTATTCTTTTTTGTCTGTTTTACATTTTATTTTCTGGCATTTTAAGTTGCATGACTAAAATTGTAGTATGTATAGGCTATATCAAAAAGAAAACATTTTGCTAAGAATTGTTGCTGTTACTCAGAAGAGCCCTTGGTTTGACTCTAGATGCTCTGAAATAATTCTCGTGTGTAGGGACATGAAAAATAGGCACATTTATTTTGTTGGCCTTTTGCATTAGTTTTAAAGATATTTGCAAAGATACAAGTTTTGGCATTATTGTTGGAATTTCTACTATTCTTATTCTTTTTTTCTGTTTTACATTTTATTTTCTGGCATTTTGAACTTTATATTTTTAAGAACTCAAAAATATTTAACCATATAGGTGAAATGGACAGAAAGCAAAACAAATGAAGTGTTTGTTTTGAAATGGTGGGGAAGGAAAGAGGATTGTTGGAAGAAATCCAAAGGAAGCAGGAAAAATGAATGCAGAGTATTTAATTGGCAGTTGAATGTTGAAGACTGTTAGGCAAGCAAAAAAGGGGTTGGAATAGGATAGGCATTTTGGATGGAATGAAGAGAGGAAGGAAGTAATCAGAATTGAAGAGACTCGTATTAAATGAAACAGTTTCTGGCGTAACTTGGTGGAAAATCTTCATACTGACTTTTAATAATCAAACCACTTTACTTTTAATTTTAATAACTAAGTTTATGTGGAAAAGTAAAGTGGTTTGATTATTAAAAGTCAGAGACTCGTATTATTGTAGTGTCCGATGTCAGGTTGTGTTTTTTGTTCGGAGAGGCAAGTAACGGTATTGTTGTACAATTGTAAAGGCTGTTTCCATTCACTAAGAATATCCTTTTTATTATTGGAAACCATGTATCTCCATGTTTATTTCCTCTTATCTGTCCCAAACCTTGTGAAACTAACCCAGCTTTATGAATTTTTATATCCCGTACTTGATTAAATTTAATCTCATATGACCTTTTGTACATGGTCACTTGCCACTGTCTTCAGATCAAAGTACAGTCTTCCTAGTGTTATTTTCATTAATTTTTCTCATTCAATATGCCATAGCTTATTCTCATTTCTTTCAGACTTCTTAATATGTTCTTAATTCCTTATTTGTAATTCTTTCTGATCTCCTTAACACTTTTTCTTCTTTTCACCATTTACTTCACTCTTGCTTATTTCTCCTCTCAAAATATTTCTATTATATTCTTCCCATTTTATACTATGCCTTTTTTTTAGCTCTTCATTAAATAATTCAGGGGAATGCTAATTGTGTTGACTAGAGTGCTGGGCCACCTACCAGAGGGCCTAGATTCCATTCTAGGTGATGTCCCCGGACACAATAAGCTTCGCCAAAATTGTTTGGCTTTTCTGGTTAATGATCGTCCAAGGAAACTATAGGTAGCACATGGAAACAAACTGCCCCCTGTTCTGATGTGTGAATGTGACATGCTGTATAATGCTTAACATTAGATGAGTTTGTCAATCCTGTGTTAATAAGACACTACATCAGTAAGCCAGCATGGTAACATATAGCAAGAGCTTTTAAAAAGGGAAAAGGAGCATCATTTCAATTTTAAAAAGAAATGAGTATTCACATTCATAAAAAGTTTTTAATGGGAAAAGGGGGAATGACTAGAAAGACAAGACAAAGCCTATCACTTTCACAAAGCTGCCATGGGAAGTGGACTATATGGCTTGTATGCTATGATGAGCCAAGAGAGATAAGATTGGATACAGTGTGGAAAATGAGAAATTTGCCGCTATATACCAAATATACTATTTTACCTCTTTAAAGAGATGGTGAATAATGAATTCGAGGTACCTGTGACTCAAACCAAACAGCCAATTAAGATCAGCTGTTGGAGTATGAAATGGCACGAGTGGCAAGGCAGTGAATAACTTCAACCAGCTTCAGTAAATGCCAAAACCAGGGCAAAGGATACTCTTTCTATGCTAAATGATCCTTTTCTGATGATTCGGGAAGCAATCTAAATAGCCAATCAGCTATATATTTTTAATGAGGAAGACAGTAATCATCTCAGCTCTGTGTTTAAAAGACAACCAGCAATGAGTAATAACAGACTACTTCAGTTTTTTAACTTTTAAATATGGTCAACAGCTGTCTCAGTAAAAGACATATAAGGGCAATGATTGAAATAAACTCTTCAGTTAGACCCTAATGAAATTTTCAACAGGTAGAACAAAACATTTTGAAAATGTTTTTTTAGCATGCACAATGCAGTGGAGGGCATCCCAAAAAAATTGTTTATTGAAATCCCTGATTGCTATGAAAACCTTCAATAAAAGATTATCTTCAGTGATATTCTATTTTCATATACGAGAAGGTATTCTGCACTAGATAAGTACATCCCTGTTTATTTTCCTTTAAAGTAGTATTGCCATACACAAATATATGTGATGTGATAATTTAATAGAGGCTTGTGATTGATGATCATCTGTGAATATTAATGAAAAGTAAGATTGTTTTGCAAGTGTAATGGTGAAAAGCATTATAATGGGCCAGAAAAAAGGGTGGTAAGTAATGTTTAATTTTTTTGCATTACAGTCTTCAAGAGCAATCAAACAATTAGTTGCCAGTCATCGTGTTATACTCTCTGGCACACCAATCCAAAATAATGTTCTGGAGCTATGGTCATTATTTGACTTCCTGATGCCAGGGTTCTTAGGCACAGAGAAACAGTTTACAGCTCGGTATAGTAAGCCCATCTTGGCCTCAAGGGATCCAAAGAGCTCTCCAAAGGAGCAAGAAACAGGCACGTATTTCCTTAATAATATCTACTGATTTTTACTGTTCATGTCTATTCCTTAATGAATTAAGTTGTTTGTATGTATTCTTTTTGAGTTCCTATAAGTGATAAGTCTGTTCGGTTCTGCAGCTCCTGTTTCCACTGGTCTTTGAGACTAGAACTAAAACCAAAATATAAAACACATTTATGCTTATTAAGATAGATTGTTTTCACCCAATAACACCTCATCTAAGATTGTAATATCCATCTAATATTGTCTAAATGTTAGATTTCAAAATATGAAGATATTTGCAAGGAAATAATGCAACAGATTTCGAGACAGATTTATGGAAATTCAATTTCAGGGGTGTCTCTGTGTAATGCTCTACTCAAAGAATTATAAAAAAATAACTGAGGGTAATAGAAAAGAACTGTAAGAAGTACCATTGAAATAGAAACGGTACTGTTAGGCAATAAATATACCATAAAAATACAGCCCTAAATAAATAACTTTGACAAAGTTCTCTAATTAGCTAAAAATGCTTTGAACTAATAAAATGGAGTTTTTATTCACAAAAAATCATGCTCTGTTTTTGAGAGTTTTTGTAAATAGGCTGAAAGTTCAGTAACAACTGATGGTGTAGAAGGCATCAATGATGATTTCTTTCCATTTACACATTTTAACTCGCACAGTTAATAAACATTGCAGTTTTAGACAAACTTATAAAGTGTTCATATTTCATGCTGTTTTATTATTTCACCATTCTCAGTGGATAGTGAAATATTTTTTAAAAACAATGTAACCCCATTCGTGTCTACAACTTTAGAAAGAGCATTATCATATTTCAGTTTGTAACTTATAAAGGAAGTTCTGTTACTGTATCATAGCAAATGCCTTTTCATAAACTGTGATAATAAAAAACCACTATCAAACTTAATCAAAGGTGCTCTCGCTATGGAGGCTCTACATCGACAAGTCCTCCCATTCCTTCTTCGAAGAATGAAAGAGGATGTTTTGCAGGATCTCCCACCAAAAATTACTCAGGTATGTACGAACTATTATTTGTATGTTGATATCTACAATAAACAAAGAAAAGAGCGTGATAAATGTGATGTTCCTTTCAGGACTACTATTGTGAACTTAGTCCTCTACAGACTCAACTTTATGAAGATTTCTCCAGGACACATGCTCATCAATCTCTGGAAGAAACTTTATCTATTTCAGAAGGAAATGCAGGTGTAAAGAAAAATGCTTCTGGAGGAACACACATTTTCCAAGTAATTTTTTCTTAAATTTATATGCACAATAAGGTTATTAGTAAATATCTAATTTCCATTAAAAGATTTACATCTTGTTTTGTTTTTATTCTGACCATCATGTATAAATTAAATATGATGGGGATACATATTCTTAAAGGACCTTTTAATGCTATACTTTTTTGTGACATATTAATCTCAAATGTTATCATTAGAATGTGTAATCAATTATCATTGTTTAAGTCAGAGATAAATTATCCATTGCTTACTATTGATTATGTGATTTCTGTTAATATTTCTACACTATGATATTCAGTTTAATGAATTATATTTTTAGCTATTAAATTAAATTTTTTTTAGAGCTTCATCATTTCTTTAATGTGCAAATACAGCACATTAATTGAAGGATCATTCATAAACACAATTATGTGATGCTAAATAAAAGTACATAAATCACTAAGAAAATGCATGTGTCCTTATATATTTTCTATGGCTGGTCACTCAAATCTAGAAGCAGTATAAAAGTATGTTTGTGTCAGCTATTAGCCTTGATAAGTGCTTGATTTAAATACCCAAATTTGATGTATTGTGATTCCATTTGCTTTTTTCGTCAGAAGGTGCATTTTTTCCATAATAGTGTTAATGGTATTCATTATGCCATAGAAAATATAAATTAATGCACAGGAGGACTCAGATGGCATGTTAAAGGAAAACTTTTATTGTTGTTTTGCATTAAATGATTAGCAGATTACTAATAAGGTTTTTTATAAGGAGAAGTATTATCATTCTGATTTTTTACATATTATTTAATTCATTAAAATACTAAACTTTTATTAGTTAAAAATGTATGGTACAACAAAAACGCAAAATTTGAATGACTTATTACAGTATTAGCAAATGGCTATTTTTTCAATATTTCAGGGAAACTTTCCCATTGAAATGAAGACAGCACCATTTTGCCTCTATCTTAGAACATACTTAACTTTGGCTTCTCATACACAGTCAGTTGAGGCTTCAGTTATATATTTCTTCCCATATATTGTTTAATGGAAAGCACTTTTGATATTATAATTTTTTTGTCTTCCTTAATTCCACCATTTTGTGTTCCTTAGGCTCTTCGATACCTTCAGAATGTCTGTAATCATCCAAAAATGGTTCTTAACCATCAACATCCTGAGTATGAGCGTATAGCATATCAGCTAAGAAGTAGTGGGAGTAACTTGTCTGATATACATCATGCTGCAAAATTGCCTGCCCTTATGTAAGTAGTGCAATAGATTAGTTAACTGTAGTGCAATGTACAGTCAGTGACAATTCTATATAAGTTAAATACTCACGGAAAAGTTTACTAATTTATTTTCATTCATTACTTTGTGTTATGCAGTTAGTTTAATGTCCTTACTTTTCTTTAGTCATAAAAATATTTAAATTACCAATTCTTTGATATGGTGTCCACTTTGGGTGATTCATAAGTTATCACGATTTTTCAATAATAACCTCAATTAATTTCTATTTTCTGTAAATTTTGTTATGAAAAAAGTAGGTACAAATTTTTCTTTCCCAGATATTATGATTACAAGTAACAATTATGTCATTTTAGTGGTGAAATAATGTGAGTTTATTACTTCCACATTAAGCTTACTCTAATATCATTACCATCAATACATATACATATGTAATCCTTAAATAGTTTGAAGACATGAAATCAAAAGAATTTGATATTCATCTATTCACTTTTATTGTATAAACATGTACCACATGCACCCATGTACGAGTAAAATCATTTTTATCATTAATTGGTGGTCTAATGCATAAGGTAGGTTTTGGGTGGGCACAAACTGAATATCATTTTCTTTTTCATGCCTCAGTTGCATATAGCATTTTCTCCTCTCTCTAGTCTACAGTATTACTTTGCCAATGAAATTGTTTGTCATCTACCTGCTTTCTTTGTATTTCTCCACTTAATATGTGCACCTCATTTTAAGCGTTGAAATAAAGGAAAATATCTTAGGTGTACATATATTGGCAGAAATGGTAACTTTGTATGGAAGTAATATATGTGGTCTGTGCAATAAATGTGCTAACTGGTACAATCTGTTGGCCATGACACGCACTGGTGGGCGGGGCCCACTAGCATCACTAGTTGCCTGAGACCCAATAAGCCATCTGTGCTTAGCGGATCTTCGAGCTGTGTGTATGATGCCAGTTATGTTAGTTTCTCCTGTCCTTGTTTTTACTATTTGTTGAAAATGGAAATTGATGAAATCACGAAGCAATGAATAAACATTAAAGTTTTTTTGGTGAAGTGCAGTATAAGTTATCAAGAAATTACTGAAATGTTGACAGCTTTTTACCGTGAAAATGTTCTGAAGAAAAAATTTGTTTTCAAGTGGATTAAGCATTTTAAAGATGGCTGACAAGGCACCACGGATGGTGCAAGGCCGGGAAGACCTTTGACCACCTGTGCTGATGACAACATTGATGGTGTGCGATCCCTTGTCCTTACTGATCGTCAAAAACTGTCCGAATGATAGCTGATGAACTGAATTCAGGAAAATCAACAATGCTCACTATTTTAACCAAACACGATGTATGGATCCTTCACCATTACAATGCACCTGCACATTCAGCATTGATTGTTCGCCAGTTTCTGGCAAAAAATTCAATCACCATACTTGATCATTCCCCAGATCTCGCCCCCCCCCCCCCCCCCGCGCGACTTTTTACTATTCCCAAAATGCAAAAATGTGATGAGGAGACATCATTGGGAAGATTTGGACAAAATAAAGCAAGAAACAACAAAAAAACTAAAAAGCCTAACTGCTGAGGACTTCCCAGGGTGCTTTAAACAGTGGAAAAGAAGATGGAATAAGTACATAGGAACGAATGGAAAGTACTTAAAAGGGGACAAAATCGATGTAGACTAAACTTTGCAAAATAAAGTTTTTATGGCCTCAGTTCATATATTTATCGGACAGACCTCGTAATTTATTTTCATGTATGTGGTAAAAAACAGAATTTTCTGATAATATTCTTATGAATCACTTCATCAATGTTAAAAATAGCCAATTAGTGATGAAAACAATAAATCGAGTCTCAAAGGTTACTGTTTATACCAACTGAATAATGAATTTCTCTACGTTTATGTACTTGGCTAGCCAGTGTTTAACAATTGGATAATTGACAGATTTCCTTTCCTTATCTCCTTATTGGACTCCCACAGTGTTATATCTTCACCAAAAAATTATCTTATTTAGGCAGTAATACCTAGAAGTGCAACCATACTCTTCCTCAGTTTCCTTGATTGTGTTTAGTTGTTGGCTTTTCATAAGAATCTGCTACTTTTAGCACGTATTTGTTTTAGAAAAAGTTCTGAATGATATCCTAATGATCATAAGATGAATTGAAAACTTGATGTAGCTACTGAACAAACAAATAGAACATATTATTAGCTAATGTCCGAGGGGCTTGAACACCAAGCAGGCAAGCAAAACACCTCCCTCAAGTCTCATGCTGTGATGAAGGATCTGGAACGCAGAAGGGTTTGACTCATCTACACCAGGATCTTCCAAGAAGAGGAACAATGTAAACGCAGGAGGAACTAAAATTTATACATACACCCCCTTTTCTTTGGTGGTTTTTGCTGAGGAAAAAAGGTGTACTTGGTACACAAGTGTATATGATATTTAGGGACTAGCACAGTTAAGAAGAGAAAATGAAAAGTTTGCTTATCTTGGAGACAAGTTGTTTTACTGACACTTAAACTCTCTCTTATTAAACTGTTCTACAGTTGCATATAGTGAATGATTATTGCATAATTCTTATTGGTAAGATTTAATACTTCATTAATTAATGAAATTATTTATCCCATGATTCTGATCCATAGAATAGGATCTGTATTTATACCCTTTCTGGGATCCGTATCCAAATGGAGACATCCCAGAGGGTTAGGGTACTGAATTATTCAAAAATTGAATCTGTCTTCATTATCTGTCCAAAACTGTTAAAAATTTCAATTTTTCTCACCCCTGCTTATGTTATCCTTAGTTTATTACCTAATAATAAAATTACCATTTGTGAAACTGACATGTGAGCTTTGCTGGTCATCACTGTTCATGTCTTAAATTATAATTATTAGCCCCTCAAATGACTCTTTCTGATCATTGATATGTCTTCAGGCAATTACTGGAAGATTGTGGCATAGGTGTTGTACCTGGGAGTGGTGCTGCTGGAGGAGACTTGGTGGTAAACCAGCACCGTGCCCTGATTTTTTGTCAGCTGAAGGCAATGCTGGATATATTGGAAAATGACCTATTCAAGTAAGTTAATGATAAATAACACAGGCCAACAGTGTTTTTGGTGCCGGAGCTTTTAATGTTGATTTAAAGAATAATTGGGGTGCTTAATCCAATTATGACACTAGTTTTTTTCCTATAAGCTATAGTTTTCAAGATATAGATATGTTGTTACTTACGTAAAAAATCTTCTACATGATGATATGGGAATATTATATTAATAATTATCTCATTGGCCTACAATATAGAAATATACATAAAACTTATTGACAGTTTATTGAAAATAAAAGGAACACCGCAGAGTGGTTATAAATTAGTATACTTATAGATTTATTTAACTTTGAAAATTATTTTCCGGAATATATCAAATATTAAAACAACTAATCGTAAGATGTGCCATATCTAAAAAAGTAGAGCTGTTAAATAAAAACGGATTTCATATTTGGATTCAGCTCTACAAATGTAGTTAAAATCGTCACAAAGATTCCCGGGACCAAAAAAAAAATTTTTTTTGTAGGCCTATGTAATTTTTATATGGTATTTGCAAATGTGCTGGCAACCCTTGTGATTGGTTTTCTGTGGTCGTCATGGTATCATTTTGCCAAATAAGTCCACATCATTCATCTTTCTATTCACATGAGACTTTCATTTGGCACATGTATGTCTCATTTTCATTATAATTGATTCCTTTTCTTTCAAACTTTGAATACCGTAATGGAAAGTATGTTTCAGCATTCCATCCTGGATAAATCTTTAGAATATCTGATAGCATTTCATTATTAAACACTCTGGAACCTTGATATAATGAGTACTGACAATCCCTTATAAAATCTTTTGATCCTGAACTCACTATTACAAGAGATTTGTGGCACATTCTTGGCTGCTGAACTAGTTTGATACCACGAGCAATAAGTGTCGTAGTCTTTGAACAGCTTGAGGATATTGTGTATCACAAAGCAAAGACTAAAATTTTCAACTTTATCTTAGTAAGTTCAAGTTTTACAATATCCTTAAATTAGTAAATGTTGTTGTGCTATATTAATAATTTATTACCAAATAAAATTACATGCTATCTACACTTTCTAATGCAATGATAATAAACATATTAATAATGTGCCTATACTAAGTTGGATAACTCTTAAGTATTCATGTTACTACTTGACTATTCAGTACCTGCGATTGATTATACATGAATTCAAAATATTTTGGAATATTGCATATGGACGCCAACAATTTCTCTAGATTGGCAAAAAATTACGTTGAAAATAGTTTTAGCGTATATATTAGCAATAGCATAGATTGTAATGATAATGACCAATCATGTATTCCTTTTCTAATTACCATAATCATGCCTTGAAGATTTTCCAGTTTTCAAATGGGGACACTGATAATTCTAATTCATCTTCTACCGGCCATCGGATGATTTTTATTATTAATAAGTGTATATTTATGTTTGATATATTAAAATAATTTTGTTTAGCATTCCTGGACTGATTAGGAAAATAGACTGCATAAATCTTGTAAATGTCCGGATTTAAAACTTTTTTCATACAGTATTCATTTCATTACATTAATTTCATACAGTATTTATTACAAAATTCATACAGTATTCATTTCTCAGTACCTTATTTTTTATGCTAGGAGTACTAATAGATTCACCAGGATTACTTATCATAAATTTTCATAACCATGGTGAAGAAGTTAACTGAAAATAGCCCCAGCCAAGGACTACAATTTTTCTGCATCTATAATTCTTAAATAGTATTAAAAAATAATAATAAATACATCCAGTATTTATGACTGAAAGTTCCACATGGAATGTAATTCCATTTGGAATAAAATTTCAAGAAACTGCAGGAGATACCGCAACAGTAACTTTTAACGGAGTCGTCCGCAAACATGCATTTCATTGCAACAATTTCAGAGCATAAAAAAAATCCTGGTTAAGGCGAATGATTTTTATGCTCTAAAATTGTTGCAATGAAATCCATTTGGAATAGTTCATTGGCAGTTAGTTTATCACTCTTTGACTTTTTTTTCATTAGTTAATCTATGATTACAATTGAAAGTTAGTTTAGCGTTCCAGATCAAATTGAGATTGAGCCAATGGTTTTCAATCCAAAAGGTAATTGCCATAAAACCTGCTACATATTTAATTTATCAAAGTTACTGTAATAATACTTTTCTCTTTACTTTAACATTAAGCTGTAAGCTCTCTGAGATTCATTACTTCTGATGACAATGGATCCAATAATATTCTAGCATTTTTTAGTTTAATTCAAAATTTAACTTGTTTTCAATGCCAAACATTCATTCATCAAATCCTTAACATTGTTTTCATTTGATGTTGAATAACAAAACTTAAATTTCTTATTCCTTTTCTCTCCTCCATTCCAAGGAGACAAAATGTTCCACATTTCTAGATTGAATATGTTCAAAGTGTCAACTCTTTATCACTGATTCCCTTGTCCTCTATTTAAGGTAGAGCATATGGTGCATGGCATTTTATAGGGAGGCATTTTTTATGTAAACCCAATTTATTCATATTATTGCCATTAAATGTGAAAAAATTAGAGGAAAAGAGTACAATTTTTAAGAAAAATAAGTTCATCATTCTCCTTTAAGCAAGCCAGTTATGTTTAGTCACAACTTCCTTGTTTACATGTATGTCATCACAACCTCTAAGCAGCATCCCTACTAGGATATGGAAGTGATTAAGATTTTCATGGAATGAGTTTATATTGCAATATGACACCCTTTCAAGTATCTTAAAAAAACAAAATGTGCCTACTATGAGTATGGGGTGGTCAAATTATATAATATTTTTATTTTTTCTTGAATATATTACCTGTGTAGTTCTTCTGGCAAGGAGATACTGTTTTATAGTTCATTATCAGACAAGATTGAAATGTGCCTACTATGAGTATGGGGTGGTCAAATTATATAATATTTTTATTTTTTCTTGAATATATTACCTGTGTAGTTCTTCTGGCAAGGAGATACTGTTTTATAGTTCATTGTCAGACAAGATTGAAGGGTAGGAATGGGTTTACATGCATCAGTAATTGTAGGTGCTATTCTCCCCTTATCCATGTCTGCCAGGAGAAAGCTCTAGAAAACCCCAAAAAAAATTAATTTATAAATTAAAATAGCTAAAATAAAACAGCACCATCCCATAATGCTATTGGAAGCATCTTGGTGCCCAAAATAACTTTCTCTTTGTGAGCTAATACCCAGCTTTTATTGATTTAGGTCTAACCCTAAAGATATCAGTGTGAAAAGAATGTATTTATGTATGCGAAGCAAAATTAATACCTTCATCTTATTTTACTTCTAGAGCTCATATGCCTACTGTATCATACTTAAGATTGGATGGAAGTATTCCTGCTGGAGTTCGTCACTCTGTTGTGGCACGCTTCAATTCAGATCCCTCCATTGATGTTCTCCTATTGACAACTCAAGTTGGAGGTCTTGGACTGAACCTCACTGGGGCAGACACTGTAAGTGAATCTAATCATTTATGACCAAAAAGTCAAGCTAATCAGATTGGTTCAGTCAGACCACATCTAGAGATTCTAAAGCTTAAATTCTATCTCAGGCATGCATTTTGTGCTACTGTGATGTACATTTTCCTGAAACTGTATCATCATTGCAATATGTACTCAGGTGTTAGGTACCTTGATCCAAATTATTACCATTAGACCAAAGCCCAAGTAATGCCCATTAGACCAATCACCTTTTGAAGAAGTTAAAATACCCCTGCTGTTCTATAATTTTTGTTTCTCAATCAGTGGGCAACAATATAGGTATTATTTTATTTGTTTGCGATTTAATGGGCTTTGACTATCTCGCTTTGAATATGTGTATTATAATAATATTATTGTCATTTCAGGTCATTTTTGTTGAGCATGACTGGAATCCCATGAAAGACCTGCAGGCAATGGATCGAGCACATCGAATTGGCCAGAGAAAGGTGGTCAATGTTTACAGGCTTATCACTAGGTCAACTTTAGAAGAAAAAATTATGGGGTAAGTTATAGTATACAGTGCGTTGAGGGAAACAATTGCTCATTACAAAGGGTCGTGTTAGGGTTTGCCAAGTGCCTTCTTATCTCTAATTGCTCAAGAGCATCCATTTTTAATCCTTTTGGGAGTATGTGTAGTATCTCAGGGACGAAGTCACTCCTATGGTCGAATTCCAGTAAATGCTTGGCAAAGAGAGAGTTGGTATTCTGATTTTTGTGACACCTTGCCTGTTCCTTGACTCGTAACTTAATATTCCTACCTGTCTGACCGACATAAAAGCTGTTGCAATCCTTGCATTTCAGTTTATAAATACCTGATTTGAGAAGGCTATCCTGGGTGTCTTTTCCATTGGCTAGAAGTTTGGAGAGGGTTACGGGTGGGTAGAAGGCAGCTTTGAGTGAGGTCGGTAGGCAGTTGGAAATATGAAATATCTCCCAGAAATGGGATCGAGCACCACTTAAAATCCAAAGATACTGCAGGCTGTGAAACGAAAATATTTTTGATATATATGAAAATAACCCATCCGTTTTGCTGTATAGAGTGTCGTTGTGCCTATACAGGGTGCCTATACAGCCAAATGGATGGGTTAGCCATGGGTTCCCCACTTTCCCCCTTCCTAGCCGAAGTCTTCCACAATTCTGTAGAAGAACATCTTTTCAATGCTGACAATCAGCATAACAAAAACGTGGATTATTGGTTTCGTTACATTGACGATATTCTATGCCTATGGACAGGAACCAACCGGCAGTTAGACTCCTTCCTTATTTACCTGAACACAATTCATCGGAATATCTCCTTCTCCATTGAAAAAGACCTCAATAGCACTATCAACTTCCTCGACTTGTCAATTAAGGGAAAATAGACACGAATTTGCAATTTATAGGAAATCCACTTAAACAGACCACATAATTTCTAATGATTCCCCACACCACTTCTCTTACAAAACCCTAACATGACCCTTTGTAATGAGCAATTGTTCCCATACCCCTCCCCACTCCTCTCCGAGAAACTAGACCAGAAATGGTGAAAACAACCCCTCAACGCACCTGAGGGCCCTCACCCCTCTCATGCCCTTCCACCCCTCCCCGCCCCCACTCTGTCCTGAGGGTATATATTCTGCCACTGTCTGTTTAGCAAATTTATACCTGATGATGCCGCAAGTCGGTGAAACGCATCATACCATTTAATAAAATCTGTGGAAAAGTACAAGTATTTCTTTTTAGTAGGGATAATAGGCTACTGCCCATAAACCATTCAGTTAAAATGTTGGAACACTTTAAATGTTGGGATTGTTTTCAAAGTTTTTCCTATTTAACCCACATCTTTTCACGAATGAACAACACACCTGCGTTCCCTGAGAAAGTTCTAGTCTAAGTGAGAGCATGAAGTAACATGGCCAAAATATACCATCCATCCTTTCACTTTTGTCACAAATTATGATAGTTTAGAGTATGAAAGATGAACTGTAATGTTATCATCACTAAAGCAAAATTTCAGGAGCATTATTTTGTGTTTATGCAGAACTCATTTGGTAATGATAGTTTAAAACCAAAATCGAAATTTAATTTCCTTCTTTCCCTCAGGCTCCAGAAGTTCAAGCTGTTAACAGCAAATACAGTAATCAGCAGTGAAAACGCATCAATTGAAACAATGGGAACAGATCAGGTACGAACCAAACTAGTGTTAGAAAATGTTTTTCATGGTAAATGCTCAATTTGATATATCTGTAACCTCTTTAATTTAGTATTTTTCATAATAATAAGAAGTAATATTTTTCAGCTCCTTGACTTGTTTTCCCTGAAGGGAAAGTCCTTGGAAGAAAGTGAGAGATATAAAAGTGGAAATATGAATGACAAGAACATGTCAATGAATGCTGCTGGGCGAAACGTAAAGTCTCTGTTGGACAGTTTACCAGAACTGTGGGAAGATAAGCAATACGAAGAGGAATATGACCTATCATCTTTTATAGAAACCCTTGGAAGGAAATAACTACAAATAATTCAATTAAAATTAATGGGTAAAGTTGAATGTGCCTGCTGATTTCATCTAATGTAATGTGTTAATTTACATTATACTTTGTCAATGATTATTCATTGGATCAATCATTCTAGGAAGTGACTCATCTAAAAATGTTGGTACTATTTAAATATTTTTGATATAAAAATTAGTTTGGTAATGAGTAATTACTTCAAAAAATGTGAATGAAATGAATGCCATCATTATAATTTTCATTTGTGTACAATAGTTCATTTTAAGGATAATTGTGAGGAATCCATTTTTCCCCTCTCATTTCCAAATTTTTCCAAGTAAATAGTGAGTTACTATAACAATCCAGTGTATGTGTTATTTTGGGAGAGATGATGTACATTCTGTGATTTTTCAGTATTCCTTTCTTATATTTAGTAAATAGGTCATTTGCTCATACAACTTGTAAGGTACACATCTCTTTTGATTTTAATTTTAAAAAATAAATTATAGTTACCTATGAATTGCTTCATATTTTATTTTTAACTCCATTCCCTCTGGCTTTTGAAAGTATAGGTGGAGATAACTTAAACAGACTTTCCAGGACTTGACTTGTTTCATATCAAGAATATTTCTGGATTTGGATATTGAAATACTAAAGGAATGTAGTTATATACATGCATTTTACCAATTTTGAAATCATGGGGTAAAAGATTGTTAATATCAAATATGCTCCAAGACCTTTTGTTATTTCTATTTATTCATAATTCAGGATAAGAGAAATTAGTCATTGATTTTGTGGTACTGCCTAATAAATGGAAGTTTCTATTGTTATTCACTCAATCAAAGGTAATCTATTTAAGGTAACTTTTGTACAGTCCCTGATAACTATTTTTCTCTGCATAGTACATGTACTCTATGTAGTTCAGCAGCATTACTTCCTTCATTTTTCCATGCCTTCGTCCCTTTTCATATCATCCAGAAAAAAACCTCTCTCATCACCAACTCCTCTTACTTAAAATTGTTCACTTTATTACATCCTTCAGTATCTTTCTCTATCTCAACTTCATTCACCCATTATTTTTTCCACCTTTGAATTAAATGCAGTATCTACTTCTAATGTCCTGTGGTATTTAAAATAACATCATTATCTGCCTTCCTGTCTAACTTATATTCTCCATTCTGAAATCTTGAAAGCCTCCAAATCATCCTGTTTCCTCAAAAACCAGATTTTGGATTGATAGGACACGTTCCATATGAGATTTTATGCTATTTTTTTCTTAGTGTCTACCTAGAACCTGTCATTAAATCTATTCTTGGAAATGCTACTACTATATGCACTTTGGCCAACTCAATATCCCAATTTTGGTACAACTACCCACAATTTCTTCCAAAATAATATCTGGATATGTGGAAATGCCTTCAATATCTTATTACCTCAGGATACTTCAGAATCAGGTTAATTTGGTTTGCTTGAGGACAGTCTTCATTATAGACTTTTTTGCATTACTCCTATACAGCACAATAATAGCTTCAATCCCATGAGCATTGTCACCACTCATTTGTCAGCATATTCTGTTTAATTCCCTGGTTAAGCCCTTCCCATGCTGCCCTTAATATTTCCTCTGCATATGAGTGAAAGAGCACTGATGATAATGGGCAATCCTCTCCCCATCCCTTCCTATTACCACCCATCTTGACTATCCCTCTGCATTCCTTGCTTGTGCTGTCTGATTCATGTCAAGGTTTTTAATTAGTTGTCTATGCCTCAATTCAACTCCTATATTTTGCTATACTTCCATCAACTCCTTTTTACTTTACTATCAACTTTTTTTTGTTTACTCCAATGCCTCGGATATTTTCTTAAAATTCATGAAAAACAAAGACATTCTACAGGTATTTCTATTCAATATTCCTTTCTAATCAAAGTCTTGCTACTCATAGTAGAATAGTGTGTTTTCTTTCTAAACCCAAACTCATCTCCACCTAGGTAATTTTTTTGCACTATTGTGTAAAACCAAAAATTTAACACTACTGTACATATAAAACCCACCAACAAACAACAATACTTACATTATAACAGGTGCCACCCATATCACATAAAATGCTCCATTCTTTTTTCCCTGTCCATAAGAGATCACCGAATCTGCAATGACTCTGACTTCTTCTCAAATATAATCTATTCCCTCCTCAAATGAGGTTATCGTGAATCCCTCCTTAACAAAAGGATCCGAAGACTTGCTTACATTCCCAAACCACCACGGAAACCCACCCTCTTTCAAATTGCACCTCATACTTCTCTGGCCTAGAATCTCTGCGATTGATTCTAAAAGACCTCTACCCTATCCTCAAAAACCATAATTCCACTGCTAAACTATTTCCCAAACGTCTCTCTGTTACTTTGAAATGCCTCACCAACTTATCAGATCTTCTCAAATCAACCAATCCACTCCTTAAATCCATAACCAAGCGTCCCAAATCCATAACCAAGTGTCCCAAAACCACACCCATGCCCTGCAATAAACCTAGATGCAAAACATGTCCTACTTTCAAAACCAGAATCCCATTCCTATCCTCCTCTTCCCTCTCCCCATTCCTTTTTCTAACTCTCTCCCATCAAATCCATACTTCTCATGTACCTCCAGCAATGTAGTTTACCTTCTGAAGTACCAACTTTGCCCTGCCTTTTATATTGGACAGTGTACCACACCCCTCAATATTATTATAATCAATAACCATCGAGCCTCATGCAAGAATCCGATGAGTATTTTGTATGGTTAGAAGTATTTGGATAAGCATCGCATTTTGATGCGATGCTCATCCAAATATGACAATCGTGACAATATGATTTCAATGCCCCTTCTATTGATTGAAGCACATACGAGCTAGTTGAAGCTCATATTGTTTAAAATGGGGCATAAAGACAGATATGAGTCTCTATTGCATGCCTTTGCATTGCACTCCATGTATCAACTTCCCACTTCACCAAGGATAGGTGATACTATTTTAGATTGGTTAGCAACGAACATACCCAAGGAAGACTTAAATATAAAAGCTATTAAAGAAATTAGTGACCAAATAGCAATAAATGCTAAGTTTTCCATATAAGGGTTCCAAAATAAGGAGCCAGAAAATTTTACATGTTTAAAGGAGACTATAATGGTATAAAATATGTGCTACAGAGTCAATTGGCAAATTTTGAGAAAGATAGTAAACACCGAAATACTGAGGATATGTGGAATCACTTATTTGGCATCACGCACTCAGCAGTTAAAGGTTCATACCCTGTATGCTAAGTATGCAAGTCCAAATGAAAATAAAAGATAACATGGAACCTAGATGGTACAACGCGGATGTTAGAAAATCATTACGTCAGAGGCTATGCCATGCCAAGTTGCAGAAGACCTTAATTTTTTTCTGGTAAAAATATTTTAATTTTAATCAAAAACTACTTGCAAAACCAAAAACGAAAAAATCTAAAATATAATTTTAAAAACCAAAAGAGACATCTTTAAAAAAATCAAAGACCTTATAATTTCTTTAAAGTAGTCGAACGAATATCTACAACCGTAATTCATTCATATGGCCAGGATAATTTGGAAAGGATTCAGTCATACGATGAATGGATTCAATTCTCCTATTGAATGAATTTTGGGTACGACGGTATCAAATATACCATAGGTTTAATTTAACGAATATTTCATGCATCAGAGGTTTCAGCGCGACTATAAATATTCATAGTTGCGACCAACATTTCACTCACGTCTGAAGAATTCACAAGACGCGCCTCCATCGTGTTCTCTTTTAATTCAACACTCATTTGTTGAGCCTCTGCTCTCATCCTTTTTTCCTATGTCGTTGTAATCCAGAATATGATGACAAAGAGAATATCGATTGTTTTCTATGGATGCATGCATTCAATTTATAATAATAATACTCACCGTTGATGTTGACGAACCAAAACAGTGCCAATGATTTTTTTCGGAACAAGAACCCATGCTCAAATTTATAAACAATTGAACTCCATAGTGCGCATGGTACCACGTGACTTATTCCCGCGTAAAGTTGTTGCTATACAGAGTTGGCCACTAGAGAACCTCGATTAAGATATCCAGTACTTGTTCTTTGAACAAATAATTATAAACTAATTATTTGCCTTTCGGATTGTAGTGATGGATGTCACTGGAGTACAGGCTCCTCAGACAAGAGTAAAGGATGAAGTAGGCATTAGATGCCAAAAGTTATTTCAAGACTTTTTGGAAGGGTAAGCCTTGTTAGTTTGCGTTGATGATATTGTTGAGCATCCAATGAACTGAAATTTCAATTATTATTTTTCAGTTATAAAGAAAATGGAAAAGTTAAATACTTAGAAGCAGCAATAGAATTGAAAAGCCCCGATCGTAATACTTTAGAAGTTAGTCTTGAAGATGTAGAGAAGTACAACCAGAATTTGTCATCGACCATAGTGGAGGAATATTACAGGTGGGGGTGCTATTACTGCAATATAAATTCTATTAAATTATTTTTTATGATTTATTCTCTTTCTTAGTTGGATTTTTCACGTAGCAATATACCTCTTGAGTTGACAAATGCAAGTTTAATTAACCAACCAAAGGATGTGGTCTCGTTTTGCCATTACCTTTGTGTGGATGCATCTTGTAATCCAGCATGAGTTCACGGCCTCTCAAGCAATAACAATTTGCTTTGCCACGTTCATCTTCAACCCTGGGGCTTGATTCATGTTGGATTTCTGCCACTGCTCAGTCATATAGGTGGCATCCTGAATTAACATCCAATTACTGTTTGTGTGATTGTTAAAAATCAATCATTCTTGGAACTGAAATTAATTTTCTAGTAGACCTTCATGTTGTTTTCTTTGATGGAAAGGGTCCATTCATTGTAAACTGGATTTGGACCGCAGGAAAATTAGTCCACGACTCATTGTTGGGACCAATTATATAACGTGGGGAGACCCGAGTAGTGGTAACAACCAAAAGCTGAACAAAGGTTTTCTTCGTTAAAAGTATAAGTATTTCGTCCACCAGAAATACATTGGATACCCATAGCGCCAACAGGTGCTAAGTCCTTGACAATAGCTATGAGGAAGATCCTACATTCGGAGAAATTGCTTCTCGTTGGAGAGCATACGCTTTTCATGGAAAGAAATAATCGAAATTTAATCCTAAAGCAGAGCATTAATTCTCTGAAAACTCCAGAAAGGGTCTGAGATTCTTCATTAATTGGCATCACTCTCTCAAGGATAGTGTTATTCAAATAAGTGGTATAAATATTTTCTTTCCCAAGGTTGTTAAAATCTCCATTAGTTTGACATTATTGTATTATATATGATTATCTAGATGGAATTTTGAGAGAACTTTAGCCTATGTTATTATTATTGGTAGCCTCTGTTTAAGGTAGGTTTTGGATGGTCACAAGACTACACTCCTGACCTTGCCTTAAAAGGCAAATTCTGACACTCTTCTCTACAATAAACTGTTCTTCAATTCTGCATACATTGCCTCCTGTCATTCCATCCTACATATCTACCTCACTTGCCTAATTTCTTCCCGTCAATCACAGCCTTCAGCATTACATATTTAATTAAAATTCTCTGCATCCATATTTCCTACTTGCTTTAGATTTCTCCCAACAATGCTCTCTCCTCCATCAACATGCCTATTACATTATCATTTGATTTCAAATCCATCCATTTCACCAGTTCCACCCTTCTTCATGGCCATATCGTATGAACCTCCAATCCTTGAAGTATATGGTGTTCAAACCAATTATTCATTATGGTTATACCCTTTCTCCTGTAGAACTCGATAGCTTTCTCCCAACTGTTGCCATTCCATGTACCTTAGCCATATATTTTTTATTTAGTAAAAAACTGAAAACAGCCACAATTTTGGCCTTTACATTGGACTTGAACAATGACATAGTACAGTCACACCATCCTGTCTCATTCTCAGCTTTCCCTTCGCCCACCACTACATTCCAATCTCCCATAACTATCAAATGTTTCTTCCCAGGGACACCAGAAATGCAAGTCTGGATAAATGGTGAAAACTAAGAATCGGCCTCCTTTTGTTAAAATCTGAATAAGTGCGACTGTAACAGATTTGTGACATTTCGGTGATTAATTTCCACGCTAGCCCTTGGCTTCATTAATAAATTTTCACTATTGACATTGATTTCTCCCTGCATCATGCACAGGATACCAACCTTGGCAACAGCAATAAGATCTTGTTTATGAATAAAAAATCTTATTATTAGAGGGGAGCGTAATATACAGTTAAAGTTTTACATATTATTCATCTAAGTGCTTACATTCAATGCATTTATATTTTGCTTAGGAGTTCAGACCAAAGAAATTAACATTTTGAAACAAGACGGACTAGGTATCCTACTCTCTACTTGGAGGGTAATGTAGAGAACACTTTAAGTGAAATGTACCATTCATTGAATAGGAGGTTAAAATGTGGGGCAATTGGCACCAATGTTTAAGAATAGGTTTATGCCCATGCCAAATTTCCCTCCACCTTTCCTCTATTTCCTGAACATCCTCCCTCTGTCACATTATCTACCTATGCTTAATAGCCCAAAAGACCTCAGCTGTGGGTCAACTCCCATGATCGCTATTACTATTGAGATTAGAGATGTCTTAATCTATGAAATATTAAAGATCTATTATGAATTGCTGTAAAATGTGTGGTGTTGCAGGTTTTCACATTCGATTTTGACACTTTTATATTTTTGTAATCACCAGTATAATATTTTTGGGTTTACAAAATTGGTCAACTTTTTCCAGTCATTATATACTGGTTCAATCCCTGCTTTCTATTTGGCTCTTTTAATATTTCCATCCACATTTTTTTTGTGTGTACAGATTATTTAAGAATAAAGTTTCTAGTGTGCCATAGTTGTATCCATGCACAATTATAAAGAATTGTTTATTCATTTGTGGCTTTTTCTGGTATGAGGGTGTCAAACTGCATGATTTAGTGAATGAGTAGGTTTCCAGGCTTTCTGCAAACATAAGATTAATGTACAGTTTTTATATTTTTCAAATGCATATGTTACCTTTCAATTGACCTCTCATTTTTCTGTGCATGTCTGTGTATATCTACACAATGAATTGTATTTTTATACTTGGTGCATAATATTTATTTTTATGCCCTGTTATGACATCATGATGACCAAATTTCCACAAATTAAGGTGAAATAATTTTTTTTACAGGATTAACCCATTTTTGTGTCAAGCTGTAAGTAATTTTGCCAAGGACCATGGAGAAGCCAAGGAGGATCGAGAATATCGTGTCAGCTTTGTTGATGTTCCCACTCGGCACAAAGTTCGAGAACTCAAGACTGCAAAAGTGGGATCACTAGTGCGAATATCTGGACAAGTTGTACGGACTCACCCTGTTCACCCTGAACTTATCTTGGGACAATTTATTTGTCTTGATTGTCAAACTGTTATCAAGGATGTTGAGCAGCAGTTTAAGGTACGTCTGTTTATAAAATGCATCATTAGACGAGCTTGAGAAGCAGTTATTTTTTAATTAAAAAATGTTGCATTAATGCATCTAAATTTATTATCTAGACCAGTTTACTGGTTTTGTTGCACAACTTAGTGTGTAAGGAAAACTCTTATACACTTCAATAATTCTTGGCATTTTTCTTGATCCATCAGATCATTCAGTATTAGGCATTTATCTTGTACCAAATTCCATGATTGAAGGGTCAGAGTCACATGACAGTCTGGAAGTTGTAGTTTTGAATCCCATCTATGTGGGTTTTTCTTAAACTGGAGCATTGATATTTTGTTTGTACTTGTTGTCTATTATTAAAATCCTTTATTAATTTATGAATGTTAGCAATCCAGAAAATAATGACATTAATTGTATCATTATGTGAAACAAGTAATTCTTTGCACGTCGTATTATTCTCACCCCTCCCTTTACTCAATTGTACTCTGTGGTACAATCTGTGTTTACTCAATTGTACTCTGTACAACTTTACCAATTGTACTCTGTAGTAAGCCTAGGCTCAGTATTCCTTATCAATACCACTATGTAGCAAGAATTCAAGAGCTCTACGGCCTCTAGGTTAAATAATAATAAGGGGGGAAAAACTCCACTGGCCGTAAAAAACAGTCGCAACTCTCGTCAGACCAAATTGTTGTGTTGGTATTCGCGGGAACCAACCACAACCTCTCGACCAAGAATACCCTCTGTGGTGGTTTACGGGAAATTAATCCACACCAGGGACCACACACAGCCACACACACACTATCCTGTCTGGAATCCTTCACGAAGCTGTGAGACTTCGTTAAAGATTCCAGGTGGAAATGTAATCCTTCACGAGGCTGTAAGGAAGACCCCGTTAAGGATACCAGGATGTATTACAAGCACACACTCTGTGACTATCCACGAAGGACGAGCACAGACCAATCACACACACTAGCACTCAAGAAGCAACACACACACGCACTCAAAGGGCCCAACTTCTGGGAGAATCTGAAACGATAGAGCGCAGACGAGGATAGCGTCGAACACGCGTGTTTCGGCCACAAAGTGGCCCTCTTCAGCGAACTGAAGGGAAAAAACACCTCCAACACAAGGTTGAAAGTACAGAGGGTATTCTTGGTCGAGAGGTTGTGGTTGGTTCCCGCGAATACCAACACAACAATTTGGTCTGACGAGAGTTGCGACTGTTTTTTACGGCCAGTGGAGTTTTTCCCCCCCTTATTATTATTTAATACCACTATGACTATTTTTATTTGTACTGGCGCAATCTTTAGCACATAGCTCTCCTGTGTGTTATTTCCATCTTGCCTGGATCTCTTCTGCTTCAATACTTTGGAAACGTCTCTTGTTGTATCTCAGTGTTTGGGCATGGATTTGGTAATTTAATAATAAAACTTTGTAATTTCATAAAGATGAGCTGAGTGCCATAGAATTCTGTCTGCATGCATTTTGTTTGAATTCTTCATGAGTCCTTTCACCTTCCTATGCATTGCGTCATTTTCATTCTGTTTCTGTAAACACATTCTTGCACTGCTTTTTCCTCATATGAGTATCTTCCTCCTTTTTATGTTATTTACTAGTTTATTATTTGGTTCTCTGAATATCTTCACCATCCTCGACGTTCTTATGTTTCTTTCTCTCATCTCTCATAATAATCTTCTGTCCCACAATCCGTGACTTTTTCATCCCTTTCCTGTTTATGGTGCCTTATATTTCATGTTTCCACTTTTCTTCTGCTGAACCCGTACCCTTTCCAATTCCAAAGTTTTGTGAACTGCATCTGATACTCCTTTCTTGTTATTCCGATAAGGATTCTACATTTCCTTTGATCACTCACCCTCTTGAATTTGGTACTACACTCCATGGAAATTAAATTATGGTCTGAACCTGCATCCAACCTTGAAATTTATTCAGATATATATCTTTCCTCACCACTTAACAGTCCACTATCATTGTGTGTTTCTGGAAGGAAACACACAATAACCTTCTCTTGTTGGTTTAATCTATCTTGTGTTTCCCTGATATTCTGCATTGTCCTTGTGTATTGATATCTCTTATGAAGTAAAAATGAAAACAGACGGGTGGATAAGTCAATTGTGTAAAAACATGGTGATTAGAATTTTGTTCCTCCAAAACTCTTTATTTTCTGCATGCTGTCAGTAGTTATTCTTAAACCATACTCACTCACCTCCATCTCACCCTTAGTCTACCACTGTGCTGCAACCAAGTATCGTTATTGTGTTTCCTACCAGGGAGGTCTAAAAAGATATATATTTGATAATTTTCCTAAATATAGGTCTAAATTTAAAATTATGTAATATTTTCCTGTACCTCCCTACATTTTCCCTGACTTCCTACATCTTTTTTGATGTTTAAGCAAGGTGTTAGGCTTTTGTTTGACTTTTGATTTTGTTAGTGTTTTTTATGAAACAGCTTGATATTGCACGGCAATAAAACATGTTTTCCACAATGTTATGATAAATTTAATCCATTTTTGGTCAGTCCAAAATGGAGTAAGTCCTCTTCTTAGAAAAGGTTCACATAAATTTATTTAGCGGTCCAGTTCCACAAAATTTTTGGGATTATCTCTAAGTAAAAATCTTAAATATTATTCTCATGTAGATGAAACATTCAATAAAATGACCACTGGGACTTAAATGATCAGGTAACTTGCCCTAACTACCTCACTCGAGACCTTTAAACTTGTATACATTGCCAAAATTCATTCTTACCTGGCCTATGGAGTTATCTTCTGGGGAAACTTAGGTGAAGCAATGAAGGTATTTCCATGCAAAAAATGTCTGCAATAGCAATTGTGAATGCTCCTATCAGTACCCCAGGAAAGCCACTATTTAAGGGACTGTAATTAATGACTCTGCCTTCCATATACATCTTTTATTGCTCTTTACTTGTAAAAAAGAATCAATTTTTGTTTTTACCAAATTCCACTGTACATGATCGCTTGAAACTTGGGCGGGACTATGTGTACCTGAAAAATCAACCATCACTATTTCCAAGAAAAGCTCACATCACGCAGCATAACTTATTTTTATTAAAGTGCCAATGACCATAAAAATATAAGTCTACAGTGACTATTTTCTAAATTGAAATTGAGAAGTTATTGCTCCTCAAGTGTTACTAGATTATAGATGAATTCTTGTGTGTCAAATTGTAATTAGAATGTTTTCTTTTGTGTGATACTTTGTATCATTTAATATTTCTTGTGTGTTATTATTATTTTATTCGTTTTCCTTGATGAACTGTGTTCTATGTCATGTACTTGACCAACAGAGCAATACAGTATTATTATTATTACCCATTACTCCTGCAAAACTTTTTCTTCTATTCTTTTCCCATAAACTGTGGTCCCTCACCCCACATCTCTCCCTTCCCTCACCACTTCCCAGTCCACTATTGTTATGTGTTTCCTTCCAGAAACACACAATTATGCACCAAGAAACTCTACTATTCTCCTCACACGTCCCCTGGGAGGCTTAACAACCTGTTGACAATTTTTGTATTTTCTCAGTATTAATTATTTCAGCTCCATTTGCACCATAAATTAGCCATAATTTTTGACTACTTATTCATGTGGTCAAGTAAAATTAGTTTTTGTGCATTAGAAAACATCTGCCATTTTAATAGAAAATATTAAGTTATCTGTTGTTTCTTTTTTCTCTTTTTCAGTACACAAATCCAACAATTTGTCACAATCCAGTGTGTAGCAATCGAAGAAGATTCATGCTAGACCTTGATAAGTCAACTTTTGTTGACTTTCAGAAAGTAAGGATACAGGAAACACAGGCTGAGTTGCCCAGGGGTTGTATTCCTCGAAGGTAAAATAGTCATTTTTCCCGTCCATTACAAAGCATTTACAAGTTAATATGCTGATACTGTTGATACCAACTATATTTTTCATTATATGATTGCAGTTGAGACTTATGTTTTTTTTCTGAATTCAATGAAGGTACACTTTCACTTCCAGTAGAATGGAACCTCATTGAGAAATCTGGAGTTCGATAAGGAGTGTTATAGATAACCAGTAGTAATGAGAATAACATATGTTGTTCACAAAAGGGAGTTTCCTTTGTTTGTCTTGGAACATTACTCAAACTCGATGGAAAGAGATTAAGGGAAATGCTTATGGAGGTGATATTTGTCAGCACTGTTTCGTTTTAATTCTTTGGAATGAAATGAATTTGATTGCATAATAATTGTTTTGGTACAATTAAACAAGTAGAAAGTTTGAAATTGAAAGTTCAAAGAACTGAAGTCATGCTGTGACAATTACTTAAACAATCTTCTATTGATGTACACTGAAAAGTGATAATTTGACCGAGTAAAATATGGAGGTTTGACTGGGATAAGGAGAGCCTCAGTAGCTTGACTGGCTAAAGCACTTAACTAGATATCAAGGGATGAGGGTGCCTGGTCTAGGTGAATGGTTTTTACCCTAAAATTCTTGCATTTTAGTTGGAAATCGAGTCATGCAAGGCAGTGCTCAAGTTTCTCAATGAACAATAACACCTCAAAAAAACCCCTTAACATTTATGAACATAGGTATTACCAAAGGAATTTTTGTCCATAAAAATACTTTTACTTTCATGAACTTCAGTACAAATAACTGATTTACATAGATAAAAGGTAGGTCGCAGTAGTCCAGGGGTAGAGTGTTGGACTACTGACCGGAGAGCCCAGGTTCGATTCCTGGGTAAGCCTCTCTGTGCACTTGCAGCATCACCCAAGCTATGTGATTTTTTGGGTACCAGATCTTCCTGGGAAACCATAACTGGCACAGGAAAAGGAACTGGCATCCTACCCTGATGTGTGAATGTCACACGTCGTCAGGCTTAGTACTAGGTGAACTCTACCATTAACTATCAAATAGACCTTTTAGTTGATTACTGTGTATATGGTTTTTTTTATAGATTAAAGGTAACTATTCAATAAAAGTTATTTAAAGTATTTTTCTAAATAACTTTGAATCAATTAGGGGTATTTCAGCATATTATAGAGACTTAGCGTATTTGGAAGTCATTTATGGGGACTGCAAAGTTCATAAAATTCACGTTTCTAACAAATGAAAACGTGAAAGTAGTGATCAATAACAGTATAATCCACCACAAGTTTGATTTGATAGGTGAGGGGTTAAAGGAAACCAGCACTAAGCCCAACTGCATCAGGGTTGTGGAGTCAGTTCCTTTCCTTTACAGCTTGGGTACCCAGAGCCATCACCCAAAGTGGAACCTAGGCCCTCTAGTCTTTAGCCCAGTTCACTACTGGACTAATTATTGACTTTCATGACCATTAGAGATCCATAATAGCATACATAAGAGCTTTATAGCAACAGAAAAAACTGTCAGAAATATGAACATTAAGCCATAAAGAATCACTCATTCAAAAAGCAGGAAAATGTTGGAAGCAACGCAAACATATCATGCATTCAGTAAAATAGTATTGAAAATTAAAAAAGGTAATCTGGTCTCTGCAGGCTTAATCGATGACGACCCAAAATATTTTAGCCTTAGAAATGATAAAGTTTTGATACCATGTCTCAATGAACGCCTATATTTTTTAAGCATGCAATGTCATGGATAGATGATAGTTGAAAGACAACTCCTAGGTTTCTATCAAGACTTTGGTGATGTAATAGGTAAATGTAAAGAAAAGTGTATGCTATAGCTGTTGTTTTTATAAAAGCTGTCACCTCGGTGTCTCACAAACAATTAATTCCAAAGTTGGGATGTTACCATTTGATAGTTGGGTTAAACAATTAGATGAAATTTTTATTTCTTCTATGGTTGAAAATTTGGAAAAGGGTGTCAGGGATACCATGAAGGAGTGCTGTAGAGACATTATTTTCCTTAATTTTTATCTTTCTCCTAATTTCCTGAACGTTATGAACCTACTTTCAAATGACATAACAGACATAGAGTTTTAATGGGGAATTTATAATACGAGATTTGAATGATCACAATCTACTATTGAAGCAAGTATTTAATTATTGTCTTGATCTAAGGACTTAAAACAATATAGCGTCAACATTTCACTAATTGAAATTAATGAAATGCTTTGACATTCCCATTTATTGTGTTTCTTCTTTATGCATGATCATTTAGTGTTGAGGTGATTC
This sequence comes from Hetaerina titia, assembly GCA_037158775.1. Classification (NCBI taxonomy): domain Eukaryota; kingdom Metazoa; phylum Arthropoda; class Insecta; order Odonata; family Calopterygidae; genus Hetaerina; species Hetaerina titia. The sequence goes on along the minus strand of CM073769.1, from coordinate 51,311,261 downwards.
TTCATGCTGAAGCTGTTGAGAGTGTACAAGCTGGTGACAGATATGACTTTACTGGGACTTTGGTTGTGGTACCTGATGTTGGAGCTTTGGCTGCACCTGGTTTACCCTCGAGTGCAACATCTCAGCAAGGTTCACATCACAAAATTGGAGAAGCTGCTGATGCTGGCATTCGTGGGCTAAAGGCTCTTGGAGTTCGTGAGCTAAATTACAAGCTGGCATTTGTTGCATGCAGTGTCACCCCTACTAGCCAGAGGGTAAGTTTTTGATGAAATATAATTTTGAAACCAAGATTATATATGTACACACATAATTCTTTGATCCCATCAGTTATTCCCTATTCAACAATTATTATTATTTTTAGTTTGGTGGATCACCTCTACAAATGGAGGATATGACAGCTGAAGCAATGAAAGAACAAATGACTGAAGCAGAATGGAACAGAATTTATGAAATGAGCAGAGATAGAAATCTGTATCAAAACTTAACCACTAGCCTTTTCCCCTCAATTCATGGCAATGATGAAGTGAAAAGAGGTAAGATGAGATTGATGTTTTTCCACTCTCTGCTGCAGAGATTAGTAGAAGTCTGCTTCCATTTGCAAAACTAGAGGCTGTTTTGGTGTAAGAGGGAGTATGCAAGTGGGGTTAGTGCTCTCTGTTGTGGTGCAGCAACTAGAATCGTTCCCCGATGTGATCCAACAAAGGCTAATGGTTTTGATTTGTTTTTGCATAAATATAATTGGAAAGAGATGGCTTTCATGTCATGGTTCATATTATGCTTCATATTAGGAAGTTTTTATAGCAGTTTAAAGGGCTTTTCTGTGGCAATTTTTTCATACAATTTTCACTCTGTGGGTCCAGGGAAAGGTTACTTATAAGGAGAGCTTTGTTGCATGGAGGTTCACAAGACAGATGTTTCACTGTTTTGGGTTTGCCTTAAACTCCCAACTTTCATGACCATTATTAATACTTAATTAATATGGGATATTTTGGTGACTACTGATTTATCCGTATACACAGGTAGCTATGCTAAAAGAATATTGAAAAGATTGGTGTTGAAATCTGAAGAGCTTGCTGTGGTATAATTTATCATCATAATCATCTAATCATATTGTAACGATCATCTTGTTTTACACTTTTTAACTTTTCCAAGAATTTTTTTACAAGCAATTACATGTAACTTTGTCTTGAAATAGTAAAAATACATCTAGGTAAACATCATCATAATGGGTTTTTAATCTAAGGATTGGCTGCTAACAGTTTTGGGATGAAGATAATATACTTGCATATGGCAGCATTAACCAACAACAATATATTTAATTCCCCATGCATGCACGTGGCACGAGTCCAAGATGTTTAAGTTCAGAAATAAGTTTTTGAAGGGTGTCCCCTGGTTTGACCCTGGCCCTCTTTGCTTATCCTGCTTGCTCTTGACCAAAAACAAGTCACTACTGTAATACTTAATGTCTACAACACCTAGGAAAACAATTTATCAACAATACAAAACAATGACATGCCACTAAACTGACACAAGTTCCTTTTGCTGATTTTAAGAGAACATAAGTTTGTGTTCACTGTGTGTGTGTGTTAAATTAAATAGAAATGGTATTATGACCTACAATAATCTTATCCCTTGGAATACATTGAGCTATTTTATGCACACTGTAATCTGTATTATATGCTTGGATTTTTCACCGTTCTTCAGGAAAAATGTGTAATCATAAAGAGGTTTCGCTCAATAAATTCAATTTCTGTAGTGGATTTCTGATTTATAAGTGCTTGCAGATATTAATGAACTGGATTTGAATGAGCATCTTACTCTGCAGGAATTATCCTAATGCTTTTTGGTGGTGTACCTAAAACAACAATGGAATCAACTACATTGAGAGGTGACATTAATTGCTGCATTGTGGGTGATCCAAGCACTGCCAAGTCACAATTTTTGAAACAGGTACAAATGTATATATTTTATCCATGTAGTTAAAACCAGGCTCTTGTTTCCAACTACAATAAAGATCATTTAAAATTAAGTTAGTTGGTACAGGATACTTCAGTTAAGTACTTTGTTTTAGGGATGTGGCAAAACAACTTTAAATCTTTCTTGTTTTCATTTTATTTTGGTCAAAGTTTCAAAGTTTGTTAACAATTTTTTATTTACCAGTTTTCTGCATTATGTATGAATTAATGCCTTTGAAACTACTTTTTTGGATTTCAAGATGTTGTTTTAACTGTGAACTGTGGATGAATGAATACGTTACATTGCCTTTGACACACTTCAGATTTTTTAAATGTTCTTTTTCTCCTCTTTATTTTTTCATTTCTTGCAGTAGTTTGCTCCATTATATTATAAATAAGTTACTTCATCTGCAAAAATAATAGTGAGCAATAGTAATGGATATGATAAAAAAATTAAGCAGAATTTTGTCTTTGCCTCTCTGAGTCAATTAAGAAATTGTAGTTTTGCTTGTGGTTTGTCTTGCTGGTGTAATTTGTGAGATGTTTTGCATTGAAAGCTTTGTCAATATTGTGGGTAGAGTTTGTGTCTCTTCTCATAAGACACCCCCTCTTCTAAGTTCCCTTGTATTCTCTCACAATGTCTAGTCCTGGTTCTCTCTAAAATGATTATAACACATGCAATATTTAGAGATAGTGTAAAAAAGAGAAAAAATAAAATGGAAATATTTCACTATAGAATAAACTATTTCCATTGCAACATTTAAGTTAACATTGTTGCAGTTCACATAGGTGAAATCAATCGGAAGGAATTTAAAGAAATTAAAGGAGGCTAAATATCTTTATAGATAATTGTAATTAATTTATGGATTCCTAGCAATTTGAATTTTTCATTGTGTACTTTTAATGTACAAAATTGTTCATTTACTGACTGAAAAGCTCAAAAGAGTGTAATGTTATGCATGAAGCCAGTCTTGATGTTAGATTTCAAATCCTATTTGACAGGTGGCAGATTTTAGTCCTCGTGCAGTGTATACATCGGGAAAGGCTTCCACTGCTGCTGGTCTAACTGCTGGTGTTGTCAGAGATGAGGAATCAGCTGACTTTGTCATTGAAGCTGGTGCATTGATGTTAGCTGATGGTGGAGTTTGTTGCATAGATGAATTTGATAAAATGGATCCACGTGATCAGGTGGCAATTCATGAGGCTATGGAGCAACAGACTATTTCCATTGCTAAGGTTTGTCCAAATTCTATTTTAGTTAAAAATTGTTAGGTTGGGGAATGGTGGGGCATGCAGGATTTCAGAAACTTATAGCACACTTTGAGCCATGGTTTACCATGGATCAGAGAAAACATAAGGTTTATGTAGTGATTACAAGTAAGAATGATAATGATAGAAAATATAACTAGTGGGAAACTTCACAGTGGCAATTTAAACTTAAAGTGGCAGTGGTACATCACTTTTGAATGCAAGCAATATATCTAGAAAGTGATTTCTTTCCTTTTTAGAAGGAATGCAGGTGTACCTGTATGTTGCTCTTCTAATTTTAAATGAAAATATTGAGGATTGCATAAAAATTTTTTAGATAGAAGTGTTGAGCAATATTATTGAATGTTGCCATTTCCTATTTTGACATTTTTTAAAATCGCTTTGTAACTGGTTTTTCCACTGATTTCAGGCTGGTGTTCGTGCAACACTCAATGCCCGGACATCCATTCTGGCTGCTGCAAACCCAGTTGGGGGGCGCTATGACCGAACGAAATCACTTCAGCAAAATGTTGCCCTGACAGCACCACTTATGTCACGATTTGATTTGTTTTTTATACTTGTGGATGAATGCAACGAGGTAAGAGCAGCTCATTTTGGTGGTAACATTGTTATGTATTACATTAAATATTCAATGAGCAACAATTTTTTGGAGGCACATGCTAATTATTTTATGCATTGTAATATGAGGTATTCTGTACAGCGAGGGTGAATCCACTTGCAACAAAGATAATGAGAGCAAAGTTTAGAAGCCAAGGATGAGCTAGCCATTGAATGCCATCAATTGTTGTAATAATCACTAGGGTGAAGATGAGATTTTTGGAAGATAATTGCACATATTTGAGTACACCCAGTAAAAAATAAATTCAGCTGTTTGTGCCCTGGGGTCAATGGTAAAAAATTTTAAATTGTTTTTGGGACATGACATTTCATTGGCGGCATTTAAAAAAACTACTGTGAAAGAAGCTACTCCAGAAATGGATCCTAAATTACCAGGGATTCTACATGCCAATGAGAAGTGATCACAAAACAATGATCATTAATGTAAAATCTATGTTTTAAAGTACATAAAAAGGTTTGTCAGAATTCTGGCAAGCTTGTAGGGTGGTACTCCCTTATTATGAAAAAAACATATTTTCAATTCTGCAAAAATCACACTAAATACCAGTCAAAATTGTTCAAAGATTTTGTTGGGTAAAATAAATCTTTAGTTTATATATTTTTATTGAATTTGTTATACTTGACAAAAATCCAACTGTCTCGGGTCATGTTGAAATTCTCATGAAAATGATGGTTTTATTAGGAATAGATACTTAAACTAATCAAAAATCTAGAGGTGCTCTTGTTTCTAGAAAAAATCTATCTCCTAATTTTTCCTTGAACATGAAAAATTTTGAAGGAATTTTTACTCCAAAATGTTTGTATCATTATTTTACAGATTTATTTTTGGCTACTTATAAAGGTAATTTGGGTGAATAAACTAAATATTTTTCTGAAACCACCCTTTAATTTTGATATTGTATCTCCCTATTTTGATACTGTTTCCTACTTCATTATTAATAAATTTTAAGTTTTATTTCTCATGGCAGAATTTTTACCTGTAAACATTTCTAATCTTAATTATGTTAGAATATGTATATGTGCACCCATATCTAGGAATTACCCCCTATTTCCTAGATTATAAGTTCTATTTCTTATGCTACATTTTTATATCTATAAACTTTTCTAATTTTGGTTATGTTAGAGCTTGTTTTTTTAATACAATGTTCTTTTTATATACATTTATTTTTATATGATATTCTTTTCTTGATATAATATTAGCAAGTTTTCCAAAACGTTTTGTATGCTGGTACTGAAAAACTGTCCCATTATATCCTTTTACACCAATGTCTTTCTGCATTTTCATTATAATTTGGGGTGAAAATTGTTTTAATTTATAATCTTTTAAAAATTAAGTGCAATGAATTTTTGGCAACTGGGAATTCTAGTTTAGTTAAATTTAATATAACAGTGAATCATATCAGTTACTAAGCCTGGGAAAAGTTTGTCATAATCCACAGTGGGCATACTTTCTCACTGTGTCTAAAATACCTTTCTCTTTTTTAGTACTCAAGCTGACTTGATGATAACAGCTTGATGACTGTACTTTCCTATTGAGTATATTAGTAAATACACTGCTGAGGCATGAGTATGTCAATACATAATCATATTTTACGTTCTCATTTACAAATATATTAATTGCTAATTTTGTAGAAAATTATGTAAAATGGTGAGCATAAGTTATTGAGGGAATGATCAAAGCTGGAGGACATGCGGATGCATCACTTCACCCAAATTTTTATCATGTTAAATAAATCAGCCTGTAGTTAATTTGCCTTTAATTCGTGACAATAATTTATATTTTCACTCCTGAAATATTCTTTTTAGGCCAATTTGTAATCATAATAAAATTATTCTGAGTATAGTTTTTAAGGCTTTTGAAGTGATATTTTCTTTTTTAAGGTTGGCAATATTGAGATTTCTATTTAACTATTACTTTTTCTTGCAGGTTGTAGATTATGCCATTGCTAGAAAAATCATAGATTTGCATAGTAACATTGAAGAATCCGTTGAAAGGGTGTACTCACAAGAAGAAGTACTAAGATACATTGCGTTTGCTCGCCAGTTCAAACCAGTAATAATTGAGGTAATGTTCCATTTATTTTTCTGACACTTTAAGTAAAAATTTGTAAATTTAACCGATAGTGTCAGTGGTCTTTAGGCATAACTTAACGTTGTGACAAAAGTTTTAATTCATTTAATTATAGAAGTAAGAATGTCTTAGTTCTATAACTCAGTCTTTAGCTTCTCCACTCTCTTTGGCAGTTTTCTTCCAGATACAATTTACTTTTACCTTTAACCGTAATTTAGAATAAAGCCTTTCTCTGTAGAAATTGATAGGTTCTACACTTTTAATTTTACCTACATACCACATGTTTGTATTTAAAAAATATAGAACAGCTGTCGAAAACAACCAATATTTTTATCCATGGATGTCCATTATTTTCATATTGTATGTGTGCGCTTAGTTTTCATCTTTGATTGGCTGACCCCTGAAGTTTTTTCATGGTAATTAGTCTTTGTGTTTTTTATGCAGTCCTGTGTCAAGGTTAGTGTCAGTTTGGTCACCAAGACAATTGTTTGATTGAGCAGTGTGTTTGCATCCAATTTTGTTTTAAGCTCACATAAACTGTTCAGTAAAATTGTGAATTGTGACTCTGTTGACTTTTGAGGATGTAGCAGGGGGCCTCTACTCAATGTTTTCATTGGTTATTACACAGTCACTATTGATTTTGAAGTGAATTATGGAAAATGTTCAATAAGTTTGAATCATAAAGTAATGGAGCATGTGGAAAATAATATCAGTGAAAGCAAAGTTAAATAATTGTTGACATCACTATGGTGCCATAAGTGGGTATAGAAAGGAGGTTATGTATGGCCAATAATTTTGGAATAGGGGAAGCCTTCCTGTCTTTTTCATTATTTTTGTTTATAGGAATACTCCCATTTATACATCACCAACCAAGTGTAGACACTTCTTTTTTTACCATAGTTGATCTTTTTGTCAGAAACATTGAGCCTGAGTTGTACATGGATGTCTGGAAATGAACATAGGAATATCCAGATGATTTATTATGCAAGTAGGATGCATACAATTTAAATATGCTAAACAAAGTTTTATCTCAAGATATCAGAAGCAGTTCTTTATCCAATGCACATATTGTCTTGATCTCTCTTAAATGTGCAGGACTACTAATTTGTAAATAGCCTAATCCTTTCATTATAATTTTCATTTTGTAAAGCATCATTTGTAATTTAATTCATTGCAAGTTTTAGTTATTTGATATTTGTAAAAGACATTGTCATGTGGCTAATTAATTCGATTCATATTATGATTTAAGGAAGCAGAAGATCTTCTTGTTGAGCTTTACGGTAGACTTCGCCAGAGAGATGGCATTTCTGGTGGATCATCTGGAGGAGGTGGAGGAGCTCGTTGTACATGGCGCATAACTGTAAGACAATTGGAAAGTATGATACGGTTATCTGAGGCGATGGCAAAAATGGAATGCTCTGATGAGGTAAGTTTCATATGAAATTTTAAAGAAATACTTAATTTTTTTTCTTTTCAGTGGATTGTTAGACATTTTAAATATAATAATGTATTATGTTATTTGTTGCTGTTTTATTGTTTGGCTCTTTGAAGTTGAAACAGAAATGGTTTATCCCTAAAGAAGATGATATGCCCTCCTAATGTCATAACACCATGTGCTCATTAAAACTACTGGCTGTTATATGTTCTTTGTTTTGCCTTTTTTATTCCATCTCTTCTCTTTGATAGCATGAAACTTCTCAAATTGAAAGTTTTTCCTTTTTAAGACAGCTAAAAATTCCCCTTCGAGTTTATGCATGTATGCATGCAGAATCACAGTGTGTCCTTGAAACAGTTTACCCCCTCATTTGGAGAGATAAGGGATAAGAGATACCTGATATCCTCTGACAATGGCAGGGATGTTGTTTACTGCTGAAATGCAGCATAGGCTCTCAGGGTATCCCGCTTGTGGGCTGTAAACAACAAAAGTTTCTCTCTGCATCAGGGCAGTGCAATAATTTTACTGTGATAAGCTTTTTTTGTTTAATTGCTTCAAAGCACAATGCTTACAAAAGGATTCTATATTTACTGTAACTCGTAAATATATCAGTAAATTGTTATAAATGCTTTTACAGAAATTTTTATTAAAATAACCTGGGAATTTTCAAATGAAATTAATCAATTATGCATGGCACTCAAAGAAATGAGTAAGATGACATAAAAACTTAAACATTTTGAAAGGAAAGTTAGCACTGTTCACAAAGGTCAGTACTCTTAAGAAATGATTACTGAATAGAGAACCACTTCAGAATTTTTCAAGGAGCATGAAAAAATGACATCTTTCAAGTTACTGTAATCTGGGGAAAGGGGATAGCTTAAATGTCAAAACATGCATAAGCACCTTAAATGCCATATCTAAAGGTCTAGTTGGCAGAAATATACATCTATGTAATAACCTGCAAGCTGCCACAAGGACTTGTGGTGGGGGGTAAATATAGTGTGATACATCAAGGAGTATCTTTATTTATTCAATTTTAATGGAAATCAGGTCATCTAAGTGAAAGTCACTCTCTAAAAAAGCCAGCTTCCTTCTAATTTCTCTGAGTGGTGCCTGCAGTCTCTCTCTGAGAGAACAGTTCAAATTTGGGCAAGGTTTGGCATGGCAGGATTGTTGAAACACTTGTGATAAGATGAGGAATCCAATGACATAAAACTCCCATGCATTGACTACTTTCAGCGTTAGGGTTATAGCATCAGTGTCATGCTGTGTATAACTCAGTAGCATATTAAAGAACGGAAAAATGACGCCATTGATTTTTCAAACTGTCAGAAATTTAAATTTACAAAGGTAGTGAATAATAAGCCTAATCTGTATGAGATTCCAGTAAAAGTAATGCATATTAATTGTATTTTATCTACTACCTTGAACAAAAAGTTCCCGGAATAACCACCGTGTGGCGCTCCCATCGTTCCGATTTGAGTTCTGTTTTTTTGTTAAATTGGTACATCTGTTGTTGATATTCCCTTTAAAAATTAGTGTCATAACTTGACATTTGCAAAAGTTACGTAACCAAGAGTACATCTATCTCTGTGTGTGTTAGCGATTTTTTACAATTGCAGAAATGGATTTAAATTTGCAACAACGAGCTTGTATTAAATTTTGCGTAAAAAACGGATTTAGTGGCGCACGGATGTTGGAAATGTTGGAAAAGTGTTTCGGCAACGATTCTCTAAAAAAACGGTCGTTTACCAGTGGCACGAGCGGTTCAGAAGTGGTCGTGAGTCAATCGAAGATGATGAATGCAGTGGCAGACCATCGACATCGAAAGTCGGTGAAAAAATTGATAAAGTAAAAGAAATGTTGGTCAATAACCGCAAATTAACCATCAGAGAAATAGCGGAGGACTTGAACATTGCCTATGGATCCGCCCAAGACATTGTGGTTAATGATTTGGGTTTCCGTCGTGTAGCAGCAAAGTTGGTGCCAAAAGACCTCAATTTCATGCAAAAAAGAGACCGTGTTGACGTCGCAAAAGACATGATTTGCGAGGCTGAATCCGATCCCACATTCATCAAAAGGATCATTACTGGAGACGAGACGTGGGTTTATGAGTACGACACGCAATCCAGACATCAGGCAAGTGAATGGCGTTCACCAAATGAGCCGAGACCAAAAAAACCACGTCGTTTTCAGTCAAAAAAGAAGGCAATGCTGACGGTTTTCATGGATTACAACGGTGTAGTGCATCATGAATTTTTGCCAGAAGGCCAGACAGTAAACAAAGAGTATTATTTGGGCGTTATGAGACGTTTGCGTGAAGCAATTCGCCGAAAGAGACCAGAAATCGTCGCACAGTGCGTCGAGACTGTCGCACAGTGCTATCATTATTCGTAATTTTTTGACGAAAAATGCAACAAATACCATCCAACAGCCACCGAATTCACCTGATTTGGCTCCCTGTGACTCCTTTCTGTTCAATCGAGTTAAAAAACCATTACGGGGAACGCGTTTTAGCAGCCGAGAGGAAGTAATGGAAAAATCGCAGGAAGCACTGATGGACATACCGAAAACCGAATATAAAAAATGTTTCGAGGATTGGATCAAGCGCTGGCATAAGTGTGTTGCAGTCGATGGGGATTACTTTGAAGGGGACAATATAGCAATGAATACAAATTACCCAAAGCCGTACTCTTGGGGGCACTAGATAGGGGACACGGGGGAGGGTGCAAAGAATAAGGATAACAAAACTGCACACACTCTCTCACTCCGGTATTTGCAGTGCAAATTGACCTTGACAAGCCTTGTCTGAGTGTGTGGTCCCTGGTGAGGGGTTTTTTCCCCCGTCAACCCTGAGTGCGTGTGTGTTTGTGACTTGCAACGGTCAATTTGCACTGCAAATACCGGAGTGAGAGAGTGTGTGCAGTTTTGTTATCCTTATTCTTTGCACCCTCCCCCGTGTCCCCTATCTAGTGCCCCCAAGAGTACGGCTTTGGGTAATTTGTATTCATTGCATTCATTCGGCCGTAGTACGTTCCCTTTTGCTTTATTAGGGACAATATAGATTTAGATGAATAAACTTGTATTTTTAATTTTCTGAATAAATTCCGGGAACTTTTTGATCAAGGTAGTATGTCTTTACAAACACTATAAATTTGGCTAGGATATTTTCAAGAACTAATTCCACATCAACCTATTACAAGAAAAAATTAGCTCTGGATTTGTTGAGTTATGAATTGGTTTTATTATTAGTTAGAGTAATCTTTAATATTGTGTTGATATTTGCAACATATTATTTTAAAAATCTGACAAGGGTGCTTCTGAAATTGTAATATCATTTGGATGTATTTATGTATATTATGACAATGAACTTCCAAGTTAAATTTTCAAATAAATTGTTAGTAAATAATTTATTACATTTGGCACAAGGTTTGTTGTATATATTTTTATTTACTTGATACTTTATCTAGCTATGATTACCAATTATAGGTTACTCCAAAACATGTCCGTGAAGCATTCCGACTGCTGAACAAGTCAATTATTAGAGTTGAACAACCAGACATACATCTTGAGGATGAGGTCGAAGAAGGGGATAATGCAATGGATATTGACAATGATGTACCAAATGGTGTTCCTAATGGTGTTCCAAATGGTGAGTTGTTTTACATGCTGTTGAACTATGTGTAAATTGCTATAAACTGTGGCGTTTGCTATTGGTTATTAGGCATATTTTATTAATTGATTCGGAATTAAAGTTAGTGTGAGGGAATTTAGTGTTCAATACATACAAAGGGATAGGAAAAGTTTAACTTAGCTGTTATTTAGTGCATAATTCTGGATAGGCCAAAGTGCTCTCCATTGAAAACAAGTGAGAGGGAAGTCAAGGATCATTTACCAAAAGGCATTATTATTACAGAAAATGAAAATGGTGAGGTAAATTAGGAAATAATGAAAACGTGGTTGAATAATGTTTAGAATAAATGCAACTATGCGTTTTTAAATCCAAAATCTGTTTTGATTATGGGTGCATGTGGAGCCCAAAAATAACCTTAAGAATTTGATAAACAGATACCTACTCCAAATTAGCCATCATACTTGGTGAACTGATGAAGAAACTTCAACTACTTGATTTAATGGCGAATAAAACATTAAAATCAAAACTTTGAGGCAAACAGGAAGAATGAATCAATTAGTTATCGATTGGTATCCCTGTAAAAACTCTTCAAAGATAAAAATGCCATCTTATGAGGAAATCTGTTGCTGGATATCTCCAAGCTGGAATTCCATTTCCATAACTTGCATGAAAAATGGTGTTCATAAATCATTTGGGTAACTGCAAGCTACAAAAATATTAGAATCCGAAGATGAGGTGTTGTTCAGGAAAGCTAAGTTAATGTAGAAAGAAATATTGTTCAAATTGATACATTGTTTGTATTAAAGGTTGATTTAGTTCTTTAATTCCCAGTTTCACCAATTTTTTTAGTTAGAACCAACATCAAAGCAGAAAATATTGTTTCAGAACTGACATTTGCGCTAATTTAGGTGGTTTCACGAACCAAATAAACTATAATATGGTCACATCCGCTAAAAAGTATTATCCGTGTTTCTATTTATGCAGCCACATGTCTCATTGTGTCGCACAATTTAATCTGTTATGTAGTTAAGTGACCCAAAATTGTCCATAATATCAGAATCAATAGGAATTCTCTTAATTTAATAGCTTTATGAGACAGAGGGATTATAATAATTGTCCTGCTTGCATTGCAGTTATATCAGATGCTTCCTAAAATGCCCCTATACACTTATGCCTTTGCGATAGTATTAAACATCTAATAACCTGAATGTGTAATTTCTAATGGGTTAATAATTTCCTTGACGGTACTTGAACTTTGGTTACTATTGCAATTTGCCAGCCCCAGTGGCAGTGGAGTAACATCCTCACCTGCCAACCCAGAGGTCGCAGGTTTGATTCTTGCATAGGTGGGTTTTCCTTCATCTAGTTTATGGATGCTTATACTTGTCTTCATTGTAATGTGTAGGGGTTGGGTGGAAAAAGGGACTATGAAGTCTTAATCCCTCCCCAATAAATATGAAATAAATAAGTTGATATATATCCATTTAACAGAACTTTTGGAAATGAGAGCCAAAGCTAATAACAGAATTGGCATCGGAACTGAAAAAAAGTTTAATTTGCCCATCATTTCTTTTACATCTAGGTTATTGTTTATTTATGATAGAATACATTAATAGCCATCTGTGGTATTATTTTCCACGAACAGTGGCTCTTTTTACATTGAATTATGATATCAGAGACTTTGTAAAAAAAATGAGACATTCATTGCAAAAATGTAAGCACAATAATAATTAATAATAACAAGTAACAATTGAAATCTAAGTACAATCACTATTCATGTGACTGTCGCCAATAAAACCAGCAGATATAATCAGTTATCATTACAATTCCAAGGAGTCATAAGGTCATAATAAGCAAATACAATATTGCAGTCATGTTAACCTAATTCTATAGTCTCATCTTCTAACCGTTCATGTAATCTAGGAGATGGTAAGAATTTTTTATTCTAATTGAGTATACTGTATAATATGACTCATATAGAGCATACTGAAAACCTTAATACTACTTCTTAGTGAAAGTAATCTTAAAATTACATGCAGAGTTTATTGTTTTCTGAAATAGGCAAAATATTCTCTTCCTGTCGTTGCTTATGCATGGTTAACATTATTTCACATTGGGCTGGTGACTAAATGAAACTATAATTTTTTAGTCATGTGATACCTGGATGACAATAATGTCTTAATGATATGTACACAAACCTTTGCAATATGTATATGCTTAAATCTATTGAGTAAGGATTTCAAAATAAAAGATGTTTGGGACAGCATACAATTATGAATGGCAGTATTTTGATTGACAGTATTAGATCCATACTAAAAGGATCACAAAAGTTCGATATTTTTGCTTTGGGTCTGCTATTAGATTCAAATTACTTGGTATTTCAAATTAAGCAGGATTGAAGTAAAACAGTTTCTGGCATAGCATGGTGGAAAATCTTCATATTGACATTTGAAAATTAAACAACTAGGCCTGATGCTTTAATACCAAAACAAAGCTTAGGTTGTGAGAATAAAAAAATTTTGAGTGGAAAAGCCAAGTTGTTTAAATTTCCAATGAGTTTGAGCCTATAATTCATTCTTATCATTGTAAGTTTGCATGCTTAAGTCATGCCAAGTAGCCTTCAGCTGTGTTTGCAAAGTTAGATTTTATTAATGCTAACACATTTAAATATCATAATAAAGTATAATATTAATTGATGTGCGGAAATAAACTAGGGTGTCTGACTTTTGGGTGATTGACATTTTGTTTTGCTCTTTAAATAGGAACTCATGAAGATAAATTACCGGAAGAGCAAGGAGCAATGGAGAAAAAAAAGATGAGCATAACATTTGAAGAGTATAAAACTCTCTCCAATATGTTAGTTCTTCACATGCGTCATGAAGAAACCCGAATGGAAAGAGATGGTGAGTTGACATATGACACTTATTGTTGTACGATTTTATGTTAAGCTGTTTTTCTAAGCAGTCAACAAATGTGGTTATCATTGGTACATTGAGAAATATTTTTGGAAATGATTTCTTTTGCTAAAATAACACCATTGCTTAATTAATTTTAGGTATTCTCATTCTCTATTTTCCAAATGTAGTCAACCGCCAAATATAGTACCACCTCATTCTTAAAAACCTCAGTTTTGGGAAAGGTTTTATTCTTAAACAGACCCTACCTTATATAGTAAAACACTTGATTCGCACTTATCTAGGGACCCAAGAAAAAATGGATGCTACAGGCAAATGCAGATAGTGAGAAAAGGAGAATTTTCACTTATACATGGATAATTACAGAAGTCTTTTTTTTATTTTAAATTTTCTCTTATTTTTTCTTATTGGATGCTGTGAAATCTCAGATTTCTTATCTTGTGGGAATGTGAAATAGTATTTCTTGTAGATAATACCATTCACATGGATGATTTATCATTTAAAAATCACTTTTTCAATATTTTTTTCTAAATTGGAGTTCTTAACATATTTTCTCTTTTTAGACAAATGTCCACACTGTCTTGAATGTTTTACAATAGAATTGCATTAGTCCTCTGTTGTATTCAGTGTAGAGGCCTGCAATTGTTAATGTTTCGCAGGATCAATACAGGTTCTATAGGCAGAATCAATTTGTTCCAAAAGTTTTATTTTGCTGCTCTAGAAAATGTCCTTTTTTTATCTGGTCTTTTCATTTTCGAGCTGGATAAAATTTGTTTCAGAGTAATTAAGGAAAAAACTTAGCACATGAGAATCTGAGCTACCTTGCTGTTCGAATAGTGCAAACAATTGTTCAACTTCAAAATTGTTTGAAGAAAATAAAATGAATTTTGATTCAGGGTGGTGCAGTTTTGATATGATAGAGCAAGTTTGAATACTTTTTAATATTCAAGAGCCTATCACTGTTATGTAAGTTACATCAAAGCAGTTCAAATGACTTCAGTTGTCAGTCACCAGTTGTTGCGTTTTTCATCCTTCATCATGTTGGGTCAAAGTCATTTTCATTCCTCATTCAAGTTTGTGAAATATGAATAGTGGCCCTCAGGTTTTCTAACAATGCATAAATTGCATGGCTAACTCCTAGTCATACAATGTATTCATTTCATAGCACAAAACTTTTTCTGGCAGACTGAGGATTACGAGTTTAAGTAGTTCAAATTTGTGTTACTAGTGGTGCTCGTAAACGTAATTGTTCACATCACTGTTCTCAATAGTCTTTTTTTAGTTGATGTGTACAAAACGAAGTCAAAAGAGTTTTTTATTACAAAGGCTGATATACATGAGTAACTGTTTTAGAAAGTGAAAATTTTTATTCTAGCTCATATTGATGCAAATAGCAGGAAATCTGAAAATGAAATTTGTAAATATGGGGTTCCACATTTTCCGTAAAAATAGGAAATTGTATGGGGCATGATAAAAATATAAATTGCAGAAACCATAAATTCTGATAATTCTAATACAGGGTTTGATTGTTTATTAATAAGTAGTTACCAGTGTTACTGGACACAAGAAAAAATCAGTACTATTTTCATGGGGTTATATGTTTGCATAAATTAACTACTTATATTAAATTATTTTAATTTAAAAAAACGTCAACAAAAGAATTTGCCTTTGAAAAAAATTACTTTATTAAATTAAGGCTAAAAATAGATATTAATCAAAATAAAATCATTTTTGATTTATGTCCATACATGTACACTTGCATGTATTTCAATTAAAAAAGGAGAGTATAATATCTCAATGAGCATCCTTGTAGATCCTTATATTTTCAGAGCTTGAAATTAAATAATTTTGAAGCTTTCAATCAAGACTGTCTTTGAGTTTGAACCAGTCATATTTTTCATCATCAAAAGTGATGTTTGTTTCTATTTAGGTGAACATATTTAAGTAACAGTTATTTTTAAAAGCGTTTATTGAAATAAAAATATTAGTAAGAGTAGAAGGATGTGATTTTTCTGTGGTAATTTCAATTTTGATATCCGTTTGGTATGATAAAAGAATGATATTTGTACCATTAATGCTTCTTAATAACAGGTTCTAGAAATCACTTTGTCATTAGCCATCGCATGGTTGTTTCTATACAGTCATGGCCTCACTTTCTTCTCATCAAATATGTAAAATCAATCAATCAGTGACTGTATTGAGGAAAGTGGTTGATTTTTATATCTCACTTTTTCATAATGACTAGAATTTTGGGTAAAATATGACATTAAGCAATTTCAAAACAAGAAAATAGAATTATCTTGTGCATGCTACTGAGCATTGAATTCATTTTTCTTTCTTGTTGGGTAATGGACATCGGAAAAAAAATATATGCTCATTCCCCAGCATGTTGGCTTCATAATGGTAATGTTTTCAGATGACTCATCTGTAATTAATTCAGTTTTTTAAATTGGTAACTTGGTCTAAGACTCACTTTTCATAGGATATTTTGGGGAAATTAATTGTTTTTTTTTTCATATTTTGAAGAATAAAGCCACTAAAAACCTATCATATCAAAACATGTTTAGAATTTTAACCACTATTTACAAGTATCATTAAAACCAAAAAATAAAATCCGTATGAGTTTTTGACAGCACAAGTGGAGTATGTGGTAAAAGTGACAACAGTAAAAAATACCTTAGATTTAGTCACAAATTTAAAGTAGGTTTCACATAAATTCCATCCTTACCCACCAGCAGAAAGTGTAAGAAAAAGAAAAATGTTATCTTTTACGAAAAGTGAAGAATCAGGCGTGATATTGTGGAATCGAGACATAATGAAAACTTTGTTGTAAATTGAAAAGGCTAACTTGTGTGCCGGAGCATTAATGCTAGATATAACTGGTCTAATTGGAACATCTTTCTTATGGAGTTTGGGTAAGCCATACATACTTGGGGGCAATGGATTCATGTTATTAATGTTATGTTTATTTAATTTGTTTAATTATCATGTTATTGTTTATTCATGATTCAACAAAGTTTTCATTTGTTATCTTTTACTTTTGTCCTTTTAAAACTCCAGCACTAGCATACATTTCAAATTCTTATAACATATAATTGGAATAAATTTTTCAATGTGCTAAATTCAGGTATTTTGGGAATTATTATTATTGCTATTCTACCGGTTAGGGTAGGTTTTGGATGAACAGTTGTACAAAAATACAAATATATTTGCTTGGCTCTCCTAACAAAAAGCATAACCTGAAATTGGGCACTACACCAAGTCCCGCTTCATTCTGCATAATTCCTTCCTCCCTTTATTCCATCCAACATGCCTATCCTATTGCCAATCAAAATGCCCTGAATCGAACTTACCTGCCTCCGTTTGGCTTTGTCCAACAATCCTATCTCTCCCAGCATGCTTAGCACTTGTCATTTGTTTTCGCTGCAGTTCACAACAGTTCATTTTGTGAATAAGGTGTTATATATGTATGGCTTTTCTTTAAGGTATTGACTCCCGTGATGAAGCTGGTTCAGATGGTCTCAGAAAGAGTGACCTTGTTGCATGGTACCTTGAGCAGGTTCAGGAGTCTATTGAGAGTGAAGAGGAACTCCTGCAACGGAAGGAATTAGTAGAAAAAGTCATTGACCGTCTCATATTTCGTGTAAGTTTGCTGTCAGTTGCTGGCAAAACACCAATGTGCATTCATGTTATTCAAATCATAACTTTTCTATGATTTTTTTTTTCTTTTTTTAATTAAACATTTAAATTCACAACAAATAAAATAATTTCTTGTGCATTGTAAAGGTAAAAAAAATGAAGTATTTGTGTTTCGAGAAACTGAGCTCAAACCATTAGATAGTGTTAGAAATTTAAATATTGTATCTGCAATGATGCATTGGTTTTTGTTGTTTTAATGGTCATTACATATACTGATAAATTTGTTTCAAAAGTTTCCTAAAATACATTCCTTAATTTGTAAAATATAATTACATAACACGAAAAAATCCTTTAATCTAATGTTAAAATAACTCCTTGTTTACCTCTGCATACTTTATACCTTGCTTAATCCCATCCAAAATACCTATTCTTTTCCTACCAATGCTACAATTTCAGACTGTAAAAATTAAGATTTGACTTTGACCAGGATTCAAACCCGGATCCCTTGATGCCCAGCCAAGTACTTTAGCCAATTAAGCTACCGAGGCACCCTCTCACACTCTGAAGTTTTGGGGTCTTTGAAGGAACTGGATGATGTGACAAAATACCAAACATACAATGTCACAGACCAGACTTCACGAGGTTAAAGCCAACTTAAAACTGATTATATTTAACCTCTGACAAATTCCAAGAAACTGTGAGAGATGCCATGACAGTAACTTTTAATGGAGTCATCCACAATATGTGCATTATACTGCAACAATTTCAGAGTGTGAGAGGACGCCTCGGTAGCTTAATTGGCTAAAGCACTCGGCTGGACATCAACGAATCTGGATTTGAATCACAGTCAAGGTGAATGGTTTTAACACTCTGAAATTGTTGCATATAAATGTGCATATTGTGTATAACTCCATTAAGAGTTACTGCCGTGCCATCTCCCACAGTTTCTGGGAATTTATTCTTTTCCTCCCTATATCTTGATTTCCAAGC
Organism: Hetaerina titia; assembly: GCA_037158775.1. Classification (NCBI taxonomy): domain Eukaryota; kingdom Metazoa; phylum Arthropoda; class Insecta; order Odonata; family Calopterygidae; genus Hetaerina; species Hetaerina titia. The sequence continues at coordinate 51,292,735 of CM073769.1, read as the reverse complement.
ATTCTATCCTCCATTTGTCTTCAGCATCTAATTGCCTCTCAGTACAGTAGAACTCCAATTATGCGAATCAATCGGGACCGGACCCCCGTTCGGATAATCGAAAATTTGGATAGTTGGAGTTTTGTCCGGAGGAAGGGTCTATTCAAAGAAAACTACAAGAAAAATGAGAAAAAGCTATGTATTAACTGATTTAAAAGAAGTGACACTTTGACATGTTAACTGTACATCGCTTGTAAATATGCTGCCAACTTTTTGCCCGTAACTCCCTTATCCGATTGCTCTATGATTTTGAGTTTGTCCGCTAAAGATAACACAACAAGTTTTCCCTTCGAAGCCATGGTGAACAATGAAATGCACTCTCAAAGAAAACAACAAATCGGCGCATAATAAAACCCCACATAATCAACAAGCAATCAAAATAAACAGTGGCAGATCACACTCAACCCTCCGCTGGGTGTATTTGGTTTCAAAAACTACAACATGAGATGGTGCCTTAAGCGATTCTCATAGTTGGAGTTCGGATTGGAGTTCTACTGTATCTCCTCCATCTACTCTCCCTGTGTTCTTGGAATTTATAAATAGGCTTCACATTGTTGAAAATTCCACTAACACTAAAGATCTATAAACTTTACTCTAGTTTAAATTTGAATAAAAGTTTACCAATTTTTTCAGCTATTTTTTGACCTTGTTTGTCAAATTTCCAATTTTACTGATCCTGAACCACCTTTAAGTATTCTAAGTGGGGGATATGATCTATTCCATTTCCCTTATGTACTTTTCTTATCTTATATTTATTTATTCACTTATCTTATATTAATATCTAAAAATTCTGCTAAGTTATTGCTCAAACTCCCCTGTATATTTCTTGTAATGATGGATAACATTTGTTTTATCTAATGTGCTTCATCATTGATAATTCTTCCTGAATTCAATGGTGTCAGGCTCTACTTTTTGAAAACTTATTATCATACTTATGTTTACTTCTTCAGTGATATTTCTTTCGTACTGTCTGGCAATCTTTACCACCTTATTAGTGTCAATTTTCCTTTATATCTGAAATTCCTTTGTTATTTCTATTGTTGTATCACTGGAGAGGTTCCAACTGAATTCTGGAACCTTTTATTATTTTTTATGTAGCAATTTTGTAGAATGTGTGAATTTTTGGGCCCCTATCACTAGTCAGTCTCTTGTCTTGTCAGACTACAAAAAACAGTATTTTAAGCCTAAACAAGCTGATTAAAATTCATTTGATGTATTTTCCATTTCTCCCCATTACATTTAATATAATTATAGAAATGATTTTTGTTATTTTTTACATTCCTTATTTCTGGATGAAATATGATAAAAGTTCACCTCACTGAGGAAACATTTTCATAGAAATCACTTGATGAGAGATGAGACGACTCTGTCCAAGAACTGTAACACTCCATAGGATTGAACATGTTCACTAACTCATAAATAAAATATATGGACTGTTAATGTTCCCTAGGTTAAGTAAAAATGTAATGTGGTAGTGGGATAAGTTATATAAATAATACTTAATTATAAATACTACTTCTAATAATTACAAATACCTACCATTTACAATAAATGCATTTAAGCATTATTATAAAATTTGGCAAATAAAATATTTACAATTTTTTAAATGGGTTATGTACATATAATTTTATATCATGGCTCATTTATCATAGTTGAAAAATAAACTCAATCATTGTTAACACTGGTTTTTATAGTCCCCATTAGCTATAATAAATCAGAATTGTACTTTATATGGAGTGTGAAAGAAAGAATTTCATCCCATGAAATGAAGAGGTGGATAAGGGCTGCTTCTGTAATTGTCATGGTTGTAAATTATGAAACTAATACTGTTTTCTGTTCATTTTTGTAGGATCAGGTCTTCATCCCCTTGATGAGCACTGGTCTCAAAGGTCAAGAGGCCCAGTCTTTGGAGGATAATCCATTACTTGTTGTTCATCCAAATTATGTAGTCAATACATAAAATTTGCCATTTCTATAAATTTATTTTATTAAATAAGTGTCCCAATAATGATGTTTGAATGTTTACAACAGTTTCTTCACAAGTCTCTTTTATTGCACCTGAGTAATAATGTTACAAAAGAAATCAAAATTCAGCTGAAATTCATAAATATATTTTTCACAACAAAACTACACTTATATAAATATTCATTATTGATATCAAATTGTCACTATTAATTACTGTATAGGCATTAAACATCCCCGGAACTGATTCGTAGCACATTATCCTTACGCAGCTTTTTTATCACTTTCACAACAATCTTGAAATGGAACATTGTCTAATTTTGCAGTATCTTCAGTGATTTTCAACTCTGAAATAAAATAAAATTCAACTATTAAAACTCGACAGTAATGTTTAAGCACACTGAATTGAGGAATAGTACAAAGATATTTTTACTCTAGGTAATGCATCATGTATTGGCATGATATCAGTTTAGGTATTGATGGGCAGAGTATGCCAACTTGACTCCCAAAATACTGAAACACTGGATGCACCTATGGAGTAGAGTATCCAAGGCTTGGCATGTGATGACAATGTCACCAGAAAAAAACAAAAGGGAATGACCAGAATGAGATGCATACATTGTGACGTCTAGTTTGGGAGCACTACATATTTTCTTAAAAAAGAGGAGGGAAAGAAATGATTGGCCTAAAGTTATCCGAAGACAGCTTGAGGGGTCTCCTCTCTAGGTTTCAACGATAAGGCTGTGAACTTTGAATTTTTTCAAGTCACGTTATCCTCAAATTGACAATTTTTACAGACTGGACTGTTCTCCATTTAATTTTGTTTAGTAAAATCATTTAATTTTAGCTTGTGAACCCTGAATTAAGTAAAACCTCAAATACCACAGAACTGAGATGATTTTTTTTATTTCCAGAGTTTCATTTGTGAAGTTTATGTTATGTACATAGTAAAATGTTTGCTAATAAATTAGTTATTAAGGCATGTGCGAATATGTTTTTAAACAACCATTGGAGAGTTACCAGTCAGCACAGTAAGATCGAAACTGTGATAATTTTTTGTTTTCCTTGCAGACCTGGTTTTAATTAAATAATTCAAATTAACAGAATGTTTAGTATATTTCATCGATATGGCCAGCCATTCTTCAAAACTGGGAATTGGAAAAAGTTGTGAAAATCTGATCTTTGGAGGGAATGTTATTTTACTGGAAATCAGATTAGTAATGGGTATTTGAAGAAAAAAATGTGTATCTTTTCTCCATTTGAAAGCAATACAAAAATGACCTCAGCTGTTGTTAGCTCCTTATGATAATTACTACTTTTATTCAATAATAATGGTTGGACTATCATTTTTTTAAAGAAGCTATAATGAGTCACATATTCTATAAGAATGTTAAGAATTGTGCATCACTGTCAATGTGTCCATTGAAGGTGCATTTGTATAAATAATCTGGCTAACAACATTCTATGAAACAAATTCTTACCTATCACAGAACTATTAACTTAGTATTAACCATTAGGTCCTTGGTTGAGCGTACCATGTTTGATAAATACTCCATGATAATAAGTTTTTAACCAACACTTGCATGTCCAATGACATTGCCATTATTTGTTTATGAATTTGTTAGATGGATGCTAGCATTTAAAGAAAGTGTCAATCCATTGTTTATATTCATCTAGAGATTGACAACTCTCTGAAAGATAACAAAAAAAGTTTCTGGCTTAACTTGGTGGAAAATCTTCATACTGACTTTTAATAATAAAACCACTTTACTTTTCCACATAAACATTTTAATTTTTACTACCTAGGTTTCATTATAACATAACATCATCAGGTAAAAAAGTTTTTACCTGATGATGTTATGTTATAACGAAACCTAGGTAGTAAAAATTAAAAAGTTTATGTGGAAAAGTAAAGTGGTTTTATTATTAAAAGTCAGAACTCTCTGAAAGATTTAAAGTGAAGTAAACAAGTCTATTGTATGCTAGATTTCATTTATATGAGGCATTATTTAAAAATTTATTAATTATTACTATCTTATCTACCTACTTATGTCTGAGCTAGAGGAGAAGTCGCTAAAAATATGTGCATGTGAATTTAGTAGTGTAATTGAATTCCATTGAGAATTATTGACACTGACGGCACGAAATCTTGATAAAGGAATTTATAACCCAATAAAAAACCTGTAGACAGAAAACAGCTATTCAGTCACACTATGCTATTTATGTATTCTGCAAGTAGATAGATGCAAATGTGAAGAACTGACTATGAAGTTGCACATTAAATTTTAACTCTGAACAATATTTTGCAATACAGATATCTGCATTAAACACAAATAATTTATTTGGCCTCATGAAGGTAGTGTCTCAAATTTATTGATATCTTATGACTGGACACGTAAAAATGAAAAAAAAACATTTTCTCCTTTCTTTGGGATGTAAAATGAGTTGAAAAATAAAGTGTGTGCACTGTTAGTCGAGAAGAGGATTTAATGATAGAGTAACAGGCTTAATATATTGTTTTTTATGTGGCCTCTACGACTGAGGTCCTTTGCAACATAGACGTTTTCCATGGCATATAAGAAAGAAGCTGCCTATTGGATGGTAACGGATCACATTAAATTTCGTAATCTAAGGAGAATATAGTGCCAAAAGTATTCTTAAACACATCCTAAATATATATCACCATGGGGACTTTAGTACTAGTCTACTCAGTTGTCAGTGGCAATCATTTACAATACTTATTATGTTGCTCGAATGTAGAAACTTCAGAATGTACGTACACATTTAAATTAGAAATGTTTTCTATCGAAGTGAGCTCACCGCCATAAAGCTCTGAGCAATAAAAAGTGTATATTTATTCAATAACGGGCTATAACTTTATAGGCTCCAAAATACCATTCCTTTAGCGTAAAGTTTGAGATGATTAGCGATGCGCAAGACCCACAACTTAAGTGAATCGAGATTTAATTGTACCACTTGAATTATTTCGGTGTAAATCTCCACGTATTTTCCATATACCACGACCTCTACATGAATATTAACCACATACTGTCTCACCAAACGTATTTGGAGATACCATTTTCGCCTGGACGACTGTAGTGAGGAGCTGCTTTTCCACTTCCCTCGCGTAGGCTATGAGCTGAAATTCGTAAATTATATTCAATCCTTTGTTTAAGGTAAACTACTCAAATTTACAAAATTCATTCTATTAGCTGATCCTACCTCCTTAATTGCGCCAGAATCTTCAACCTGTTTACTCTTCAAGTACTCTTCATTTATTCTTTGTCTACACGCTAGAAGATAAATCAACATTAGCTATTAACCGCTGATGAAAATGGATTCGACGTCTCTTTAAACCATACTACCTTTTAAAGCTCGGTCGTCGCCTTCAAACACTTTTTTTCGCGCCATGTGCAAGTTCTTAAAAGATCTCAATACCTATACAAATTGAAAAATACACAACCGACATAATTAGTATTTCGCATGATAATAATCCAATATGCAAGTCATATTATTTTCCCCTTTTACCTCACGCTTGAAGGGATTCATCATTCTCTTAGTAGTTATACAGATATAAGTTAGGGTAGCAATGTAATTGTTGGAGAGACATTCTTCACTATCGAACACGTTGCGCAGACGAAAATTGTATCGAAGTTTCGATATGAGTTTCCTCTTTAAGTCGAATGAGGAATAATGTTCACATAGGTGTAATGTGTATTCCTTTATGCAATCTTAAAACCAGTTCTCATCAGTAGTGGACGATCCTAAAAATTTTCAATTTTTACAACGGCATAACCGATGCAAATACTGAAAATAGCTCGATTGTTGCCCAAACACGTATCTTGAACAGGGTGCGGCACAATGGAGGTAAAGGGTTGATCAGATGAAAATCAATACTTCTTTCAGAATTGTCGAAGGCGGGATCTTGGGTGGAATTATAGTCACTTTGTTTGATGCAGAACTTTTAAAATACCTTAATTTAGATGAAAGACGAGGAATTTATTAATGATCCCTCTTCGAAAGGTTGTGGAAAATACCATTCATAACTTAGGGTATTGACAATGTAGAAATCAACAATATTGACAGTAAATTCGTGTCCCTGGATATTTTTGTTCGTAACTCGTATGGCTTAGGTTCTTCAACACCGTTGTATATTCCGATTTAAAACAAGACGGAATTAGCATCAGCGGAATGTCGTCGACATGTATAATTTTGACCCCTAACCCTCAAAGAATTCTAGCCCAGTATTGGTTGAGTTATCCTACTCCATTGATTAAAATTTGGATAAAAATGAATACGTAAATATCATTCTAACTTTATATTATAAGCTTAGCCTCACGGTCATATAATAATACAATGTGATGCACACGTTAAATACTTTAATTGTAATATGACATATAATTTTTTTGTTGTTACGTTTTACACTAAACCACCTTTAGTATGCATAAGTACTGAATAACAATTAGTAGTCACACCACCGACTGCACCCTGACCAATGCCCGCAAAGAAATAAGTAATATTCATTCATACACATGTCCTTATGTATATATTCCCCTTTGTCATACAGTAATATTTGTAATTATTACAACTACATTTTACCACACGGTATGCCACATGAAACGGAAAAATCAATCACACAGGGCATAAATACGGTATTTCATTACCTTTTCCACAGAATCTCGAAACTTCTAGTCACCAAAGTTAGTATAATTGTCCCATTCTTTTATCAGTCCTGATTATTTTCCTCTTTCTTCTTTATCGTAGAAACCTCTCTTCTCAGTTCCTTCACAATCGTTGCCAGAGCTTCTGGGTTGATTCCTTCTTCGCACAACCTTACACAGATTGTCAGAGTTTCTCCATCTAAGCCTGTGTTTAACAAACGGGACATTTCCATGACTGTCTGAAAAGTATCACGAGCATTGATGAGATTCGCGGTAGACTCTTCCATGATGGCTCACCTATGACGCTCCCACAAATCCTTCCTATTTAAACAGAGATCCCGGTAAAAATTTCAAACAGTAATTTCAGAAACAATTTAAAATTTATAGTTGACGATAAACACCTACTAACTTTTCACTTGGATATTTTGACCGGTTAAAAATCTCTTTTTTTATAGAGGCTTGAAATGTCAACACTTAAGACCTTCTCTCACAGATCAAGTGAACTCATTTGTATAAACCTTAATTCCGATTATATTTCATGAATATAAAATATATGAAACTAACACGAAAAATCGGAACACCAAATTATATGACTCTTATTAACACAATTTTAAGGGTTAACATTGAACTAGTACGTCTAGACTCATTGGTTTCAATTTGTAAAACAAACTACTAGAGCCGCGCGCTATTGGACAAGTTCGCGTAACAAATGATGAATGATATCATGTTTAGTAAAATTATCAATATGGGGTAAATAATGTTCAAATGCAAGGTGTGGCCAAGAAATACAATGATTTATTGGCAGTGGATTAGCATGATACCGTACAACAAAATTATATCTTGAATAAATAAATTAGGAAATTTTTGGCACACAAATTTTTTGCCACTACAACTAAAGATAGGTGATGAAGGATTTTTTCCGTACATTGCTATGAAACATCATAACTCTTATCTTTCACCAAATTTAATTTTATTGTAATATGCCAATCAATTGCATAATAAGCTATAAATAGCGAATAATATTTTTGGAAAGGGTGCTGATCGTTATTAGAGACTTTCTTAGAAAAATATAAGATATGAACTTTGAGATTGGAATGAGTATGGAAGACTTGCTTGGTGGTGATTTTGTCAGAGTTACAATGGATGTATTCGAGAGCACATACAACATTTACATGTCACGTCATCTTCCACCTCTAAAAATGATACATGAATGTTCGACGTTACTTCGCTGAAATAATTTTTTCAACTTTGGGCTAATAAACTTTTGGAACCGAGGTGTACGCATCCGCGCTCCAAGGAAACCAGAAGTCATTCTCTTGACAATAGATCCACGGAAAATCGACATAGACTCTCCAGGTCGTGGTAGAAATGCTAATGATATGGTATATATTATAAGAAGCGTTACGCTATATTATCGGTGTACGGCAAGAATCTCAGTGATGTAAAGAACGGTTCCTAATGTATGCTAGTTCCGAGGTGGACTCTCGCCTAGTAAATTGGAGTTATAGAGTAACTTTTTCAGGAAGATCTACATGGAATGAGGATCCACTCCCATAAGAAATGCATATAAAATATTTTCAAGTAGAAAAGTAATAATTCCTCGCTGAGAATCACAGTATGCTACAAAATAGCAACTGGACTTCCTATATAATATGAGAGAACTGAATCTTGATGGCATCCATGAATAAGTATATTTCATTTTTTCTTAACTTCGGTCCAGTTCAAACGGGACTTTGGCAATTACCTGTATACACCTCGTGGTAGATGATTCATCAATTATCGAGCCCACAACTGATTTGTCTAAACTAAAAGCTACCTCGAAGTTAACCACTAATTATTGTGGTTCCAGTACAGAGCACAGTATTTTATTATAATTGTCGATCAGAAAGCGTAATTCCGTGATAATTCTTCATTTCTAAATTCAGCTGAGCGCATGCGCAAAGAAAAAATGAACATCGTTTGATATGTATATTGGGTAAAATTGTCAGCTGTAGTGTTAGGGCTCAATTGTATTTTCATGAAGTTTATAGGATATACCCCCTACCGATGCAAACTACCATGATAAGTGAAGGAGCATACGCATTAGTTTTACTTCTCCTTATTCCTTACATCAATAGTGGTGAGTTATTATGTTGAATAACAGGCGTTTCCTTTGTAGTATGGAAGGAATGGAATTCTTATGTTTTTGTTGTATTGTTATCGATGACTTTTCCTGACTACCAGTATGTTTTTAATGGTTTTTGCCCTGAATTTCCTTCTTTGCCAATCGGTATTCAGCTAGAAGATTTGTATTTTGCTGAATATTATGCCAAACTATCCGTCAAATACAAACAATCTTCATTGCGTTTATTGAGATCGCCATGGTTGTCCTGTCAAGAATATGTTCCCAAGAAGTAAATTATATTATTTACGACAAGTAATTGCAATATTTTATTATTGAATGTGTTAACAAGAATTAGTACGCACAATTTTATTGAAAACTGATATATATTTGCGACGTGTCAATGATTTCCTTTTGGATCTATCATTCAGTTGTGAGCTATCATTAATTGCTCTTTTTATGAACGACTACTTTGGTTCCATTTAATGATTTTCCTTGTGGTATGAGCTGGTGGAAGATTCTATTGGAAATGTGATTAGTGTGCAAATGTTAACCGAGTCTAGTTGTTTTTTTATGATCTGCAGCGCGTAATATTTGCATTCTTTTAATTGATTAATATTTGGGTAAATAATCGTAACTAAACTTTTTATTTTCAAATTGTTTTTCTGTTTACTAACTAGCCACTATCACCTAAAGTGCATGTTGGGGAATATATTACCCCAACAATATTATATGTAAATATTTATTATTATTAGTATTAGAGAATTTCCGGAAGCCCAATTTTTTGTCGTCAATCTGACGTTTTAGGGCAGATTCAAGCAGAAATTATTCAGTTTGTAGGATATTAATATTTCAGGACCTTCATTCATATGATTAAGCAGCGAAGATTAATACATTTTTCAATTTCTGTGCAAATTTACACCTGGGAATACCCATTGTCTAAATTCTGCTCCCGCTCGTCGGAATTGCTCAGGACGGAGGTTGACCTTGAGATAACGACGGATATACCCCTTATGCGCGGTTTATAGTCACTCTGGTGATTGCTTGCTCCACCTTTCAATTGCCTTAACTATCTGCTCTGTTCGGAGCTAGATTTACTGCGGTCTTATGCCTTTTTACGTTTTCCTGATTATGGTTAAGTATAAACGCCCATTTTTGTGAAATTGCCCTAATTAATTTGCAGGTTACAGGAAATTCTTCTCCTTAACAGTATGGGGAGTAAAAAGTTACATCAGTGTATCCTTGCGGACCTACACATGACTAATTAGGGAAAAGTTGCCCCTCAGTTCCTTAGGCTAGAATAATAATATCTATTTTCTCGATTGAAAATAGACTTTAGAATATTTCTATAATGATTCACTTCTGGCTTTGTTTTCAGTTTTGACACCATCCAAACTATATGTTGTACCAATTTAAAAAATTCGATTCTACTAGTCACCAAATAATTCAAAATTGCATTTTTCAAGATGATTGTTGTTGTGAGTTAACTCCCACCAATTTCAAGCCCATGGAATAATTTTGTCCTGTTGTGTCATGTGTTTCACATGTTCGGAGACAAATATCATAGGTTCATATTCCATTTTACTCCCAAATCCTCCAGCATGTGGGATATTGCATCTAACACATTGGATACACATTCAATGTAATCAATCTTGTAATCTGTATTGGGCTGAAGGACAAATTTCAGAAGCGATTGACCATTGGGTGGAAATTTTCTTTGTTTGGTCTCAAAATGTGTGCTCTGGCTGGGTTCTTGGGGATGATACTTTGTGTGATGTGAGGATTGTTGTTGGTGGTGCACCATTGTTTTGGATACCTTTGTTGTCTGGGTCGTGTACCCTTGATCTTGTATACTCTGGAGATCTCCAATAGCTGATGGCAACTTTTGGCCTTTATGCCTCCAGCTTTTTCTTGTGCCCATTCTTATTATCACCATTCAGTCTGATTACTTGCACTTTACCTTGCTACATAATTTTGGAAAATGAGAATAATGTAACCTGGGTAGATAACTCCTATTGAATTAAAGACATTAATAGACATTAATTTGATTCAACATGGCATAAAAAATTATATAATCCAGGAGAAATTGTGGTTGATGTTTAAGCAGCCCAAAACATCTCTTTCATGATTTGTCTTTTGGGATGTAAGTAGTTCATAACTGCTATTAGAGAATAATTACAATTTGATTGAATATGAAATGTTGACATCTGTGGGAGAAGCTGAGGTAACGGACCCCAAAGGAAAAACTCTCTTTAAGAGAGGTTTATTTTTATTGATTCCAAAATTTAAAAACTTCTGTATTTAAGGTGTTTCCTTTTTAATAAATTCGATATAGCAAATGTTGGAATTCGACCGTGATGTTAATCAATTGTTTTTTGGTACAAATGATAAGAAATAAGTTTATCATAGGTGTACAAGAATGATTTGTTAATCATTACTTTATTATTTCACATGATAAGCTGATCTCTTTCTTTTTATTCAGCTCATCGTCTAAGTGAATACATCAGCCACTATGAACCAGTGTCCTATAATACATCGGAGGTTGCTCGGTCCCATGCACGTGTACGCCGCTCAGCATCAAGGCCAGGGGATGAAAATGTCCACATTCGCTTCTCAGCTCTTGGTAGACGCTTCAATTTGCGCATGCGCCGAGATACTGCCGTCTTTGGAGAGGGCTTAGTTGTAGAGCAGGGGGGAAGCCCAGTAAATGTGGATACACGGCATATTTACCATGGTCACTTAGTAGGTAAGAAAGAAATTTGAACAGAAGTTATATTTGAAGATTAATTAATAAGTGATGCACATTAACATTCCATTGACAAATTGGTAATCATTAGGTAGTCTTTGTTTTTCGAGACAAATTTTATTTATTTTTATTTAATTTATTTCCTTATATATGTAATCTTAGTTCATAGTTGTCACTCTTATTGGTCCTTTGTTGTTAAATATTGAGTCATTACTTCTCAGGGTTTACTTCATGAAAGATTTTTCTATGAAATTAATGTATAAACTCATATTCAAGTCATATTCATTGATTTAAAGGTGGTCACCTCAATTTCGGAAATCAAAATAAAAGAAAAACTGACTTACTTAAATGTTGGTAAATGCTTAACTGATTAATTTTAATGAAAGTTAATATATTTTCTTGTTCATTTGCGATAATGGATAGAATTTCATGAAAAAATTATCTTGCCTAATGAACGACAAACTGATTTCATCAAATGCCAAGGAAGAGCAAAATCACCGTCACTTTCCAGCTCAATTTGAAAATACCCTGCGAATCCAAGTTTACAAAACAGGGCTACTTTAGGTCTCATATAATTGATCAACAATCCAGGACTTATTGTTTGTCTTCGCTATTTAATCCTCATTATGATCCATTTACATAAGTGCATCACTCCTGGTTTGCTATCCACTGTGTTTATTGCAACTTCAAATGGTATATGAGGAGGTAATTAATGGAGACATGTAATTTATTTTTAAATCTTGTGTAAATGGTAACATGTTTCGCTCATTTTAAATAATTCCTATGAGTAAATTCAATTATTTTATATGAATTGATATTATTTGCCAAAGACTAGCAGTTTATTCCTTAATGAATGTAAAAATAAATCATCTGTCTATGAGTTTCTAGCTACATTCAAACTAATAGAAACTGGGCTGCTCTAAAGTAGAAGCCATATTGACCTTACATAGATTTATTTTGTATTGAATTAAATCCTTTGAATAGGTGCTTCAAGTGTGTAGTTAGTCTCAATCATTAACTTCTTCAACCACTTGCAAGTCATGTATAATAGAATCTGTATGAATTGTCATGTTATTATTGAATACTAAAGTATTCAATTAAAGAAATCTACTTTGAATATGCACGACAGTGTGCATTGCCCAATGAATATATTTTCCTGTTTTTAAATCAATTAATCTTTTCCATTTCATAAAAAGGATTTTTTTTATTGCTTTGTCTTTTCAGGAGAGCCAAATTCCTATGCATTTGGCTCAATTAACAGTGGAGTTTTTGAAGGAAAAATAATTTCACCAGTAGGAGGGTCATTTTATGTGGAGAGAGCTCACCACTACTTCCCATCTGGAAGACAAAATGTCACAAACCATACCTTTCATTCGGTTATTTATTCTGATGGAGATGTTGAGGATCCATATGAAAAACAACGAACTGGTAAGCTGCTATTATATATATATTTTCATGGCTATCCATGTATTAGTGTGTAAGTGATAAGACCTCTAATTGAAGTGGTGTGTTTCTGTCCATTTTCTGCTAAACAAACTCATGTGCTTAAGTTTTATTTTCCTCCTTTAGTAAAATTTGATGTAATAGGCCCCTTACTAATAAATCCATCATCATAATGCGTTGCCTAAGGACCTGGTGATGTGAAGAAGTATGTATTCAGTTGTAACTAGGCCTCTTAAGGATTCCATTTCTTTTTCTGTTATAAAAAAAGAACAAATTAGAAAAAAGCAACAAATTTTATAATGAATTTTCTTATGTCTTGGCTCTTTAAACATTGAATGCTGCAGTTTTAATGTTTCCTAATTATTGTTTTCTTGCTGTGGTGACAATATTATATTGTTTCATAATTTTCTCCAGTGAGTAGTTATTGCACTCATGCTCCATCATAATCCTTTTGAAATATCTGAACAGGGGGCAATCAGCATGGAAATGTTAGGATCTAAACATGAGCCATCCTATCCTATACTCTGCCAGTTGAAAACTTCACACCATATGTTGTTGTGAGGTACCAAAAACTTCACAATATTTGTATGGCACATCAGTGTAATCTCACATCAATTATATATCCACTAGACATCCAAAATGTGTATATGTATAAATATAGATATATATTAATGTGTATATATAAGTAGTATATAAATATATATATATATATATATATTTATTAATATATACATAAAAATATTTGTGTGTGTGTGGGTCGCGGTAGTCCAGGGGTAGACCGTTGGACTACTGACCAGAGGGTCCTGGTTCCAATTCCCGGGCAAGGCAGTCTGGGCACCTGCAGCTCCACCCAGGCTATGTTATTTATCGCGTCCCAGATCTTCCTGGGAAACCACAACCGGCACAGGGAAAGGAACTGGCCCCTTTACCCTGATGTGTGAATATTCACACCCGGTTGGGCTTAGTACTGGTTGAACTTTACCATCACCTACTAAACCAACCTTCTGGTTGATTACTGTGTTTATGGTTATAATATGTATACATTTACACATACATACACACAAACACACAAAGTGTGGTAGTTATTATCAATTAAAAATAAAAATTATTGCATCAAATAATCTGCTAGTAGAATCGGTATAATTGAGTGAGAGGTTGATAGCCTATAGCATAGGAAATAATTCTTACAAATGAGTGACACCTCCTTACATCTTATGACTCATTGAGTGCTTTTCACTCAGGTTGAGGGAACCTTTTAATCTACAGGTGCTTTTTGCTAAATCAGTCCCATCAACAGTATGTGGACAATCTCAATGATGTGGGTGAGGGGAGAGTTACTTATCCCTCCCTCCTGGCTCAGCACTCATGACAATGAGATCTTAAATCACTTCCTAACCAATTAGCTGCAGGCTGACGATAAAGGGGATTGAGATAGTGCGGAGGCTAATGTACAGGCTTCCCACCATGAAGGCCCTGGTTCAAATCCTGGAGACAACTAATATTTTTCAGTGGTATCCCGATCCCAACTTGATGTGCTTTGTGGAGAGCACTTTGAGTGAGTACAACGTCCGTTGGATGGGACGTGAAACTGCAGACCCCTTGGCGCCTTTCAACTAGAGTAGGCTAATGCTGATGCCGGGTTTCTCTCCACCCTTCCTTTCCCACCCATCCCTAATGGCGTAACTGACTTTAGCTGTCGGTTGCCTTCCCAACAAAACCAACCAGCTGACAATAAAATAATTATATATTATTTTTGCAAATATTTTATATTGCATGCTCATGTGACTTAATGAACCACTTCTCTGCAATAACACTGTTTTTCTCTTTTTACAAAGGCCATGTTGGAGGATGTGGAATCACAGATGAAGTTGTTCAGTGGATGGACAGAATCCAAAATTCTGCAATAGAAGAAAGTAACTTCCATTCAGATTCTTCCTCACATTCTCAAAGTTTTCATAAGAATCTTTGGAGTAATCCAAGCCTCAACAGTGTGTCCGATGAAGGTCATCATCCTCCTTTCAGAAAATATGGAGAAAAAATGAACTCTGGGAAGTATAGGAACTCTGAAATTCATCAGCGAATAAAGCGAGGAGCCAGGCCACCCAAGGAAGAGAACAAAAATACATGCTCTCTTTTTATTCAAACTGATCCTCTAATCTGGAGGCACATATCAGAACAGGTAATTCATAGAGTACTCTGAGATTAAATTCTGTGCTTGTGCTATGATTATTTAAGTGCATTTATTACCATTGGTATCATTTTGGGTCATATATGTACCATGCAAAGGTGACAGGTTACTAGGACATTATAGGGAACTCCTGACTTCAGCTACTAACTATTTTAATGTATTTCATCAAGTCTGATGCTGCAATAACTCACTTAACAACTAATGTAAAGTCTCCTAAAAATGATGGGAAAAAAGAAGTAAATGTGAAAAGGAAAAGTGTTCCTAGGTTTATAATACATTTTTTATATTAAATATGTCTAAGAATGAAATTTGTTGTTTTGATGATTATGCTATGTTCAACCCATTAGTTCCACACTTTCCCCCTCACCTAACTTTTCCTATGTTCATCCCTTCCTCACTCTTCCGGTCCACTTTGTTTTATTCCTTTCCCCTCCAGAAAACCAACACCAAACTCTCCTTCCCTCTCCTCTTGGTGTCCATTTGGAAGGTAGGAGTACCCGGGGGATCAGGATGGTATGGTGGCTTACCTACTGTTTTCGTACTGGGAGGGCCTGGGTTTGAATCCTGGAGACAGCAGATATTTTTCACTGGTATCCCAATCCCTACATTAGATGTTTCGTGGAGAGCACTTTGAGTGAGTACACCGTCCGTCAGATGGAACGCTAAACTGCGGACCCCTTGGTGCCTTCCGTTAAAAGTAGGGTAATGCTGATGCCGAGTTTCTCTCCACCTCTTCTTTCCCATCCATCTGTAATGGTGCAAAGGACCTTAGCCATTGGTCCCCTCCCCCAAAACAATGAATTGGAGTACCTGGCAAGTCTTGATTATGTTACGTGGTTGCAGGATGTTTCAGGAGAAAAGTGAAATACTTCTGGAAGCAATAGGGAATGTGATTTTGAGCATTTTTATATGAAGTAATGATAATTCCTGAATTTTCTGATACTACTGACAGTAATGTTTTGTGGTTTCTCTAATTTGATAGGTGAGTTAATGATTCCAACAAAGCTAATTTTCTTTGCCATCGATATGGGTCAAAAGTCAGGATAGATATCGTGTTATATTTGAAATGTCTTAGAAAGATAAAGTAGAAAGCTTTGTATGTTATGTCACCTAGTCAGGGAATTTCCTTATGGCTATGGCCTTTGGTTATACTTCTTAGGAGAGTAACATAAACTTCTTCTTTGTTAATTGGGCAGTATGATATAACTGAAGTTGGTTATTACGTTTTCAGACAAACAATGATGCAGACAAGACCCGTGAAGAAATCCTATCTTTGATAGCTCACCATGTAACTGCTGTCAATTACATCTATAGAGATACCAAATTTGATGGCCGAATTGAGCACCGTAACATTAAATTTGAAGTTCAGAGGATTAAGGTAAGACATGTCCTTTTTTAAGTAAGATTTATTTTCTTTAAGGTTCATTACCCTAAGTAAATATGGATGCTCAATTGATGGTCAACCGTCAACTATTAAAGTTTTTAATCTGTGGGTTTGGGATAAATTTGTTGTGTATTGATTATTGGGATCTATGTGGAAGTATTTGATTGCACTTTTAGCTTTAATTTCCATAAAAACCGCAATGTTCGACCCAAGATGGGCTTAATATGTCAAGGTAAAGCTTACTTATTACTATATCCAACAGCTTGTGAAATTCACATATCAGTGAAGTTCTTCTCTGAGGTATCTAACCTCATATAGCAGTCCTGATAGTGTTTTCATTTTCACTCCAGCAAAAGTTTGTGTAATTTGTTGCAATTTGAGCAGCCACAAACACTTGTTGATGTTTTTTACCAAGAAAATTCTTACATGCATACATAACCTCTCTACCTTCTAGAGTGATTGTAGGAAACCACCAAGAGCTGAGTATAATTCATGATCACACAGATCTATCGTAGGGATGATACCTATTGGAAGGCGACCCTGGAAGCGGACATCTTTTCCAAACAAGTGTTTTTGCCCCAACCAAGTGAAGTGATTCAAGTGTACATAGACTCCACCCTAACACAGAGCAGGGTCGTAATTCCTCAATGGGAACTTTCCCGCTCCTTTGAAGTGCCGCAAGGTTGGCACGTCAACGAACTAGAGACATACGCCGCTTTGTTCGGCTTACAAGAAACTATACTGCTATTACATGATTTAAATTTACACAATGTTTGTATCAGAATTAATGTTGATAACTCTGTAGCATTTTATACACTTAAGCGCGGATCCGGAATTGTATTCCGCACGCGCCCATTACTGTTCTCGATGTATTTTAATTGCATTAAAGAAATACAGTCACAACTATTGACCTGGTCCTGGGTCCCCACGACCGAAAATTTGGTCGACGAGCCCTCTCGGGCCGTGCCCACTCTTTAATGTACCCGCCGGCCATATTGGTCGCGTGGGTATATTATCGGGCGGGCGCGGGCGTGAGGGCAGTCGCAAAAAGCCATTTCGTTCGTGAGGTCCCGGGGCCAGCAGCAGGTTGGCACATCAACAAACTAGAGACATATGCCGCTTTGTTCGGCTTACAAGAAACTATACTGCTATTAAATGATTTAAATTTACACAATGTTTGTATCAGAATTAATGTTGATAACTCTAACACGCCCGCGCCCGCCCGATAATAT
The DNA here is from genome assembly GCA_037158775.1 of Hetaerina titia. NCBI lineage: Eukaryota > Metazoa > Arthropoda > Insecta > Odonata > Calopterygidae > Hetaerina > Hetaerina titia. Next base: position 51,274,979 of record CM073769.1, on the reverse strand, counting down.
ACCCACGCGACCAATATGGCCGGCGGGTACATTAAAGAGTGGGCACGGCCCGAGAGGGCTCGTCGGCCAAATTTTCGGTCGTGGGGACCCAGGACCAGGTCACTAGTTGTGACTGTATTTCTTTAATGCAATTAAAATACATCGAGAACAGTAATGGGCGCGCGTGCGGAATACAATTCCGGATCCGCGCTCGAGTGTATAAAATGCTACAGAGTTATCAACATTAATTCGGCTGTATACAGTATTGTCAATGGCAAGGGAATTGATGTAAAGTGTGTTAAAATTATTTATTTGTGGGAGAAATATTTGATTAAGAAACTGGACTATGTATGTTGTTACCTCCATGCCTTTTATTATTTGTGGTCTCTTTATTATATTGATTTTTTGTCTTTATCGTTTTTTTTTAGATTGATGATGACTCTCCCTGCCAAAATAATTACTTGGGCGAACCTAATCCATTTTGCATGGAGAACATTGATGTCAGCAATTTTTTGAATTTACACTCCTTGGATAATCATGAAGATTTTTGTCTTGCATATGTGTTCACATATCGAGATTTTACTGGAGGTACTCTTGGATTAGCTTGGGTTGCATCAGCTTCAGGTAAATTAATTGTAATTCTGTTTTTCTTCGTTCGATGTAAAAACCCACCAGGGTTACAAATATCTTTGGTCAAACCTCATTTAAGGTGCAAGTCCTGAGTGTGGGTTCAGAGAAGTTTCCTTCTTGAAATCGAGAAACATGAGTGTAGGCAGGGTGCTTGCAGATCTTGGTTAGAAATCACTAGTTTAGACTGTTGATTTGTGTTATTGGAAAAATTTATATAGTGGGTTAGTTCATTCCCTAAGTCAAATGTATTATTGTTGGTGCTTTGTACTTTCGCTTTACTGGCATGGACAATTCAATAAACTAAGGGAAGCTAAGGAATAAGTATTAGATTAAGAGGTTTGAAAAACATAAATGTTATAAAATTAGTGATGAATCTTAAGATTATTGGGTGTTAAATATCCAAATGAAATGATCATTTGTGTATGTTTCAGCAGGACATCGGATGTAGGTGAAGGAGCCAGCTCATATTTTTGGCAGGGCATCCTGAGAAATTCATTATTAATATTCTTCTTCTCTAAATTATCAAATTATTTTTGTAACTCAAGATGAAAGAAATGTGTTAGCTCCCTAAGTTCTGAGTTGCAATTGATAGTAGAAATTCTATACTCATGTAAATTTGCAGGTAAAAACTTTTGTAATGCAATTTATCTTACTTGATTATTTATTCTTAGTGAAAATCAAAGGACAACTTAGCTCCCTAAGACTTCCTCTCCATATTGGGGACTTCATCATAATTTATTCTATACAGTGGTTTTGGAATCACGTACATGAGGTATATTCAAGCTGAGGGTAACAAATAAGGAAAACTTTACAGTTCCACACCCTTTTAATACAATACGATCATGGTTTCGATGCTGTGCATCATCATCAGGTGATTTGACCTGATGATGATGATGCGCTGTATTGAAACCATGGTTGTATTATATTAAACATGTGTGAAAGTGTAAAGTTTTCCTTATTTTTTACCCTCATCATGAAGGAATTCCACAAAGTTTAGCCTGAAACTGTTAGCTTTATATTTAAGCTCTTTATGGGAACCCAATTTTTTCTTGCAACTTGGAGCAGAAAGAAAGATCTGGTTGAGATTAAAATATTTGGGTACTATATAAATACAAGACAGTTTTTTTGGTGGGCAAACGAATTCCTCCGAGAGCATTCTTGATGGTCATGGAGTCATGGTGTTAACACTGTGAAATATGTGTACATGTATGTCTGAAGGGATATTATGGTAAGAAGAAACGCATGCTTCAACTTAAAGGTGTAAATAGTTTGACAGTAAAACATTATCTTATCTTAGAACTTGGATGCATTTCATAATTTAAACCATTGAGATCAATTTATTACAATCTTTATAGTTAATTTTCCATCCAAAGATAAGGTACTAGCTGTGTCTGATCCTTTTTACCTTTCTCTTACTCATTCCTTTACAATCTTCTTATACTTATTTCTTGCATCCTTCTAATATCCAATAAAGTCCTACCGCAAAATATCGCTAGAAAAAAAGTGAAGGCTAAGATAAAAATTAAAGTTGAGGGAATCAACTAGAGCAAGCAGAACAGTTCACTTGTGTTGCAGTCTTTTAGTAAGGGGTGGGAAAGGTCATAAAGACTTTAGAAAGGAATTACATTGTGCAAAGAAACTCTAACAAATAATAAGGGAGTTAATGGCAGGGTCCTTAAATACAGGTATAAAGAAAATTCTTATAAAAATTTAATATGGAGCCATGTTTTTAATGGCTTGGAAACTAGTTCTTTGAGGAAAGAGCATGAGCATAGAATGAAGGATTATGAGATGAAGGTGTGAAGAAGAATGGAAAAAATAAAATGAATGGAAAGGAAAATAAAGAAAGATATGCTGGACTTTGTAAAGGAATAGAGAATGTTGCTGAAATAAATTCAAAGAAGGCATGACAAGTGGATACAGGAGGTAGGAAATTGAACGATGAAGACTGTAATATCATGTTAGGTGATCATTTGTAGTAGGTTAGGTAGGCCTTGTACATATGCTGCAGTGGCTATTCTGTAAGTCTATCTAAAACTTACTTCAATGTTAGGCAGGTTAGGCATAGGGAAAAGAAAAGGCATTTTGCTGGAATTATCGGATGTGAAAAGTGGCTTATTCTATTGTATAATATGGGATTTAAGGTATCATGATTAGCAAAGCTTTTAAGTGCAACAGTTCCATTGCCTTGGTCCATCAAAAACTTAATAAACTACTGCTGGTAATAATGATATGTAATTATTTTGAAGTATATGTATTTACATTTAAAATATTTTTTTCCATTTCAAGCAGCAAAGGTTTAAAAATGATAAGGAGATTAGTGTAATTAATAGTTTCAGGTATAACTTAGTAGAATTGTTCCTCAATGAATAATGTTAAAATAAAACTGTAAAACCACATGGTAAATAAGCTTAATTGCAACACAGGTTTCACTGAGGTGCAGCATCTTCATGCCTACAAGAAAAACAATTGAATATGTATTTCCTTGGCTTTCCTTGTTGGATTTGTCTTCTATTTTACATTTCATATAGCTCCTAACTAATCTTCTTAAGGTTTAATGCTCTGTACCATCTTTCCCTCATGGACCACATATCTACTCACATATATTTCCATATTCTACAAATATTTTATTTCGCTTTTTTGCATTGTATCGTTATTTGCTATAGTTTCTTCCTTGACCATAGTAGTTACTCAATTATCGAATAGCTGGATGTAAATTTTTGTTTTTTTTTAATGACACTAGAATAGCCATTAACTTGCGTTACATATTTGCTAATAAATTGCATAATAATGCCATGTTAATCAATTAAAGAAAATCATTGGAAAAGTCATCTTAATTGTCTCAATCATCTGAATTATGTGAGACAATGTTTTTGTTTTTCAGGTGGACACAGATTTTTTTTAATTCCTAAAAATAACCGTACAGGTGCTGATTGGAATTCGTTTACATACATGTATTATTCAATTTTGATTTTGGTTTACATTGCTTCAGAAATAAAATATGAAAGCATTGAAACTCAAGCTGAAGAATGTGGGTACGAACATAAGAACTTCCTAGGAAGTTAATCATTCATATTTTAAATCTAAGCACAGGAGAAGAGTATTTTTCGGACAATAACTTTAAACAATTTTCCACATTATATTGCTATTTTCACAGACTTAGAAAGTAGTTAGTTATTAAAAATATTGGTGATCTTTTAGATCTCCACAGCTGTTTAACAATAAAAGTGGCAATGGAAATGGAACATCATTTAACCATCCTTGGGACTAATTAAAACTTCAACAACGGTCAACAAAATTTAATGAGCTTAAATATATAATGACTTTTAATAATAAAACCACTTTACTTTTCCACATAAACTTTTTAATTTTTACTACCTAGGTTTCGTTATAACATAACATCATCAGGTCATAACCTGATGATATTATGTTATAACGAAACCTAGGTAGTAAAAATTAAAAACTTTATGTGGAAAAGTAAAGTGGTTTTATTATTAAAAGTCAGTATGAAGATTTTCCACCAAGTTACGCCAGAAACTGTTTTATTTAAATATATAATGAAATTGTATTCTTATTTTATCTAAACTTGATGCAGGTATCTTATTCTTAAATGAGAAGTTACACTTTAAAAGTTTATGTGTTTTGGATTAGTATTGAATATTTCTGTTTGTATATTGTTGGTGATTATTCTTTTTATTATATCCCTGTATGATATTTATTTTGTGAAACATGGAAATACATTTCAAAATACATTTTTTACTTCCAACCTAAACTACACATAAATATCAATTTTTACATATTTTCACTTGTCCCTTCAAAAACTCATTGTTGAGGTTTCATTGTGATTCTCTGGATGGCCTTTCTATTGCCCGCCATGACTGCTGATTCTGATTCTCATCATCAGGTTAGTCAGAGATGCACCAGTTAGTGCAAAGGATCTGGCATACCTGGGCACAGGACCTCTCTGATGCGCCAGAGTTTCTGCTCTATCAATGTATAACACTGATATTTACAGACAATTCATTTTTTGCTTTAAAGTACTTGATCTTGGCGTATTCACAGTGGGGATAAAGCCATAATGAAGAGGGAATCAGGATGTTGTGGCTAATGTACTGACTTCTGACCCCAAGTTCCCGGGTTTGATATCCATTGGTCCCCAGATTTTTCATTTATCCCGATCCCTACTTGGAGTGCTATGTAGAGAGCACTTTAAGTGAGTACACTGTCTTTCAGATGGGACGTTAAATTAAGGAACCCCATGGTGCCTTTCATTAATAGTAGGGTAATGCTGATGCTGGGTTTCCTTCACCCTTCCTTCCCTCCGGGAACTTCCTACCCATTCCGAATTACCCTCCTATGCCTCCTAGTGCCATTGGCCTTGAGTGTTTGTTGCCTCCCCAAAACTACAACTACTACATAATGAGGATTTAATGAGGGAAGGATTTTGCTCTCTTGGTTGAATAGGCCATTGGCTAAGAGTGGTAATTGGAATTTATGTAAATTTGGTCAGTTATAATTTTAACAATCACTGTATAACCTTAAATATCCTCATTTATGACAGACCAATTTTATAATGCTTATGAAACAATGATTGCTTCATGATATTAAACCATTTTAATTATTATCCCTTAGGTGCTTCAGGTGGAATTTGTGAGAAGTACAAAACATACACTGAGACAGTTGCAGGTTCATACCAGTCTACAAAACGCTCCCTCAACACTGGAATCATCACATTTGTCAACTATAATTCTCGTGTTCCTCCTAAGGTCTCTCAGCTTACTCTAGCACATGAAATTGGGCATAACTTTGGCTCTCCGGTAAGTTTCATTGTTTTTAGATTTTGTTTGGTGTCTACTGTGCATTTCTCTTCATACAACTAATATATTTCCCAATTTAATTATAATTATCTTATCACCTTTTATGTTAATTTGATAGTCAAGGGTAGACCATAGTATATCAGGTGTATTATATGAAATTGCATAATGAGGGTAGGGAATAGCACTCTGTGATATGTATCATATCTCAGGTAGGTTACTGTGGTGTTCAAAGGAGAGCTATCATACAGTTTTTATGGTCATGATGAAGAGTTTTCTTGGTGGCATCGCCATAGTTGAACATAAGACCTTCTGATATATCTTCTTTTCCACAAATGAGACCTCTATACCTAGTTACAATGGGTCTTCGTGTAATGACGTTAATGCATTCCAGAAAAGCTAATCAAATAAGGGAAAATATTGTAAAGTGAGAGGGTCACGGTAGTCTAGGGGGTAGAGCATTGGACTACTGACCAGAGGGCCCGGGTTCAATTCCCAGGCAAGTCACTCTGGGCACCTGCGACTCCACCCAAGCTCTGTGATTTTTGGGATACCAGATTTTCCTGGGAAACCATAACCGGCACAGGGAAAGGAATTGGCCCCCCTACCCTGCCCTGATGTGTGAATTTCACATGCCATCAAGGATTGTACTGGGTGAATTCTACCATCACCCACCAAACTGACCCTTGGGTTGATTACTGTGTTTACGGTTTTATTTTCAAGTGAATGGAGAAGATTTATTAATGATAATTTGCTCTGGAAAATCTGGTGCATCATGCATACAAATATTGTATTTTATGTACACATATCATTACACATTACAGGGTAAAATATCCAATTTTGTTTTTAATCTAATTTTTAAGATGTTGTAGTTGTTTCACAATAAAGTTGCATTCTTGGTAAATGAAAATACTAGGAAATGATGCAGATATCATACATTTCTTCAAAGTTAAAAAGTATGCATCAAAAGAGGTTTCTTCAAATTCTGATATATATATATATATATATATATATATATATATATATATATATATATATATATATATATATGTATTCAATGTGCAGACAAATCAAAAATTAACCTAATTTACAAAAAATGGGACCTCAATAGAATACTACAGATGTCTTAGATGCAAGAAATACCTGAATGGAAAGCCAAAAGATTTTGCTCCAAAGTCCTGGGTCCAAAGACTAGCCTCAATGTATATCTTGAAAAATTTTTGAGCTTATAAAAGGGTGGGTAAGAATGTAGATGTGTGGGAAAGAAAGAGTACAAAGTAGCAGTCTGGGAGTGTGAAACCCCTATTTCATCCAGTATTGTGTGAAATTCCCATTGAGAAAAAGGTTTTTGATTCGTTGTTTTTTGAAATTTTTTCAATAAATTATTTATGGAAATGAAACTGCTAACTAACCAAAAGGAGAGAGAGTATGACATATCTTGGTTAAGAGGCTCTGATCATGACAATCATATGCCAAAATGCATCAATAAATGTTATTAAGTACCTTTCATTTGATTCCTCTAAAACTGGTTCATATGAAAACGTGATAATTCATTATTCAGAAAAACATGGGGAAAGTGGCTTGAGTAAATTGCTGTTAAAGTTTTGGATAGAAGGAAGTCTCTATTGTTTAATTACCATTTGGTGCTGTGAGATACGGCATTGCATTGTAAGCATGCAGGGATATTAAGTTGAATTTTAGGCAGAAATACTTAATAATTCTCCATTTCCTGAATGTATCTGCTTCATTAAAGCACCTTAGCTATTAGCGATGCCAAACAGCTATTTAAAATCTGTTTATATTTTGTTGCATTCTATGAGTTGATCATAACTAAATGGTATTATTTCCTATAAGGTTTCTGGATGGGTACTAAAATTAAAAAATATTTCAGAAATAAAAAATAAGTCAGCATCACTAGTTTGGAGTCGAATTGGCAAACAGTTAAATTGCCTTTATATTGGATTTTCAAACAATAAATACAGCTAGGGCAATCACAAGCACTCAATCCGTAAGAGAAAAACTCAGATAGGTGGAAATTGAACTATTGGATTAGCAGTCAAGGGCATGACTCCACGACACCGAGTCCAGTGTATATTAATGATGGGAAAATTAGAATTTCCCCAGTATTAATGCTATTAAAAAAAATATGATTTTTATATTGTGACATTGTGAATGTTTCCTGTGGATCACACTTAAAAAATTTCCCATAATTTACCATATCAGGAAGAGGAAGATGGTGAAAAGTATATTTTTTGCAACCCTTCCAGCTACTTGAAGTTCATAGCATATAAAAATGAGATTGTAATTGTTAATGTGCTGAAACATAACATATGAGTGAAATACTTTCATGATAAAGAAATGTATACAACTTTATTGTTTGATCATTTGCCGTGATATTCCTCAAAAAGTGTGTCCAATATTGTCATGATGCCATCTTTAATGTTTTGCTTTCCCATCTAAGAAGTTGTTAGAATAGTGTCATTCAACCATAAAATATTTTGTTGGGTAAGAGAATATGTCATTCCCTTATTGAGTACATTTACTTTACTTAAACAACTGTGAAAAAAGTTAAAAATTTTAAAAACTAGGCAGGCTATTCTGACTCACCCTGTATAATAGTGACCTGATTATAAGGCAGGAATTTTGCACTCGTAAGTGAAAACACAGCCCATCTTATTTTTAAGCCCTTAAGAAAAATAATGCTACAACACAGCCCATACATCATTAGTTTGCTGCACAACTAAAATTCCATGTGAAAGTTTATTTGTACCAACATTTTAGTAACCAAAAACCTTATTTTTATGAGCCATAATGCCTTGAGTTTCATTCTGGGACTCTTATTGCCTATAATAAGCTGCTGAAGGTGATAATGCTATATTCACACTACCAATTCTGCAACCTCAAGAGGAGATGTTCTGCATTGTATATGGGATGATGGGGAATCACCATATTAGAAGCTCATATTCTCTAGGTAATGGTTGTGGAGAATCTTGGATTGATGTCATGATTGTGGAAGAGCAGCTGAGCTGTGATTCATGTAGCATTTTCGTGTAAATTTCTATTGATGTTCCACATCTCCCTTCTCATGGTGTGGATTGGTTGCAGTTAATGGAGTTAGGTAGTCTGCAGGGGAAACAGCAAGCATTGTCGTTACCTCCTCTGTTATATTTCTGTTAGTATTCAAACAGTCTGCAACTATGTGTTTTAAAGAACTATTCCCATGTAAATGTACTGACTTTGCAGAAAAGCATAGCTGGATTATTAAATGTGACAACATTGATATTAATTTGTTATAACTTCATTTAATTCTTTGTAGCAAACTTACTATGTACTTTCATCATATTCTGTGCATTTAAATGTAAATTAAGAGCAATGACTCTATTTCTTGACTTATAAGATGCACTTTTTTACTTCAAAACATGCTAAAAAATCAACTATCTGTTATAGGCGAAGGGTACAAGGGTGTAGCTTTGACCTTTAAGATAAGTTGATTTGCTGGAAAAATATTTGTTCGTATTTTTTACCTGTATCTGTCCTAGTAATTTAGTTGTCTTTGTTACAAATGTTGATGATGTAACTGCTTTGAGCCTGTAGTAAGCAATGGAGTTTTAATATTTCCTTGAAAGTACTTCCTAAAAATTCCCAAATCAATTGTAAATGTATACAATGTACTGTGTTTAGTTATATCTCACATGTGGTGCTGCTGTGACACTTACATGCATTGCACTAATGGGCATGTTACCCTTCTGCTCAAATATTGTATTTATCATGGTAAACTTAGGAGTCTACAAGGCACTCCACTGTAAGTAGTGCCATAGTTCAATTAATAATACGTTCCTTTCTAATTAGTATACATATTTGATTTTACCCTCAAAAACTAAGACTTGCATAAAAAGTTAAAATTATAATACCTTCTGGGATCTAAAGAGAGAAGATTGTCGTACAGAATTGCATTTAAACTTGAGTCGTGAATTACACTTCAGATCATGGAAATAAGGCAGTAGAAAGGCATTTTGGCCCTCCTCCAACTGAGAAGATGATACGAAAATAGAGGAAGCAAAAGGTGAATTCAATAAATGCAGATAGTAGATGAAAATTTTTACTTTTATGTCCTACTAAATGGCTAAAGCTCAAACAACACATTAAGAATTTAATAATACATCAAAGAAAACTTTTTAAAAAATTATTTTAATTGAAGCTGAAAAATTAGTGGTAGGTGTCTATTGCTGATTTTCTGGGGCATTGTCATGATTCAAGAGATTCATTAAGAGTAGTAGTCTATACATACATGCCAGATCTACAGTAGCACAAAACTGCCTCTTGAATATTTAAGAAAGGTTATATGGCACCAACTCATGACATCACACCAATGAGTGGAATGAAAAAACCATCTATTTCTAGTGTTTGTGATTGGTTGAAAAATTCCTGGCAGAAAGTAGAAAGTGATAATATCATAATGTCTTTTTTTAAATTTGAAATTAGCAATGCGCTATATGGAAGTGAATATGATATTGTGTATGAGAAAAGTGAAAATAACTGTGGAAATGATTTAGCAACAGTGATGACCAATTTCTAGGATTATGCATTGAATAAACTTTGATATAGTAGCTAATTTTTAAGCTTTAATAATTCCATTTCCTTTATACTAAGTAGCTACATGAAAATACTTTGATCCTTTTCTGTCTGATTGAAGTATTTTTCCTGAAAAATCACATTGTCTTATGGGCTGGGAAACGCAGTACTTATCTTATTTGAGAATGGCTATTGTATTATGCTACTTTCATCTTTATGTTTTTAGCTCTGTCCTTTTCCCTTTAATAGATTGTATTTTGTATTATTAATTTTTAAACTTGAAGGACAGTCATGTAGAGATGCTGACAAAATTTTAGTGGTCATTCATTATAATTACTCCTTTTTAGCATGACTATCCACCAGAATGTCGTCCAGGAGGCCTCAATGGAAACTTTATTATGTTTGCATCTGCAACAAGTGGTGATCGTCCCAATAACAGTAAATTCTCCAGCTGTAGCATTGGAAACATAAGCAATGTTCTAGATGCCATTGAAGACAACAAGAAAAGGAATTGCTTTTCAGGTGAGAGCAGCTATTCCCTTGTCTGTATATATCTTAGTTGTTTTTCAATGTATATATATATATATGACTAAATATCACGATAGGCCATTCAATTCACCTTTACAGCTCATAATTGTGAAAAGTATTTTGTCTAACTCTGCAGAAGATACAGTTGCATCATTGTCAGAACAAATTTTTATGAAAACTTTATATTAAATAATAAAACCAGGTGTGAGTTACACAATAATTGACATTAGTGTGCACCAAGCACTATGATAGTAAGTGTGGTTTCCTTTGAGTGAGGTTTCTATCTGATAATGTGAGTGACAGAAAAACTATCCTAATCACTTGTATAGATGGAAGTAGGCTTTTGTGAAACATTCACGCCAACCTTTAAACTTTATGTGAACCCACAGATAAGAATAATGTAGAGATATATTTTCAACCACTCTTCATGCATTTTTAAATGTGACTTTAAATGTCACCATTTCCATCACTACTGATAAATGAAGAGCTGAAATTACCCTTTACTTGCATATTTCATAAATTTATTAAAAAACTTTAGCCCTTATTGGCAAATATAATTGCTGGTGTGATGCTTGAAAGTTTTTTCATACCCACCAGTCTCTCATCATAATCCTGCATTCTTTTGGAGTAGTGTCTCCTACTTGCCAGCTACATGATCATGATGGAGTGATATGTGGGGTGATAAGTGATGTATCATAATGCTATTGACCGCAATACCGGAAACCTCCACCATCTGTTTCCTGTCCTTTAAATATGATTTAAGTCATTTATGGGTGATTCCTCTGATCCCATAACATTCACATTTACGAGGATCATCCGGAAAGTAGTACCCGTTCGTGAAATAAAGACACAAAAGTAAATATTAACAAACATAAAAAATTTTATTTGAAAGAGGATACTTTAAACTACTTCTCAACATAATCTCCAAGCAAATTAAGGCATTTGTCATAACGTGTGACAAGTTTCTGTATTCCTGCTGCATAGTCCTTCGCCGCCAGCTCATTGAGATACAGGGTCACTCCTTCTTTAAGTTCTTCATCGCTGTCAAATCTTTTTCCTGCCAAAAAGTCTTTAAGCTTTGTAAAGAGATGAAAATCTGAAGGGGCCAAGTCTGGGCTATACGGTGGATGGTCGAAAGTTTCCCATTTGAATTGCTGCAAAAGTTTTTGTGTTATCCCAGCTGCATGAGGCCTGGCATTGTCATGAACGAGAATGGCACCAGTAGACAATAGACCTCGCCGCCGATTTTGTATTGCCCGCCGTAATTTCTTTAATGTTTCACAATACGCATTGGCATTGTGTCTCCACGGGCCATAAAATCAATAAGCAATACACCTCGTCGATCCCAGAAAATGGTTGCCATGAGTTTCCCGGTGGACAGAACTGTCTTGAATTTTTTTGGTTTGTTTGGTGAATGAGCATGATGCCACTCCATTGACTGTCGTTTACTCTCAGGTGATGCATAACAAACCCATGTTTCGTCACCAGTAATTATGCGAGTCAAGAAAGAGTCTCCTTCATCAGAATAACGTCTCAAAAACGTCAGTGCTGCAGCCATACGCTTGGTTTTGCGCTCATCTGTAAGCATGCGAGGGACCCATCTTGCACAAATTTTTGCATAATGCAGATGGTGTTTAACAATTTCATGAACAATTGTTCGAGAAACATTGGGAAAATGCTCACAGATGTCATCAATTGTGACGCGCCGATCGTTCCTCACGAATTCGTCAACTGAGCTCACCAGTTGGTCTGTAATGACAGACGGTCTCCCCGAACGCTCATCGTCGTGTGTGTTCCCCCTCCCCATGTTGAAGTTGCGACACCACCACCAAACAGACGACTCGTCCATTACATTGTCTCCATACACCTCCTTTAATTGGCGATGAATATCACATGGGCGAACGTTTCTTGCATTGAGGAATTTAATCACTGCCCTCACTTCACAACTGGCGGCGTTCTCAATTTTTTTAAACATTGTAAACAATCACAGAAACAACACAGGCAATGCTAGCGTCACGCAACTTGGCTCAGAGAAGGCAGACAAGCCACTGAAGCTATCTGACCTCGTCCAGCGGCTACTCGCGTCGTCAGCACTTCATGCGGCACGAACGGGTACTACTTTCCGGATGACCCTCGTACTTAGAAGAATTTCATGGTCCACAGTATCATGTAATGATGAATTAAGTTATATATCTAAGTCATCATCGCTATGTGTATAGTTTGGATGTTTTTTAATTTTTTATTATATCTGCAGCACAGTGTGGATGTGTTTTTAAGAAATCATTGTTTATATGTCTTTTGAAGTTTACATTGGTATTGAATGCACACCATTCATTTCATGTTATTTGTTATATTTTGTTTTAGCATCTGCTGGAGCTTTCTGTGGAAATAAGATTGTAGAAGCAGGAGAAGAATGCGATTGTGGTTATGATGATGATGAGTGCAATGACAGATGTTGCTACCCACGAGTTGTCAGTGAGCATGATAAAATGGTGAATTCAAGTGCCAATGGTTGCAGCAGGCGTATGAATACAGAATGCAGGTTAGTTGATTGCTCTTTCAATAAAATATCTGCTGCATCCAAACTGGTTAGGTATTAGGGAGCATAGATTTAGGTGCCTAAATGTAAGGCACATAATGAAAAGGCAGCTTGAGTTTGGACACCCTATGCAGTACCAAATACGTCGGTAAAAATAAGAAATAAACAGATGATGTCTGAATTAAAATATTTTGATATTTGAGATAGTTTATGCAAACATTTGTGTGTAGTTGCAAAACTGCATAATGGTTTTTGCATAATTCTCAGTTCACAATTTATTCAGCAGTCTTTAATTAAGGTTTCCCATTTCTTTCTTGTAATTTAATACCTTATATATATTTTGTATTTGTTTCATATTCATTTTCCCTTATTGAACTATATTTAACTCTCTAGATTATCCGTTTTTGAAATTTTGCTTTAATTATTATGTCAGATATTACATTTCAATAATTTTAAATCTTTTATCTTATTATATGATATTTTAAATCAGGATATTTTTTGGTCATTAATCCTTGTCAGTAATTGTTTTAAGATATGATTTGTGTCATGTTTAGTTCATGTATATATATGCATGCTTTGTAAATGTTTCATATTTTTAAGTTAAACTTAGTGTCAATTCAATATTTATCCCACAATTAGTCTTTGTTGGCACTTTTTCTTTTTTGTTGGTTTATTACTTTGTTGGTTTACGTAGTGAAATGGTGACTCCTTTTGCAAAGGTTTGGTGGACAACCTATGATTACCCATTTGGATTCATGCAGAGAACTACATTTTTAATAAGGGTATTACGAAATGCTCACATTCTCCAAACACAACATTATGCTTGAAAACTATTTTCCATCATGATTTTTTACCAAAATAAGATTTAACAAGCACATAAAAGAGGCATAGATGCAAGCACGATGACAAAGACAATATTCTTAGTCATGAAATGAAGCATCAGACAAAGAAATATGTTCTTACCTCTGCATTTCAAATAGCTGTTTACAATAACTTGATAAAATAAAGTTATTACAAGAATTAATCTACATTCATGCAGAAGATGCCAAATATGTCTCGCCTAAGGTAAGCTCTCCCATCTCGTATAAATAACTCCTTCATTTTTTCAACAAGTATAAGTGTACTCTCTTAAAGATATAACCAATGTTATTGTTACCAACATATATAATACACTCCCACCATGGCAATTATTCTCGTGCTAGTTGTCTCACTTCTAGCACTTAGAATTATGGGGTGGTAAAATGATGGACTTAGAATACACTGTCCTAAATCCAGCACCCAAATAAGGGCCTAATTTTGCACCCTTTCACTGCCTAACGAGTTAGCACACCCTTCAAGATGGCATCTACCCTAAATCGAGTGATTTAGGTGCCTAAGTGACAAGTCTGGATGCAGCTATCATTTAGGTATACCATTAAAGTATGTGCCTCCCCTCGCCATGTTACATCTTTTTATGCTACTACAACTTTAGATAAAGTTTTTGAAAATGTGTTAAATATTAAAATGTTATCTATCCGATGAACAGCCTTACAAGTTAAAAGTTATAGATATATGAAATATGTAGAGAATACTTTTTCTATGTATAATCAATTGAATACACATGTAATGACTATGAAATTAACTTTTGTAATTATTGTATTTCACAGTTTTTCGTTATAAAAATTTTCACTTATATTTTAAAAGTTTTTAGTTTGAACAAAAACTACTTCAATATACCCAAGAATAAAAGTTGATTTTTCAGCACCAGAAAAATTATCAAATGGAAACAAATTTTTGTAAATACCATCTACAGAATTATCAGCTTTAAATTTGTTATAGAATGGTAATTTATAGCCTAGAGAATTTAATCATCTTGTTATAATTTTCTAAATTCTGATTTTCCATTTTTTTTTACCTAGAATTATGTTTCCTAGGTTTTGAACCTTTCCTTAATGCAATAGGTTGCCCATAGAGTACAACTTTGACATGGTGAAAGGCCCTAGTCAATTCAAATGAAATATGTGAAGTAGAACCAAAGGTTCTACTTCACCTGTTTCACCAGAGTGTAGAGGGAAGGCAGGGCACAGGAGTGCAAATCTTCTCAGGAGTGATGAGTGAAATTTGTGAAGACCCTTGTTCACAGCCTGGGAAAGAAACAAAGTCTTTTAAGATTAAATAAGGAAAGAAGGTTTCCTGCTACTTATTTCTCAGCATTTTTCCTGGCTTCTCTTGCCATTAGTACTTCAAGACTTCGACAATACTGCCATCAATAATAGAAACATTGTTCCTGTAGCTGGTAGTAAGAGCAGAAAAACTGAGTGGTATAGACTCTACTTTTCATGATGGCAATAGTCCTGGACACTATTCTGAGAGCAGAGTTTCCAGAGATGTAGAGACCAATGTGGTGGAAGGAATAGGGGTCAGGAAATATATCTTGAACTGCAGAGATATTTAGGAAATGACTAAGCAATCCAAAGTTTTAGTTTGGATTCACAAACAATATTTACTCTGGTGTAAATCTTCAAGAAGCTTCCTTACAAAGATAAAAAATAGAATATCTAAGGAGCTTTTGAGACCATTTTGAAGAAAATTTTATTATTATGAATCTGAAACCTTTGTAAACATTGAATTTACTTACATGTTTACACACTTCATTAATCCATATGACATTACAATCTTTTCTTAGTCTGGCAAGCTTCTTAATTTCCCATTTCCATCTTAACAGCTGAACTAAATGTGTAGAATAAGTTAAAAATCTCCATTCCTTTCTGTCTCTACCAAATTACCCACATAGCCATAATGGTGCAAATGACAATGCCAGTTGCTTTCCCTAATCATAAAAACTACTGCTACTAGCAAGATAATTATAAATTCAGAGAGCATGAGCACTCACTCAAGTAAAGAAGGGCAATTTTAAAACAAATCCCTCTTCGTTATTGGTCATATTTAATATGTGTTTCAATCAAAAACAGCATAATAACTCTCTGCCCATGTCATGCGCCCACTACCTGCTGACTCATAATGTATGCATTCTGACCTGTAGTGGTCAAATACCTGTAAATGCTCATATTGTTTGAGGCTGGTGCAATGTCTTCACGAAGGGATTTGCAGAGAAAAGCCACAGAAGAATAATATGAAGAAAAGTATGAAAAATAGAATTAAAGTATGTAGTTATGAAACTGATAAGGAAAATGATAGCTTGGTGAGATACTAGAGACTAGGTGTAGAAGTAATGATAATGAAATAGAAGAAGAAATAATGGTGATAGTATACTAACATTTATTTTTCTTGCCCACAGCCTCTGTATTTCATCATAAACAGTGATCAACCCAAAGTTTGGTTTGTTAGGTAATGTTAGTGTTCACACAGTACTAAGCCCGACAGCATGTGAAATTCACACATCAGGGTAGGGAAGCTAGTTCTTTTTCTCTGTACCAGTTATGGGTTCCTAGGAAGATCTGTTACCTGAAAAATCACATAGCTTGGATGGAGCTGAGGGTGCTAGAGAAGCTTGCCTGGGAATCAAACCCAGGCCCTCCGGTCAGTATTCTAGTGTTCCATATTGCAAAACTGGAGATGGTATGATGAAAGGCTGCCAGATATGTGTTTGGGAAGTACAGAAAGATGGAGAGTGATGAAATGGTTACTTCGTGATACACTTCTAAAAATCTCCCGATTTTTCATTTTTGAAAGTTGGCATGTCCTCCTGATTTTTCATTTTTGAAAGTTGGCATGTCTGCACACACCTCAGGGAGATAAAGCTTGGGGAGAATTATGGAAGAGCATGGGAAATCGGAAATTTACAGGGAGAAATGGCAATTGGTACAAGGTGAAATTCCAACACGAAGAACTAATGTTGAAAAAATTTATTTCAACATTTATCTCAACAAAGCAATCAGTGACCGTGGTAGTCTGCCTGCAGAGTTATTTAAGGCCTTTTCAAGCAATCTACATATATTTATGAAAAGTTTCAAAAAGTTTATATTGAATTGCATGTATATGTTTGAAATTATTTGCTGAAATGTGTATAGAGTGCATGTTATCATCTGGCTAACTAAAAACGTGTTCAAATTTCTTTTAATAATAATTATATTCACAAACCTTCATTTACTCTGAAGTAAGCATTTTCCATCTCTATTCTTGTTTTCCTGAAAACGTTTGATGGCCTAATAACTATCCTTATTTAAACTTCACCTAAGCTAGCAAACTATTTTTTGGAATTGAAGTGTGACATTATAATATTTATTGAGTAGTTATCATATAAGTTAATGCAATAATTTTGTCTGAATTTATCCTTTTCACATGCATTTTAGTGGAATTAGCTGTTACATACGTTGTGATAATGGATGCTTTGTCGTTCAATGACTAATTTCTTATAAAAATGAAATATTTTGTGTCCTCTAATCCAGCCCCAGTCAAGGACCCTGTTGTTCAAGTGAATTCTGCCAGTTTGTTCCTAAAAGCCATGGAGTGCAGTGTAAAGCAGAATCTGACTGCAGCTGGAGCTCTACCTGTAATGGTCTTTCACCTGAATGCCCACCACCAAAACCAAAAGCTAACAAGACCCGTTGCAATGAAGGAACTCAGGTTGAACCATATGATCTGATTTTATATTTTAAGCTTAGTGTTCATTTTTAAATATGATACCATGAAATGACCATTGTATTTTGTAATTGTGGGAATTACAAATACTATAATGTATTACGTAAAATTGAGATGATTGTTCAATATAGAGTTTGGATTTGAGTTTCTACTAAGCTATTATTGATCTTATTCTATAAAGTAATTACAAATGTCTTAACTTGATGTATCACCAATTGAAATGAGTCTATGTCATAATATATGCCCAGTATTCTGGTTAAATATCCCTCAGTAAATTTACATTTGGCATGATAACTGGTCAGTTTTATCAGTTTTTTGATATCCTAAGTTAAACCTAAAAGTGCCAAAGTTTCTCTGAGTGACAAATGAATTTTGCCAAAAATACCAGTGTTGCTCTAGGCAACTCTTTTCTCTATGGCTTTATTTGTAATTAACAATTCAATAATTCTTACTTTAATCCATTAATCTCTTTTTTTGGTACCTAATTCTATATGGTTGATAACTTTAAAAAAATTATTATAAATAAAATGTTTATGCAGACATTTTTCTTTTAGTCTGCATTTCTCATCAAAAGAGCCTGACAATTTTTGCATGAAATTAAGATATTATGCTTGACATTCAAAGGGTTAACAATAGTACTTGTAATTACTTTGATGGGATGACAGGGGATAAAATAGCAACATTCAAGAAAAAGGTAGGGTTTTACTGGAAATTATATCCAGGAAAATATTTAAATCTCCTTTCTTCTGATTAATAGGTGTGTCCAACTTTGTTCAGTGTGTGCATCTGGTAAATTTGGGAAATGTGGGACATTTTTTTTGTCATTTATTACATTAATTATGGTGCGGACTTGTGTGGGGCACCTCACCATTTTCAACATATGAAATAACAGAAATATAATCGTTGTGAGACCAATTAAAGTAACCAAAATTCATCTTGATGTTGTTCAGAAAATACCCCAGTTTATGTTATTACACTGCCATAATAATCATATGTTTCACTATTGACCAAGTTCACATCTCAATGTCACTCTCTTTAAATTTTCTAGTTATGCATCAATGGGGAGTGCACTGGATCTATCTGCCTTGAATGGAACCTCACAGAGTGCTTTTTAACAAGTCACATCATTCCAAATATTGATAAACGAAAGCTTTGTGAATTGGCATGTCAAAATGGCACAGGCCCCAATGCTGTTTGTCGTTCAACTTCAGAATTTGCCCTTCAAGTGGGATTACCTCTTGGTGGAATAAGCTTACGGCCTGGATCACCTTGTGACAACTTTCAGGTTTGTCATTATTATTGCTCCAGCCTCCAAAAACAAGGTGTATCTAAGTATAAGTTTGGTGGGAATAATGTCATTTTCCTCATTTTGTGAATTTATTTAAAAGTTAGCAATCATTTGAGTTTATGTCCTAAAAAAGTCAATGGATTATGAAAAAAAATCATATGGATACCCTTTAGGCAAAAGTTTGGGTAAGAAGTGATTTCATATAACATTATATTCTCAATTTGCCTCATAGCTACATTCCAGAATGTGCGATCTAAATCAAAATGTAGTAAATCAGAACCAGTTCTTCTTGGCCACCATAAAGCTGCATTCTTATGTATCCAGTTTTGTGTTTTTGCTGTAGCAGGCCTCAAAAGGTATAACCCATTTCATGTCTGCAGTTGCAGCAGAAGTAACAGGAGATGATGACTCATGGACTGTTTTTTAATGGGAGATGAACCAATGACAGGCAGCAAGTGTTGGTTTTCACTTTCTACTACTGCTGCAGCCTATGACAAAAGTTGAGAGATGGGTAGCTCTTGCAGCACCACAACTGTGGCAGCAATCTATACCCTGATTGGTTTTGTGCCCTGATTGGCTATGCAGTCTGTGACAGCACAAAAGCAAATGCATAAAAATGTAGCTTAATAAATAAATCTATCAAGGCAAGTTATTTCTAAGTTCATGTTTTCACCTTAATGCGAAAAATATGGAAATTACTCATCCACTGTACCTTGTATAACTTATTTGCCTGATTTTTATGTAAATGTTCATTTTGAAATTTACAACTTACTGTGCCCAAAAGTATTTGTCTGCTACCTATTTTTAAGTATGCCCCATGATTTTTGAGGTTTTTGTGATTCCATGCAATTCAGGTTGATTCTGACCATAAAATTGAAAAGGGAGAGCCCATTGCAAAAATTATGTGATATGTCAACAATGCTGCATGGTGGAACGGTGAAAAATACGGAACGGTTTTGTTCAAGAAGTGTAGTTCAGAAGAGCAGGCTAAATTGTGATGTGGAGGTTGTTGGATTCTGTTGCATACCATGGGCATGATTCGCCCTAATTTGCTGCTGTAGCAACTGCCTAATGAGGCATACTAGAAGTTTATTTAATGATAATGTTGTGCCTCATTTCCGTAAATTAAATAGCTATGGTTTAATAAGTTAGTACAACAAAGTAAGCAGCAATTAATCTTCAGTTAATTTTCTAAATAATTCACTTTTACAAGTTAATATAAAATTAAAATATCAGTTGGAGAGGTTGGAAACTCCTAAAAGTTGTATCTGAATGTCAGTCCAAAAAATATGTAATTGCTCCAGTATAAATTTCATACATGGCAAGGAATAATGTATTGAAGGAAAAAAAGATTTTTTCATAAAATCTGATACAATAATAATATAGTTCATTCTAGAGCACTGGTAGATCTGGATATACATAATTGAATTAATGAGCCTCATTGAGGTTGATCATATTTTTTGTGTTCTTTAATGTATCTTATTGTTTTGCAAGTTTTGTAACTTTTAAATTGTGATGTGCTTAACTAAATGCCAGTTCATAATTTTCCATCTTTGAAGTGATCCCTCATTTTATATCAATCATGAAAATGATTATTCACTCTGTTATGCAGGGTTACTGTGATGTTTTCTACAAATGCCGTGCTGTAGATGCTGAAGGCCCATTGGCTCGTTTGAAGAACCTTCTCTTCAATAAGGAAACTCTTCTCACTGTTGCACAGTGGATCACGGTAAGTGTTAATACTTGTATCATTGCTTCATTGTGGGAGTTGTATTTATATAGCATTCCTAATTCACGACTGACCTGTACACTTATCACAAACGGGAGACTATCACAGTGGATAATGACACTGCATGCAATTTTCACACAATCTAGGCTAGCAAAAGGATGCAACAGTTTCAGAGTTTAAAAATCATTCACCTTGACTGGGATCCTGGTCAAGGTGAATGATTTTTACGAGGTATGTTCAGAAAATAATGGGAATTTTCGTTTTTTGAGAAAATATTTATTTATTCGTCTACACTAATGTTGTCACCTTCAAAATAGTCTCATCAGATATTATGCACCTGTGCCAGCACTTCATTCAATCCTTGAAACATCTCTCAAACTCTATCCTTGAGATAGCCTTTAGCTCTTTCAGTGATGTGCTTTTAATGTCATCTATGCTTTAAGGTTCTCGTTATTTTTGGAAATAGGGTAAAGTTACATGGTGCCATGTTCAGCGAATATGGAGGCTGGGGCATCATTTCAGTATTGTTTTTGGCCAAAAATTCATAATCAAGCAATGAAGTGTGAGCAGGTGCATTATCGTGGTGCAAAAGTCATAAATTTTTTTTTGCTACAAATCCAGGCTTTTATTTAATTTCTTCACGCAAACACTTGTAGGTAGTACTCCTTATTGACCGTTTGACCTCGTGGCAAGAATCCATGATGAAATATGTCATTAAAATTGAAAAACACGGTGAGCATCACCTTCACGTTTGATCACACCTGTCAAGCCTTTTTCGGTCTTGGTGATCCAGAATGCCTCTACTGGAATGATTGAGCCTTACTTTCAATGTCATATCAGTAAGCTCATGTTTTGTCACCTGTTATAACATGTTTCAGTAATTCTACATCATTATTGGCTTCATTTAGTGACTCCTGAGCAACTTCTATTCACCGCTGTTTTTGTTCAAAATTCCATAATTTCGGAACGATTTTTGCTGTCACACATTTCATAGCCAAAACATTTGGAAATATTTCATGACATTAGCCAATCGACATGCCAACATCATCAGCAACTTCTCTGATTGTGATTTGGCAATAATTCATAACCATTTTGTTCACTTTTTCCAACTTTTCATCAGTAGTTGATGTAGCAAGAATTCAAGAGTTTTTTCCCCCTTATTATTATTTAGTAGTTGATGTGCTGGCGTGTCCAGGGCATTAGTCATTTTCAACGTCTTCCCGGCCGTCTTGGAAATGCTTATACCACTTGTAAACTCTTGTTTTACTCATAGCAGACTCACCATAGGCCTTTGTTAACATTTCTTACACTTTGTTACACTTTATTTCATTTTTATGTAAAATTTGATACAGATTCTTTGATCCATTTTTTTAACAAATGAAAATCGCCGAGCTCATAAAAATGCATCTAACCTTAGTGGCTGCCATAAAACAAAGTCCACAATGAAAACAGCTGAAGATTTTATCGTACTTTAGGTGTATGTATACCAAAATAATAAAAAAGTTTTGACAATTGGCCTCTCCAAACCTACGAAATTTAAAAATTCCCATTATTTACTGAGCAAACCTTGTATACCTTTAATGAAGTGTTGAAGAATGAAGCATATGCTAATGCTGTATGAATAATGTGAAAATTGCACCAAATAGTAGGTCCACCATGTTTGTCTAATGGGCAGTGTGTTCAGCTAATGGTCAGAAAGTCCCAAATTCAGATATGAGCTATCGAGCTAAACACAAGCTGTCTACCAATGTACCATTTATAATTTTGTGCCATTTCGTTTACCAAAATATTCTGGGGAAAGTGCTGTTCAGTCATTGACAAGCCAGTATCCAACATCTACAGTGTTTAATCCTTTTTCAATGGAAATTGACTACAGTTTATTTGAATTTCATAGTGCATGAGAGTGACAGGAATGTTCAGTCCATGTCTTCCAAATAACATGCTGCCAACGTGCAAAATTCACCATTCTCTGACAATTAGCCAGATATTTAGGTTTCCATTTTGTGTTGCTATATGGTAAAACACTGAATCGATGACAGGTGATCTCCATAGCCACATTTATTATGGTGTATTTTGTACACCATGAAAGTGTTAATGAAAAACACCTCTTCAGATATAATATAATGCTGAAAAGATCATAATTTTCCTTTGCTTTGTCTTGAAAATATGTTGAGGTGTAAATCAAATCAAACTTGTGCTAAATGTTACCTATTTAAAATTGCAGGAATACTGGTGGGCTGTTCTGCTCATGGGAATCGCATTCATAATTTTCATGGGATTGTTTATCAAATGCTGTGCTGTCCACACACCTTCATCAAACCCAAAGAAGCCACCTGCACGACGTTTCAGTGAAACTTTAAGGAGGCCAATGAACACACTTCGTAGAATGGTAAGTTACCTAACAACTCATTATATTGAATAGAATCCTATAAGCTTGGAAATAATTGTATTATTGTATGGTTTTGATAATATTCGTTTGGCCATGTTGCATAGGCTAATCATTTTCATTCTACTCGATTTGTACTATAGTGTTGATTTGAAATTGTTTTTTAAAAGTTTGCTAAATGTAAAAGCTAAATATGTGTGATTGGCTCAGAGAAATTAGGAATTAAAAAAAATTTTTTTTCTTATTTTACCTGTTTAATATGACTTTTTGCAAATTTTATAAATAATTTGTTTCGTACATATATTAAATAAATCTATACAGTTCTGTTTGTATTAGAAGTTTTGGAATATGAGAATAATATAGCTGTCAAATGTTTCGCACCACAATGGAACCTCGAACAGCGAGTAATTTGCATTACTAGCAGAAATATTGGTCCCAAAAATGACTTGCTTAATGAGTGACGAGGAGAGGGGAGTTCCTGGATTCATTGTGCACCTGCTATCGCAGTTTGTCCCTTACACTCATTCCACTAAATCAAATATTGAAGATTATTACGGCTGAAGTTGTTTGACATCTTACAACACAATTTGGTTAGTGCCATTTGAATTCCATTGCGTATTAGTGAAGTTTACACAGATGCATAGTTTTACTGGAGTTAAACATTCATTGGCCGAAGAATAATACCATGAAAGCGTTTGTTTTCATTTTTTGTGATGAATCATTTCTATGAAATAAAATGATTTGGGATGTTTCTTGTACAAAAAAGCACTTTTATTTCTTGCTTAGGAATTCCCAGAACATCATTTTGGTATTTCATAAATTAAAGAATGAAATTATTATGAAGCCAATACATAATCTGAAAACTGAAAAATTTGACATTTTTCTGACAATATTGAACGGTCTCCTAGACAGAATGTTAAATTCTTCCCATTATGTATGTGTTATTATGACTGGTGACTTTAATTGCAACCTTTTGTCGACCTCAAGTGCAAGAAATATTTTTATGTCTGCATTAAATGTTATAATATGTGCATGACAAACTACATGTCCACTCGCATCACAACAAGTTCTCAGACTTGCATAGATAATATTTTAACAAATCTTGGAAAATCATCTTGTGACAACAAAGGTATTCGCCACTTCCTTATCTGATCAACCTTAATTGTTTGCAACCTTTAAATTAAGCCAGCTGTATTACCCCACATACACTCTAAAGAGAAATTATTCTTAAGAAAATCACCTTGATTTTGCTATAAGATTGCAAAATGAAACTTAGGAAAATGTTGATAGATTAGGTTCCTATGAAGAATGTTTCAAGAAATTTTACACTAATTTTTTTGTATTATTTTAATGTTTTTCCTAAAATGCAGAGATTACTAAGGGTGAAAAGATCCTTGAAAAAATCTGGGATAATATTAAATATTATCTTAAATGTCATTGCCATGCTCTCCAACACCAAGTGATCATTAATGTACATACCACATGTGGATGATGTCATGCTATCTTTCAAATTCTGCTGACAATTTCTTGTGCCTGCCTTTCCATTTTCTAGAAATTTAATTGAAACATCAGAGCAAATAGATGGAATTAAATTTCTTCTTTTTCAGATAATATGCCATACCATACCGAACTCCTAGCAGGGACCTTTGAATCCTATTTCTCAAGGAACTTCACCTTGTTTAATGTTCAATATGTCATTTTCCTTTGTTTTACCATGAAATTAGTTTTTTTTATGATGAAATATGTGACTTATAACTGCCATTAATCCATGGCCCTAATAATTATTGTGATGTTGTTTGTATGTGATGCATTTCATAATATTAACCCTTTGAGTGCCAAGTGTAATTGCTTAATTTAGTGCAAAAATTCCCAGGTTGGCTGTTAGACTGTTATTTTTTGTTTTTACACTATGTTATTCATATGAATTGTCATCTTCTGTAAACTTATGAGGTCTCTATTTCATTCACCTATTCTTCAGCGGGGTCCTCATGGTGGAGGCCATGGTATGGCTCCTGGGGATGGAAGGGGAGGGCGAAGTGCTGCAGGAGTTGGCCGAGGTCCTGTTCCCAGCGGTCCTAGAGGAGGCCCTATGCATCCTGGAACAAGTAGGGGACCAGCCCATGGTTATGGTGATGGTAGGGGGCAGTGCTATGCTCCCAGAGGTATGTACCCCCATCCAGTTGGTCACTCAGTCACACCTAGGTCTGGAAGAGACATTAAGATGTTCCTCAGTTAACTACCAACTATCAAAGAACTCACCAGATCGAAGGGATTCATTTACCAAGAAAAGTAAAGGCTGTTCAATTGCTAGGAAAGATTTTTTTATAATTAAGATGGGAGTACCATCTAACCCCAAGGTGAACTTGTCGCCTAGTTTATGTACCTTAATTAATCATCAGAGCATGGATGCAAAAATAATGAATTACAGACATGAGAAATTTGCAATCTTCATGTGTATGTGATAGCATAGGGGCCAACATCTTCCTTAGCTCAATGCATATAAGTTTTGCAGCAGCATCTCATGTGAGATGTAACTGAAGGTTCTACATTCCGTAAATTTAAAATTTATTTAGGAATTTTTAGGAAGTACTTCTGGGAAATATTAAAACTCTATTGCTTACTACCTACTCAAAATAGTGATTTTAGTGACATTTGTAATAAAGGAAACCATTTTCTATGCCTAATGTAAAATACCTAAAAGTAAGTATTTCTCCAGTGAATCGACTTGTGCCATATTGGTCAAATTTTAATGTGCATACCCATGGCGCATAAGATGCAAATTGACTTCAGGATGCATTTTGAACTAAAAGAGTGTATCGTAAGGGCAGGCAAAAATGGTAACCTTTTTGTCTTTGCATGAATTTCAAGGAAATTCTTAAATGGCACAAGTATTATCTTTTTCATGATCCATGTTATGTTTGTCTCTGTAGCCTCAGCCCCACCTGCCAGCCATGCTCGTACCAGCCATCCAGAATTATATGCAGGGGCTTATGGTGGACGAGGCAATGCTTTCGAGATGAGGCAACACAAAGTCTGACGGTTCAGTAATGGTATGGGCAGTGGAACAGCAGAGCCAGATGCCGAGGAAGCACAGCAAGCTCTAGGTAGTGTGTGTCCCTCTCCTCGCCTTAGGACACCGTTCCTTTCCCATTCAAGGCAAATTGGCAATCACATTTTTCATCAGCCGATACCAGCAGTGGCTGTGGCACAGCAAGGCAGGGTATTTGGTGGTGGTGCCACCAAGTGCTTCCTTCTTAGACAAAGTGTTGTGAAGGAACCTGGTGCTAGGTATGTCGGTATTCCATCATCCGTGTGTGGGAATGGGAAGAAAGGCGAGGACAAAACTGGTGTGCTCCTTCTAGTGTTTTAAGTAAGTGAAAGAGGTGCTTGGCAAGTGTGAATCTCATGGTGGAAGCAAATGTCGGGCATGACAGGGTTGGACATTCTTGGCAAACAGTCATGTTAGGGTCATTATTATGGTGGTGAACAATTCCTCCTATTCCACCTGGAATGATCTCCGTATATTTGCTCACCTAACTCTGTTTTTCATATTGAGATGTTGTGGTATTGCTTGTCTTTGACAGACATTGATATATATTAGCTCACTTCCGAATAATTTAATACAATTACTCCTCCATTTTGAAAATGGATTCAAATTCTTTTTTTTATCAAATCATTATGGTCAGTAATGTGTCTGAAAAGAAATATTTCATACTTATTGTGTATTTTTATATAAGTCCCTTATTTATTAGTTATAGAACTTTTATGCTGAGTGAAAATACGTAAATAGAGTTCTCTGCTCTTGCAATTTTTTTAAATTTCCCGACAATTTGGGAACTGCATTTTTCTTACACTTTATGAGTCAGATCCCTCATTTGCTTTTTAACACACAGACTTCAAAGCTGGTGAAAAGTTGATGATAATCTATTTTAAATTGAGGTTTTATTGACCCATGAATGAATGAACCAAAACCTTGTCCCAAAACTAAGGCTTTATTTTATGATGATATTCATTCATAAAATTCATGCATTATTGTGTTAATGTAAGTAGAAGTTGACTAAAGAAATTCACTGGCATTTTTTATTTAAGTCAAAGTATGCATTTTTAGTTCTCTGAAGTTTTCATGACATGACTTTCTGAAGGAAGGAGTCAATTTTACAGAGCTTCCTATTTAATGGGTGTCATTTTGTTAATTTACCCCATATCAGGTGAGCTGTAGTTCTTTAATATTGCATTTTTCTTTATTGTTGTAAATTTTGTTTCTGTTGCATGATTATTTATGTGTATCTGAATGTCAGTGATTGTTACCAAATAATTAGTTTACCCAAATGGAAAAATGGGACATCAATTTCATAAATGGTTGTTCCATTTTATTTCAGGTTATGTCATACTTGTCCTCTGTGGTATATTTATGATTGCTAAAAGTCAAACTCAATTTAATTGCAAAATGTGTAATATAACTGAAGGTCTTTTTCACATGATCTATGAAATATATATAAATATATATATTTATGAAATTGCCTCATAATTGCTTTACATTTCTGTTCACAATATTTGCTCACAGTGACATCTAGGTGTCTCCCTACATGTGACAAAAAAGGACCAATAATGGACTCTCTTTAAAAAAGTGTGCATTAAAATTTAGAAAGCATGCTTCATACTCAAGAAATGTGATAGTGTTCAAAAATTTATTAGGATGGTAACTGAATGCTTATTGGACTTAGCGTGTGTCTGTGGAATTGAGCAGATGGAATACATTTTGCAAAATTAGAAATAAGGGTTACAAAGAATAAGTGAAGAAATTTTATGAAAATCAGTAGTCAGAATGTGGCATGAAAGTTTGGTGCAAATGATTTAGAGGTAATTTTTAACATGAAAAATTGTAAATATGGATAAATTGTTTTGTATATGTTCATTCTAATGTTTCCTGTATTTGAGGAACTTCCATAGCTTTCGATAAAATAGAGACATCATTTTCCATTCATAGTAACTTGAAAGTTATTACTCCCTGGTGTCAAGTGAAGTCGTTGTTGTGTAAAATGGGATAGCTGTCATTTACCAAGATGTATTCAATTCATATTGATTTGTGTGCATTTTGTAACAGAAGACCTTCGAAGGAGAAAAAGTAATCTTGATTTGATTTTTTTAATGCAATGATGG
The DNA here is from genome assembly GCA_037158775.1 of Hetaerina titia. Taxonomy (NCBI): domain Eukaryota; kingdom Metazoa; phylum Arthropoda; class Insecta; order Odonata; family Calopterygidae; genus Hetaerina; species Hetaerina titia. The sequence continues at coordinate 51,246,773 of CM073769.1, read as the reverse complement.
CTGAATGGCAAAGAAACTGAAACTTTTGTAGGTTTTTCTATAATGCAAAGTCATCACTTGTAGTGAATGAGTGCCAGCTGCCAGCATGTTGCCACACCAAAGTGTCCTTTTTTTATGAATAAGTGAATTATCAATCATTAATGAATCTTTTTACTCATTATACTAGGAGATTTGTTGATGGACTGTTTATAAAATTATAAATATGAGTAATGTTTTGCATGTTTCCATTTCAAAATACTTATCTAAAGTAATATTGAAATGTTTTGGCAAGTATTAAGTTAGATCTCTCATTCAACTTTTTAGATACATTATTATTAATCACTTTATTATGCTTTTGTGTACCATATGTGATAACTTAATGTGTATAAAAGATTTATTAAATAAATGCATATGTTTTCAAATATGGTCACATTGTTTTCTTCAAAACAGTATTCAGTATTGTATTATTTATCATTCGTTATATGGTTGACATTTTTTTCATAATATATTCACCAGAGAGGGTTATTTTTTTGCAGACTGCATGACAGTTTTTCTGTTGAAATTAAGGGGACTGGGTCCTGAACTCTCATGGTGCTCCCCATTCACACCGGGGTCTACTTAAACATTCATTTTGGAGACGTGAAAAACTAGTCATTGTTTCATAATTATTTTGTGAGTTGATTCAAAGTTAAATCTTTAAACTGTTAAGTAATTATTAAAGAAAGATCAGGCCCATATGAGTTTGTTTATTTCAAAATGGAGTCCTCAACTAGTAGTTAATTCATTTTTATTCAAAGAAAATAACAGAAAATACAGCAGTCTGCTTTAATTGGCAGCCATTCATTTGGACAGAATGGATTTTATTTACTAATTGAACCAGAGTCACTGATAGAGTTGGGGAAAATATGAAAGAATACTTTTCAAAGAAAAATTATATGCCTTTTGCCATGACACTGTCTGGTAGCATTTAAGTTAAAATGCATTTGTATGTAATTTCTACAAAAATGGAAATAGCGGGCACATACTTATTTATATTTTATTAAATCCATTCTTATTGACACACCAACTACCTATAACCATATAAAATGTTGGGAACTGGCTCATTTTGCATCTATTTGCATTGAATGCAATATCTTGTTGTCTAGGATTGGACATGGGAACCTCATGCTTCCTTTGTGGGTGTAATTAAAATGGAAAACAAGAGAACATATTAATAATGGCATTTAATATTACAGGACTCAGCATTATGCCATCTAGAATTAGCATTATACAAAGAATCTGGAAATCCTTAAAGTTGTCCTTTATTAATTACTGTGAGTGTTCAATACAATATTTTAGCATATTCAGCAACAAATTAATTATTGCCATCTAGAAAATATGTATGGACTAAAGAATTCATCTGCATATTGACAAAATTATTCTAAATTGAAAAAATTATTAAGTATGTTGTCTCAGGGTGATTGGGTGATTGGTACATGCAATGCAAAAGATTGAAATGTAAACCTTCCCTTTCAGGCAAATAAAAACCATATACTTTGCAGAAATGCTTTGTCGGCTTCTGCTTTAGTATATTAAAAATATCTAATTCTCTCTTTTTCTCACTGATTGCAAAGGACATAGAAAAAAAATTTAGCAATTAGATAACTTTCTACCCACTTCCCTAAAATCTGTCTTCATGTTTTCTATTTACTTTTAAAAATGATATGTAAGTGAAGTTTAAGGTCAATGGTTATTTATTATTATTATTTATCCAAAATTCATGCCAGTATGCAAGCCTTCAAGAATGGTGTATAGGGCGCTGTATAGGGCTTAGTATTTGGTGAGCTCTACTCCCACCTGGCAAATCAAACCAATCAGCATGATTATTAATGTGGTATAATTTTTGTTCCCATGCAGCAAGCTCTCTATTTAAGGGGTGATGACAGTTATGAAAAAGATGGCAAGCCACAGGAATGCTATTTACTCACTGGAATTCTCCGAAGTACTTGTAAGGATGGTTATGGTGCATTGCATCTATCCATGGCAGAAGAGTATTTCCCTTAAAGTAAGTATATGAGTGTTCTTCTACTCTCCTCTACCTTATTCAAATAAGAAAAAATATTGGAGTGTTTTATGTAATTTAAACATGTGGAAAATACATATTTCATTCCTTATGTGTAATGTATATTTAAAATTTTATAAATGTTTTATTATATTTGTTGAGACAGCTTTTTTGCAACTATAATTTTTATTCTTTATTTGACACATATTGCGAACTATTAATAACATTTTGAGCAACCTTATAATAAGAACTGTCTTGCTCCTCAAAATAGCCATAAACTGCTGACATCACTTCTTCATGGTTGGGAAATCTTTGACCACCGAGCCATTTTTTCAAGTTTGCAAACAGAAAATAGTCCAAGGGGGCTAAATCTGGTGAATAGGGTGTGTGAGGTATCAATTCAAACATTAATTCATGAATTTTGGCGATTGCAATAATGGATTTGTGAGCTGGTTCATTGTCTTGATGAAACAACACTTTCTTCTTAGCCAAATGCAACCGCTTTTGCTTGATTTCTTCGCTCAAAGGTTGCAATAAGATCGCATCATTGATAGTTTTTCCTTTTTTAAGATAAGTCAATGAAAATTGTCCCACGGGCATCCCAAAAACCAGCACCATGATCTCGGCTTGCAGATGAAAGTCTTTGCCTTCTTTGGAGATGGTTCTCCCTTTTGAATTCATTGTTTTGATTGTTCTTTTGTCTCGTGTGTGAAGTAATGGACCCATGTTTCATCCGTGGTTATGAAACTGCAAAAATTCTGCTTTGTTACTGTGAAACTTTGCTAAACACTCAATTGAAACATCTTCACGAAACTGGTTTTGCTAGAGTGTGAGCAAATGCACCACCCATCTTGCACACAGCTTTCTCATGTCCAAATTTTCAGTTAATATGCCATATACTGCACTTTTTCAAATGCCTACTATGTCTACTAGTTCATGCACTTTCAGTCGACAATCATCCAGTATCACTTTGTGGATTTTCTTCACCGTTTCTGGAGTTGTCACCTCATTTGGTCGACCAATGTGATGCTCGTCTTGAAAGCTTTTATGGCCTCGTATAGACTCTGCTACTTATCTTTTACTGTTGTAAACAAAGGAGCAGACTCACCCAGAGTAGAATCCAGTTCAGATTTTATATTGTTAGGGCTGAGGCCTTTCAAATAAAAGTACTGTATCACATAATGATGACCAATTTTCTCCATTTTCACAAATTCACTGAAAACGTTCACTATTGATGGCTGTCAAACAAATACGAAACAACGTGGCATCTTCAAACTTGAAACATATGTGTTATAGATTGCGTATTGCTAATGCAGTAATTTTTCAAACAACTTCCGCCATCTCTAGGTTAGGCTGGGTACTTATGGGATGACCCTCGCATGTTCACTTATGACATTGGTACTTCTGAATCATGTGTAATTTTTAATTATAAATGACTTTTAACCAATCTTTGAGGCTGCATAGAACTTGAGATTCTTTTGTACATATTTCTGTGCTAATCCTAAAAACTATCCTTATATGGTATGACAGTCTTTCTTATATATGTATGAGTCTTTCTACATACTATTTCCCCGTATATGTGTAATTAACTATTTTCTATTCAAATGCTTTATATTTGTAACCAGTCTGTTTTTTACTTGTAATTTTAAGTCATTGCCTTAACTTTTTTGTTCCTGCTAGTAGTATGTAGCTGTAAATCTGGTGAAATCATTGCTTGACTTGAGGATCTACCTTGCCTTGGCTCATCTTTCTTCATTATTAAAACCACACGTAGTTAACTCTATGTTAAAGGATATTCTTATCTCACAGGAATGAAATGCTAATCTCATATGCAATCACTTTGTTCATAAGTGATACACAGGAAAACCCATATTTGCATCAGAAATTACATTTTTCCACTATTTACAACTTTTTTAATGTCATCAAATTCCTTTCATCCCTATTCAAATTCATGCCCTGAATGTGCATCATTTCATTGTGATTATTCCTGCTAATAGTCTTTTTTTGAATCTTATGTAACCATTAAAATCAGCATACACCAATGACCAATGTTCAAAGCGAATGTAGACCAAAATCTACCCCAGAGTGTATTTCTTGTCAAATATATTTTTAAGGCTTGTTACAGGTGAAGCTTATAAGAAGTATGAATGAAAACTAAATTCACAGTTAATGAATATGATCGGGAAGCATCTTCTGCCACCTAGGGTTATGATGTGAGTATAATTTCATGCATTACAAGCCATCCGCTTATGAGAGAAAAAATGCGAAGCATATGAGTCCTTAATTAATTTCTGTTTTCTAGGTATAAATCATCATGTTTTAAGGATCATTCATTTTATTTTCCATGGTAAAGTCATAGGTGTGAGGCATACTTGTAAGGTGGATACTTCCTAAGAAGCCTTCATTAGAAGAACATCTTTCATTATAGAGATGCAATATCATTCATGTATTGTTCTCACCAACGTATTCACCAATAAATTCATTCTCACGAACCAGTACTTTTCCTCCAAAGTTTACCTCCAAGGATCTTGAATGCAAGTAGTTTGTGCTGAACATTCCTTAAGAATCCCCAATTATAAAATTTGGCAATTTATATGTAGTAGAACAAGTTATATCTGAAATAAAAATCAATACTGCTCATTTTAAAAATGAAACCTGTTGTTAACTCCTTATTACACTTGGCAGTGGGTCTAAATTAGTTGAGTCAATCTGTATAGATGTAATGTCATGTATACTAAATAAATGTCACTTTTAGATTACTATTTTTCTCTGCTGATGACAGCCAGGTAACAGAATGCTCCGCATCTTGGAACTGGCTGAGTGGCCAGAAATGCACCTCCATCAGGTGAAAATTTATTGATGAGTGGTTGCGTTGCTCCTGTCTCATTTCCTGTATCTGGGCATGTGTCCGTGGCAGGATAATGTTCAGACTTCTTATCCTAATTCAAAAGAAACACCAATGTGCACTTTTTTACTGGAGAAAAATGTAGTTTTTATTCTTTTCCTTTTTTAATAAATCCAAGGTGGGTCCTTAATTTAAGGGGCTTTGGTAAAGTCTTTAACCACTATCAAGCTTCAATATATACATGGTCTGCCCAAAATATGAACTGATGCAATCTGGTGGCCATGATGCGGACAATAGCCCCACCCACTAGTGGCTCTAGTTGCATAAGACCCTATGAGCCATCTGAGCTTGGCGGATCATCAAGCTGTGCGTATGGTGCCAGTTATATTAGTTTCTGTTGCCCTTGTTTTTACTGTTTGTCGAAAATGGAAATTGGCAAAATCACAGAGCAATGAATTAACATTAGTATAACATTAACATAAGTTTTTTGGTGAAGTGCAGTAAATGTTATCAAGAAATTACTGAAATGCTGACAGCTGTTTACAGTGACAATGCTCTGAAGAAAACATCCATTTTCAATTGGACTAAGTATTTTAAAGATGGCCAACAAGACGCCACAGATGATACAAGGCTGGGATGACCTTCAACCACATGTGTTGACAACAACATTGATCATGTGTGATCCCTTGTCCTTACAGATCATTGAAAGACTTCAAATGATAGTTGATGAACTGAATTTAAGAAAATCAACAGTGTATACTATTTTAATCAAACATGATCGATGGATCCTTCACTATGAAATGCATCTGCTCATTCAGCATCGATTGTTCGCCAGTTTCAGGCAAAAAATTCAATCACTATCCTTGATCGATGTAGACACAATAAGGCAAGAAATGACAAGAAAACTAAAATGCCTAACTGCCCAGGACTTCCAAGGATGCTTTAAACAGTGGAAAACAAGATGGAATAAGTGCATAGTAATGAATGGAGAGTATTTTGAAGGGTAGAAAATTGATGTAGACTTAAATTTTGCAAAATTAAGTTTTTATGGCCTTAGTTCGCATATAAATTGGACAGGGTAGTACATTAAATGTGTAAAGAAATTTCAAGTAAAAGCTGTTGATCTCAATATGTAATAATATATAGTTTTTATGTATTTACTAAAATGTACCCAATGGGAAGTCATGGATAATTCAATACAAATATATCTATATTACTTAGGTACAGTGAAACCTCTCGCAAGTGGGCACCATGGGTTTTCGAAAAATAGTAGTGCAAGGGACAAGAGGTGATATTTTGATAGAGATTTAGGAAGGAAAATGAATCTATGAAATGAGTGACCTTGAATAACTGTTTGGTTATTTGTGAATGGTTTAATTGAAATACTTATTAGTAGATACACATTCGAACATGGCAAATAAATATTTTTTTCCATCATTATTGAAAGATGTGCTTATATTGTGAAGAATAATGCATGTCAAATGTTGCATCATTACATTTCATTTGAATCAATAATGACAAATGAAAAGCGAATGTCTTAAGTGAAGGGCTAAATACATATATAAAAAATAAGTTTATTTGTCCATATATTGTTAACAAACAATTTAAGCATCTACATATCTTCAATTTTGCTTTTATTTTATAAGTTTATGTGACCTAAAATTATGGAAAAAAATCAGAATTTCATTCTTTAATAGTAGGCTCAATTTTTCAGTAATGTGCATAGTAATGGCTTTCATATAATTATAACTGTCACTCTCCTCAGAAATCATGGATTGAACCGAGAAAATTGATAGTTTAATGGAAGAAAATATGGACTGTAAGGCATATTTCTCTGGATACCTCTCCTGGAATCAAACCCTGGCCCTCTAATCATTGGAATACAACTCTCATATTTTTAAATATCTTTTTTACAATGCCCAAACCTTTGTTTTTTCCTGCAAAATAGCCTCATCTAGTCTGACCTTTTTTTCATTTTCAGTAGGGCAAACACTCCTAAGCAGAGATAGTAATGCAGTGAACTGCAGCTGGAATGGATTTCATTTTAGTTTCCGGGTGGAGAATCATCAGTGTGCTTTCATACACATTCATCCCTCATCCCATTTCACCAAACGTCTTTATGAATCTTGCCACAACTCCACTTCCAGACCAAAAATCTCAATATCCCACAGGTAGGTGTAAGGAAAATAATAATTCACAAAAAAGACCCCTCAGTCACCATTGTAAATTGATGTGTCTTCCCCAGCATTCTTTTCTATTTTAATAATTTAATTTATGCTCATTCTGCCCCTGCACACCTGCCTCTCAACTCCTCTCTCTCATATCACTCCCACAAGTGTCTTTGTATCCTTTTTCTTCCAGCCAGTCTGGACTAACCTTTACACTCCTCCTACCCTCCACCCCCATTCCAATATTGTGTTGCATGTATACATGGGCATTTTTCAGTGTGTGCAAGCTACTTAATGATAAAGTTAAAATACATGTCATCCGGTTCAATTAATGCTCTGAAATTTTCCTTATTTATGATATCTTACTGTCATTAAGATGGAATTTTGCATAGTTGAAGCTTTAATATTCAATATCATGAATGGTTTCATTTGAAGCCATAATTGGTTATTAAATTTCCCAAAATTAGGAGACCCTTTTCATGAATTTTTCAATGTTATTGAAATGTCTTTTTCCCAATTTTAAATTGTGGCAGTATGATCAAAATAACAATTTTACAACTATTTTACAACGATGCCTTGGGAATATTTTAGGTTTTAATGCAGCATAAGTTAAAATGAATTTTATTTATATCTTATTGCACATATTGCCATTTAAAGAACAACACCTTATAATTGATCTGTCTATTACAATGACAAAAAACTTAGGGTCTATTTCAGAGCAACCTCTTTGTGTACTAGTGCATGTGTGTGAGTTTTGTAGCATGATCCACTTCCAGAGGGTGAGCCACATTACCAATGGTAACTCGTTAGTGGAACCAATCACTTTTTGATCAACTCCCTCCAAGTTTATTTACCTGCATGATTTCTCATTCAACAAATGTCACCGTATTCGTTACTGGAAATACTTCTCCTGTTAAATGGATTACTAAATGATTTTGCTCTATATTCCTTTAGTTAGTGGAATTACTACAATTTGAGCTCCAGATAAATGAGGCAATTTTTTTAAATACCTTAGGGCCCATGAAGAGAAACATATAGGATAGAAAAAATTCACAAAACTGTCTGCCAAAAAAGTCAAAACAAAATTTCACAATAAATGATTTTGCTAAGATTACTCCCCTTGCCATAAACTACGTGGGTTGTGGTAGTCCATGGGGTAAAGCATTGGTCTACTGACCGGAGGATCCAGGGTTCGATTCCCAGGCAAGGCACTCTTGCAGCTCTACCCAAGCTACCTGATTTTTCAGGTACCAGACCTTCCTGGGAAACCATAACTGGCACAGGGAAAGGAACTGGCCCCCCTACTCTGATGTGTGAATTTCACATGCCGTAGAACTTAGTAATGGGTGACCCTACCATCACCTACCAAACCAACTCGGGTTGAATACTGTGTTTATGGTTTTACTCTCCTTACCTCAGAAACAAATTCAAGTGTGTCGAAATTGATAACAATTATTTATGCCTTCACTTAGCTTGCATCCAATTAATATTATTCCTTACATAAAATCACCCCATTTGGTGAGAATCATAGTTCTTTCACAGTATTGTTCATCACATTTCATAATAATATGATTCACAGGGAATTCCTTTTATTTATCGGATACTTTTCCTGTCAGACACCATGACTTGATTGATGTGTATAAACAGGTATCAACCAGATGGTTGGTTTGATATGAAAGGGTAGCGCTCACCAATAGTATGCCCAACAGTCTGTGAAATTCAAACATCAGTGTAGGGTGGCCAGTTCCTTTTTTGTACCACATGTGGTTTCCCATGAAGAACTGGTACCCAAATATCACATAACTTGGATGAAGCTGAGGGTGTCCAGAGGTATCCTCAGGAATCGAACTTGAGCTTTCCAATCAATAGCCCAGTGCCCACTGGACTACCACATCCTTAAAAAATGAATGAATAATATTGAAACGACCTTGGAAGATTGTAATGCATTATAAAATATATCCCTCGCCATGTTAAAGTCAATGTCCGCAGAAGTCGTTCAGGAGAGGGGAGATCGCGATCTTAACCGGAATTTATTTTCGACCATTTTCATTTTTGGGCAACTCCTAATACTATATACTCTAAAATTCTGAAAGTAATCTGAAAACCTTGTTCCTGGATTTAACTACACACACATGCGAAAATATCAATTTTGACACGCTTCTCTTCTCTTATACTCAATGAACTATTTATTATTTACTACGATCAACTAAGTATTATTGCGAATCGAAATTATTTTATTACCAAGAGAACGTCAAGCGGTGGTAAAGGACCTTGAGGTGGATCTTCTGTAAAAGGTGGTTTCAGTTGTCTCTCTCGTATATTTTCTAATAAGTAAAGCATTAGCTCATTTCTCGATTTCATTTCTTCAACATTTCTTTTACAGCTCGATAGTTTCTTGAGCCATTTCATAACACGAACCTTATCTGATAAAGACGTAATGGAAAGTAATTATATGAGTATAAAAAAACGAAACACGCAAACTATTTTTGCTCACCATTTTGTCCCCGTATTTGATGCAATTTTGTTTGAACCATAAACATGTACAAATTACAATCATGATTCAACTCCTCTTCTCGTTTCATTATGTTTTTGTGGCTCTACCCTCAGATTTTGATTTTCAATAACTCTGAACTACCTAGATTATCTTTGTATTTTCATTCGAAATTTATTTCGGTTACGTTGTTAAGCAATACCAATTAAATAAGTTCAATTATTATTATTGCGTTGTACTGGTCGTAGGTGTGTTGTGCTAGATCCATTGGAAAGGAATAGGTATTTCGAAAAAAGCGCGGCTCCGTTATACTAACCTTCCAGGAGAGCAGAGACCCAACGGCATTCAGAAACTGAAGAAGTTTGTGAGATAACACTATTATGATTCCTTGTATTTCCCGAAAGACCCACTTTTTGAACTATGTTTAGGCTGTTTGGCGTCTTGCAAACTCGCAATAATGGTATGTTCCATGACCACCTGTCGTCCCGTTACGTGACTTATTTAAATTTGTAATTAATGTGTTCAAAATTTGCTGGGTCATTTAGTTTTCATCAAGAATGATTAACAGTGATCGTATTTTGGAGAATTTCTCTCCTCGTTAGTCTGGACCAATGAAGTTTGCACACTTGAGGTTAGTAGTAATAGTTTTTATGGGAGGCGACCGACAACTAAGGTCATTTGCGTCATTAGGGATGGATGGGAAAGGAAAGGCGGAGAGAATCCCGGCGACGACATTAGTCTACTCTTGTCGAAAGTCTAAAACATAATTCTAGTGTACTGAATTTGAATATTAAATAAGCAATTGTAACCAATGGCTTTAGAAATAATATTTTACGACCTCGTGGTTGATGTTAAAATTTTGTTTTGCGATCACGTAATTAAAGACCGAAAAATAAGTGTTGTCAACCTGGGAAGTATAGTTAACAAAGCAATTAAACGAATGGATAGAAAATGCGAATAATGAGTTCATATTCCAAACGCAGTCGTCGTCTGACGCTGGCGATGGCTGAGTCAAGAAAGAGTTTGGAGTAGGGTTGGTCTTGAAAACACAGCTCCCTGATTTAGTAGCCTTGTCGGGTGGAAAAGTGAAAGGCCTTAGTCACGCAATGGACCAAAGTGAAACACTGGTGGAATGTGGTGGGTGGATTTAGGAGGTGAACCTTTGCCAACTTCAATTTATATCATTACTTACTTTCCTACCAGACTGTCCTGATTTTTTAATTAAAGATGCAAGGTTTGGAGATTTTTAAAGAAGAGGGTAGAAGATTACGAGAGTAAGAAAAGGATTTAGAAGAACGTAGATATCAGATTCCCCTTTTAAAAAAATCCCACTCCCCTCCCCAGGGAGGTGTATCCACCCCTCCCCTCTGTGGGAGAAAGCCAACCCTCCGAGCCACTCCTACCTCCGTTGAGGACCTGACAACAACCACTTAATCCTTACTTTTCCTCTTGCACCAATAATCAAGTCACAGACTTGTACATGTGATCCGTATGAAATTGGGGATTTATACTTATCTAATGAAACCTTATACCAAAACTCCTTCATAAGTGTTAAGAATGATCTCATAAAAACTGCTACTTCCTCATTTTCTTAAACCTAGTATTTCTTCAAGGATGCCTCTTCATAGCTTTGTTCAATTGCATTTCCTTTCCAATTTTCATAGAAAGTTTTCACATTATATTTTAATTACTTTTAAGTATTTCAGCAATAAACTAGGAATGAAGAAAATGTATGACCAAGTCCTTAACTAAGATATATGAATAGACAATATATCAACAAATTATACTTATAGAGGATAAGGCAATTAAGTGTTCTTGTCCAAAAATTATATAGCTATTTGAGAGGTGATTTAAATTACCTAAAATTTATGGAATTAGATGAAGGAAGGATTAAATAATGGTTGCCGCAATAACCATATACATACGTTGGTGGTCTGAAAAGTTTCCAACTGAGAAAATTTCAGAAAAAATGTCTTATATCTTTGCTAGATCGGAAACTTTTCAGACCACCCTTGTATATTAGAAAAGCTTACAGTTCATATTTTTAAAGTCACACCTGCTAAGAAGCCAAGAATGGTTTATCAGGGACAATAATGTTGTAGTGTTTAGATACATGATTGATCACTAGGATTTGATTTGCTTTAATATCATACAGGTACAATTAAATTGAATGTTTGATATTGTAGCTTTGTAGCGTTGTGAAATAAATATACCACCAAATTCATAAATATATGTATGAAATTATTATACATGTAATTAAAATGAAGATTTAAAAATGATTTATTATTTTATGTGTTTATCATATGACAGATAAGTAATTACAATATTACATCAATTAGCAGTGCGACTGTGGTTTTTCATTTTGTAGTTTTTCTGTGTGAGACAATGCCTTCAATAGTACAGTTTTGGAAATGTTGAGTTTGCTAAGTCAAATATAGGGTTAATTGAAGTTGGTCCCTTAATAATTAAATAAATATATGTTTACTGGAAGGGGAGAGGGCAACAAACCTAGGGTAGCACAAAGTCTAGTTCTTCCACTGGTCTAAATTTTCTAGTTTAATAGAACTTAGCTTAGAACTAGCGATGTTCTATCTTTGAATCTTCTATTCTTAACTTAATATTTTGCATCAATATCTTTGTTACAGAATCACGAATTTTCTTTCCTTACTTCATGGCATTTCTTTCACCTTCCTGAACAGCGATCTTGTTTCCCTCACACTGCTCTGTCTTACCATCTGTTTAACATATTAGTTTCATACCTTTTTTATTCATTTACATAAGATAGTAATTATAACACTAAGAATAATTCCATTTGAGGCCATAATTGCATGACCATTCGACCCTATACGGTCTCAAAATTGAATAAAAATGTGTAGATGGAAATGATGGTGATGGAGATGGAAGTAAGTGGTTTTTCACAAATTAGGCTTGCTTACATTCACATAAGAAACCAGCCCACATATTTTTAATGTAATTATTTAATTTAAAATGATTCTTGTGGTGAGTCTTGGAATCAATTTGTAAGTAAGATACACTCTTAAATGATGCACGAAATTAAATTAACACATGTAGGTATTTGGGTGAAGTGGATGAAAATCTCTTCAATTTTAGATTTTGAAATGTTTCTATCAATAGTATAGCTTCTAGGTATATTCACAGAGATGCATTCTTGAAAATACCATAGGTATAAAACGGAATGTGCATACTTCATTATTCCTTTCTGGAACATTCCCCCATCTCACTTAAAATTGTATTTGTCGAATTATCCAAATCATGAATTCTGTAACATAAACCAATTATCTATCATCATTTTTTTCAATTATAATATACATGATTGATATGCAGTGGAAACATGGAAATGGAAGTAATTAAATGATGAATGGCAGCAAGTTAATAGAAAATGAGTGCATGAACGGATATAAATAAATTGTTCAATCCAAGAAAGCATAGTGTTATTCATTCTATTGTTTTCAAAATAAGCTAATGGATTGGCATAAAAAATGGAATGTATTGCAAATAGGACTTCAAAATGATTTCTCAAGATCTTTCCTTGGAAACCATTGATTTCAGATACATTACCTTTAAAACTTTATTTTATGGAGAAAACTGAGTTTGACTCTGGTTAAGATAAATGCACCACCTGATGTGCCTCAGTCGTCACTGCTTGTTTTACTCTAAATACTATGACATTTACCTCTCAAGGAAATTAAGGTGGAATTGTTAAAAATGTAGTCTGATTTATTGAAAGAACATTGGTGTTTAATTTTCATTATACATGAAAAATTCCCGCAGATTTAGGAATATATCAGCTAAAATGTATTATTGTTAGGCACAGATCTAGGAAAAGCGTGATCATTTCACAGTTTCCCGGGAGTGGATGCAGATTCAGATCATAATTTAGCAATAATGAAGTACAGCGTCTGATTCAAAATGATGAAACAGGGAAGAGGGTTTAGGAAATGGAATGCAGAAGTATTGACAGGAGAATCTGCAGGCTGTTGAAAAAATAATGGGTGAGGACATGGAGCTAGGTTCTACAAAAGAGAAAAGGGAACATATCAAAAAAGAAATTGTAAGCCGTAAACAAAACTATAGGAATAGTATTAATAGGAAAAGTACAAGAAAACCATTGACTGCGGTCGAAATGATTAAAAATATAGAAGTGAGAAGGAAATGTCACAATGTAAACACAGATTTAGGTAGAAGGAAGTATAAAGAGTTAAATAATAAACTTAGAAGGGAAACTAACAGAGCAAAAGATGCGTGATGGAAGACCCAGTGCAAGGATATGGAAAGGGTGAAATTTGTGTAATATAAAGGAAGGTGAAAGCACTATCAGGAAGTGAGACGAGAAAATTCTTGAAAACAATCAAAGATAATTCGGAAATATTATTATTTTACCTAGGGAATATTAAAGAGAAATGGAAGGAATATGATAGGGCCATATAGAAAGGGTATCAGGGAATAAAAATCTATAAAATCCGCAGGGTTGGACCACATTCCTACGGATCTACTTAAAGGTTTAGAATAGATGGTAGGAAGATTTTTATGGACTAATTTGTAGCATATAGTATGAGGAAGGAATTTGGCCAGAAGATTTCATCAGTTAGTCCTAATCGAGAAAAGGGAAATTCAGCTATGTGTGAGGACTACGAGACAATAATTTTCATTTAGCACGCAGCTAAAGTGGTACTCGGGGTCTTCAATAAAGAGGATGGAGAGCAGAGAAAATGATTAACTGAGGGATGATTAGCTTGTGTTCAGAAAGGGCATGCGCAATGATAGCAGTAATGAGGTCATCAATGAAGATGAACTGAGAATACAATAATGATACATTTGTTTGTTTTGTAGATATCGAGGGAGCGTTTGATAGAGTGAATTCGGTAGATTTAACGCATGCATTGCAGAAAATAGGAATAGATTAGGAAAGGAAGGGAAGGGATAGGAGACATCCTCAACCTGCAAGTCTCAGACTGCTCAGGGGTGAGTAGCGGATGAAGAGCCTGATGGGCAATGTTAGGAAGAGTAGTAAGAGGTGTGCCAATTATCTCTGGCACTTTTCAACTTATATGTGAAGGAAATGGTTGAAGAGGCATGGGAAGAACTGGAGATAGGAATGAAAGTTGGTGAATTATTCATAGTATCAGTTAAATTTGTGGATGATCAAGTTTTATTATGCCAGTCAGCCAAGGGGTTGCAAGTGTTGACGAGTGCATTGGAAAGCCAGGGCGATATGTATGAGATGAGCCAAGACAAAGGTTATAAGGTTTTTTGGACAAGGAAGAAAAAGTTGAACTTCAAAATCGCACGTGAAAAACTATAGCAGGTGGAATATTTTACCTATTTCGGAAGTGTTTTAGACCAAAATGGTCAAGGTAATTGTAATATAAGCAGAAGTATTGTGTTAGACATACAGGGTTCGTTTGGAAAATAAGTATACTGAGCTCAGGAAAAAAAATGTATTACACTTTTACATATCTTAAGCTAATATTCCTCAAAATAGGACCCTTGTGAGTCGATACACTTGTTCCAGCGGCGTTCCCATTCCTGGAACGCTCCCGCGAAGGCATCATCGGGAACCTCTCGAAGACACGTCGTCACGGCCTCTTTGACGGCGTCCAAAGTCCCGTATCGCGTTCCTTTCAAACTCCTCTTTATCTTCGGGAACAGAAAGAAGTCCGGTGGTGCCAAGTCCGAGCTGTAGGGCGGGTGCGGCAGCGTTGCCACGCCGTGCTTGGCCAAGAAGTCCGACACGACAGGCGCGGTGTGAGACGGCGCATTGTCGTCATGCAGCCTCCAGATGTTTTTGATCGCTGGCCGGATGCGGGCGACTCGTTTTCGAAGCCTGTCGAGCACTTGGACGTAAAATGCAGCATTTACAGTTTGCCGTTCAGGTACAAATTTGTAGTGAACGACTCCCCCTTTGTCAAAAAAGACAATGATCCGAGATCATTGTCTTTGCCTTGATCAGCCTTGATCCGAGATTTGCTCATGCGAGCTTTCTTTTGACGGGGTGATGATGGGGTGTGCCACTCCGCACTTTGTCTCTTCGACTCCGGGTCGTACTCTTAAGACCCACGCCTCGTCACCCGAAACAACGTTCTCTAAAAAATGTGGATCATTTTTGCAGTGATCCGCAAGTTGTGTCGCGATTTCCAAACGGTTGAGTCTTTGATCATCACTGAGCACTTTCGGCACCAACTTTGCACAAATTTTTCGCATCTGTAATTGGTCCCTAATAATCTCGTGCACTATGGCTTTTGGCACACTACACTGCTCTGCTATCATCCGAACACTAAGACGACGATCAGAGTTCAGTACATCGCGAATTTTTCGCACATTTTCGTCGGTGAGTGTCGTTGATGGGCGTCCAGGCCGTGGTTCGTCGTCGACCTCTTCTCTGCCCTCCACGAACATCTTGTGCCACCGAAAGATCATGTTTCTGGACATGGCTGACTCCCCGTAAGCCTGGTTAATCATACTGACAGTTTCGGTAGACGATTTCCCAAGCTTTACCGCAAATTTGATGGAATAACGCTGCTCCAAAAACTTCGGCATCGCGTTCCGTGACGTGGGTCGAGCGTGGAGGTTCGCGTTAACAGAGCTCCTCACTACACCACAGCTCAGAGCCGACTGCCTTTGTCAGCGTCGCTTGCCAACATACCCCCCTCCAATCGCAGCCCGTCAGAGCGGTGCTGGGCGCGCCTGGAGCGGCGGGAAAAAATCAGTACACTTATTTTCCGGACGAACCCTGTAGAGGTTGTCACGAGGAGAAGGAAATTTATGGCAGGGACGTTGAGTTAAGAACAGATAAGTGAAAACTTTGACAAGGAGCGTGTTTTAGCAGAAATATGGTAATTCAAGCACGGTGATACACGTAGACTGGAGGCTTTTGAAATGTGGGTGTGGAGAAGTATGGAAAAGTTAGTTGAATGAGAAAGAAAACAAACGAAGAACCACCTAGCTTTGTGGGGAAAGTAAGGGTATTCTTTGGAGAAATCCAAGGGAGACAGGAAATGTGAATGGAGACCATTTCGGCTGGTGATGGAATGTTGAAGACATGATAAAAATGAGAACACTAGGAGGCTAGGTAGGAAGATAAAAGGAATAGGCGAATTGGACGGAATGAAGGGAAGTAGAATATAGGAATACATTGAATTAGGGAGTGAATTAAGGGAAGGTATAAGGGAGGAAATTGCAATGTGAGGTATTAGACCATGTCTCGGTGGGCGAGGCCAAGAAATGTAGGGCTATTAAGTTAATGTCCATTCAAAATTACCTTACATGCTAGACTAACAAATAATAATAATAAGTTACCTACAGGAAAACCTTTGAAAGTTTAAGCACCTCTTTGCATAATTTTTCTTTCAGCATAGATATTTCAGGCTAGATTAAGGGGAGATATCAAATCTTAAAAATGAAACAATATAATACAAACCTCACTTTGAATCCTTCGGCTATTTCCAAATGACAATCATTTTCATTCACCAATTTTTCAAGCTCATCGTTTTCATTGGCAATATCGCGATAGATTTTGTCAAGCCTCTTTTCAAGCGACAGATTATCCACCTAAGTAAACCGTCGGAGATTAAACAAGTGAATTGACATTTTTTGGATGTTTGTTCAAAACGGAATATGACTTACATGAATTTGATTTATGGACCTCATGATTTTTTTTGCTTGGCAGTCGGAAGTATTGTTGGCTGGCCTTTGAGGACACTGTAAAGTATTCCCAGTAACGGTTAGCTAATTAGGCTCAATCCTTGTCTGCATAAAGGCTAGAGCATATGTAATTACAACGGGCGATGACGGACAACCCTATCTCACTCCCCTGCCCATCACTGCCCACTCCGATTCTCCCTCTACTACCTGTGCCGTCTGATTCCTCCTGTACAAGTTACGGATAAGTCGCCAATCCCTACGAGCATTCCCCATATTTCGCTATATTGCGATTAATGCCTTCCTGAATGATTAAAAGCTTCCTTCTCTTGATGAGGCTTTGACTTAAACCGAAATTGGGACAGGTAATTTGTAGAACATTTCTCATTTTGTCCTTTACTCTTTACTTCAGAAGATTGGTGTACTAGTACTCCGTATATATTTTGACTTTTCAGAAAAAAGTAATCAATCCAAACCTGCTGGAATACATCCTTGAAGTATGTGTCCGATTTCTCTTTGTATTCGGACCAGTTGAAAAGTGGAATCAATTCACTTATGTCCTTTTCACATTCTTTGAATTTATTCTGCATTGTACATATCTCAGCATTGTACCACTCAATTTCATGATTGACCGCAGATTCTTCCTCCAGGGTCATTTTTCTTAATCTCTCCCTCAAGCAACCATCTGTATGTTCTTTAAACCGCCTGAGCTCTTCATATGCTTCGTCATAAGCAGCTTTTCCGTAGCATCTTGCTTCTTGGATGAAGTCTTTTAATCTTTCCTCTTTCCTCGTTTTATCTGTGTCATTATCAGCATCATCTGTTCCCTAAGTGAGTGATATAAAGAAAAAATTATTTAACCATACCATCCGAATATGAAAAAAACGAAATGCGGTAGAAGTTAAGAGTGGCTATTTAGTAATTCCTCGAGTCTGCTGCTGTAAAATACTACCTTTTAATGTTTTTTCCTTAACTGCCCAGTTCTTGCATACTTCCTTTACTAGTCACTATAGTTATATACATGCTCTACTGTTCCTGATACTCCAAATATCCCTACTTTGAGAGCTTCTTCAACCACATTCACCCATGACTACTGCGGTCTACCTCTCCCTCTCAAATTACTGCTAGTTATTAGGCACTCTTGTCTCCTGGTCGGTGATTTGGATTTTATCGTACTTGTCTATAAGTGATGAATTCCATTCACATTCTTTTATGATATGTCCATTCCTCTTCCATCTCTCCTATTTAATCACAAACATTCAACTAGTAGAGATGGATAATTTCGATTCGATTCTCTTAGAGGTGATTATTTTCGGCCGATTATGAATCGCTTTTAATCGCAGCGCCACAACCATTCTCTAATCGAATCGATTCCATCCTATCCGATCTCAATGCAATAAATTCATCAGAAATTCCTGAACAACCTCCCTTAATTCCATTCATCGGATTCACTCTATGCTTATTGAATTCGTGAAACCAACTCACCCGATCTCTAGGCACATACGTCCAATATCCGAGACGCTTTTCTCCAAAAGAAAGAACACATGGGATAATTATTATAGACCCCAGCCAGACATGCTGAAGGACAGAAATTTTCACAAAATGTTTAGGTAGTGCTGATGTAACAAATTACTTCGAACATTTCGAAAATGTAGTCCAGATTCGACGTCATAATAGTTTACGCAGTTTTAGGCTTGAAAAGCTGCTGCAGAGCGCGTAAATCTCCATTGCTTGAAAGGCAGCAGCAATATCGACACATTTTATTTATAAAACTCGGTATTTTTTATGCCAAAGGTAGCCATGATAGTAAAATTCCGGCGAAAGTTTTTTCATGCAATGCAATGCATGCACTTCCACCTTTAATCTTGAAATTAATTGTAAAAGTCAGTTTCTACCTAACTTACGCACTGTAGAAATTTGTGGACCAGATAAGGGATAGAAAATAAGAGAAGGGATTAAAATTGTTTTAAAAAGTAAAATAAACTCAATAGAAGCAACGATAGTTGATTTTCAGAGCGATATAGAGAAAGGAACTGCCCCCCTGCCCTACCCTGATATGTGAATTTCACACGTCGCTGGGCTTTTTACTGGGTGAACTTTACCATCACTTACCAAAACCGGGTTGGGTTGATTGCTGTGTTTATGCTTTTATATATCTATCGTAGGAATAACATCTCCATGGAAACTACGTTCGCACATCGCTCCCATTATTTATTTAAGTTTCCACAGCAATTCTGTGCATTTTGCAATGGAAACTGTTAATAACATTGAATACTGGTTCCTCTAGCGAAACGAGGGATGAAATTAACATTGATTGTTGAGTAAACGGTAATGTAGTGCATGAACGGGAAATGTATGCCATTCGGCAATTATTTTCGTGTAAGATAATAAAATTTAATTTAAAATTTATGACAAATAACATGTCTGCAAAATGGTCGCATATGCTAACATGATTATTAATGCTCGAAAAATTATTTTAATTAGGCTTTTAATTTTTATATTATTGTTTAAATTTTATTTAAATAATATTGTTTATATTTTATTGTTTAATTTGTTTAAAAAATACAAAAGAAGGGTGAAATTGGTGTGCTATACAGGAAAGTTTAACCTTCCAGTAAGTAAGAAGGAAGAATCTGTGTCGACAATCCAAAATAAGTCTGGAAAAATATTAGCTGAATCAGAGAAGACTCAAGAGAGATGGAAAGAATATTTCGAAGAGCTGTATGGTAAAGAACTTAGGCCATCAAGCAAAGTCATAGAAAGAGAATATGACGTAGATGAAGATAGCTTAGGTTCAGACTTAGTTGATGGGGTGACAGAAAGGGCATGAAGGGAGATGAAATCAAACAAGGCCATGGGAGTAGAAAAAAAGTTCCACGGAATTGCTTAAAGGTTTAGAAAAAGTTGGGAGGAAGAGTTTTTATGGACCAATCTGCAGCATTTATGAGAAATATGGTTGAAAAGTTGTTTCTTATTTTAAAAAAGGGAAAGGTTCTTCGTAGTTCCTTGAGAGGTTCTTCCCGTTCCTCCTCAAAGTTCTATCTCCCGTTCAATATCCCATCGCCAATCAAAACGGCTTGCATCCCCGTTTTCTGCCTCCTTTGACTTGATCCCAACTAACGTTTCCCCTCGCTTTATAAGTCTGAAACTTTTGTTTTTTATTTTTCTTTCCATAAATTTTACTTTTTCCATTCATCTCCACACCCACATCTCAAACGCTTCATTTTTATCCTCCTCTACCTCGTTTGCCTCAACCCCATTTCCTCCAACACCGCAAAACTTCCTCCTAAATCATTCTGCAGATTTGCAGCATCGACCAATCATATCCTCCCTTGAGCTCTTCCTTAATTCCCTCATCTCCCTTCAATGACGACGAAATCAATAATATTTCTTGAAAGTCCTCTTAATTATACAAAAATTAATCTAAACCAAACAGTCTATCACCATTAATATCCATTCGGGGATAACAACTGACCCAATTACTTTTTCATAGATATTCATTCTGATACCCTGTCTACCATTAATGCTTCCTTAGACTACTCGTAATATTCTTTTACCAAAGTCAACTTCATTCAAGACTTCTATCAGTTTACCATATAACCCATCCTTTACACTATCGTTCCCGCTATTAACTGGTGCACAACACACTCTCAATTATAATCTAAAGGACAATCATACTCTCTGTATACCTACTTTAATTTGATAATTTAAAGTACCTGCTGGTTTAAGCTTTGATTTACCCTCATTATCAGTCGGAGAGGAGGCAAATTTCCATCTGGTGGTTGTTTGTAGCACATTGCTGGAAGGGTTGAATTTTTACTGATAAAATCCTCCAAGTAGTGTGCATATTCGTTCCTATTACTTTTGGCTTTTTCATCATTTTCATTTTCAAGAATGAGCTTATCGAGCCAAAGCTTGAGTTTCGTTTTTTCTGAAATAAAACGCCAAACACACGTCATCGGATTCACAACTAGGAACAAATGCTTCTGGGAGAGTTTCCGAAACTACATATACCATGATTTGTTTTGAGGTTTTGCTCTAAGAGCGTATTAATTTTTTGTACTATTAATCTAAATTCATTGTCAAGCTCTTCCATTATGAAAATGATGATCTATTCCAGATTATAAAAGCTGTAGTAATATGGTTAATATTCGGAGAAGTCTTGATAGTGCACCAATTATTGTTCAAGTTGTGTACGTAACCATAGCAACTTACATCAACTTCGAGAGGCGTGGACGAATTTGCTTCCATTTTCCAGGACATTATGCTGATTAGAACAAACGGGCAGAAATAACAAGATAAAAGAACGAAATCTCAGTTCCCCGAGAACCAGGACGGCGGAATCGCAAGAGGGATGGGGGGCCGGAGCGTGGCCATGGACGTGAGCGCGAGGATTCAGGAACACGGCGAACAGCCGGCAACTGCCGAGGCAAATCAGTTGATTCTTTGTTGACTTTATGATATTATTTAACAAGTGCTCTTTCTCCATCAATAAAACCTTTCTTTTTACTTGTTTCTTATTGTTCTCAGTGATATGTCCATGGCAACAGCGTCAACAATCATACGTATGATTCCAAATAAACAATATGGCGTGTTAAAACAACAAATAAACAACAGCCGGCGACTCCCGAGGCAAAACAGTTGCTTCTTTTTACCCATGGCTTCGTTCGCTGGGCCGACCGTCTCCATTCAGATATATGTACATTAGGACATGCAGAATTTACAAATGCATCACCGCTGCTTCAACTACTTTTATGACGCGAGATTAGAGTACATAGGGGTGGATACGAGAGTAAGGTGAAAAGTTCTCGAACTGACACAGCGAATCAGCGAAAATTTATAATTCCTGCTTAGGTGTTTCCAGGAAATCAGTACCATGTGGCCAGAGAAGGAAAATGTAATCGATATATTTGAGCCACAATAGAGGTTTCAGGGATTGTTTTATCAGGAAGGTTTTCTCTGCGAGGCCAAGAAAGAGGTTTGCATAGAAATGGCTGCCCATGGCACAACCCTGGATTTGGAAGAAGAATTTATCGTTAAAAGAGAAGGAATTACGGGTGAGAATGAAGTCGGAAAGGTAAGGAGGACATCAGTGGTATGTGTGGCTTAGAGCGTTGGGAGAGGAGAGCGGAGAGACCTTCTGAGTGGGAAATGGATGTATAAAGGGATGTGGTATCTGTAGTGGCCATGGTAATCCCGGTAACTGGAGGGAGTAAGGTTGGTTTTAGCCTCCGGGAAATGGTATGAATCTTTGGTGAATGACGGTAGGGAGTGGACTATTGGTTGCAGATAGTGGTCTACAAATGCAGAGATTCTTTCCGTTGGGGATTTACGGGAGATAAAATCGGACGACCGGGATTCCCAGGCTTATGAATCTTCGGAAGGATATAGAAATGAGAGATTGCGTGAGTGGGGGAGGGGAGAGGAGGTTCCTTTAGTTGTTCATTAGTTTACTGGAAAAAATTCATAGTTAACCAATTTCTGTCACTCCTGCACGTCGTCGGGAGTAAAAGTAGGCGGTGGAACGATTAACTCAAGCTTACAGATAATTAAGCAACAGTTAACCAGTCAGCCAAGGGATGTAGTTATTGTAGATTTGTCTACAGAAGCAATTCGAAAGGTATCGGGTGAA
This sequence comes from Hetaerina titia, assembly GCA_037158775.1. NCBI lineage: Eukaryota > Metazoa > Arthropoda > Insecta > Odonata > Calopterygidae > Hetaerina > Hetaerina titia. The sequence goes on along the minus strand of CM073769.1, from coordinate 51,223,958 downwards.
GATTAATCACAAGTAAACAGAAGTAATTTAGATTTTCGAGAAGTAAGAGATCTAAGTTGAACAACAGATTGGAATAAACAAAAGCAGGTGGAGGAGTTCATGTGTTGGGGCAGAATTTTAAGAGGAAGATGGGCAAAATACAGGGAAATTATAATAAAATTTACCTTGGTGATAGGAATAATTAATGCTTACCGATGCCGGGTCGCTAAGTAGAGGTATAGGGAAAATATTAGTAAAGATTAATGATATATTAATCTTATAATATATTCATCTTATAATTATTCATTATAAGATGAATATATTATTAAGACGAATAGATAACGAACAAAGAAGAAGCATAGTGCAGTAAGTACCTGACACCTGTTGTTTGAGGCAAGGTGATGAGCATAGGGGGTATATTAAAATTTTAATTATTACTAAAAAATACTCGAGATAGAAACTTAATTTTTATTTTTCATTCTTTAGACTTCTCTACATAGCCACCATCCAAAGTTATTAATTTCTCCCAGAATTTCTTGATCTTTAGAAAGCTGTCATTCCATCTCTCAGCAAACGTAATCAAAAAACATTGTTCCACCTATTGAATGACGTAATTTGTGTTGTCAAATCTCCGACCGCAATGATTCTTGAGTCCTGGGAAGTATAAATAGTTATAATAATAAGTAAGTTAATGAGTATAAGTTAGTAACTTAAGTAATAGGGGCAAGATAGGCAGAATCGGCCGATGGAATGAATTTACAAAGCCACATTATTTTGATTGCAGGTCGCGCCGTATTTGCTTCTAAATAGGAGTCAGTATCCGTGACACCCAGCATGCCGACACCTTTGATATATGCAGTTCTTGAATAATTTTCCACGAACTACCGTAAATAAGATTAGTCTCATTAATGATTGTTTGGATGGTTGCTCTTCGCCTTATTAGGATAAAGTCCTCCACTTTCTTCACTGTGGCAGGATCGTCCGTGAGTGATGATCTTCCACTTCTTGGATCGCCTGTGAGGGCCATACAGCCATCATTTGATCATGGATTTTCCGGGTACTTTAACATTTCAAATGAAGGAAATTAATCACACTGTTAACCTCTATATTCTCCATACTGCGAGTTCTAGGATCCACTGCGACTTCAATTAACGGTTTCCTGATGCTAAACGAACCAACAGTAGTAATTTATAACATTATGTCAATATGGATCGATTATATTGTAGAATAAATTTTATCCAGATATATCGGTTATTTATTTCTTAGCAGTAATTACTTAAAAACTATACCTCCACGTATTACAGACTTTTGAGATGTGGGTAAGAAGAAGAATGAAATAAATAATTCGGGCAGAGTTAGTTAAAAGGAATACTTTCATTTGTTGGGCCAAGAGGGGAAGGTTTTAGGGTAAATCCTAAAAAGTCAGAAATAGGGTGAAGGAAATATGTAAAGGTAGAGGGATGTTGAAGGCTGTGACAAAAAGGACAATGGCAGGTAGGGCGGTTAGGGGAAGAAAATGGACTTATTTGACGTCATGAAGGCTAACAGAATGTACGAAGGACTGCTGAAGGAAAGGGCAAACGAGAAGAACCCAAAGATTTACTGAATATATGATTTAGAGAATATATGATATTATATAATAGATAATTAGCAGTCAACAGCCCTACTTGTTAAGGCATAATACCTTGAAATGAGTAATTCCTTTAAGAAACAAAATATTTACCTTGAAGAAAAAATAATTTTTGGGCCAGTGCACTATACTGGTAACCATAATATGATGGTTATGGTTCAAAACAAGTTTTATTGTGAAGTTAATTTATTAAATACAGGTTCCAAGTTTTCTGAAAGAAAATTTTTAGTAATGAAATATTAATTTGAATTACATTTTTAGAAGATATTCTGAAAAATCGGCTGATCCATCAAAAGTGCGCCAAGTTATATTTTTTTAAAGCATTTACTAAGTATCAGATATACGTCAGATAAATCTTAGTAGTCACTTTTACTTTTGAATTATTCGGCCTTGGTCTACACATCGAGATTCAAATGTCCTCGAAACTTTCCTGTATTTTCCACGAAAAGGTTGTTAAAATGAACGTAATGCAAGATTTTTCAACGTGAAAATATTCCCGCCAACATCACTATGAGCTTCAATGCCATCTCTTACCGGTATTTTTTACTATTTGAGTTCCATAGCCAAAAATTGAACGCGAAGGTAGAGAATGACGGCATAAACAGTAGCAAGCTATTTACATCGTAAACAAACTTCAACCCAATATTAAACTCAATCGCATCGTTGGAACACGTGAAAATACGCACGGTAAAATGTGAACGCGAAACTGATGAATGGTGATCAACACAACTTCCAGTTATTTGCGTCGTAAAGTTATTTCAGCTGTCTTAAACTCGAGCATCATATTAGAATTCATACTGGAAAAACTACTGTGGTAATCTCTCTGTTTCTAATTGTTTCAAAAGAGTATTAAGTTTTGAGTTGCTCGGATGTCGACGAATGGTTATAAACCACATATTGAGAGTACTAACTGACCGAAGCGATGGACGACGGAAAGGCTACGCAAGTTGAACACGATGAAGCTGAACGCCAATTCGTCATTAACAGAAAAGAAGGTGGGCATTAAGCATTAAAATTTATGCTTCATTTCATGAGTACTGATGTGAGAAAGTTACATTTCGACGTGACCGGAGCACCTCTGAAAGGATTGTTGAGACAAATACGGGAACGCAAATTTTCATGACCTTCTGTATTTATTGAAAGGTGCCAGTGATACGATCGGTTATTTTTGTAAATCATTAACTCTATGTAACCTTATATTAGGTCGAATTTGCTTCCTTAAAGTTCTGTTCAAAAGGTTGAAAATAGCTTATGTTGAGGGTGTACTTGAAAATAATCGCATTCGTTGGTCTCATAAGTAGTTAAAATAGAAACTCGTTGCTCTCCATTGTACCTTAATTTATTCACATTCTCAAACGCCCTTCATAGCGTCATAAGTGCATTTTCAATTCCTCCATCTTCCTCACCTTCCCAATATTCTCTCGTTTGCCTAAGTCTTTAATATAGTTCTACCTCGTACCATCGCCTCCTTTTTTTGTGACTCCCCCGGATTTAATCTCACTTCCATAATACTTTTTTTTACTTGCATGGGTTAGTTTTTTTTATTTCTTCAAATAATGTTCTCTTTCTACATATTCCCCGCCCATCAAAAGCTTTAAGTCTAGGCTCATACCCTTTCCTCAAAGATAGTCATAAATCATACAATGAACACTACAATAAATATTCGACATTACTCATCATTTTTAATTATTCAGCTTACATGCACTTCCCTGCTTTTTGTTGCTTCATCATTGTTAATGTAGTTCTCCAAATACACTAACATAGCCATTTTATTCCAATTAAATACCTACATGCCTTAACCTTTTTTGCATACATTATTTACTTTGTTTCTACTTCAGCATCTAACTTTTCCATCTTATTTCGTGATGAAATCATTGTTATATTCCATATGAAGTCACCTTTTGTGACATCTTTACCTTAGTTTTCAATTAAATCTGACATATCACTAATAGTTAAGCAAAAACATTACATTTTATTCATTTCTCCATAAGTAAAAGTTTTATTTCATTGCCTTGCAAACTAGAGATTCATTCTAAATATCCACTCTGAAGCTTGCAACACATGGTGCACTTTCTTGATAAAAATTGTATCTTACCCCCAAATCAATCATTAAAAAGACACAGTCCAATCAGAATAAGATTATTCTAGAAAATATATACATGAAAACATAAAATATCTGCTTTAGTCTCATAAATTTCATTTGTTTTGGCAAAATATTTTGGAAAAGAGCATATTATTATGATTAGAGCATATTAATTTAGTTATGAAAGAATGGGAATGAGGTAATCCTTCTTAATAACTTCTTATTCTCTTAATGATCCTTAAAATGTGTTCTTCATTCACAGGAATGAAAATGATGAGTTTTGGATCATATGCATCTTTGTCAAGAATTTAAATTTTAAAGTAATTTTATCAAAATGGCTAGCAGCCAAATCACTAATTTTAAGAATATATGTCTGCAAAAAACAGAATGACTATAAAAACAATGGACTGAAACAAATTAATGCAACTTTACATGTTTACATTCTCTGTGAAATGTTTTGTAGTAGAGCATAACACTACATTCTTAAAAAATAAAAAGTACACGCTGATAATGAACAGTTCTTCAATTATCTTGTAATATAGTGTGAGCTAAGTAAATCACATTTTAAATGAATGTTGTTGGGTACGTTATTACGTGTTCTGGATCATTTTACATGAATGCCAAGAATGAAAAATGCCTAATGTCTCCTGAAAATTTTTCTGCATCTCCCTACTTGCCCATATAGTGGTAGTTGTATTGCATTAGCCCTGCCCCAATCATCAGCTCACCTAAAGCTTCACAAGTAGTGTTATGTGTAATTTGTGAATTAAATGTTTAATGACTTTCTAATGCTAGCTCTTTTGCATTCTATGTTATACTATTATTTTTATTGCTAAGGTAATTTAAATTATTGGAAGGAAAATGGAAGATTCTATTTTTGTGTTGGAAGAATAACTTATTTCAAACTCAGTGTTGTTTCAGAGAAGGCATTGATAACACAGGCCAACAGTGGTTTTGGTGCCGGAGCTTTTAATGCTGATTTAAAGAACAATTGGGGTGCTGAATCCAATTATGACACTAGTTTTTTCCTATCAGCTATAGTTTTCAAGATATAGATATGTTGTTACTTACGTAAAAAAATCTTCTACATGATAATATGGGAATATTATATTAATAATTATCTCATTGGCCTACAATATAGAAATATACATAAAACTTATTGACAGTTTATTGAAAATAAAAGGAACACCGCAGAGTGTAAATTAGTATACTTATAAATTTATTTAACTTTGAAAATTATTTTCCGGAATATATCAAATATTAAAACAACTAATCGTAAGATGTGCCATATCTAAAAAAGTAGAGCTGTTAAATAATAACGGATTTCATATTTGGATTCAGCTCTACAAATATAGTTAAAATCATCACAAAGATTCCCGGCACCAAAAAAAAATTTTTTTTTGTAGGCCTGTGTAATGTGGCAGATTCAATAGACGAGTAAAACTATTTTCCAATTTTGAATAGAAACTGCTGAATAACTGAAAATAATTAGTGTGGATCATTAAATGGGATTTTTGGGAAGTAGTTAATGGACAGAATGATCTTGTGCTTTCCGGGCGAATTGCTGATTTGATCATCAGCCCCGAGGATGGAAAACAACTTGTTTTCTGTAATGTTGGCATCATCAATGGAAGAACTGACCTGGTAAAGACCCCAGTCGCCTTTTCTGGGCAGAAGTATATTTACTTATGTAGCACACTTTCCCACTTCTACATGATAGAAATATTGCATTATAAGCTTTTTAAGTGATTGGTGATTAACTGAGTATATGGAATGCTGCCATGCACTAATAGGGGGCTCTTTCTAATTAATTGATGTCTTCATATTGATCCCTCCTCCTGAGTTCAACTCTCAATATGTTGAAGTTGCACCAAAAAATAGATACTCTTTACATAGATCTTACAGCCTGCTTCATTATTTATTTAACTTCTTTCAACTATTGAAATGTTTGTTAGATTCTTAGTTTTTAATAATGGCTTTTGTTCTTCACTGCTTGCAAATATTTATGCTGTCATGTTTCCATTTTTTCTCATACTAGGAAAAGCAGCTCTGTACTATGAGTACGTCGATGATAACACAGTGGATTTGCAGCACACATTTGTTGCTGATAAGTTGAGAGGAAAGGGATATGGTGATCTTCTTGCACAGGTTTGTTCAAAATTTTTCTTGTGGCTTTGGTGAAGATTAAAAATATGCCATTGTAAATGAACCTCTATTATATTTCAGGCTGCCTTGAATTTTGCCCTGAGAAACAAATTGAAAGTAAAACTGAGCTGCACATTTTTGAGTCACTATGCATTGAAAAATGCACTATCGAAAGCAAAATTTAGGATTCTAGATTAAAATGATACAAGCAGGCAGCCTTAGAAATTTGTAGCATTTGTGAAATTCACTGATTGACCATGGATGGGTATATTGATATATTGAACTATTTTTGTAGAGAGAAATTCTTTCACACAGTGAGAAATCTAGCAAGGGAGCATTTAAGCAAGTATGAAAATTCAAGTATTTTGAAATATTATGCTGCCTTGCCACTTCTTCTTTTGAGAAAAACATCTGAAGCTGTGAAAGAATTTAAATGTCTAAGACTAGACCAAGAAGTTGGCCTTGCAGTAAATCTGGCATTGATTAGTTGCAGTCGTGTGAACAAAGAGTTATTTAATAGTGACGAACTTAAGGAAATTGAGTCCCAGCTCAGTACTTCGCGCAAAAGGGCTGGAGAAAAGGCATTAGTCCTTGCTGTTACATTTTTCCTTCATACCGAAAGGCCTAATAAAGCCAGAGAGTATGCAGACAGACTCCTTAAGACATTTCCAAATTCTGCAAGAGGCCTTTCTCTATGTGGATGGGTAGAACTTGCTTCTGAAAACATTAATAGAAACCAGGTTGCCTGTGATTATTTCACAAAGTCTCAGAGTATTTTGACGGAAAGCCTTGATTCTTCCTTGGGACAAGTGGTATGTTTACGATCAAAAGGAGATATATCTGGTGCTTTAGACATAGTGAATCGGTTAGTTTTGGAAAAGCCTGATATCTTGCCACCTATTATTGAAAAAGCAAAGGTTTTTGTGGCTGGATTTAAGTGGGAAGAGGCTCATGAAGTGGTGAAAATTATTCTTGGGATAGATAATTCCTCCTTATCTGGGCTGCAGTTACAAATTTTGTGTCTGCTATGTGGTGTTGGTAACTTCTCAAAGGCAGCCATAGTCTTGAAGAAATTGTTTACTGAAGCAGAAAACTCAGAACCATATAACGCGAGATTGTTTTCAGATATTGCTTACTTAATATCTAGAATTTGCACAGGGAGTGAAGCTGTGCTCCGTGAAACACTTAGATTTGCTGAAAAAGCTGCTTCACTACAACAGGAGAATTCTGTGTTTATGACAGAAATGGGATACCAATATTTAAAACAAGGAATGATTAGTGATGCTATGAAAATATTCAGGAGAACTATGAAAATTGATGAAGTATCATTGACGGCACTAATTGGCCTCACAAAGACTCATATGTTTGAGGGAAGGTCTGGTTTAGAACAAGCGTTCAAAAACATAAAACTTCTTAATGAAGTTGAGGGTGCAAGTGCTTCTCCAGAAATAATGCTGATGACAGCCATCATGAATAGATGCCATTGTGAGTATGAGAAATCCAAGCATTTGCTTGGTAAAGCAGTATCTTTGCATTTAAAGGCTCTGAAAGGTTTAACAGTTGGTGCAAAATACTTGAATATGCTTAATCCCGAGTTTCTTCTTGATGCTGCGAGTGAATGCTTAATTGCCACACCCATGCCTTGTTTCTCCAAGAATTTCGACCAAGAAATATGCCTGATATCCTCGCCTGTTCTACAAGCTGCTGTTGATGTATTAGAACTCATGGTTAAAGTGTGTCCAGGTATTAAGAAGGCTCATTTACTTCTTGGTAGAGCAAAGTTTATGGCTGGAGATATTTCAGGAGCTGTATCTATTATAAACAATCTTATTGGAAAAGAAGGTTCTGATGTTTCATCCTCATATCTTTTACTTGCAAAAATATATTCTGAAACTGGAGACATTGAAAAGGCATCAGTTTCTCTTGAGTCAGGTTTGAGCTATGACTTTTCCTTGGGTCAACAATTATTATATCACCTTGTTAGTGCACGTATTCTCAAAAATAATAGTAACTTGGAAGGTACTATTAGCACTTTGAAAAAAGCAGTTGAGGCATGTACTCTCAGTGGTAAAGAAGCTTGTTCATTTAAGATGCTTTCATTAAGTGATGAGGTTTCTGTATATTTGGAGTTAGCCGAGTCCTACTATCTTGCTCAGAATGAAATTGAGGAAAAAGTAGTCCTGCAGGATGCCTTAAAAAAGTTTAATAGCACTTATGAATTAACCAGAATCAAACTGTCACAAGTCACCATAGCCTTTAGAAGTAAGGAGAATGAAGAAGCTTTATCCCTTCTGAACTCCATTCCTCTAGATGATCCTTACTATATCAGAAGTCGACAAATTATGGCAGATTTTTATCTTAAAGAAAAGCACAACAGTGAAATGTATATGTCTTGTTATAAAAGCATTGTAGAATGGTGTGGTGGTACATGTAAAAGTTATTTGTTGTATGGCAGTGCATTGATGTCTGTTCAGGAACCTGAGAAAGCTATTGAGGCATACGAGCAGGCATTAGCGAAAGAACCAGGTAATAAATTAGTGTTACATAAAATGGGAAAAGCCCTGATAAAAGCTCATCATTATGGTAAAGCAATAAGTTATTTTAAAGAGGGAGCAAAAAATGGTGAAAAAACAGAAGTAAAATTTGATCTTGCTCACTTGCTTTTGAGAATGAAACAGTTTGAGCGTGCTGAAAAGATGTTGCTTAATGAACTTGAGGAAACAAAGGGAGATGAAGTAGCGGATCACTTATACCGCCTTCGTATGCTTATTCTTTTAGCACAAGTATATGTTAAACTGGATAAACATGAAAATTCAATTGCAGCACTGCGTGAAGCCCTTGAAATTCAGCTGTCTTTAATGCGTAGATCTGAGAGTCCATTAGCGGCACAGGTTGAAAAAAAAGATGTAGTTGCGATTTGCATTAAAATTGCCCTCTTGTATACTGACACTGGGAATTACAGAGAAGCCCTAAACTTCCTCAAAGATGCACTTGTCCATGATTCAGAAAGTGTCGAAGCTTTGGAAGCGCTCTCTAGTTTGCATCTTAAATTTGGTGATCAAGAACAGTGCCACTTGACCTCTTCATCAATTTTAAAAATTAGTTCCAAAAATGAACAAGCTTACATGATGATGGCGGATTTAGCCTTTCGTCGCTTGGATTTTGACACGGCCGCATTTCACTTAGAGCAGCTGCTCGAGCATTATCCAACTCACTGGAAAGCATTTGCTAAACTCATTGAAGTGAGACGTAGATCAGGGAAATTGGATGAGGTGCCTTCAAGGGTATGTGGTGACAGTTCTTCTGACACTGGAACACCAACTGGTTTGGCTTACTGCAGAGGACTTCACTCTTGGTATACGAGAAATCCAGCAACAGCACTCAATCATTTTCACCTTGCCAAAAGAGATGCAGGGTGGTCCTGGCAATCCATTAGAAATATGGTTGAAATATGTTTATATCCTGATGGTGATTGTTTACCTGGTGGTGCTTCAAATGATGGTGCTAAGCTAGTGATTGAAGGGTCAGCAGATAGTGGGATCACTGCAGCTATAGGAACTGTGAAACATTTGTTGGCAGAGCAACTTAAGTTTTGTCAAAATAATGAGCAAAAGTTTCAATGTCATTTAATGGAAATAATGACATTGTTGGCATCAAGGGAGAAACAAAATGTGGAACTTGCTGTTAAGGAACTTTCAGCTATAGCATCTGCTTCAGATTCAAAAGTTGACCATGTAGGGGTAACACTAGGCTTAGCAACTGCTCACATTATGTTGCGTCAGGGATCTCGGGCTAGGAACCACTTAAAACGAATTGCACGCAATCAATGGAGCCCTGAGGATGCAGATAATCTTGAACGTGTTTGGTTACTACTGGCTGAACACTATTGCCAATCAGGAAAAAATGAATCAGCTGCAGAACTGCTCCATCGTACTTTACAGCACAACAAGTCATGTGTGAAGGCTCTAGAATTGCTGGGGCAAGTAATGGAGAAATCACAGTCTTATTATGATGCAGCATCTAGTTATGAGAATGCTTGGAAAATGGGGATGAAAATAAACCTATCTGTTGGATATAAATTAGCTCAATGCCACATGAAAGCAAAGCGGTATGCTGACGCTATTGATGTTTGTCATGAAGTTTTAAAAAGCTTTCCAAATGAGTCCCGCCTTCGTAAGGAAATTTTAGAAAAGTGTCGTCTTGCACTAAGGACGTAAGTACTTAAGGCCTACTGCATCATCAGCTTTTATTGCAGGAAATAATGCACTGAAAATATTTTGAGTGTGTTAAAATTCTTAAATACACAATTTTGTAAAAATGATGAATTAAATTTTGCCTCCTGTGATGAAAGTAAAGGGAAAATTTAAGTGCAATTGTACCACTTATTGTGTGCCACTTCACTATTTTGTACCACTATTTACTCTGTATATACTATTGCATTTTTAAACATTGTAATTGTCACTTAAACAAATTTTCTAGGAATAAAATATCTCTTAACGATTTTATTATTTATAAGTTATGTTTGTCACCCTCACATAAACATGATCTTCATTTATATGTTACTTATTCCATTTTAGTTACTTAATGCCTATGTGTACACACCTGAATTTGGTGTAGTGTGAAGGAAATATAAAGCAATGAACACAAAAGATAATTGAATTTCCATGAAAAAAATGACATCTGGGATCTGAACCCAGGACCTTTCACTTTTCAGGTAAATGCTCTAAAATTTTATTTACTCACCCTTCATCCTTGTAATATTTTCTTAAATGGTTGTGGCTATAGAGGTAGTAAGGTGCAATTCTAATTTTTCTAAACAACTTCTTTTTAAAACCAAAAATATTCATGTTTGATAATGTGCTCTAAAAGCTAGAAAGTAATATAATATTTGATTAGTTGGGAATAATTTAGTCATTGCAATTTTTATATGGGCATGGCAGTCCAAGGGTAGCACATTGGACTATTGTCCAGGGGGCCCAGGTTTGATTTCCAGGTATGCCTCTCTGGGCACACTCGGCTCCACCCAAGCTGTGTGATTTTTCTGGTACCAGAACTTTCTGTGAAACCACAGCTGGTACAGCAAAAGGATCTGGTCATTCTGCTCTGATGTGTGGATTTCACACATCGTTAGGTTTAGTACTATGCACTCTACCATCACCTACCCCCCAACCTTCAAGTTGTATCTGTGTTTATGGTTTTTATGGTAATTTTTATTATTTAATATGGTAATTTTAATAATTGATGGTAATATTCAGGTACAAAATTGTTAGTCTATCCTCAAATATTAGTGTGCTTTTACCCTATTGAAAGGGATGGTAGAACTAGAAGGGTCAGTTTATCTAACAGTAAAAAACTGACCCAAATATCTGTCCATAACAGTAAATTCTTTGCAAAAATACTAAAACATTTGAGGAACGTGATGAAAAAATGGTTTTATCCATAGGTAATCAAAGATATAAGGAAAAATTGTATGTGGGTGTTATTTCGTGATATTTGGAATTAACGCAGGGCAAAAAGAATGAATTTAAAAACAATAAAGAAAGGAAAGCCGCCCTTATTCGTTAAACTTGCTAGGAGCGAACAAAAAGGATAATTACGACTCGTACAATACGAGGGACGTTCAATAAGTCCTTGGAACATCCAAGATATAGCGCTCTTAGTACGCCTATCACTAGATTGCCGTTTAAGTTCGTTATATCCACCACGTGGTTTCATTTGTGTAGTCGACAGAAGCAACAAACTTTTGTTTATTAAAAAATGGAGAAAATGAGTTTTTTGGGGTGAATGTTGACATCATTTCAAAGGCTTAACTAACACCAAAAGAGATCAAAGCAGCGTTTGGTGTAGTTCATCGTGCAACTGATGCTGTGTTTGCGACTGTGTACAATTGGGTAATGAGTTAAACGAGGCTGTACACTGATGAACATCGTTCGGGACGTTCATTTGAAGTGACTCCCTCCGAAAAGATTGACGAAATCCACGATATGGTTTTAAGTGATCGCCGAATCAAAGTGCGTGACAGTCGAGGCCGGCCACAGGCATACAAGGTTTGTACATAAAGTATCAGGACCAAGTTAGGAAAAGTAGATTTTTTTCAGATATTGCTACAATGCCCCGAAATGCTTCAAATTACATCCCTTGAGTGTCGTCACACTTTTGCCAGAGGCTTTTCCACGACTCAAAGGATCCCTGGTAGGCGGATTCCGGAAGGTCCTTAAGGTACATGTGCAACTTCTTTGACGGCGCTTAGGGTTCCATCGTGGTATTTTTTGAGGGAGGGTTTCACTTTTGGGAATAGGAAATAGTTTGCTGGTGCCAAGTTGGGGAGTTTAGAGGGTTGGCGAATCGTCGCGTCGCGTTGCAGCAGGTCTTCGCAAGCAGATACTCGACTCTGCTTTCGGTCGCCCGTCAAGACCTGAAGGACGAGTTTAGCGCAGATCTTTCGCATCGCCAAATTTCACTGATAATGGTGTGCAATGTCATCTAATCAATGTCAATATCATCTGCGATCATCCGCACACTCAACCGACGGTCTGAATTCAGCACTTCACGCACACGTTGTCGTCGGTTCTCGACGTCGACGGCCGTCCAGCGCGGGGCTCGTCCTCCACTCTCTTGGTCATCTTCGAAGAGCTTGTGCCGCTTAAAAACTGCAGTTCGTAACATGCTTTCATCCTTGAACACTTGGCGAATCATGCCTAACGCCTCCGTACCCGGTCTCCCCAGTCCAACACAAAATTTGATGGCGTACCGCTGTTTATTTCTCTAATAACCATCAAAAAAATGCACGGGTGAACACCGGCGCAGTTCCGATGGCGAAGATTATGGAATTAGGGTTGGAATTACTACAAAATCTACTATATTCACCAGATTTGGCCCCCAGTGACTATTTTTTTATGTTCAAACTTGATGAAATGGCGGAAAATGATTTACGTTGAACAAGGAGGTCATCGCCAACACAGATGCATATTTTGAGAACCTTCGGAAATCCTAATTTTTTGACATCTTAAAAAAGTAGGAGAAACGCTGGGAAAAGTGAATCGAGCTGAAAGGAGTTTATGTTGAAAAATAAAAAACCTACCCAAAATAATTTGATTTTGAATTTGTTTCTAAAGACTCATTGAAGGACCCACGAATTATTAGAAAACGGAAATCAGCTCATGCACGAAGGCTAAATTCAAGAACAAAGAAACTATAAACATATTGATCGTAAGAATTTAATATTAGCCCACGATATGGAGGGAAATTCTTTGTTCAGCCAAGTGAGAAACTTTTTCCCCATTCAAAGATCGCCGCACAAGTAAATCTGAGATCACTGATCTAACCACTTGGAAATTTAAAAAAGTATATCGTAGCTTAAAGTTTTCAGATTAAAACAAAATTGACTGGCTACGGCTGGAAAATAGGTAGGCGGCATTCATGGGAATTAAGGGTAGATTACACAATTGTTGATTGTTGTATGACTTCGATAATGGCTTTTGACAGCAGGTTTATTGAGTAAATTCAAATTCGCGACGGCATTTGATTACCATGGGATGGGGGTCTTCGAAATTTTATTAAGTTGGAAGGGAATGAATAACCCCAAAAAGCTGTTCCTGGCGCCCAAGGATTAAAATTTAATGAGCCGCCATTCCTGTTCTTACGCTTGCTGGTCTTTACAGGAACGATTTTTCACAGGATTGGACAGAAAAAACATTCGCGGAAATGCGTTTCAGTGCGTGTCATGAAAACGGCAGAGAAGGAGATTGAGATAGTCACCCTTTGGAGGGTGACTATCTCAAAGGTATGCTTTGTTCTGGCCAAAGGAAGGTACTAAGTGAATTTAGAGGTGGGAAACTTATAAAAATGAGACTAATCGATGATTTCATCAGCTGGAAACTAAGGTTGGGATGTCCCGTTTTCTCTATGCGTTAGTGTGAAACATTTGGTGACGCGCATAATTAGTGTGGGCGGAGTGGATGCGCGCTCGGAGGCAGTCAAGGGGAAATCCCGGATACTCCATAAACTTTCTGGCATAACTCTTCACGCAATTCAGACAATAATTTTCAGCTATAATCATGAAACAAAGCACGGATATTCACACTCAATAAAATATTGTAGTCCTTAGTAAACAACTTTCAAATATTTTTCGTTCCACTGACGCTCTTACAGTTATTCCCATAAATATACAACGAAGTGCGATAATTCGCAAACCGAAATTTTCACTCCACATTTTTTGCATTTTTTCAGTGAAGTCATACCCAACTAATTTGGTTTTGGTCAACCACCTTGAGAATCCGACTCATTTTACATGAAAATTTTCTTAGAAGGAACTGAAAATCAAAGTCCCTGTCCTAATTTAGTTAATTAGGCAATGCATTATATTATATACGATGTTCATAAAAAGTAACGTGACTATTTGAATTATTCTCTGATCTGATTTTTTTATTCGTTTCATAATTTATTGAATGTAATTGGAGAGGGGTCAATCTTTAAGGCCCGTTCACTTGGTTCGCCAAACTACTTACAGATATAATGTAAGCAAACTGTCGTATTAGAGGAAGGCCCAAGTTAAGATGGAAAAGGACCTGAGGGACAGGATGGAGGAAAGAGGAAACTTTATATGGAGAAATGAAGGGCGGGTATCAAATATGAAAACACCACCCCCATGGGATAAGGTGGAGGGAAAGAAGATTCAGCCCTACGTAAAGTGCACACAGGTTGTGTTGCCCAATGTCGCTTTGTGTGTTGACATACTTGAGTGATTTGCCATCTCTTAAACGTTAGGTAGGTCCTCGCTTCCCTCGTTCATTTCATCAAATACCTTTAGCAGAAATTAAGTTGCTGTTATTTTTTTTACACTGAAGTAACTTCACAGAAATAACTACTTAATAGGATGTAATCTCATCAATCAACAACTAAGAATAGTGAAATATTCGTCTTAAAACATTTTGTTGCATTGGCAGAATTCTGAAAATGAGGTCGAACTATCAATTACTCCCGGAAATGAAAGTACCGATTATTAAATAGTCTCTTAATGGACTCGTGAAATTACACTGTTTCCATTCAGTCCTTTGCTAGAACGCAGTTATTTTTAGCTAACTGTTTTCTTTAATATTCTCATCGTACACAGCAAGCACTGTTAAATCGACCACCAGAAAGTTGTTTACTATGAGATTAGGTCATCACTACCATGAACAAACGTGTATTCTCTATTGAGTCCAGCCTATTACTAAATATTATGCAATGTTTTAGGGTGCTATAAAGATATTTGAGACAAGTTTCGGGAAAAGGCAAGAGAAACCTCGCGGACAATGAGTTGAACGTAGCCTTGAAAGATTTCAAAGATAATGGTAGGGCTTTCCGTGCTGAAACAGCACACTCCGACTCAAATTCTTTATGTTTTACTGCCTACATTGAAACCATGCTCATCAGTACACTTTAACCCATTGTTTTTCATATTCATCATAGCCTATTTCAAGATACCCTTTTTTGCATACTTATTGAAGAATCGAATAGATCGATACTTCCTGGAGTGAATCTCCGGCATACATTGAACGGAAAACCAAGTGTAACCGTAAAGCTTCAAGTTCAAGTTTAAATGTGATATTTGGTTATTCTCGCTGCTGACCATAATAATTATTTGCCCATTTAATGTCTGGAGAATATTTCATTGTATTTCCTCGAAAGTAAACTTTTCCGATTGCCCTCGTTTGTTTTTACTTTTCCTATTTTTAGTTTTTCAACCATAGGTTTTAATAAATATCGACATTGTCGTTTGGTCTTATTGCTGATATTATTCATTTTTGTTATATATTAGATAGACGAAGATTAAGAATTCTATGACGACGTTCTTAAGATGAACTTCATAAAACAAATTTCTGTATCTTTCAGAGAAACATGGCCCAGGATGTTTACACTTATTTGTAAACTTCCCAAGAGATAAGTAAAATTGTTCAATGAGAAAACCTTCCAAATCTCTCTGACTCTCTTCAAAATAAATACTACACATTTATTCATAATAATGATCATAATATAATGCACGCAGTGGTTTTGTTCGACACACATAGCTTTCCTTCATCACACCTCACACCCCAGCTTTTTACAATCTTAAGATTAGAAGTGCGAATTTCCGGCACAGGCAAGGTGTTAAATACCTAAACACAATTTTGGCTGTGGTGATGCTCCTTGAACTAGTTGGGACAGGAAAAGCAATGGTATGAGTTTGCTAAAAGAAAGACCATTTATGGAAAAAAGACATCATTCAGGGTTTTAAAAATATTGGCACTATTAGTTTCACACTCAGCTAAAGGCTAATTAAAAGAGGGAAAATTACTTTCATATCGAAAATGAAAGTAACGTCTTCATTCTTGAAAGAGGGTTTGTTTGATCACCAAACAACGGGATTCAAAAGAATTTCAAAATGTTTTCAATAAAATTGGAAAGTAACTAAAGCATATTTGAATCGGAAAAATGTTGCTGAAACAGTAGGTACTCTTGGTTTAATTTTCCCTATATGGGTTTAATTCCGCCCTATATGGAGAACTCAGATGCCTTCCTCCTGCAGTATTAATTATAATTTTTATTCATACAAGGATTGGCGTAGAATACATAAATACACAACTCTGCGTATTTACATGTACATAGGCCATACTTTACGTAGGTCATTTTTTGCTCATCATTAATGGATTCAAACACGCGGAAATAATTTTTCTCTGTTTTTTAAACCAAGTTAAACCGTCATGTCTTTGTATTTCTGAGATAGTTTATTATTTTATATTTGTTGTTATTTTATTTTATATTTGGTGTTAGGCTTGCAGCTTTAGTTCGATTGCATTTTATATTCAGGTTTGACTAAGATCTGGTATTGCGACTGTGGCAGTGAGAATTTGCGTTGAAGTCTGACAAGTGTTGTTTCATATATAGTATGCTACGAATACTAGGAAAAGAATGTACGTAGTTGCGATCCTGGTTTTTGGGTGCATGGGGAATACCCTCATGATGACCAAAAAATTTTCACGCACACCGAAATTTGTAGGCAATGTTTATGCACGAATGCCGCTGTCACACGAAGCCATAATGACAGCTCTCGAGTTCATTAGTGTGTGCCTGCTGCAGCGATGGAAGCAATCGACCGAAAGTTTTTAACGGCGCAGCAATCGATGGGCGTACGTGTGTGACATTGCATCGAGCAAGAGGCGACGAAATGTCTTGAGGGACGAGGTTATGTGCCGACAGAGGGACGTCCGCATCGCGGAGAGTGAGAGTGGGTGGGAGGCGTCCTCACCCCCGCCCGTTCCCCCGCCAGACCTTACACTTTGACATTGGGGGAAAAGTGAGTTTGCGCAACGACGTAAATGGCAAAACGAGGCGGTTCCATTCCCACGGTAAGTTGCGTGCTCGGTGGCGCAACAGGTGGGAAAAAGAGGCACCAGTGCGGCCCACTATCTCTAGCGACGACAATGCCTCGCCTCACTCGGTAGACCTCCATTTTCCACGCCTTCCTCCCCTAGGGACTCCCCGTCTTCTTCCTGCGCCACCCCTCCCGCCGCGCTGCAACCACGTCGCGCGCTCGTGTGCTGCTTACTGCTCCCGTGCACAACTCCCCTCCCCTCACATCACCTACATTCTCACAATAATACACCCTCCGTGCTCTTCGTAGCCACTGTTTGTCCCTAATTACCTATCCCCCCCTTTCTGCCCTCTTCTCTGTATTTTTCTTCAGGAAGACCAATTCATGGCTAAATGCAGTCCAGAAGGCTAAACTATCCCCGTGAACGTGCACCACAAGCGGTTACAATGGAGCGTACAAATATTCTATTTCTTATGGATACTTGGGAAATATTATGTATTTTTGCAGAAAAAAATTCCACGATAACATCAACCAACGCATCAGAGATTGAATCAAGATAGCATTATATTCCATTCCGCTAAACTCGGCTACAGATAATATGTATGTATTTCCACCATCCGAACCACTAATTACTTCTTTTAGCGTCCTTTTGTTCTCTCGCCACATGATTAATTATTGTTTTTATATTTTACAAAAATAAAGAATGAAATTTATAATCAAGAGTGCATTTTGACGAACCCGTAGCTTTGAGCGGTTACTCTTGCCTTTAATTAACATGTTTTTTTGCTTTCACGGGTGACAATGAAACTGGGATGTGTTACTTTGCTAATTTTTTCAATATTTCTGGTGCTGCGGTTTTCTGAATGGGATTTTCCGCACACTGCCGCCCACACATTCCGCACGAGTCCCATAGTCATAAGCTGGCATCTGAACGGAACGAAAATTACATTATGAAAGTGACTGAAAAAGCCATGAATTCGGAAGTATGCTCAAGTTACTTACTGTGCCCTAAAAAGGAAGGAGAAGGGGTTCATGACAGCAGATTCAACCTCGTCCCGGATCCCTGTAGGCTTGCAAAACGCCGTGGTTTTTCGCCCCCGTTGTACGCTGCCCGATGGTGCCCAAAATTTCTGATAATTCTCAAAAGTGTTGTTTCACTTAGCTAGGCGGATTCCCTCCACCTAGGGCTTTGGTGTTTGCGATTTTCCTTGTTATTTCATGTTAATAACCCGGCATAAAAGGCTTAGTCTTTAGTGAAATTAGTGGTTAATGATACAATTATAAATATAGTAAACAAAACAGACAAATTGGTAAAGCAAGTCATCACCTGATAGAAATGAATAATATGGAATATAGAAGTTGTCACGATTACACGTAATTCTATAGCCTTGTGTTCCACAATATGTACCTGTTGGCTATTCAATGTTTCCTAAATCCTCTAGCCTCAATGTCTTAAGCTCTTTTAGCGGCTTTGTATGTACATGTCGTACATAACATGCATTTGCGAAGAGTTGTATGACACAATGGACAACCCAGCTAATTTAACGAAATAAGTATCCTTTAGGGTCCTTTAAACGGTTTCACAATGCATGCATGCACTTCACTGAATATACTTATCTAATTCGAAATCAGGGGCCTCCGGACTGCCAGAGTAGTACAAATTTTTACGTGCGCTTCGATGACATATCGGATTTTAGGCCAATGTTTCGGATTTGGCACCATATGGAGAGGAAGGGGTGGGGTTTAAAAGGTCTTTGCGATGTCCAAGTACCTATCTTACTTCTCAATACGGATGCAATTTTGGATCCATTGGAAGAATTTCAACCACCTGGGTTTTGATCAGGATAATCAGAGTTTTTAATTACTATATCTGATAAAGGGTTTTGTCGAATAGATCTCCGAGTAAAAAATGAAAAGCATTTCCTCCTCTGTTTTGAGCAGCCGTATATTCACTCAGCTACAGCTGGAAAGATGCATCATTTTACCTTGTTGGCCAGTGTGCTGTTAATCTGCCGCTGACACTGCTTCACACCACGGCCTCTGGATCAATATTTTCTCTAAGATGACACCTCACATTTAGCCAAAATACACTATCAAAATCGATTATCATATTGAGACAATTTACTCGAATTTAATATCTGCCAAAGAGCCTGAACCAGAAACCAACTCGTTACCTATGTGCCATTCATATGCACATACCATATTTGGTGACCTAGTTTATTAGCTGCGAGGTATCCAATTACCTCTAATAGCATTAACGGGTCGAATATTATTTTGGTTTTCGGATACACTTCGATGCATTATGTAAGTTCTCGCATAGAAGTGTCATTGCGGGATATTTCATTACGGTTTTATCGACCAAGTGACGTGATAAGTTAGCACAACAAAAGTACCTTCTAGGGTGAATCCCCAAAAAACGAATCAGGACAGCGAAAAAATGTAGGTAACATGAGAAATGCATGTATCTGAAATACATATTATGTCTTTAGATACTTTTGCATAATTTCTCGAAAATGCATGTATAGTGTTTTTTGTGATATCATCATTTAATTCATCCGAAGAAAACTAACAATTTTTATGGAAACAAATGTGATAACAATTAAAGAACGCAGAAAAATTTTAAAGGTCAAGCTTCTCAAAAACCATTACTTTACTAACCAACTTTTTATACGTGTGAGTAAATATTTTTTTCCAACGTGATTTCTTCGACTCCAAAGTTCATAGGTTGAAATATCATTTCCCCCTCATTGGATTTACTGTCACTCAATAGGAGTTACCGAGTATATTAAAAACATTTATGACAAAATTAAATATTTAGCAGACGCTTTTTTCACTTGACTCGGCATAAAAGACGTCCAGCTCGAAGAGAAAAATTACTCTTTTATTGAAGTGCAAATCGGACTAACGGGTTCAACTCACAATAATAGGTTTTAGGATTGGAAATAAATGTCCGAGTTATTTTAAGTAAGTGATCTGTACACTTTATCCTTAATGAACCTGCTTTTCATCATTTATTTCCAAGAGAATGGGGAGAGAACTACCTGTAGATACAAGAAACGCACACATTATGTCAATTAACGTAAATCTTTTACTCTAAGTTCATCTTAGTCTAAGTTTGATTCCTTTCCGCCAAATTAACATAATCTAATTTTAATCTTAAATTTGAATATTCATGCAGAATGTAAAACATAGTTCTTCCATCAAATTATAATTAACACTTCTCAATACACGCCCTTAAATTCGTCTCCATATCTACATATAAAGTGGACTTTAAGATCTGAACAACCCCAATAACTGCATACATTTTATGCAACTCCGGCAATTGACAGTGGTATTAAGAATTCTCCAAAACACAAACTCTATATAAGGTTGTGAGAGGGCAGGTAATGATAACAAGCCAAGGAATATTAAACTCAAAATCTCCCACCGCCAATTACGAGTATAAAGACTGTCAAGAGATATTGAACATACTGTTAGAAATGTTTTCTTCACGTTCTGAAAGGACATAATTCTACGCCTGCCATTCTGAGGTGACGTCATAATGGATTGAGATCCTATATGGAGCAAAATGGAGGTGGGTGAAGAAGATGGATAGAGACGGAAGCAGTGGCAGTGTATGAACTGATAGGGGAGTTACACATTATTAGAAAATCCCGATATGACTACACACATGCTCAAATGGGTATCAGTGGCCGTTCTAAATTATTTTCGTCCCAAATTAGAAGAAACTCATTACTGAGTGTCCTTCCCTCATCGCAAACAGCCACTGATTGCTGCAGATATAGATATTCCTCAACTACCTGGCTGAACAGCTCTTTCTTTAACAGGTCCAACCCAAGCGCGAAAGTGGATTCTATTCTCTTTCTTATTTTATTTCTATGTCTTCAAATATGCCGATTAACTCTCCTCCATGTTTTTCTAGTGTTCCGTTAAAAATTACAACTCAATAGCGTTTCACCTACCAGTGTCGGTATCCTAAATTTCGTTGTGATCATTTTCTTTATCAAGATACTGACATAGGCAACAACTTCAATAAAAGTTTTAGGAAACTTCTTTTAGATCACCATGATAGGAATTACTGAATCATCCTAAGCTTTATTGGTTTTCTTAGCATTATGTGGTGAAATTTACCATGCTTGCCAACAGCAGAAATAATGATGGGTGTGAAAATTTCTCAAAGCAAATGCCTAGGAGACTTCATTTTAAATGTATTTTTCAGCATATCATTATATCTTTAAAAAAACCAGAAAATTTCCAAGCGAGTTTTTTATTGTGTCGTCATCAGGGATACTAAAGAACACCTTTTAAAAATACAGAAGACTGAAAATTGTTATGAAGGAACGACGGAAAACAATATCCTTAAAAGTCTTTTGTTAACACCGTGAAGAAAAAATGCTACAATTATCTCTACTGTGCTATTATGGGTCAGCATTCCTTCTCCTGTGGTTGCGAAATACGAGAGGAAACACTTTCTTGTTTTTGGACTCATTTCCTTAGAAGTCATTCTTTTCTTTCATTCTTCTGTTCTAAATTTTTCATTCAGTTTATCATGCTTTCATAATTCACTCTTCGGTAGAGTATTAGGAAAACTTTATGTATTTTTATTGTTGTTTTGATTAATTAGTTCTGAGTTTAAATAATTTCATTGTAGTGTTTAACATTGTTTTTGTGCAATATTACCGGGTTCGCTTGCAGGTAAGGGCTTCCAGTAACGACGTTTGATGTCCAAATCGTCCACGTGTCACTCGGCACGCAGCGGCCTGAAGACAAAGGGCGAGTGTACGTCTGGATGTCTAACTCGTATATCTGAACACCGGCAATGAAAGCCATGACCCAGTGGAAAGCCCCGTGCAAACTTCGCTTACAATTAGACATACTATACGCAACGAGGCTACTAGATCCTTCCTCACTATTAGCCGTGGCCCAGTCTAGGAACGCAGCGAAATGTTTCACCAAGCTAAATTGATTGACGAAGAGATTAACCACTAAAGCAGCGATCTCGCAAAGAAGCTATATTTTACATGGAAATCGATATCATTCCAAATTGATGCAATACATTCTCATGGAATTAATGGATGTTACAAGATTTCTATCTTTACGGTCATACTTATGCGGTTTTCTTAGATGTTGTACAGTTGGTTAAGATAAAGTAAAGGTCACGCTGGCCAGGGTACAACATTGTTTAAGGCCAAGGGAAACAACCCCTACTTGTATCCACCTTTGCCTTGATAATAGTACCCCGGAATACATATTTAGAAAATTAGATTTTCTAAATTCCAATCTAAATCTATTTCAATTTCCGATTAAAACTTTAGCTCAAACAATAAATTGCAAGTTAATAATTCATGCTCTATATGAATTATTATTTCTCAATGAATATCAATTCCGTAGGCGAAGAGAATCCTCATTTTGTTGGTGGTTTTGAAATACTATATGTATCCATAATGTCATAGACAACAATTTTATATTATTGTCGATTTTTTAGTACTTTCGAAGTGCGTATGTATGGTACTACCAATACATTCACCATCAGTACCATGATCCTATGTTTAACGATCGATTATACAATGATTTGTTGATTTTTCCCTTTAGTGCTATTGGAATGAAGAAGTTTCAAGAAGTTAATACTAAACTCATCCTAGAGCATACAATGGAAACAATAACATTTAACCTAATAGAGAAATGTCATTGGTTGATGGAAAAATAATTATGGATTCCTAATTTAATCTGAGACCAGCAGGACGAAAAAGGGTTATTTTGTATTCCCCTTTTTGTACGTTGCCGAATACAAGGACATCCCCGAACTATCACAAGGTAAATATCCCATGCTTTATCTTAGAGGAAATACCTACGTATTGAATACAAATGTTTAGAGGTGCATGAAAATTCTACTCGTTTTAGTCATAGCATGAATCTTTTTCCGTGAATTAAACGAAATGTGTAGCTTTGAAGTGAACAACAGCAAGATCATTTCGCGTGGTTACCTCCTCAAAGTATTTCTCCCTCAAAGGTCGGATTGCAGAGCATAAAAAAACACAGAGAGGGAAAATCAATAGTAAAAGTAAAATATTCACTATTTGATGCGTCAAATCCCGTAATCGTCAGTTAATATGCAGGTGTTCAAATATACAAATCGGTGTAGGACTGATTGGCATTTTGAGGTTTCTCCGTAGCTTTTCCCGCTCATTTTATTAATCTAATGTTTACTTCACCCCACGGGGTATAAAGAAACCTGACATTATTTCGCAATTTTTCAAACATTGTGCTAAATTTCAACTTCATAGGCCTTCTTAGATTGGTATTGACATTTTTGGACATACATGTTTATACTTACTTAAAAACACCCTCTTCAATAAATATAGATTATTTTGAAACAATTAGTGTGTTAATAATATTGATTATTGTACGCCTTCATTAAGTCTGAATTGACATTGGTAAATTCATGTGTAGACGAAACCGTAAAATTACTCGTGTCGGTTTAGCTCAATAATAAATGTCTTGCTTTTGTGAAATATTTGTTATCTTATCTTAAAATATATAAAAGACGAATTGAAAGCTAAGAAAAGAAATTAAATTGTTTGTATGATGAAAGTACTTAACTTTTAAACTTAGAATTTCCAGGCATTTCGATTTTTTCAGTTTGTAGAAACGAGATATATCTACAAAATACCCCGCCAGTAGCTGCATCGGCATGTGTTTAAATGTACATTCAAAGTAGTGACAGACTATGGTAGATGCTGCCTTTTTGACGTGAAAACGGTCATATTGGTGCAAATAAAACTATGGAGGGCCCCTCGTACGCACAAATGTCGCTTCTTTGGGTGCACTCTAATTTCGTTCATCGGACGTTTTTCTTTACCCGAGTAATCAAGATGCTTTAGCCTATTCTTGGTTCGCAAGGCATCATTGTTGGCAAAACAAGCCCAATCCTGAATGCATGCTGAAATTTGCATTCAATTATTGCAACTTTTGCGAAAGTCCTTGACCTTAAAATTTATCAAAACAAACTCATCACAGCTATCGAAACTCCGTTCGCTCAATCACACTACCAAATAGGAGTTAAAAAGTATCCTACTGGTTTATACAGCCCGCAATGTACTCCCGTATTTCAGCTGACGATGAGATCCTATCGATTCGTCTCCAGGGAGCATCGACAACATTTATAATAATTCTCTGCAATATTTATGATTAATTCGCGATCAGTACACGGCATTTTGCTTCCGAAATAGCATATGACAAATTGCAATTAACATTTCCGATGAAACGCAGTTTGAGCACATTTCATTTGTTTATCCATTGGTAAATACTAATGTAATAATGTGGACATCATTATTCTATGACCACATTGAAAGTTTCGACATTTATCAGCTTTGCAACAGACGATCCAGAGTACATTTGAAATAATGTGGCCCATTATCGAAGTTCTAAGCTTTAATAAAGCTCGTTTCAGGTTTGCTTTGACTGCATCAAGTAGGCTAACAATAGCCCAACGCTAATGAAATAAAGGTGAGATTGGAATGATTACAATTCTATCTACTTGATGAGTTACGGCTTGAATAGGAATTTCCGTTTGCTCATCATTAATGCGCTGCGTTTTGCGTCAAAGTATAAGCTTTATTCTTGTTAAGATATATCTATACAAATAGAAGATCTGAGAATCGTCAATACGAAAATAATAACTCCAATTTTCCTCTCAATCGATTATAAATACAGGATAGTCCTTTCGAATGACTTCCGGGTGTTCCATGATTAAGGGGAGAGGACGGGACTATCGCTTGAGGGGGTCATCATAAAATATGCACTCGCCATTATTAGAAGAACTGTGAATGAAATACTAATTAATAATTAAATATTGAAATAAAGTATCCATATCAGCACTTCAGCTGGAATAAGGGTCAGTCATTCAACTACGCCGAAAAATATTTAATATTTAGAATAACACATTTCCATTCAGAAATAGCATTTTATTCATTAAACAAGGTTCGTTACCTAGCAATACAACTTTTCAACTGAAAGTAAAAATAATTTTATTTCCTTTTCCCTGACATTCTTATGTTTTCTTGATGTAATCAATTCTAAGATTCCGTGTGAATATTGCAGGGAAAGAGGCAGAAGCACGATGGAACAGTGTTTGTAGGATTGAGAAATTTCAGATTTGTTAGTGCGGTAACCTTAAAGCATAATTTAAAATTCGGCACAAACCGCATTTCCTGTGGAACACCTTACTCATTGCTGCTCACAAATGAATAAAGAAGACTCCAAAATCGGCACGCGAATTAGTAGCAAAAAGGAAGCCATGAGAGCAAAGAAGAATGGAAACATGGAGGTATTAACTATAAGAACAGTTGATAGGAAAGATACACCAAACTAGGATTGCGGAGTACTAATTGCTGAAATTGACCATACCAACATTTTGACGAATAATTTCACTTTCATTCAAGTTCTATCTAAGAGGGATTATTACATTTATTTTATATAATTTAGATTTAAACAAATGTAGATTATTTACAAAGTATTAAACTCTCCTCACTAGTAGTTTTCAAGTTCGAAACCATCATATCTCATATAAGAGATTCTCATCCTTTTGCGACACAGGTTGGGTCATTGAACTCAGCTACCATAGCTAACTGCTCATAAACTATGCATAAAGGAATCAATTAATCGATGAAATCTCCATTATGTCGTATCCCTTTTGATATTTCATCGTACACTGTCCCCGATACTTCTCCGTGTGCGTACTACACGCATTTTATTGCTAAACATATTCTTATCGCCTTTCCCACAGCGTTAACATCCAGATAGTGGCAAAATATCATTTGCGTGACATTGATGTAAACTTCAATGGGGCCTGAATATTTCCGTTTTCGTTAAACGTTGTATTACTAAGGAGACTTGAATGTCCTAAACTAAACTTGAGTGATAAACAAACTTGGCTTGGACAATCAACTTGTTGTAGAATGCTGCAGGCTGCCAAAAAATACTATATCTCACTGATTGTAAGACATGTAGTATAATATTCCGGAAAATATTCAGAATAATAATAAGCCATAAATAAGTTACTAAATATTTTAGGGTAATTACTTGGATATCAAAGTAAAGGGAGAAATTTAAATCTTAACTTTTTCCATGCCTTTTCTAGAATGATAGAAGTTGTGAATAAGAAGTTAACATTGAAGACCACTGCTAATAGTTTAGTAACATCAAAAAAGTAGACTTGTGTAAAATCACTTGAATAAAATTAAAATTACTTCTATCGAGCATAGTTGGCTTAAGAATCTTTTTTCAAAAACGAAGTATTTCTGACAGAATCTTTCCTTGAACATTAGCCATCTCCTCTCTTTCCAGTAATGGTTTTTCTCCTAGGCCCTTGCCGCAACTCATATTCGAAGGCCATTGCAATCCCATTTTACCAATCAGCAACGCGCTGTTGCCAATATTAAGTGTACTATTGTTTGGTAAAAGGAAGATCCCGATTAAAACCGTCAGGTCCCAAGTATTCCTTGGTTAACGAATGAAATAATTGTGTTCGTCATGTGCATTTTCATTATCCACGATGACAGTTCAAATCTGCTTACAGCAGGAGTTAACCCTGACAGTAAAAGAAATTTCACAAGTACATATCAAACATTTTAAACTTGGCCATCTGAATTATTTGTTCGCAAACACGGTTTAATTGCCAAAGTCTAACCAAAGCATGCGAAATAGCAGAGAGTCTTTTTATTTGATCATCTAATTTGATTACACTATTGATTCCCTGGACTCTGAATATCGGTGAAGCAAAATTGCCTCAAACAACCAAGGATTTGTAGGCAATTTTACTCAACGAATTTCAATGTTACTCAATTTGTTTGGCGTATTCAATACTAAACTATAAAAGCAAATCATAAATAAATAACCTTCCCGTCTACAATGTCTTTTGGTAGAGAATTAAATTTGGTCAGGTTCGTTTTTGGTCTCGCCCAACTTCGCGATTCCCCCATTATCCCTCCGATGCACAACAGATGCTAATATACAAGCCATATAAAATTGTCGTTACAAAAAGGAAATGTCATGCAAGATTACTTTTTACATCGAAATTAAAAACTAAGAAATGATTCTGCTTACTTGGAAAATTCATGATAAATGATAATAACATGGTTCTGCTGCACAAAAAATAAAATGGATTAATAAAGTGTTGACACTCACCATGCAAACAATACATCTTAATATTTGTTTGCAACTCGCAAACAAATATTACGCAACATATCAATATATCTTGGCTAAAAAAGGCCAAAATCAAAACTCCATGTGTCCAAGATATTTATGATAACCTAATATTGTAAATTTAGTTTAAAATTATAACAAGTCGTACATGCCAGGGTATCTCCTTCGTTGAAATACTATATATCTTTTCGAATAGGAGCAGATCGAAAACTTTTATCGAAAACGGGGCTGGGAGAAATGTGCGAAATAAGCCTTCACAACTCACTAGATGATGTACATATTGATATCGTCCAATCAATGTATCGGGACACATGTCTTCACTGTCGTAATTATCATATACCAATAACACTTATCGACCCTTGACATTACGGTAAACTTGATTTCCTCACGCTTATGGCCTTAATATGGATTAAGCGTTCCTATAGGTGCTTTGATATACTTTCGAAGAGATTCTATGATTGCTCATTTCATTCGGCTATAATTTAAATTGGTTGTAGCATCTGGAATGATTTATTATAAAAGGGCTAATAGCATTTCAATCTCACAAAAATTTAATTTTACAAAACGCGCTTTCATTTCGGATTTCACGGTCGAAAAGTCACTAGCTTCCTCGAAATTCAAGAATATATTAATGCCAGAGAAAATGAAAATGCGGCTAGTTTTCTCCACCCGAGGGACAACCCTCGAATTCCGTCACCTCTTCCAACATTCGTCTCCGCCATTAATGGTCCTCCTCCTCTCCTCCCCTTTACCGATTTACCCTTCCTTCCACTCTCCTCATTCCTTTACCCCATTTCCCACCCGCCGCTTCCCCTCTCACGCCTCTCCCCATTAAGGGTGAAATCGCTTCTTCGTCGTTTGCCTGTCCTTAGCGTTTTATGTGCCCGAAGTGTCCTTAGAGGCGAGTGATAAGTGTGGACGCCGTAGGTGGGGGTGGGGTCTGCTGCGCGTGGAGACCGTGGCGAGGGGGCAGGAGGAAGGAGACGTGTGTGGAGGGCGGGGGGTGGAAACAGCGGGAAGGGAAGACGGGGCCGTGTCCCCACTCCCACGGCCGTGTCCCCACTCGCGCCCACAGGGAACCGTTCATTGTTCGATGTGATGCCTCGGCAGGTGAGTGCTATGTATCGGACGGCGCTCCTTCTGTTTACGGTCTCGGTGGTGGCCGAGGCGGCGGACGTCCCGCGGGTGGGCCCCGGGGGTGTGAGGGCCCTCCTCCGGCAAGTGGACGGTTTGGCTTCGGAACAGTGCACCCGAAACGTCGTTGCACAGTGGCGGTACGAGACGGACGTCGGCGAAGAAACCCAACTTGCCGCGGTAAGACTTTTCTTCCTGTTGGATTTCGTCATCACCGAGGAAGAGAGCGACCGACGACAGCGGCCTAACCCCGGTGGTGCCTCCGCAGTATTTGTTGTTGTTGCGAGAACTCGGTCGTGTCCAAGTGCACGCGCGCTCTTCAGGGTTTGATGGAGAAAATAAAATAGTGTGCGATTTTCGTTTCCTTAGGTGATTTCTTTTCTTCCTCCAATTACAGGGACTTGGCTTCGGAGTTAAATGAACCTTGGTTAGGGAGGTCATACATTCTAAATTCCCGACTTTATCCCTTCTTGCCTTCCTTTTCCCCGATTTTCCTCCCGGGAGTTGGGAAGCTAATTGGGTATTTTTTAGGTGAATCGTCCCTCAGTGCTGCGTATGCCACAGGTATCACCTAAGTTGGCCCTGTTTTATAGTTTCGGTTTTCAAGAGACCATGCAAGAAACGACAAAAGCGAATTGATCTCAGAATCAAAGGTAAAATTATTCTCATCGGGAAAATCCCAATCTTCTCATCATATTCCCTTTCTAAATATTCAATTCCCGTTTTGTATCATAACAGCCTTTTTCTCAATTTCTGCCAGAAAAATTGAGTAATTCCAGAATTTTTCTTGATTTTTTAGATACGGTTAGAACAGGAGACATGAATGAATGCCTTTCCGTATCTTCAGTAGGGTTGATTCACACCGATGATTATGCTCCATTGACCTTCGATCATGAGGAAGTTTACTGAAATGCCGAAGAAATTTATCGTTAAATTTTTTCGATAATTATGGCTATACTGATGCAAAGAAGAAGCATTCATCAATCCGGAAAAACTTAAACCGCACTTTCATCATGAAATAAACTCATGTGCTTGCACTATCCTGCCAAGAAGTTAGGGAAAAAACGTATTTTTCGTACCCTATAACTTATGCTTTATCACTGGAGCAAAGATTTTTCATTCCCTTCGAAATTGGCAGTATATCACGAAATGTCATCGCAGTCAAATACTTTTCCTAAAGTTATCTTTTCATTTTAAACCTCAGTTTTGGTGTACGTAATATGACGATAAATATTTGTTCTCCTTGGTTTCTGAAATAAGAAAAGGCATCTTGACTGATTAACTTCCGTGGACAGCGGATTTACAGCACTTTATTGCCGTAAAACCGCAAGTTTTGAAGAAAATTAGAAAAAACGGATCGTTGGAGTTATTAGTCGCGCTTCTCGTAGTAGTGTTGCGTTTTATAGGGTGCATCGACAGCTAGGGTCATTTTGCACCACTGTCAAATCCTTGAGATCCTCAGCTTAATTTAATGAATACTACATAGTTTTTCTTTTAGTCCTACAAGGCAGTCTCCTGAATTTTTCCGATGATGATACAAATGAGAGAAAAGAAGTGAAAACACAGGAGGGATTTTTAACGGAGGATCATAGGACTAGTGAAGCACAACCCTCCACTCAATCCACAATTTGCGTTAATCCTTGCGTCTAAATTATCGCGTGCAACGCATTAAGCCGTAGCACCTCTTCGATTGTGTGTTCGTTCCGCACTGTTCCTCCCCAGCTTTTCTTCTCCTTTTCCTTTCATTGTATTTAAACATTTCTTCGATCGAATGCACATGAAACACCTTTTCCGTTTTCCATCGCCCACCCACACTGACCAAGCCCTTCCACCCACCGCGGCGCGCCTCTCTCACTACCGTCCCCTGCAAATGGCGGTTGTATCACTGGAGTTCCTTTTGCCAATATGACGCCAGAGAAACTTAGGTGGAGGTGCGACAAAAAGAAAACATTCGCTTCCACCGGCCCTTCTGTGTTGTCCACTCTGATGGGCCAATAACCCGGGCACTCGCGAAGACGCCGAAACGAGGGCAGCGCAGATAAACACACCTACAGATAAGGGTGCACCACGTAGCTTGCTTTTGAGTTTCTCCAGTACAGGTTCAAGGTATGAAATGCCGAGCCTTCTCCTCTGGAGGAAGCTTCCCTTTGTTGGAGTCGGTCCTCTTCAGAGGAATATTATTACGACTACATCAGGGTCTGGATTAACCGATTAATGTGGGATATGGCCAGAGAGCCTCGAATAATAAGGGAGGGTTTTATGTAATTAACATTATGATGTATATTTAAATAAATGATCTCGAAAATAATACTTTCGTAAACAAGATACATAATTCTCTTTTCTTTCATTAAAAAATAATTTTCTTTTCTCTAAATGTACGTACTCCCCGCAGCGTTCGCTTGCCTGAGCTGAAATGAATTTGTGCCATCGTAGCAATGGCTTGATGATTTATACGCTATTTACGGCCAATGTGAACTGTTTTGAAAAATAGCAAATGTTGTCATTTATAATGCGAACAGTGCCCAAAATTGGGGATCATCTCCTGATTTTTTATTTTTTTAAATAAAAACAAAAACGTCACGAATCCCTAAAATCGCGAAGTTATTGCACAAAAAGCATATGTCCCTCGTTCAACCTTGACACAGTACAAAATGTTAAATCTCTACGTTATAACACCAGCATTGTGTTTTCATGAGTTTAATTAGTCAAAGGTGCTTTAGAATACGAAATGCCATGACCTTCACTCTGTGACACCCCTACTATCTCTCCACTCTGTTTGACAATCACTTTTCGTAAGAGGTGGGGAGTTATCTCCTTAAAATTTGTATTAATGATTAAAGCCTATTCATTTTGGGTAACTGACCCGAGGGTCCCGGGTTAGATTCCTGGGCAAGGCACTCTGGGCACCTGCAGCTCCAGCCAAGCTAGTTGATTTTTCGGGTACCAGATCTTCCTGGGAAACCATAACCGGCACAGGGAAAGGAACTGGCCCCCCTACCCTGATGTGTGAATATTCACACGCCGTCGGGTTTGGTACATGGGTGAGCTCTACCATCACCTACTAAACCGACCTTCGGGTTGATTACTGTGTTTATGGTTTTTATATTAATAACCTTTAAATAATGATAGATCTCTTGACTTTACGTAGACTTTACGCCTCTTTAGTTAGGACAGAAGTTGGGACAGAGACTCTGTCCCAACGTTAGATCATTCTTCAAGAAATATTCGAAGGGCAAGTCCAACTGCCACCATTTCATGTCGTATCAAGCACGCAGAACATGACGAAACCAGAAGTTCACCCCAAAATCTCGCTTTCCCTATTCCAATTCCCATGGCGCTTCACATGTCCTTCAAATTAAACTTTTGTCTTTAACGTAAATAAACAGTCATCGCTCGTTTCAAGATCAGAATTTTAAATAAGCGTTGAGTAACGGTCATTTAAACAACCAAATAAAACCGATCGAAACTTCGGCCAGCAGCTTTTTATTCACATCTCTGGTATTCAACAATTAGATTCCAGTATGCATTCGATAACAGAGATAACCTTGCACAAGTTGTGTTGAAAGTACTAAGGCATTAGTGACCAATGTCTTCCCTCTCTTCTCAAATTATAATGATTTCGTAAAAGAGAAATAGCAGGCAGCTGGCAGAGTGATAGTCTTCTGTTACAAACCATCAAGAATAGCCTAAGAATATACATTTCCTCGGGACCTCCCTCTCAGTCCAACTTCTCTCAGTCCCAACTCTCAGTCCTCGAGCGTCGGTATAAATTTCTTTCCGAACGGCCAAATATGAAACTGAATAAATAATTCCCTTACCGAGTTCGCTTAATTTTTAAAAGTAACTTCAAAATACTCCTTTGTTCCAGTTTCATCATCTTGTTAATACTATGAACGACTAAGTCAGAGTATGTTAGTAAGCCATTTGTCTATGTTGACTATAATTTCGGTGAAATGTGATTCTTGAAAGTTGATTATTTTTATAGTGCCATAACACAGTGCATGTTGTTATTATTATTTTTTAAATTAATAGTTATAAACATCATTCATGCTTCAATACAACAATGCCAGAGTGTAAAAGTGATTAAATGATTTGACTTGAAAATAATTTTTACACTGAAATTGTTGCATCGAAATGTATTTCAGCGGATGACTCCGTTAAAAGTTACTGTTGCGGCATCTACCGCTGTTTCTTGGAATCATGCATGTTACTTTCAAAAGTATAAAGATTACAGAGAAAACCTTAAAAGGATACGATAAATATTTAATGGGGATCCGGCACACAGATTGCAAGCATCTGCGAATTTAGTTTTTCGCAACGGAGATTTTCAAGCGTCGCTTATAGCAAACATTTGCCATGTGATTATTTGCCATAGTATTGCGATTGTAATCCACTTTTTCGAGGTTTTTATCTTATTCCACTGACTCAGTGACAGTTGATACCCACTCAACATTTTTGAATACTTAATCCACGTAAAAAATCGTTAACGGAAAAATTGAAATGCACACAATTGGAAGATTTCCAAGATATATCTTTCGATCAGATATCCATTGTAGTTTTCCCGCAGACTTTTCTCATTAGGGCCAAACACCTTCCGAAAATCGCATCTTTATCTTCTGCTGCTCAAGCGCTGAAATAATATACCATCTCCCCAAGAGGACTTTTCAATTTTATAGCTAGAAAGCGCCTCAATTATTGGAGTTTAAGTAGTTTTTCATACATTACATATATGATCTCGTCTAAGTAACACGGAAGTGTTGAATAAAAAAACTATATAGGTACACATAAAAAGAACACTCACACGTTATTTCTAGATAATGTCGATGGAATTTATCTCCGTCTTCCTCGGAAGAAACGATAGTATTGCTAGTTCCTATCCGAGTTTTTTCTATACACACACACACACACACATATATATATATATATATATATACGTTTTTGCTCCCTAATGCCTGACGAGTCAGGACGCAGCTTAAGCTTTCGGTCTTCTCTGAGGCCTTCAGCAGTCTGACCTGAAGAAATCCTCAGAGAAGTAACCCTTCTGAAATATGAGTGTTCTTTTACGTGTTATCTATTCTATTTTTGTATTCCATTCTAATGTGATTTTCCGGGCACCATATCTTCCTCGGAAACCATAACTGGTACAAAAAAAAGTAACTGCCCCCCTACCCTGATGTGAGAAATTCACTAACCGTCGGCTTAGTACTGGGTGAACTCTACCATTACCTACCAAACTAACCTTCGGGTTCATTACTGTGTTTATGGCTTAAAATGTGTATATGTAAACCATAAACACAGTAATCAACCCGAAGGTCGGTTTAGTAGGTGATGGTAGAACTCGTGGGATGAAGAAGGCGTGTGAATATTCATACATCAGGGTAGGGGGGGCCATTTCCTTTCCCTGTGCCGGTTACGGCCTCGCCCGGGAATCGAACCCGGGATCCTCCGGTCAGTAGTCCAACGCTCTACCCCCTGCACTACCGCGACCCACATGTGTGTGTATATTTTTGTATAAAATATTTTAATCGGTAGTCGGGGGTAGAGCGTTGGACTACTGACCGGAGGGTCCCGGGTTCGATTCCCGGCCAAGGCACTCTGGGCACCTACAGCTCCACCCAAGCTAGTTGATTTTTCGGGTACCAGATCTTCCTAGGAAACCATAACCGGCAGAAGGAAAGGAACTGGTCCCCCTACCCTGATGTGTGAATATTCACATGCCGTCAGGCTTAGTACGTGGGTGAGCTCTACCATCACCTACTAAACCGACCTTCGGGTTGATTATTGCGTTTTATATATATATATATATATATATATAAAACACATATATATAATATATTATAATGTATGTATATATATATATATAGTGGGTGTGTGTGTATGTATATGAAGTTAAAAATTTTACATCAATCTCCATAAATGACTCTCCATTCTCGGGATACCAGCGCGTAGGTTTTTTTTGGACAACAGTTGTACTGTGTTCCAATGAGCGTCTTCAGGTGAATTCTTCGAGAACGACGAAGTCTTCGTCGTTCTCAACGAGCGTCTTCGACCTGAAGACGCTCGTTGGAACACGGTACAACTGTTGTCCAGAACAAAACAACCTACGCGGTGGCATCCCGAGAATGGAGGGTCATTCATTTGAACGCCGTGGAAATCTACGATCTAATATTTTTACATCAATATTAGTTAAATTCTAATCTTTGTATTTGAACTTGTCATTAAAAAACAGTTTTAGATGTTAGGAATGGGATAAGATGTGAGTGAGCATTAGAGAACAGTTAACGTATTTCATTATACTACAATAAACCGAGTATTCTTCCTCAATAGCGATGACAAACGCAGCCAGAATGGAAATTTAAAATATGAGGAAATAATAGTTCATGACAATTAAAGTCGACAGGAATTTTCTTCCGCATTATATACAACGTTTTCCGCGAAACAACGAAGATAAATGCTGCCACCTGACGTTTAAACTGTAAATTCAGATTTTATTGTAATATACATTCTCTAGTTTCGTAGTATTTTAATTGATTCACATTTTGTTCACGAATGTAATTCAGTTCAATATTTTCAAATTCCACCGCGAAATATTTATCCAGTGGTCTCTGATGCCATTATTTGTTTCTAAAGTGCAAGTCGGGGTCGATAGAACCTAAAGGAAGTGTACAAGCATCTGCTTGCCTTCAAACTATTTCTGTATTTTTACGGAAACGATATCACCTACGAGACTGAAATATCTGATGTGGTATTTGGCGAAATATAGTCGGCGTTTACCGCCAACTATATTCCGCATTAGTGATTCTGATGGTGTTTGCGCACAAATAGGAAGCAAAGTTTTCCGGTATGTCGAAGAAATCATATCCGCGAAGTTTCTGTATTATTGTCGTCACTCAGCTTACCTTGCAGCTTTGTTTATTTCCTCCAATACGGCACCGTCAAGAAACATGACTTGACTTTAATTTCACTGACCTTAACCCACAGTCACCATCTACGACTATAAGGCGGGAGGCTGATCCATTTTCCCTTATTGCGAGTCCTGATGACGCTTACCGGTAGTCTCATCGCCGAACGTGCTTACTCTTATTAGTACAAGGGTCTTCGGCCTTGTGAATTTTTAATTTGTTCACGGAGAACCTTGAATGCGAATGGAACTTCTGAATCCAAATAAAGGAATGAAACACTGTTTCACCCTAGATTGAAATTTCGTGAAAACAATCGTTTCCTTCGAGACTGTTTCAACCAGTGATTTGATTTCTCCCCAATAGTTTATAATGCTTGGTACATACTTCTAATTTGTACATGTTGCATCTAAATAAGGTATAGATAGCAAATGCATAGGGATTCCGCGTAGGCAATCATTGAACAACTTAAAAAAAATTGAAATCATAAAGCAAATGTGGTCAATTGTTGTTTATATCCGACTATATCCGAAGCGTAATTTCGAATACGAATGTGTTTTCTCATTGATGCTCGCCCATTTAGATATTCTACGATACGCATCTCCCAATGCAAGCACACCGAGAGAGGGGGGGGGAGTTATTTCTGTAGTCCACAAAAAGTTTTTAAATTTATTAATGTATTAATCACATCAAATTTTCTATGCACAGGTATGCGATAATTAAGTTCTATTGCTCCTTGAAGTGGACCTGTTTGGATGTTACTTTGTGATCGATGTCAAATATAGGAATTAAATAATCAAGTCCTTGCCTAAGAGTGTTGATTTCCGATAATTGACAGTCGTATTTGGAAGCTTCGTCTTTGGGAGGAAGACTCCTTTTCATTATACATTGTATGTACATCTCGGAATTAATACACATTTTGTAATCTCGTAGTGACAGCATTAGTAAAATTAACGACTCCTAAAAAGTAGTTCATATAAATATAATTATAATTTTGACGGCACAATAGAACACAGAATAAAACAGATAACACGTAAAAGAACACTCACATTGTAGATTATTTTGAGCTTTCGGCCTACTCCGAGGCCTTCTTCAGACTGACCTGAACTTCTATTGTGCCGTCCAAAAGTTAAATTGCTTTCGTGATCTCGTAAACTGCTTCCGCATCATCGATGTATATATAGTATATGCAGAAAAGTATGTCTTATGAAATTGCATGCTACTTGTAAAAGAACCTTTACCAAGAGTAATGGCGAAACCTTTTTTAAACAATTTGATATGAACAATGTACTCCCAATGTTGTAGAATCTTCACACTCGCGTCCCGCTTTAAAAAGTAGAGGGTTGAAATTATGGTTCAAATTGTTCTCTTTGTTCGTAGATCGGAAAATTGTTATTAATTTTCCTCTAGGTATTTCCATTAAATAAATGTTAAAGTGAAACGAGGTTTCATTAGCAAATTACGACAAAAATTAGATTTTTAGTTGCTTCGGAAGACATATTTTGGTTTTCCATCCGAATGTACCCAGCGGTGAAACTTACGTATGTTATCATTTGATTACAGTTATCAGCACAAGCTGAGTACTCTCACTTCCAACGTGCTGTGTGGGATCTTCTGAAAACCCTCAAGAGGGAGGATGTGGGCGATCCAGATTTGTGGCGACAGGTCCGGTTGCTATCCGTTGTCGGACCCGCTGCCCTCCCATTGGAAAAGCTAGAACGGGTGAGTACTTATCCACCAGTGTTTGTGTCGAGAAAAATAAGTCTCTGTGCGTCAAGAAACTATTTTTAATTCCAAGAAATATTGCCTACAAAACTAAGTAGGAGGAAATCTGTGTTTTCTTCTACAATTATTAATTAATTATTCATTTGAAATCAGGATAACTTGCCTGTAATGTAAAAACAAAAAATAACACAATTTCCCTCAGGAAATGGCACATTCAAGCATCCTTCAGATATTCCCGTGAATGGTACCACGGTATTGGCGAGGTTGCCAATCAATAACGCCAAATTCACCCCACAATTCAATAAATGAATATACTGAAGGGCAAAATATTGTTTCGGCTTTGTCTAATAGTAATGTAATGAATATAAATTATATTTTGTACTGAAGCAAGGAGCGAGATTTTTCGTTCGTGTATTACTGTAATTACAAACTTTGGGGATGTCATGAGTGTTTTTGTAACCATCGGAGCTGCATCGCCTGAATAAATGCAGCTCTCGGAGCACCTATATAGTATTTCAAATAGGTCGATGAGGAATAAAATTGACTTTTTCGTACAAAGAAGACGGTTAAACACATTATATATTCATGTGAAACGATGGAAACTGTGAGACTCACCGAGGTGAGACAGATTTCGGGCTCAACTGCGGGAGGAGCTAGTTCTTCCCAGCCGAGATCACACGATATCAAATTCTTCCCCAGTAGCACCTAAGTAAAGGAACAATTTCATGAAGTTTCACACAATTTCTTACCCGTGGTCTTCTTAGTTTATACTGAATAGACTAGGCTAACCACGGGTATTAAAGCTTAAGACTTGTTTGGGGTAGCAGCCAACGTTTTGCCCACCCAATCAGCAATCGGCTTCGACGCTGTCTTCGATCATCACAAGTCAGTCAGGGGAGCGTGACCCCCGATTCTTCAACAATCAGCTTTCACTGGAGCTCAAAGAAACGTCTAAAGTTATGTATTCAAAGCAGTGCTGAACTGATCAAAATATTGGTCTTGAACCACGAACCCCGAGATACGAGTATTGTAGTATCTTACAATGGCAAAATTACATAATAGATAGAGAGGCAGAAGCACTGCAACAGGGCTTACTGTTCCATGTACCTGTATCAATAACGATAAAATCAACTTGTACTACAATTTCTCGTCGATAAAAACCAAGCATTGACAAATTACGAATGGGAGAGGCGAATCTTAGGGACCTCCCTAGTGAATGACTGAATCAAGCCATATATAGTACATGCCATTTCCATAGTTTTTAATTTTATAGGGTAATCAGATGGGGAGATGGGACGCCAGAACGGAAACAGTGTAACACTAGTTGAAACGGGTGTTCTGATGGGAGACATGTTTTGGGATGGGGAGACCCGAAGACCGGGAGGAGGGATTGTATTACTGTTTCTTCTGAGGAAGACGGAGCTAAATTCCGTCGAAATTATTAAGAAATAACGTGTGAGTGTTCTTTTTATGTGTTCTTATATTGGTTTTTGCCGTCCAGGTTTATATATATATATATATATATATATATATATATATATATATATATACACACACACTCACACAATGAATATGATTTGCAGAAAAC
The DNA here is from genome assembly GCA_037158775.1 of Hetaerina titia. Lineage (NCBI taxonomy): Eukaryota > Metazoa > Arthropoda > Insecta > Odonata > Calopterygidae > Hetaerina > Hetaerina titia. Next base: position 51,185,240 of record CM073769.1, on the reverse strand, counting down.
ATAACGCTCATGGCTTACGAGCGACAATGGCAAAAGCGGCAACTCGAGTTCACATTCCGGCATTTGCTCTTGAGCAGAGAGGAGCGCGCAGTAGAATTCCGAGTTTAATCAACAAGAGTAAATAACAGAGAAAAAATACTGTACGGCAATATAGGTTGGACGTCTAGAGGTGAGAAAAGTGAATAATAAATGGAGGAAGAGATCAAAAAAGTGAGCTGAAAGCGCCAAAAAACTATACGAATGTAATTCCATTCTCACTTTCTCCAAAATTCTCAGTTTCTCAAAGTTACAAATAAATTTATAAGTTCTCTAAAAAACAGTCTTAATCGCAACAAAAACTTGGCAATATATAGACATAAAAAGTTTGGAAGCACATTTATTGACTCTACATTACAGAATATAACAACAGGTTCCAGCAATCTACTCGTACTATTCGTATCTGTTTTTGAGGAACGGGCCAGTCCACGGCTCATTACACCGTTAATTGAAACGGAATTGCGATATAATAACAGCTACGTTGAGGTTCTCAAAATACTTACCAAGTGTCATAAAATCCCTTAAGCCTGTATCAATAGTTGTCTCCAAGCTCAGGGAGTCTCTAATCTCCTACATCATTTCTCACGCGATGTTTGACGCATGGGACTCTTCAGCAACTCCCGAGTGTTGGATAGCACGTGGGAAATTTTGACACTGGAGGCCACTTAGAAATCACCACAGATGGTGAACGACTATTTATACAGGTCTTAGCTACTCAGGGACATTAAGATTTGCATAAAGACTTAGCGATAACGAGATTAAAATCGAAAAAAATTGAAAGTTTGAACATAGCCGAGCAGTAAGAAGTTAAAGTGTGGAGACTCTTTAAGTATACATTGTAGAAAAAACCGAAAAGTGTGGAAGGAGCGACAAATAGAAAATAAATAGAGCATAAAATCATAAACTTGGTTCAGAAAAAAGTAAGTGTAGAAGAAAAAAGGCAATTGCTTCTCTTCCGTGCTCAATGGAGAGCAGTTGTTTTTCCTCGGACGGGCGGGAATGGGAGCGCTCGACTCCGTTCTTATGGGAATTACGAGATGAAATGCAGCGTGGATCACAAAGGGCTACGAATGGGTATATCGCTCGGCAGACAAACGTTTTCGTTTTTAACCTTGTCCTTGACCCTAAAATTCCTGCATAAAATTAGGAGTTTTTTTTACCCTTTTGAGGGTTATTATTTAACAAGTAAGTTTTAGTTGTCACAAGGGATTGAATTGCGCAATGATTGGTGTAACGGCGGTAGGTCATTTGGTACCTACACCATCCGTCGCGTCGGTTTGAAAGGTAAAGAGATGGCATATTGACGGCTTCTCATGCATAAAAAATAGGTTTCATTAAGCGCCGGATATTTCTTCGGCATTCCTTTTTTTCTCATTCCCGCTTGCTTCGTTTCAAAATTACGCATCCTCTTTTTATGCAAACAACCTCAGTCACCATACAGTTTTTATGTTATTTCCTCAAAGCTTCACATCAATTCAAAAGCGTTCTAAAAATTCAAAATATATAGGAAAACATCATTAATCACATGCACTGTAATGATCATGGTGTACAATGTGAAAAGTAGACATAAATGGCGGGACAAATTACTTTCATTAGTGGGCTCCATTCATCGGACTTGTAAACCTAAAAGAGACCGTTTCCTAGACCTGTAAAACCAATTTAAGGAGCAGGCTCAAGAATATCCTCATACCCTAAATATATTTCTAAGAAGAGGTTTTAAAATGGGAACTGTACGAATTGTTTCTATGATGTTTTTTCCCAATTTTATTCCTGACAGTACAACCGTCTCATCAATGACATGCTGGCTATTTACAACAGTGCCAACGTGTGCGCCTACAGGGACCCATTTCACTGTGGCCTACGCCTTGACCCAGGTAAATGGAGAACTTATTGAAAGAGTTCAATCATTTTTGTTACAGGTTCACAAAATGTTAGAAAAAAAGTGTGCGGAGACATTCAGATAGTCGACGCGTTTGAATGCAGTCTGCAACTTCTATTTAGCCTGGCCGAAGTTCACAATTTAGGCACGCACAAATTTGATATTGCGTTGAAAAAGCATTGTATAATGTACGTAGTGTTGCTTAACCCATAACAGGCAGGCTTAATTCGATACGGTAAACCCTTCAATCCGAACCGCGAAATTCTTCCAGGAAAAGTATGTACATTTCAAGTTTCATTGTAATATGGGCGGATACTTTTTTAATATTAAATGCGCTATTGCCACAAAAAGGAAATGAATTAAATTAGAAAAAAATTAAAACAAATTGATAAATTTTAGTAAATAATTTTTAAATCCAAATAATTCCAAAATAAGTAAATATTATGGTCTGTTCAGAAGATGTAGAATCGAAACGTAGACCATTCACTATGTGTCCGCATGTCCACGTGAACCAGGTCTAATTTTAAAATGGTAATAATGTTAGCGATTGAAAATTATATATTAACTTATATTATAAACTGCTTTTCACTTTATTAATGGACCTAAAATAAATAATAGCAATAATATCAAGGTTATTTTGACTACCATACTTCAGTTATCAGGTTAGAAGGAAATATTGTTCGTCAAATTTTAGTTTGGAGTAGATATACGCTAGCGAGTAAACTTCAAGCTCTTCGCATAAAGCTATTCTCGCTGTTATTACTTCGAAAAAATTCAATAATCTCCAGCAGCAATTTTTTAGCGCGTCTTATAGACCAAAAGTTACTCGACTACCTGGGCTACGTCCACTCAATTTGGGAAGAATGAACGGAATAAATTCGAAAAGCGGAAAGCATTTCAAATAAATACAAGTACGTCACTGGCAAGGTAAAGGAGAGTCACCGAGGTAATTTCAAGTGGAAGGAATTCGTAGACTTAGGTAAAGTGGGTGATATGAACCATGAAGCAAGAAGCTAACTAAGTAGAGACTGCAAAAAGCGCTAAGTGGGAAAGTGGGAGGGGGGGGGGCGAATACAATCGTAGGCTACCGGGAGAGAAGGGGTCTGCGTGCTTCGTTGTACGTACGATGCGCGAACTTCTTAAAGCCCGTGACTGCCGATTTACCTTGTGTTACGCAAGTGAGACCTAGGGTTTGGTTCCAGGCAGGGGCCTCGAATCTTATCAATTGCCCAGAATTAGTTAACTGTCAGCGTAATAAAAGAAAAATGACTACGGAGTTACACCAATTTTGTCCTATCTTTGCTTGTGGGTTTTGGAACCGTTACCTATCTCGCATCTATAATTACGTCTGTATAAAGAAGAGAAGTAAGTACATTCAGGAGCGGACTTTCGGGAGTGGTACCTGGAGTTTCCCAGTAAGCGAAGGGCAGAAATAGCTGGCACGTTACCTTATAAATGTGTTAAGGTGTGGGTCGTTCTCCTAACTTCCTTGTCCTTACTTTGGTAGACATTTTCCCCTGGGTATATTAATTATTGTCGCTACTTAATTTGTACTTAGAGGATGAAACTGAAATCGGAGTTGAGGATTAAATTGTGCCAAATGGAAGGAGTACAATTTGAACCAGCAATGAGCACTTAACAAAGCAGTAACATGTCAGCGGAAAGTGGAGCAGTTGAGGGAGGATTGGAAGCTATGAGGTTGAAATTTCTCTTGTCCAACAAATAAAGAGTGAGAAAAGAGTTTGAGCATTTAGCTTGGACCTTGTAGCATGTAACCTGGTTCAGTTTGGAGGGACTATGCTATCATTGCACCCTCAAAGGGAAATATATCAGACTTTCATTACCATGGTCAATAGTCATCAAATTTGAACATTTTTCGAGGCAGCTCTATATTCAGTTCCTCAAACTACCTACCTCTCCATGAGTTATTTTGTGGTTTCTAAGCTTTTACGCTGTACTATGAGTAGACTTTGACTTCTTGTAGAATGCCATATTGACTTGTGATGTTTTGCTTGCTTGTTCTCAGGATGTGTCCTTCTTGTCATCCATTATTGCAAGTGATCCTGGCGACCAAATAACAAAACTCATCTTCTTCTAGTTTTGGATCGACCAAGTTTCTTTTCAGTTAGGAATTGACAGGATCTTCATGTGAAATTGTTTTACAAATAATATTAAATAAATGCATATGAAATCACAGAAGAATTTTGTTTTCCAAACAGCCTTTCTTGCTAATAATATTAAGAGAAATTGAATCTGCTTTTTCTGGCCATTACATGAGACACTCTACATTTTGTAAAAGAATGTAATTTTATTGATTCTTTCAAAATTATCACCAAATCCTGTGTTATCCATAATTACAGATTTAACTCAGCTGATGGCTCGTAGTAGGGACTGGGAGGAATTGGAGCATGCATGGACTGAGTGGCGTCGTTTAACAGGCCCACGTATGCGACCCATCTATGAAGAGGTCATGGAGCTAACCAATGAAGCTGCCAGACTAAACAGTTAGTACTACTTCCTTTGACTTACTGCTAATGCTTCCTTTTATATTACTCATCCTTAAGTTTACTCCTTTTCCTCATATGCACATGAGCTTCTTTCTTTGTCATCTAATAAGTTTCCAGCCCTTATACGATGGTAATGCTTCATTTAATCCAATGTAATGTAAAAATTTCCCTAGTAACCCAAATAATAAAAAAATAATTGCAAAAATTAAACTTACTTAGTGCATTCTTCCAGATAGTTCTCCATGGACAAGTTTCAAGATTGGTAACTAAACAAATTAATCATAAAATTTAATAATATTTTAACTCTGTCGAATATTTCATTAACACAAATATCACTTCTTTATGTTTGGAGTTTCTCAAAATATTTACAACACAAGCAAATAATAATGCATACTAATCATATAATACTAAAATAAGATGATTTTTATGGAATCATTTGCAGACCTTACAGATGGAGCAGAGCTTTGGATGTTCCCTTATGAATCTCCAACTTTAAAACTGGAGGTTGAGGAAGTGTGGGAAGAAGTTCGTCCTCTCTATGAACAACTTCATGCTTATGTAAGACGGAAATTAAGGGATCATTATGGACCAGATAAAATAAATCGTCATGCACCTCTGCCTGCTCATGTATTAGGTAAGATAATTCCTCAACAATATCATAACATATAAAAATATCTTCAGTGATTATGAGACATTATTTCTTTAACCCCCAACATTTGCGACTATTTTCAAAAATAATTTGTACATTTGCATAATTTTGTTTGGTTCATGAAAATGAATCAAAAATCATTGTTAAATGACCCCAAAAATATGGAACCAATTATATTTTCCCATTTACCCCCTGCAGGAAATATGTGGGCTCAAACCTGGAGTAACATATTGGATATTACTCTACCATATCCTGGGAAGCATTTCCTGGATGTTACACCTCAAATGATTGAACAGGTAAGATAAAAATAAAAGGTACAACAGGGCAACTTATGAAAGGATAACAGGGTTTCAAACCTTGCCCAATCTCTTTAGTAAATTCTGAAAATGATGTTCCAACGATGAAACTACAAATGTGGTTAGTTAAAATTTGTCAAAAAATAATGACTTTTTTGAAGCAAGTCAAACTTCATCATACATACCCATAACAATATTTTTCTTCTCTACTTAACAAACAATAAAATTTGCTTGTATATTTAAACTCCACCTTGGAATTCTTTGTTTGCATGAATGATTAGAAATAGTTATTTCAAACCTGAGTTAGCCTACTGCCTCAAAAACTCAATTATTAGCTTTTTCTTGAAATATTTGAATCCATTGTGTAATTCTGTCCCATGAATGTCTTCACCAGCAGGGTGGATAGGATTTCCAACTGCTGGTTCAAATCAGTTGGTAATTCTGACACTCCCTGCTAATTCTAAGCTATTGTTACATGGGTATCAGAATTCACAAAAAATGAAACTGACATGGAAAAAGGAACCGGCCCTCCTACTTTGAATGTACACATTTCTCTAGAACAGACTTTATAAGTTTAGTGATGTTGGTGATAGAAGGGCCCTTTCCCCATGCATCAAACCTACCTTCAGATGAATTAATGTGGTTCTTTTATGAATCTTATTTTTCCTGGAAGTCAAGTGACAAGCAATTTGCAATAAGAATATTTTCTCCCTCCTGTTCCTCAAAACCTAAATGGAAACCTCAGAAATCATTTCCATTTTTTTTGCCTTAGGGGTCCCTGAAATTCTCATGGTAACAATCTGGTCCACCTGATATACTGGTACACATGATTTTATTTGGGAGGATACAAGGTGAATAGAATGTTGAGGGGGAGTCAAGATCACAAGTAAACTGACTTTTTTTCCTTTCTTTTTGAGCTCCCTTTTTCCCCAGCTCTTTGATTAATGCATATCTGAAAATGTATGTTTATGCTTATTCATTCTAAAATACATACTCTCAGGAAATTATACTTCATTTATACATCATATCTAGGTGTTTCCTGGAAAACAGAAAGAAACAACAAGATGTGAAATGGGTGAACTATTATGCTTCCTTAAAAATATCATCGATTTGTCAATAAATATATTGCTAAAATGAAATTATACCTATTTGGACAGTATTTGGTGGTTTTCTTCATGATAATATTTATTACTAATAACCTTAACAGTAAATGTCTGCCTTAAACAGTCTCTAATTCACTGAATATGACTCATACTAAATATATCAGTTTCAGTATGACTAGAGGTCATTGTTGCAACATCATGCTGGAAATTTACACTTTGAATTAAAACACACAAACTCCAAATAGACGAGGGTGTTATCACTGTCACATGTGTAAAGATATATGCCGACAAAGTGATTAAAGTTGTGTGATAAAGAGGATTTCTTTAGTCTTTGGTTAAGGCTGCACAGGAAATGAGAGGTATTGTTTGGGCATGATGGCTTCTAGAGCCAGAAATTTAATTTTGATTTCCAGAGATGGCATACATTTGTATTTTTTTTTATTCTTGACTCGGATTACTATTAAAAATCGAATAATGTCACCAAATTGGACAGATTGGCCGGATATAACTTTATAGTGTATCCTTCTGCAAAACTTAATTTTATCACAAATATCAGAGTGCATGATAAAATCTAGCCACATCATATGAGTGACACATATATGATATTGTTCAACGATGAAAATTAGTGTAATTGAATGTTTAAATCAGGATAGTCAGAGTTCTGAAAACATAGTGAAACACAAGCACATGTGGATCAGAAGGAGAAGAGTCTGAGTATAGAGAGCATTTATGATCTCGGTACTCACACATATTCCACAACAGCTGACAATTCAAATTGCATGTTTGAAGTTAAAGTTCTCTCTCTTTAAAATTTCAGGGATACACACCAGCATCCATGTTTCAATTGGCTGATCAATTCTTCATTTCTTTAAATCTGTCCGCTGCACCCCCTGAATTTTGGTCAGGATCCCTGCTAGAGGAAATTCGAGGTCGTCCTGTAGTTTGTCAACCATCAGCATGGGACTTTTGTAACGGCAAAGACTTCAGGTAAGTGATGTAATTAGTAGTCTGGAAAATGCTATGGTGAATTTCTAATTGTAAACAAAGGCACTGTTGGGTTTAAGGCCAGAGGCTCCAATCCCCATCATGGAAATTTTTGAGTTTGGGGAAGAGATGGAAATCTAATGGAGCCAAATCAAGCCAATAAGGTGGATGTGGCAACTATTCGTATCTTAGTTTATGTATTTTTGTCATGGCAGTGACACTTGTGTGTGGGCGTGCATTGTCTTGTTGAAAGATGAATTTCTTCCATTCCAAACCTGGTGCTTTTTTGTGTATCTTTTGCTGAAGTTGATCGAGGAGGTTAGCATTGTATTGCACAGTAATTGTTTGACCAGTGGGAAGATTACCAATCAGCAGAATCCCTTTCACATCCCAGAAAACAGAAGCCATTACCTTTCCAGCCAACCATGTTGCCTTTGCTTTCTTTGGTTGTGGTGAATCAACATGTTTCCACTGCTTTGACTGCTGTTTTGTCTCTGGGGTATAGTAGTGGACCCAAGTTTCATCTATGGTCACAAACCGGTGCAAAAAATCTTGTGGTTTGCTCTTAAAAAGGGTCAAATATTGTTAGGAAATATCCATTCTGATTTGTTTGTGATCCTACATCAAGAGTCACAGTACCCATCTAGCAGATAATTTTCTCATATTCAATTCCACAGTTAAAATGCGATATGCCCATTCAGATGACATCCCTACAGCTTTAGCGACTTCTCGTACTTTCAGTCGGTGATCCTGCATGAGCATTTTATACACTTTTGGAATAATTTCTGGAGTAGTGGGACATTTTGACCAACCACTATGCAGATTGCATCTAAGCTGTTCCGACCAAACTTAAACTAGTTTGTCCACTTGGCAACAGTTGAATACGAAGAAGCAGGGTCCCCCAGAGTCTTCTGAAAGTCAGCATGAATTTCCTTTCCTTTTACACCTTTCTTTACAACGTATTTAATCACTACTCGAATCTCAATTTGTTTCATCTTCACAAATCACAACATGGAAACAACAGCACAGGAGTGTCCACACCACAGAACTCTTCCAAGAGTGATAAAACGTTACATGCGTCCTCACAAAGGATTACCTATTACTACGCATGAAACTCATTGTGTTAGTCTGACATCTGGTAGTGATTCTGAGAACCTTTCTAACTACCCTACTACTAGGAAGTGGACCAGAGGTTAAATGAAAAATCATTAAATGGAAAAACTTTCAAAAATCCTTTACAATATTTTCATAATGAAATTAATATGAAATACACAAGTATAACTGTAAGTAAATAATATTGAACTGACAAAACAATGACAAAAATATAGGGCAGTATGAATCAGTGAAATTTAACAGAATATAGGTCCATATTTCTGGTTGATATTAAAATTTTCTTGTATTTCTTCGTGTGCCACTACAGGATAAATATTTCAGATTTTATTACTTATTTGAATGGATTAAAGGCTTCTTAATGGTCAATATTGAGTGGGGTATAATCTGCATTAAAGTTATGGTATATCATAGTGAATGAATGTATTGCAGAAAATAGAAGTAGATTGGTGGGATAGGAGACTTAACTGCAACCTGTACATGTAAGAGATTGTGTCAGTGTGAGTGGTGAGTGGAGAGTCCAGATGGGCAGCGGTAGAAAGAGGAGTAAGACAAGGGTGTCCAATATCACCTATTCTTTTAATGTATATATGGAGGAACTCATAAAAGAGGCATGGGAAGAACTGGAGGTAGGAACAAAAATTGGTGGGTAATGCATAAAATCGATTGACCCAGCTTTAGTTTATCAGTCAGCCAAGGGGTCGCAAACTCTGCTGAGTGATTTGGAAGGTCAGTGTAATAGGTTTGGATGAAAATAAATGTAAATAAAACAAAGGTCATATGTTTTTTGAGAAAGAGAAAAGCTAATTTAAATGTTTAAATAGGAGGACAAAAAGTAGAACAGCTGGAACAGTTTACATCTTTTGGAAGTGTTTTGAACCAAAATGGTCCAAGTAGTAGGGGCATAAGGTGAAGAATAATATTAGCCAAAGAAGTTTTCAGAAGGAGGAGGGAGTTGTTGACAGGGACATAGAGTAAGGCTGTTAAGAAAAGGCTCATAAAAACTTTGCTTTGGAGCATAGTTTTGTGTGGCATAGAGAAACGGTTATTAAAGCAGAATAATAGAAATATATTAGTGGCTCATGAAATGTGGGCATGGAAAAGGATAGAACAGGTGAAGTGAACTGAAAAGCAAACTAATGAGGAGGAGAGAGGATTGTTAGGAGAAATCAAAAGGGGGCAGGAAAGATGAGTGCAGAAAATTTTGATTGGCAATGGGATGTTGAAGAATGTGATAGGGGGGAGGACTTTAGGCAACCAAGGAAGGAGAAGTAATAGGTTAGGCAGTTTGGATGGAATGAAGGGAGGAAAGAAGTATGCAGCGTTGAAGAGAAGCTTACTGTAGTACCCAATTACAGGTTGTGCTTTTTGTTATCAGAGGCAAGTTAATGTATTTTTATACAATTGTTTAGGCTGTGTCCATCCAAAATATACACTAACTAGTAGAATACCAATAATATCACAGTGGTGTGCAAAAATGCGATAGACAACTGTGGTATAAATATAAGTTTAAGTGATAACGTTTCCAATATTACTAAACCTTTTTTGATAAGAAGTATTATGTTGTTATAATTACCATAATTTTCCATGGTACTTCTTGCTCCCAAAGATTTCTTTGTGAGCTCAAGGGAGGCCAATTGCCTGCCATTGAGTTTGTATCATCCATTGCAGAATAAAGATGTGCACAAGAGTCAACCTTAAGGACTTGGTTACAGCACACCATGAGATGGGGCATTTGCAGTATTTTCTGCAGTATCGTCATCTTCCTAAAGTGTATAGAGATGGTGCCAACCCAGGTAAGATAATTTAAGCACTGAGACTGAGAGTACTGATAGATAGAGACTTTGCCAAGGAAGAGTAGAGAAAAAAAGATTATTGGCATTAGTCTATTCTCACCATAATGATATTGGGTACAATGGGGAATTTGGGATAGCATCTTAACTTTTAGTTGATGAGCATCATTATATACTTGTAGTAGGTACCACAGAAAACTGAATTACTGACAACAATATGAAGCAAAAATCCCTAATCTCAAGAAATCAAGTCAATTATCTTAACATGCTCATCATAAATAAATTTAGAGCCAAGGATGGACTCTTTATATTTTTACCAACACTTAATTCATGCCCAAGGAAAATAGGACTAAAAACTTAATTGAAAATAGTACAACTAAGCATTATTCTGAGAGCTGATGAGAGAAATGGCATTGTTTGCACAATCTGAAAGTATTTTCTAATTTTTTAAGCTTGTATAACAGGTTCTGATTTTAATTCAAAATTACTTAATCATCAGTGAGGGAGAATGCAAAATAAGTCAATTACAGATGGTATGCATCCAGTCTTGTGGTTCATAAAATAATAGTGATAACTGGGTGTGTCATGTTGATATAAACAATTTTAATATGTTATAATTAAAAAGAATCGCCAAAGGATGTGAGTAGTGAGAAATATGTTTGCCTTATATTCTAAAGTCATTGAGCAGGTTTTTCATTGTGAAGTTACAGCCAGCTGTCAACTCAAAGGAAGTATCATTGTGGTAAATATTCTGTACCTGAATATCCCAAAAATTTATTAATGAGTTGAGTTGCACTATATGTGCACATACAAAGTTTACAAAAATTTGCTCTCCTCACAACAAGGAAACTTGAAAAATGTGTGCAATGATGTATAATTATGCCAAACTTTCAAGTAAATAAATGCACATTTTAATTCATCCATTTTCTTTCAAAATATTATACCATTGTATCAATTTTCTGAATATTTCAACAGGTTTCCATGAAGCTGTAGGTGAAGCTGTGGCTCTATCTGTTGCTACACCACGTCATTTACGTTCCCTAGGTCTCCTCAGATCTTCTCCTAGTGAAGACTCTGCTCATGACATTAATTTCCTATTTGCTTTGGCTCTTGATAAAGTGGCATTCCTGCCATTTGCCCTAGCACTTGATCGATGGAGATGGGACATTTTCAGGGAATCTGTGACTAAATCACGATACAACTGTCATTGGTGGAGGCTGAGGTAAAATATCAACCATTAGCCTTTCTTGGGCACATATTTTAATTGTGGAACTATCAAAGTGTTTGCAGCAAGTAGTGATAAATTTCACAGATTATTTAGGTCTAAAATAAAATTTCCAAAGAAAATATATCTCCTTTACAGTTTGTGAAGTCTGCAACATATTTTCACACATTCTCAAAGGAAAATGGTTTCAAAATACTAAATAGTCCATTCCATTACAGATAATGGATACTCTGAAGCAGTAGCAAACCATGCATTAAAGTGTTAAATGGCCCAAGAGAAATTGTATGTTATGGTCACTGTCTAAAATCAGAATATGTGATAGGTTATTAAACATTTTTTGCTATGTACTTTTGAGAAATGATAGAGTTAACCAGCATTGCTAAAGGGGACTAAATTTAACTCTTTAGAACTGGTTGTAAAAAGATACTACATATTTCACAAGGGGCCCATGACTCCACAAATCACTAACATAGTCTCACTCCTATCCTTAATAGCCTTGTTAAAACTTCCTGCAGCAAATTTCCTACCAAGAAGGGCATACAAATACCCTTTTGATCTAGTTTTGTGCCAATTATTCAGCAAGCTCATAGCCCAAGTGGATTGCTTCATTTAATTTTGAACACTATCAAATATCATAAATTGAAATGTTCCAAATATCTTGAAATTAATAATTTTACCTCTAAAAGTATTTAATTCGCAACCTTTAATCCATCTTCTTGGGCAGACTGCAAAATATTCCCTTAACTCATACAGAGGAAAATCTTTGTCACAGCACTTTTATCATGCCTCAATTCTCCATCCTGCAGGGGATCATCTTTCTTTTTACTTAATAAGGTGCAACTCTTTTCTTTTCTCAATATTGTTGAAATAGTGGTCACAGAAATTCTTCTGTTAGGCCTAGATGTTTGTGGTTAGAGAATTTTCCTATCATCTGCTTGCAAAGTTAAACAGAATCCTTCAACAAAGCATTCTCTCTGAATGAATCCTCGGTCAGAACAAAGATGTACCTATTTGAAAAATATTGAGCTTTGCTTCCTAACCTGATAGTATTAGACAAAAAATCCTAATAAAATGCTTTGAAAAAGGTCCGAAAAATTCTAGAATACATTTATTTTTTTGAATAAGTGCAGCATAAATGCAAGCGCATGTCACTCAGAAATTTTTCTATCCCAATCACCATCTGAATTGTATTGCAATCCCAATCACTCTTTTCCAGAACATATTTAAAAGCTGCCTTTATAATTGCCTAGCGTTCAACAATTTTTGGCATAGCTCATATACCATAATTGTAACTAGTTTCACATGAACTTGATTTGAAGTCTACTCCCCTATTTAACTTGCTTCTTTTACCCAAATGGTTAATGAAAGTATGGAATTTAGTAAAATTTCCAATGCAGTATCACTGTGACCCGTTGGGGAATCAGGATCTTTAAGTAGTAAATGCAACAGGGAGAAGATGCCATGAAGCAATTAGCAGTTAAAAGAGCTTCCTCATTTACTCTTGCATATATCATGTAAACAAAACTATATTACCTTATTTTCTACAGAAGACAGTTATAATTTTTTATGATGCTTGAAAGCTTCTTAAGGGTACATTGTTGTTTAGTTGTCACATCATTTAGTAAAGCTACAGACTCACCTTTTGAATTAGCTGTATGCATTTCCTGTACAGTGCATCTTGCAAAATGAATACTATTAATTTCGGTATACTTATTACTTTTATTTAACTAATTAGTGCTGATTTTCCAGGGAGCAGTATTCAGGTATCAAACCACCTGTTTTAAGGTCAGAGGGAGATTTTGACCCAGGTTCTAAGTATCATGTACCAGCCAATGTTCCCTACATAAGGTATGATTGTGTTTCCCATGCCCCAATGAATACATGCTTAAGGAAAAGTTCAGGGCATTAAAAAATAATTCCCTGCTCGTTGTGGGTATATGCATTTAAATGTATAACCTGACTTTTCCAAGACCACCAGACAAAATCTGTCTAAGCAAGGCATTACTAAAAATAAATACATATTCAAATATGATGACTGCACATCACAGACCTAATGGTATTAAAGTAAAACAAAGCCTCCATCTCAGTTACTCAAAAAAATGAGCACAACCTTAAAGTTAAACCAATTTTTGGATAGTGGTGCTATTCTGTTAAAAATATGTATTTTATTTGAGAGTCATTAATATGTATATAAATAGCTAAAAGAAGACATAATATTCTGCAAAGAGACTAACTTAGATGTGGGTATATACTTAAAATGATTTGAACATTTAAGCCACGCCAATACCTAGCCGAGTTATTGGTATTACTCTTAGTGAAGTGTATTAATATTTTCTGTCAAACTCAGAAAAATACATATAAGTAAACCTAGTTTTATTTAATAAAATTAGCTTAGGCTTTCTAGTTTACATTTAATATTATAATTTCACTCTCAATTACAATAAAAAATTAGGTTGAAAAAATGATATCTTGAAAAATGAATAACTTACTTCTTTTGCAGTTGGAATTTGAATCAGGGGCTAAATGAGACATGAATGCTCACGTGATGCCCAATCCAAAAGGTTCCTCCACAACATAATGAAACTTTCTATTCCTTATTATAAGTTTTACACTAAATAAATTGAAATATAAGAAAAAAAGCAAAATCAGTCAATTGAATAGGGTTACTGATTTTTAATAATCAAACCACTTTACTATCCAGTAATCAGGTGACCTGATGATGTTATGCTATAACGAAACCTGGGTTGTAAAAATTAAAAAGTTTATGTGGAAAAGTAAAGTGGTTTGATTATTAAAAGTTAGTATGAAGATTTTCCACCAAGTTACGCCAGAAACTGTTTCATTGAATAGGGTTATTTATAGAATTTGTACTCTAGCTGTTCAAAAATAACTACCTGAAATGTGGTACTTAGAAAAGACCATTAGGTATTAGGTGTGCAGGTGAAATAAATCAAGTAGAGTTCAACAAAGCTTGCAATTGACCACAATGGACTAGTAAAAGGGGTTGGATGATGAAAAGTTGCTCTGCTGCCTGATTGAGTGAATTTTTTCAGGCTCATTTGGCTCTGAACAACCATGAGTGATTTCACTCAATTTTTTTATCATTATGTTACTGCACCAAAAGGTTCAGTGGAAAACATCCCCCATCATGTGTATTAGCATGCCTCTTCAAGGTATGCCATACCATGATTGAAGCTTGTATAAGAACACTAATCATAAAAAAATATATCAGTAAAAATAATTGGGTCTCCCTAAAGATAGATTAACATATTCATTAGTATAATTATGTGACATTTCATGGAGTCATGTCACAGACATATTGTGGGAAAGTGATTGGTTAAGCATCCACAGACAGTGCTACAGTAGCATGAGCTCATGCCATTGGCACCAGAAGGTGGCCCATAATTTTCATAAATGCTTTGCAAAAAAGACTTATGAGAGTTTCTTAGAGTAGAGTTTCATAAATAAAAAGTGAAAATCTTTATTTTGTGCATACCTATTTCAGGTATTTTGTGGGCACTATTCTACAATTTCAACTTCACAGAACTCTTTGCAAACGAGCAGGGCAATATTCTCCAGAAAATTCACATTATCTGCTCCATCAATGTGATATTCATGGGAGTAAAGCAGCTGGTGAAGCTCTTGGGTGAGTCCTAAAATTCAATCTTTTATCAAGTACAAACCATATTTTCAAAGTTCTTCCAACCTTAATTGATCGTATGCAAATATGTTTCATATTTTTAAAATGCTAATGCAAAAACGCTTTTCACTAATTTTAGCTACCAATATTGTTTAATGAATTCTGCTAAGGTTACCAAGTATTGATGAGAGGTAGACATGTCATTACTTATTTATTTTGAAACATTATTCACACACAGCAGTAGCACCAAATTAATAGATTAAAATGAACATTACACTTCACCATTATGTTTTAACTCTTTGATTATCAAATAACTAAAGATAGCATTCACAGTCTTTCAGTAAATCTCATCATGACACTAATATAATACATTTTCGGCTAACACTGCAGAAACCTGTAAAGCCATGTTCCTCAACAGTACATGAGACAACTTGTCTTTATTATGTGGTAGTGTGGTTTTTCACTTGTCAACGAGTCCTCCATCATTTCACAAATTATGCTGAAGCTCCTGAAGACAGCATGTTATATTCACTCCCACACCACAGGACAAGACTACCTCTATTTGTTTAATACTCAAAAGTTTAAACCAAGTACCTATATGTATGTGTGTGGATACGCGACAGTGACCTACCAAAAATAGTAATTCAATAGTACCTACAAATATTGTAAGAAAGTTATTCCTTGTTAAAGGAGTGGGAGAATGGGAAAGTGCTTCTTATTAATGAGCAAACTTTTTCATAGCACTCAGCTCCAATATATCAATCCATCAGTGCCAAAGAAGTGACAGATAAGCTACACTGTATTTTGTAGCCACCCATATAAATGTGTAGGATGGACCTAATTCTCTTCCCCAATGGAACTTGTCTTGAAAGTAAATAATAGTCCCAAGTAGAAGTGCCCACACAGCTCATGTGGGAGACTTCACTGCTTGTGTAACTGTGCTTGTTTCCTAAATATCATTATGCAAAATTTGTGGCTAATTGCACAAATATTATGGGCAGTAAAAATCTAATATAATTTGCTCAAGGAATTCATCTTTGGAGTTGCTCTTTCCTATTGCTAGAATCTAGGGCCAGAAATTTTTGACAACTGGACCTAAAAAACTGATGGTGTTTTGTTCAGATAATTTCAGCATTCATCTTCAGTATTTATTGGCAGTCTTTCGAGTTACAAAATGTGTAATATAAATGCACTAATGAATGCAAATTGTGTTCTTGAAGACATCAGCACTCTGGCTAAATTCTTGTTTTGGCATTGATGATGCATTACAGAATTTGTTTCCATTCCAGAAAGAGTACTCTTTTGGTTTTGGTAGTTTAATCTCAGCGCAGTAGCAACACAATCATATGTACCTAACTGTTCATAAAGCATATATAGATGGCGGCACAAATATGCCTACTCCTTACTCAAACAAAGTGGGCACTCTGGGGTGATAAATTCATGGTAGCAAGAGATGGCATTCACATGAAACAAACTCGGTGGAGAAATGTTTCAAAAAAATTTTCTTTTTTTAAGATAGATTTTAAAAATACTTATATGGAGAGTTTGTTATTAATAATGTTATTTCCCAAGCATTCAATTATATGCAACCTTAATGAATATGAATTTTTGGCAGCAATATGATGGCCTTGGGTGCTTCACATCCATGGCCAGATGCTTTACGAGCAGCAACTGGTGGAGAAGAGTACAAATTATCTGCATCTGCTTTACGTGACTATTTCCGCCCACTAGAGGACTGGCTGCGGCAGGAAAATCTTCGCACACAAGAACCAATAGGATGGACATATGGTATTATAATTATTAATTTCATTCTTAAATTGCTAATTTTTATAGCTGATAGCTCTAATAGAATTGTAACATAATGGTAGTTTTGTCCATCCAAAACCTGCCTTAACTGGTAGATTACCTAATAATAATCATTTAGGTAATAGTTAATAAATTTATTTGACATAACTATCTGCATAAATTTGATTAATCCCAATTGCTCTGAAGGATATATTTTCATGAAATTAGCATAATATGATTGATTTTTTGATGCAATCATTTCAATGGCATTTGTAAATCATGGAAAAAAATCAATTCACTTGCTCATTTCATTCAACCTGCTCATATGAGAATGTGAACCCTTAAATATTTTATTGTACAGGTAGTGGAGTCTTTTTTTAAACATATTCCAGAAATTGTAAGGAGACCAGAAATTCCTTAATTGTTAGAAGAGGGATAAAGTCGAACTACAAATTCATGACTTTTTTGTAACTAATCAATGACAATTTACAGATTATCAAGGTTCATACAAATGGTTGAAGATCTAGTTCATTGAAGACTGACTGATGATGCGGGCATGACAATTTTTGTGATGTATCTTTAATGTTATCTGGAAAAGGAGAGCATTTAAATACATTTTCCAGAGCCATTTGACATTATTTTACTAAAAAATTGCCTGATGGTGAAAGTTTGCTTAAAACACATGGAAAAATCATAATTAATCAAGAAAAATTTTAACTCTTTACAATCTACTCTGAGACAGGGATAGCCATAGCACATGTTCACATCTGAGGATATCAAGGGTTGGGGTAGGATGTGGGGGCAGAGGTGGGAAAGGGATGTGGACAAAAAAATCAAGATTTTATTCCACACCCAGGGCTTTTTGAGGAGGGCCTTGTAGCTCTGGAGAGGGTGAGGGAGGGGTGAGGAAAAGAAAGATGGAGGGGGATGTCTTGGCTGAAGTTAAGAGTGAATGTGAAAACTAAAGGATGGATTATGAGGATGATGGTACAAGTGATGAGGAATGTATGTAAATGTTGGAGTAATGCGGAATGTTTAAACCAGGGTAAGAGAATGAATGGAGGACCAAATACTTGCCATCTCATGGGTGCAGAATTTGATGGAAGATGTGTTGACAGGTAGAGAGAGATTCACCATAGTCATAATTTACTCCCTACCAGCCAACAAACTTTCTACCAAGATCTGCTCCCTCAAGAAGTTAACCATATGAATCCTTTATCCATTATCACCACTGGTTTAAGCATTTATATTGCACTGCACTTATATGCATTCTTCACCACCAATACTTTTTTTCACCATCCACCATCTAATTTTCACATTCATTCTTTCTTTACTCCCGCCATGATATTCATTTCCATCTTTCTTTTCTTCAATTCTATTTCTAATTCTTTCATGGGCTCCCAAGGCCTCCTAAAAAGATTCAGGTGCTGGAAAAAACCTCAATTCTCTTGCCCTCATCCCTTTCCTATTCCTCTCCTTTATCCCCCATTCCTTCAACTTCAAGAAAGCACAGCAGTAGTTCTCAGACTTTAAGATGGTGAACAGCCCAAATTTGCTGTTTGTTTTAGCCTTGTTTCTGTATGTTTTCTTCTGTGAAAATATGCTCTCCAGACTAGCTTCCAGTTTATATATTTATAAAATATAATTAAGTTATTGATCTTGAAAAATGAGAATGTTTTTTTTTTCAAACTTTCTCAGTAATTTTTAGTCAAATTTCACTATATGCCATAAATATGATTGCATTTTATAAATTACCTTCCAGAAATAATTAATCAATATTAACTTATATTTAGTTGCATGAATGTTCAATGAAAAGAGTATTTATATCCATAGAGACTCGTGTAGTCTTGCTTTAACTACCCTATTTTCAACAGTAAAAATGAGCATGTGAATATCATACATTTTAGATAAAAGATCTCAACCTGAGTAGCTTATGTTTGTTGCTTATATCAATCTATATCAATATACCAAACATTGAAAATTCCCAGTTTTCATTATAAATTAAATTTTACAGATGGTGATTACTGCAAACAAAGCATTGAAACAGCAGGCCTTCAAGTCTATGGAGGATATTACAATGAAGCCACTTCAACATCATTTGCTCTACTAATTTCACTCATCCTCCCAATTATTTCAAGCTTTCTCATATGGTGATATATTATCATTGCTTAACCACATGATAAGGACTGACAAAAATATCTGATATGGTATTTTGACAAAAAACATGAGCATCCAAAAGTTACTCAAAAGTATCTCATTGACATTATGATCCTTCAAATTTCACAGTTTCATTTATCCCACAGGTTTCATTTGATTGCTACTCAGTTATACTTTGGGGCATCTTGAAATTTTTTCTTTCAATTTGAATTAGAAAGTGGTGTGTGTTCAGATCTGAGTAAGGTAGATAAGATCACATCACATTATTGGCTTGCAAATAATCTCCTTATAGTGTTATATACAGGTATTAAATATTGAATTTACATAGTGCAGGAGCCAGTTACCATATCCCAGC